>CM062806.1:284151224-284751224 GCA_031772625.1 Pinus tabuliformis | reverse complement strand
AAGAAATGGGTGCACACCTTCTCCCACCTTGCACTACGGGGCTAAAATATATTTAATGAGATGAGGATGAAAAATCACTTGTGAGAACAACCATGTTTTCCTTGGATTTGGAAGCTCTAACACCGAGGTATGATGGGATGGGTTTGAATGATTCTAAAACTTGTGGATTTTCAGATGTGTGAAGAAGAAATTGAAATCTTTCATGAAGAAATTGCCAACCAATTTCATCCTCTGGGAATTGAAATGCGAGATTATGAAAGAAATCCCAAAGTTTCAACAAGGATTCATCAGGGGCTTTCTGTAACTCAAGATTTTTTTTGTTAAGTGATTTATGGTCAAAGTGATAGAAAACATGGTCTCTTTATTCAACAAAGTGATTGAAAGAGTGAATGTATTTTTCAGGTAGTGTGACATACCATTGCAATTGGTGCCCTTGAAGCGTGAATACAAAAAACAAACATGCCACATAATTCTTAGGGTCTTCCAAGGTTTCATAGAGATCCTCAGAAGTAGCTAAATGCCTAGGCCAAGATGTTCCACCTTCACCTTCCTATGTGTATTGTGCAAATTCTTTCCAGAAATCCTTCGGGATTTCGAAGTCATTTCCATAAGACATACATCGCAAAGGACGAATTGAACAGGTAGTCATGAAATATGTGTAGATATTTGAAATATAATTTGAGGAATCCGCTTGTCATCTGGCCCTCCTTCAGGCACCAAAAATGTTGACGGTGCTGGACACGCCAACATGTCTGGGAATCTCCTCAGTAAGTGTTCCCAACTATACCTCAGACTGTTTGGAGTAGGATTCCCAATAATCGGTAGTAAAGCTATTCCTTGACTGCAATAGCGCAAAGAGGTAGAAAGATATCCTCGTCGAAAGAAAGTGTGTGACCTTGCAACAAGTCAAGAGAGATTCATGGGGAGGTTCTCACCCACAGATGGGGAGAATAAGTGTTTCCCTTAGAAGCCTGTAATAGTATGTAACCTGAAAGGAACACATGAGCTAAAAGACATCACAAAAATGAAAGCAAAATATTTGAAGATCCAAGGTGATCAGTTAAACCAAAAATACGCTTCAATAATATTCATACAATCATATACATAATAGTCCATACATCAATGCGTAAGTTAAAACTACTTACATTGCTAATGTAACCAAAATAGTCAAACTACAATAACAACATATGCATGAATCATGTTGGCTCTATTATGTTATATAAAGTGAAAGTTCCATCCATACATATAACTATGACAACCACTATCCCAAATAGTAGAATGTTACAGTCAACACCACATGCTCCTCCAAAGAGATGTACTCGCTTTGCACTATGGAGAAGCCAAGGCTCCTCACAATACTCTCAAAGCCCTCTCTTAGCAATTCTTATCAAAATCTCAGCTCCCAAAAGCCTATTCTATGAGTTATGAGGTTATGTTTATAACAAAGGGTGGGGTGACCCTTGAAATCCCCCTTTGTGACTCTTAGACTACCCTCATAACTCTTCAACTTCATTACGTAACTCTTTACATTTCATATGACTATGTTCATTCCACTGATGACACTTGGAATTTCACTTTACATTATGTTTACAAAAATGATACATTTTCCACATATACCCATGTGGGACAAAAATGGCTTGAGTCAACTAGAAAAGACAACACTAAGACTCAGACTGTTGTGGGAAGACCAGATCATCGACCTCCTCTCCATGATACTTGGTGATGAAATGATGTGATGCTTGGTAGTGCGCCATGGTTTTTGCATACTATTTGATGATTCCTTTCTGGAAACAAACTCTTACCTCCATTGCTTCTGGGTATACTGATTTGTTATGCAACCAACTCAAAAAATAGAAGAAAAGATAGATCAATGACTTCAAAATTAGTCTCTTCGAGGGGGAAACCTCCTTTACATTACACAAATGAACAATTCTTGGATGATACAAATGACAAGACCTCCTTTTAGTATTATAGGGACCTAACATGCCCCTCTCCTTCAAAAAGGTGTTGTCCTCAACGCTTGAGTAGTTTTGGATGCTTTTGTATAAAATTCTAATCCTCCCATGTGGAACCTTCAGTGGGTAAGTTCTTCCACTTGATGAGATACTCTGAAATTGATCGATTTCATAGCTGTCGAGTTCTTGTTTCAGTGACTACTTCAGGTTCCAATATGATTTTTCCTTGCTCGTCAAGTTTTGGTAATAATGTTTGATTTGGGATCTTGTCACCTATAACCTTTTTTTAACCATGAAACATGGAAAACTGGGTGGACTCGGGAAGATGCAAGAAGTTCCAATTTGTATGCCATAGTATCAATCTTTTGCAACACCTTGTACGGACCATAATACTTTGGTGATAATTTATTATCCTTATTAGCTTTCTTGAGGGACATTTGCTTGTATGGTTGTAGTCATAGAAATACCTAGTCACCTACATCAAAAATTATTTTACTGCAATGTTGACCTGCCTGTTGTTTCATTCTATTATGTGCCAAATTTAGGTTATCCTTTAAGAATTGGAGAATGTTTTGTCGATGTTCGATGTGATATTCCACTTCTTGAACCTTAGAATTTTCTCTTAAATATGATGTGATGGATGGTGGATGATATCCATAAAGTGCGATAAATGGGGTCATTTTTGCTGCAGTATGGAAGGACGTGTTAAACCACCGTTCAGCCAAAGGCAACCATTTGACCCATTGTGTTGTTTATTAGATACAAAGAAACGAAGACATCCTTCCAAAAAATTGTTCACTATCTTAGTTTTCCCATCAAATTGAGGATGATAAGATGAGCTATGAGATAACTAAGTACTGAGACAAGAAAATAATTCTCTCCAAAAATTTCCACTGAAAATAGGAACTCTGTCACTTACAATAATCTTTGGGTTTCCATGTAGATTTTCAATTGTTTCCATAAATGTAGTAGCAACTATACTAGCTTTAAATGGATGAGATAATGCACAAAAGTTTGCATACTTTGTAAGTCTATCAACTATCACCATGATGAAACTCTTTCCTTCTGACTTGGGTAAACCTATGATAAAATCCATTGAGGCCTTATCTCGACGTTGACTTGGAATTGATAAAGGTTGCAATAGACCTGGGGTCTTAATTGTATCAACTTTATTTTGTTGGCAAACCAAACATTCTGCCACAAACTTTTGAATATCAGATTTAAGGCCATCCCAGAAAAATCTTACTTAAACCTATGGTAGGTTTTTAAAAATCCTAAATGCCCTCCTAAGGGGCAGGTGTGAAATTCCAGAAGAATCTTTTGTTTAATTTGGGAATTATTACAGAGGTGTAAGTGATCTTTGTACCATAAAGAATCATTTTTCCAGCTAAATGTATCAGATGTACTGGGATCTTGCTAAAACTTTTGAATGAGTCCCCACACTTCTTTTCCATTCTTCCATTCATCCCTTTCTTCGTTTATCCAATCCGGTTGGATAATAGAAATGGCACAAAGAAATGCTTCCAGATCGTCATCCTTTCTTGAGAGTGCATATGCAAAAACATTTTTCTTCGCCTTTTTGTAGATGATTTCAAAGTCATAACCCAACATCTTTGTGACCCATTTTTGTTGCTCTTCTAAAGATAATCTTTGTTCTAAAAGTATTTAAGACTATCATGATACGTTTTTACCTTGAAGTGTATTACCATTAGGTAAGGTCACCATTTCTTAAGTGCATGGGCTATTTCCAACATTTCTATCTCATAAATAGCGTAGTGTAAATACTTTCCTTTGATTGGACGACTTTCAAAAGAAATGGGTATTTTTTCTTGCATTAAAATAACACCAATTCCATTTCTTGAGGCATCACATTCCACAATAAAGGTTTTTTTGAAGTCTGGCGTAGCTAAGACCGGTGCTTGGCACATTGCCCCTTTAAGATGTTCAAAGGATTTTGTTCCTTCTAGAGTCCAAGAAAATGCATCTTTCTTCAGTAAAGTTGTTAGAGGCGCTGTTATTCTCCCATAATTCTTAGAAAACTTGCGATAATACCCTGGCAACCCAAAAAATCCACGTAGATGCTTTATGGATGTGGGGATTTTCCATTCCTTAATGGCTTTAATTTTTCTAGGGCCTACCTTAACACATTCATTAGATACAATATGACCCAAATATTCCACCTCTTGTACTCCAAAGAAACATTTGGAGGCTTTTGCATATAATTGTTTCTCCTCCAATAGTTTGAGAAATCTATCAACATGTTCAACATGATCCTTCCAAGACTTGCTGTAGATTAGTATGTCATCAAAAAATACTAACACAAACTTTCTAAGGAAGGGTTTGAAAATGGAATTCATCAAACCTTGAAATGTAGAAGGTGCATTGGTAAGGCCGAAAGGCATGCCAAAAAATTCATAATGACTCTCATGGGTTCTAAATGTTTTTTTCGGAATGTATTTAGTCTTTATTATGATTTGATGATATCCCGAATGAAGGTCCAACTTGGTGAGTAGATTTCTCCATGGAATTCATCCGATAACTCATCAATGACAGGAATGGGAAATTTATCTTTAATAGTGAGCTTGTTGAGCTCCCTATAATCCAAACACATGCGCCATGATCCATCCTTCTTGTGCACCAATACTAATAGAGCATAGAAAGAACTTTGACTAGGTTGAATTATAGCAGCCTCTAGAATTTCTGCAACCATACATTCAATTTCACTCTTTTGGGCATAGGGATATCTGTAAGGCCTCATGTTTGGAGGAACACTTCTTGTTATAGACATTTTTGGGCCCTACAAACCCAAGAATAAAATGTCCATAAACCAAGGGCTCCTAAGTCCCTAAAAGTGTTGTTCTAACCCCTAAAAGAACAAGGTCAACAGATTACAGCTTCTCCCAGAAGTTCTCCATGAAAACCTGCTCAGAATTGGTCAAAACAGGATCATTTCAGCTGCTCCACTGGCTAAGTGCGTTGCATCTCACCTAAATACACTGCGAGGGTGCGTTGAATTTCAAAAATCCCTTCTATGGGGTGCGATGGTCGAGAAATGACAAATGGCAGTGTCATTCTGCGAGGTGGAGAGGCAATGGAAGCTTCCAGAATCTTCTCCTGTGACACTTGCCTCACTGAATTCGACCAAGGATGAGTAAGAGGCCATCAATCTCCAAGTGGAAGCAAGAACTATCAGAGGGAAGACACTAATCAAATCACAAGCTGACTCATCCCCCTTACATATATCTATATATGGATCCCTCATCCCAGAGATCCGGAGGCTGGAATTTTGCATACTGTAAGGAATTGCTGTTGGTTTCTTGAGACAAACATCAGATTGTTGGGTGATCTAAGCTTTGTTTGAGGTGAAGAGGGGATTCTTTGCTGGGAGGTTGATGCTGGGTTAGAACAACTGGTTGTAACTCCTCTTGGCTCTTTTCTTGTTTATCAATAAAAGCTATTTGAGTTTTCCTCCATGCTTTTGTATCATTGATGCTTGTTACATTTGTATGGTCAATTTACATCTGATCCTAGATTGTTTATGATTATAGATCCATGTCTTTGTATAGTGTTATGCTTCTGTGATCTTACAGGTACTTTGTGAAGCTGGGCATGCAAGGGAGCAGGTAGCTAAAGACTATCAAAGAAGAGAGGAATCACATTAGGCGATTAGTGCAAGACAGAGGTTGGTCTTCTTGTTCCTCTCTATCTATAATTCATAAAGGAAAAACGAAAGTAGATTTTCCCTTTTTGTTTCTAAGGCAGCTGTCACACCTTAGTGGGATAGAGCAGTTATATATAGACACTTTTCCCTGTAACAAAATGGCGACTCCGCTGGGGATGAATTAGTTTTTTTGTTTATCTTCCTTGTTGTCTATTTCATAAACTTACAGACGGAGCCTGAAGTTGTGCCAGGTAGCTTTCGAACTGAATTTGCTATGCAAATGCAAAGTAGATAAATTCTGCTTCAGTCAATCTCCGGGATCTGTTTATGATTTAAACAACTGATTCACAAACTCTCTGATTGCCCTTGTGATAGCTCTTAGACCCTCTTTAGATCTACCCCTGATTGTTGCATTACTGATTGCTTTTTGCTCGGCCAAAACCCAAGAACTGAACTGCAAACTGTGACCCGGAACCCAACAAAGTCTCGTCTCTGGTCCAGCGCAGGTACTGTTCAGAGAATCTGAAATTCAACGCACTTCCCGAGTGGACAAGCTGCGCTGCATTTCAAATTCTTTGTGTTACAGGTGCGCTGATCAGACTAGGCTCTGTGCAGTTTTGGTTTCTGTGATCCATTCTTTCCAGTTCTATTCCTGAATTTTGCTGCCTGTGATCAGTATATGCCTGTTTGAAACCCCTTTCCCTTGCTGTTATTTCACCTCCTTTGTACAAAAGAACTGTAGATGTTTTTGCGTGTTTGTTGAGTCATCTTCAGTTCTCCTTTGCAAAAGTAGCATAATTGTACTGTCGTCCTTTGATTTGAAACTGTCGCAAGTGTCGATTTCGATCATAGGAAAGAGTTTGATTGCTGTTGATAGTCAATTATCCCGTTACTATTGTTTTTGGTCTGAATTTGTAATTTTCTAGTGTCAAAAACAAGTATTCATTTCAAAATCTTAAGGTGTTGTGATCGTCTCCATTTTTTATTTTGAAAAGAAACTTGTTGATATTTGTCGCTTGAAAAGAAATTCAGATTTGTGCATCAACTTTCTTTTTAGCATCCATATACTAAGAAAGTCGAAAACAAATACATGCATGTACATTTGCATATAGACAGTCTGATTGGTTTGATTTAGGAAAGTGCATTTAGAGTGTGCTCTTTGCTCTTTGTGAAAAGATTCTGTCTTTCTTTTCCTTAGTAGCTAGGATTTTCATTGCACAAAGAAGATAAAAAGTTTGTTTATCATCTTAGATTTCATTTTAGGAATTACATTTACATCTCGCGGTGAACCTGAAAGGAAAACTTCATAAACAAGATCAACTTAAAATAAATTCAATGAATCTAACAACGCTTTGGAACTTAACACACAACATTTAGAAGTCTAGGCTAGAGACGTATTTCGGCATCGTAAAGCCTGGTAACTGTTGTTCTCACTGTTGGTTGGGTGATTCATCCACTTTGAGTCGATAAGTGCCAGTACGGACTTGTGGTCCCACGTACCGTCTAGTATATTTTTGGAGACCACAATAGGCTTAATCCTTTATCCTTAGGAAGCCGTGTGTGCCGCCCTATCGATCGTAATGCACTGAACACAGCATTCGGGAAGATTGACTGCCGTACCGTAAAAAGTATTCTGCAGTTTTGTGATTGGTTTGGTAATCCCTCTACCTAGATTTCCATAGCAGTCCCTTTCGTTCCTTTTCAGACTCTTTAACAGAAAAGGTCCATCTGAGCACTTGTCACTTAAGGCTCATTAAAAGTCGAAGGAGACTAGAGTCATCTTTTGTTTTTTCTTGACTCTTAAAAACTGAAAAAACAAGTTGTGTCAAAGCGTCTAAAATTCATTTAATTTCCCCTTTTATTTTTAGTTGATTGAGTAATCCGAAATCGTGGAAGAAATTCAATTGAAACCCCGTCGTTCGCAGAGGCTTACGAGTCAACCGTCTTTGTCTCCAGAATCGAAGCTAGTATGGACAAAGCAAACTCATTTAACCAGTTCCAAATCTCCTGGTAAAGTTAGAACTCCGGTTCCAACAACATCAGAGACTCCGGTTACTCCAAACATTTCTGGTATCCCTGCCTTTGAAGAAGAAGTTCAGCAGCCACAGAAGGACAGTGGTACTGATCCTAGTCTGAGGGTAAACACTTGTGTTACTGAACCAATTTCATCTACAACCGGTTCAGAGAGTGTTGTTCCCCAAACATCTGTCGCTGCAGATTCTATACCTTCTTCGGCACTAGAAATATTTTACGGACCTAACGGTGTACCTCTTCCACCTGGTCTGATTGCTATAGAAGAGATTATGGAGGATCTTCCATCTAGTACTCCAGCGCAATTTGGAGTCGGGATCACTCTGTATCCTTCTTCATCAGAAGTTAGTCTACCGCCAGTGGAAGCTCCTGTAGAATCGCTAGGTAATCTTTTGGATAGAATAGAAATGTCTGAACAACCGTCAACATCTAGGACTGTGTCATCTGACACAGTGACAACAGAACTCCCTACTATCACTCCAACAATGTTCGCCGGTATACCATCTGTTCCAACTAGCTCTCAATCGCTAGAGGGGGCCCACTCAGGGGCCATTTCGACGGTATGGTCTGTTCCTGTTTTTTCATCCGAAATAATATTCGAAAACTCTTATGTTGAGTCTCAACAAATTGATCCATTCGTAGGTCAATTTGGGCAGTCCGGCCCTCAAGGGAAAACCATTCCCTTGAGTTCTGGATTACCACCGTATGGGGGGCAGTATACCCTTTCATTATCCCCTCCGGGAGGATATCCATACGGGAGTTCACAACAACATTCGCGTTATACTGGAATTACCTCAAGCGGTTGGGTACCAATACTACCTCAACAACCAAGAGTTGTATATTCTATTCAACAATGCTTACCTATGTCAAATATTCCAACTACGCCAGCTATTGTGACGGTGTCGCAAGTTCAAGCACTGCCTGTTGTATGCCAACCTCAGGTCTCTCAGGTTGTAATGCAACAACCCCTTGACCCTGCGACTCAAGCACAATCGCCGACTAGTGGAATGGCATAGGTTCAGACGGGTACAATTACCCCTCATCTTGGTCAAACTGTTAATATCGGACAACAGCACATGGCTTCACAACCATGGCTATTACAATACCAACAACCGCAATTCCAACAAGTATACCAAGGTTCTGAGCAACAAATCTTTGCAAATAGTGGGCAGCTGTATATTCAAAACGGTCAAAATCAACCATTTTACAACGGTCATGCCCACCAACCTTACCATTACCAGCATCAAATGCATTATTCCAGTATGCAAAGACCAACTGCTAAGGCAATCCCATCTTACCCTGGGTATGCTTCACCTAACCTGAATCAACAGTTACCCTTTATGGCAACTTTAGAGTTACCTGATTTAAATCGGTTAACAAACGATCCAATCGCTTACACCCCTTGGTGGCCAGCGATTCCACATAAACTTCCATCAGATATTCCTAAATTTAATGGAAATCTGGGTGAAGATCCATCGAATCATGTGATGACCTTTCACCTATGGTGTTCATCAAATACCTTGAATGATGATTCGATAAGACTTCGCCTCTTTCAGAGGACGTTAACGGGTCCAGCGGAAAAATGGTACATCGAATTGCCTAGAGCTTCGTTCAACAACTTCAGTACCCTAGCCACAACCTTTTTAACCCATTTTGAGTTACCAATAAGGTACGAAACGGGAACGGAACTCCTTACCAACTTCAAGCAGACAACGGCCACTCACATATCTGATCATATACGTGAGTGGCGACGTCGTCGTAGAATGGTAAAAAAGTATGTTCCCGATCAGCTTTTAACTGAATGGTTTATCAAGTCATTAATAACTTCCATCATGGAAGATGTGGCAAAGGGGGGACTCGTAACAGAAGAGCAAGTTATCGCTCATGCGCAATATTTGGACTTGATTTACACTCAGTCTGGCATGCTCTACGATAAAATACATGACGCCCCTAGACCGGAATTTTCAATTCCGCCTCCTCCTAAATCAAACAATGACTCTCATGCCGGCGATGGCGTGATTGGCACAATAGACACGAAATCGACAAAGGCTACATCCAAAAAGGCCCGTAAGATTTCAGGTCAAAATTCAAAAGACGAACTTCTTGCCTCGGAAGTAAATGCCGTATCGACAGATAAAGGCAAAGAAACCAAGCAACCAGGGGGCAAGAAGAAAGGCAAAGGGAAGAAGCAGAAACAGGAAGAATCATCACCTGAAAAATCTTCTGCAAACCCTCCTGGAGATAGGAAACCAAAAAATCCATGCCTTATATGCGATGAGGATCATTGGACCGCAAATTGTCCACACAGAGCTAAGCTTAAAAAATTCTTCAAGAATTCAAAAACCTCCACAGTGTTAACTGATCCGTTTCCAAATCCAGGAACAAATCTGGTTGAAAGTGGAAATTCTTCCCCGTCTCAGGTGCTAATGTTGTCGGTTTCAAAACAGCAAAATGATGCTTTGATATCGACAAGGAACAAAGATTATGGGAATCCACAGCTGTCGAACAACAAGGATAAAGATCAACCTAGTAGTTCGACAACAACTTCAACAGAAGTTGCGCCACCCCTCATTCCTGAATTGACAATAAAACCGCCAAAGGGAGTAGTACACAAATCGACGTTTAATCCCCGCGCTAGAGTGGCACAGTGTTATAATATAGTGGAAGATTTGGCCCAATCGCCGTCCGCTATGTCGACACTTGAGGTACTACAGAATTGCCCATCCCAAAAGCAGGCTTTAATATCAGCTATCGCTGGGGTAGACCAAAAGGATTCAAATATTGTGTCCTATAATCATAAAGGATACGATCCTCAATTACCAGCTCAACTAGCTTTCCTTATTCAAGTGAAAGCCCTCAACAAAACTGTTTATCGAACAATTATTGATGAGAGAGCATCAACATGTATTATGTCGATGAGTTGCTGGAAAACCTTAGGATCTCCAACCTTGTCGATATCTTCGACGACGTTAAAAGCATTTGACGGACGAACATATACCCCATATGGTATTTTAAGTAACTTGAAGGTTGAACTAGGAGGGAAAACAATAGAAATAGATGTTGAAGTAATTGATGGAAACCTCATATACAACATCCTATTGGGAAGACCATGGATATATGCTATGGCTGCTGTTGTATCGACCTATTTTAGGAAGATTGCATTTCCCTTTGAAGGAGGGATTACAATCGTCGATCAACAAACCTTTCTCCCAAATGGTTCTCAAGTTACGGGAAGCATTCCAATAATCCATGGAAGCCCCCATTCGCTTCAAAATATCGGAGTAGGCCTACTAAAAGACCCTATATTAATGGAAACTTTTGCACCTCCACCTCCCATAAATTCGGCGGATGTAGCGTCGGTAGGAACTTGCAATATGATATCTTCGACACGAAAGATATCAGAAAATGATATAAACATGGATCATACAGAGGTACTGCCTCCAACCCCAATGGAAATATTGTAGCAATCAATGTTCCTAGCATGGGAGGCAAACCCAAATCAACGCTCATCGAGCATTTGGATAGATAGGTCTAAAGAATATGGTACCCCTTCAGATCCTTGGTCGCGAGTGCATGTCACCGACGAAGGAATTGTCCAATCAATGGTAATTGAAGGGGCACCATGGAATGATTCCCACCATCGTTCCCTTCTTCCGGATTGTGAAGAAAATATTCGTGATGACCTTTGCCATCCTTCAGTTTTTGATTTTCTATCAAATACTGTAAACACGGTGGATTCCGAGTGAAACTTGTCCAATATTGAAGAGACTATCGCCATAAATATCCCGACCAAAACAGATGTTGTAAAGAATATTTATGTTGGCAAATGTTGTTCTCCTTCAGAACTGGAAATATATGACACTCTTTTTCGCGAATTCAGAGATGTCTTTGCTTCGTCATATAGTAAAATGACAGGCATTGACTCGAGTATCGTTGAACACGAAATTAAGATGTATCCAGATGTCAAACCAGTACGACAACGGCTAAGGCAGGTGCACCCCAAGAAAGCCACTGCCATTAAGGCAGAAGTTGAAAAACTTCTCCATGCTGGTTTCATCTACCCGGTTCCTCTAACCGATTGGGTATCAAATATTGTCCCTGTTATGAAAAAACAAGGAACGATTAGAGTGTGCGTTGATTATAGGGATGTAAACCAAGCTTGTCCAAAAGACAACTACCCCACACCCTTCATCGACCAGATAATTGATGAATGCACCAGATGTGAAATCTTTTCATTCATGGATGGATTCTCCGGGTATAATAAAATAAATATCCGCCCACAGGACCAGTCAAAGACTGAATTTATTTATCCGTGGGGCACATTCACATATCGAAAATTACCCTTTGGTTTAAAGAATGCAGGGGCGACGTTTCAGAGGGCAATGAATTATGCCTTCCATGACGTCAAAAACATCGCTCAACCATACCTCGACGACCTTCCGGCTCATTCGTGAAAGCGGCTTGATCACCCGCAACATTTAAGAGCAATATTTCTACGTTGCCGACACTACAAGATACGACTCAATCCACACAAATGTGTGTTCTGTGTCAGTTTTGGTCGTTTTCTTGGCTTTGTAGTCTCAAAGGACGGGATTCTTCTCGACCCATGTAAGGTTCAGGCAATCATAAATTTGCCTACACCTTCAAATTTGCTTCAGATTCAGAAACTCCAAGGGAAAGCAAACTTTCTAAGGAGGTTCATTCCAAATTACGCCGAACTTGCTAAAGGTTATACACGTCTTTTGAAAAAGGAAGTACCCTTTGTTTGGGATCAGGTTGCGCAAGCTTCCTTTGATGCTTTAAAAGAATCCCTTATGAAAGCATCATTAATGTACGCTCCCGATTATCAAAAAGACTTTAACCTGTATCTAGCTGCAGCAGATACAACCATCACAATGGTTTTAGTTCAAGAAGACAATGGAATTGAACATCCTATATATTATTTAAGTAAGAACTTAAATGATACAGAAAGTAAATATTCTTATGTTGAAAAGCTAGCACTCGCAACTGTTCAAGCGATACAGAGATTTCGACATTATGTCCTCTTTCGAAAAACTACCATTTTGTCAGATTGCAACCCCATGACTTATCTATTGTCGCGACAGTTGCTGGGGGGAAAATATTCAAAATGGATAGCAATTATACAAGAGTTTGATCTGGAATTTGTAAAATCCAAATCAAAGAAAGCACTGGTTTTCGCAGAATTATTATGCGATCTCCCATCGTCGTCCAACGATGAAACATCCGAGGAAACAATCGTGGATGAATCTTTGTTTCTGATATCTTCAAGCAATCCGTGGTATGGAGATATAATCATTTATCTCCAAACCTAAAAGTATAGGCCTAATACCTCCCGCTCCGAACAAAAACATATTCGATACCAATCAAAAGACTACATGATCGTCGGTGATACACTTTACCGACGTGGTGTCGATACAGTTCTGAGAAGGTGCCTCACTCACGAGGAGGCCGAAAAAGTCCTGAATGATTGCCATTCAGGCACGTGTGGGGGGTATCAATCCGGTTATGCTACAACACAAAATTTTTTACGAGTAGGATACTTCTGGCCAACAATGTTCAAAGATTGCATAACCGCAGTCAGAAGTTTCCATGCTTGTCAAATTTTCGATAGCAAAACCAGAAGAGCACCCGCACCTCTATAGCCAATAGTTGCTGTTGGGCCATTCGCCAAATGGGGCATCGATTTCATGACATGTAACCCCACCTCGACCGGGGGGCATCGGTATATCATAGTCGCAGTTGACTATTTTACCAAATGGGCCGAGGCGAAGCCTACATTAGATAATACTGGTGAAACAGCTGCCCTCTTTTTTTTCAATCATGTAGTCGCCAGATTCGGCGTACCACAAGCTATAGTCACAGATCATGGATCGCATTTTCGCAATCACATGATGGTCAAATTAGCTGCCAAACTAGGGTTGTCTCACGACAGCTCTACTCCATATTATCCGCAAGCCAACGGACAAGTTGAAGCAATCAACAAAGTCCTAAAGCGCATGCTGCAAAGGATGATTGGAGTTCACAAGAGAAGATGGCACCTAATCCTATACTCAGCTTTGTGGGATTATCGAACATCGGTAAGGAATGCAACCGGGTTTACACCGTTCCAACTGGTGTATGGCCTAGAAGCAATCTTACCAGTTCAGTGTGAAATCTCGTCCCTCAAACTCGCGATCGACCTTCTCCCCGGAACTTCAGAAGAAGAAGCTCGTTTCTTGGAACTAATCCAATTGGATGAAACCTGTCGTGATGTCACTTTGGCTAACGAAGCCCATAAGAAATGAGTGAAGGCATAGTTCGACAAGAATGTCAAACCCCATGTCTTCTTAGAAGGTGACCTGGTCTTGCTTTATGACCAAGAATCCGATAAATTGGGAGCAGGTAAATTCAAGTCTTTATGGATGGGCCCCTATATTGTTAAAAGAGTGTTAGCAAAAGGAGCCTACGAGTTGATGGATTATGATGGAATTCCACTGTCGGAACCCCGTAATGGGTTGTACCTTAAGCGCTACTATGCTTGATAGTAACCTATATGCTTTTGTTATGTTTTTGTTTTCGCTAAGAGTGATTATTTTGGTCAAGTAATCCACTTTTTACATTTATTGCAGATGTCAAACCTATTGGAATCATGTGTTGGATATGCCGACGGAGCGAGTCATAGTTCGCGGAACCTATCTTCCGCGGCCTGGACCATTTTTGATCCAAGCGGTGAGTTAGTAAGTTTCAGAGGGGTATGCATTGGTCAATCAACGAATAACATCGCTGAATATAGCGCGTTGATAGAACTTCTCTCTGATGCCATCACACATGGTATACGTCGACTGATTGTCAGGTTAGACTCACAACTCGTCATACTACAACTCACTGGTATCTACTCTGTCCGAAATCCAGCTATTTATCGCATGTTCCTAAGGGTTAAGATTTTGGAAAGGAAATTTTATTTTATTCAATATCAACATATTTCCAGAAACTTAAACACGTTAATTGACTCATTGGCAAATTATGTGTTAGATAGACGTTTGCAACATTTATAAAAAGAAGCATCTCATCAATATTTGCATTTGGATCATGTAACTTAACCAAAATAAAACTCCGAAAATCAAAAATATATATATAACTGTTTATGGTTTACACATAATGTTCTGTAACCAAGACAAAATTGGTCAAATGACCCAAAACTCAAAATGCTAGGGGGCACCCTAGTCTGATGGTGCTCGTGATAGCAAGTCACAGCCTGTGCGATCATGCGTAAGAGACGAGTCCATCTTCTTGGCACACCAGTGGTATGTCGCTGCAACCTCAAGGGCAGCTTGTCAGTCCTCACATCTGGAATACCAAGAGTGAGGCCCTAAACCTGCTCCTGTAATGCTGTGAGAGTCTCGGCCACATCAAGGTCGCGAAGGATGGCCCTTCCAACAACCTCTCCTGTTGGAGCGGCAGCTGGTACTCTCAGGCATGCTACTGGCCGAACGGGACCAACATCTGCATAAGCACATGAGTTTTGATTAGTCTTGACAGAGTAAAGCACAAGGAAATTATAAAAGAAAAAACGATAAGCAGGAATATGGTCAAAGAATTTACCAATGGCGCCCCACTGTTCACCAGCCGGCAGTACCAAATCTGGGTCACCCCAGAAATCCATACCAGCATATGGATACTCAAAGTAAACCATGTCCTGACGATCAAACCACCCAAAGAAGGTATCAGAAAATGAAATCTGAGACTGACCAGCATGCCTAGACATATGGTCAACCCATCTCTGCATACATGGTTTAGTTGGGGGAGGTAAATCGAGTGCAATATACTGCGGCTGCATCAGCGGTATCTTCTCCAAGGCAAAGGCGGTCAAAATAGAACCATACCCAAAGTTATTCAACCTCCCACTCTTTGCCTTGGTCAACTGTTCTTTCATCACAAGAAGTACTGCGTCGCACCAGTTGAACACCTTCGGTTGGAGGCATTCCAAGGCATACTGCATATAAGATTGGTTGGCTACATGAAGATCTGCACCACCAGCCATCCCCGAGAGGCTCAGAAAAACCAGGAATCAAGCTCAGAATGCAAAATGGAAAGCATGAAATGAAAGAGCTCAAGTTTAGCTCCTACCTGGTCCAGACGATGCCGAGAATCGTCCACAGAATCTCCTGAAATCAGCTGATGAAAATCAAAGTGGGAAAGCACCTCCAAAGCTCCAACAAGCCAAAGTTCAAATGAAATGGTAAAATGAGAGGTAAAAACACTTTTTAATTACTTTTTACATAGTTCAAAGTAGAATATTAGTGTTTTAACTCATTTTTCAAGCATGTATTGTTCATTTCTAACTAGTTTGATGGAGCAATTGAGAATGCAGTGCAATCTTTGAAAGAACGAAGCTATTTATGGTAAAGTCAAAATAACCATTCAATCGAGCAGTTTTAACGCGAACTTCATGCTCGTTAAAAAATAAACATAAGCAATGAGCACATGTTCCCCCAGAGTTTAAGCTCAATAAAAAATGAACCAATTTCTAGTAAATAACCATCGTGAATGTAGAACTTCAACCTTTAAAGCCTTGGTCGTGTTTGCACCGTCACCTCCACTTTTGCATTGCCCGATCATTCACCTCCATTTGATTGTTTACCCATTTTGAGGAACAACTGCGAAGAGTGATCTCACTAGCCATCCTTGTAACACTGCCATGATTGGAAAATTCCAAACCTTACCTAGAATCAGTTGCTATCCATTTTTCAAAAGACGAGTCTCCTTTAAGCTCTTTTCAACTGACTCGTAAAATATGAAAATATTGCCGAGTGCTTGGCCTCTCCAGCTCGTTAAAGGGACAGGAAGTGCTATCCCTCCTTTAGATTTTAATCTTTTTGGACTTGAGGGATTATTACACAAAAAGATCGAGCGCTTGTTTTGTTCGGCTCGTTAAAAGTATCGAAAATTCATCCCTTCTGTATTGTTTTATACTTTTTCGGACTTAAGGGATTAGATGACGAAAAAGGAATTTTGGAGTTTCCTTTACGTTCCTTTTCAGACTCTCTTAAATTGAAAAGGACCAAGTTATCTTTGTCGTTAAACTCGTTAAAAAGATTAATAGCGACAAACTTGTCTATAGACGAGAACGAGTTTCACTATCGCTAGGCACGTTAAAACATAGCGATGGGTTTTCCTGAAGGGAGAATTATAGAACAATCATATGTTATCCTCCTCAAGCTTGACAAAAATAAAGAGGTACTGGTCAGCAATGACTGGGGAAAATTGGGAAGAAAATTCGAAGAAACTTTGTTGGTAGCAAGTCGCTCTTGAACATGACACTTCCGCTCCGTGTTCGAGTCGGGTTGGGTTGTTTCATTCACCGGTCACATCACCATGGTCACGCCATACCAGCCACATTTGGGGTTAATGCTACCAATCCATCACATCAGTGTCACCGATATGTTCAAGAGAAGTCATTCAGAGAATTCACCTGTCTCACCCACTACCATACATTATACTCCATTCTTTCATGACCGCCACCCTGAACCTTATATCACTAGATTGTTTTCACCTCCATTAAAATCATTTACTCTGTTCCATGTCATTGATGTGGGATTCATTAAGGCCCTCCTGTGACGGATCACTTCTTGTCGACATCAGCTCATTATCCAAGAAGTTGATCTAGGAACACCCCATTCAGTACTTTGAAGCTTGCATGCCTCAATGGAAAGTTTCACACTTCCGGCGACATGTTTACATCAATGGCCTTCGACCGAAAGATTTTGCATGGTGTTCGACGCCAAGTCCTTTATTCACACCACGTGAATTGTGCTGCAGTACCTTGAGGGTCATTATCATTATCGGTGATTCCTCTCGTGCTTGTTAACAGTTTACATCATTGGTTGGTAATCAAGCGATGTCTTTCCATGTTCGACTTCAGAACATTTCTCACATGGATCGACTTGTACTTCGAGTGAAGATCAGACGAGATTGAAGACCCCAGATCTAGTTTCATCCATCCGGGTTGCGATATATATTCAGGGAAATAAAGACATCATATGTACATCATTGTTGCACAGATAATCATCCAATCAAAAAGGATGATGGCTCTATCAGAATCATCAGTCTACACTTAGACGATTGTCTGTCCTATGTACATGAAAATGAATTTATAAAGCTAAGCATGGGAATGCTCGCCTCAGCTAGATCATGAAAATATTATGAAGATAATTTATTGTATTGTATCTTATTACAGGTCTCCTCCCAGCATTGAAAGAACTTCGGATCCTCATAATAAAGCATTTCACCCGACATCAAAAGATTAACGACCTCATGCTTTAGGGGGCAACTGTTATAGACATTTTTGGGCCCTACAACCCCAAGCATAAAATGTCCATAAACCAAGGGCTCCTAAGTCCCTAAAAGTGTTGTTCTAACCCCTAAAAGAACAAGGTCAACAGATTACAACTTCTCCCAGAAGTTCTCCATGAAAAACTGCTCAGAATTGGTCAAAACAGGATCATTTCAGCTGCTCCACTAGCTAAGTGCGTTGCATCTCACCTAAATACACTGTGAGGGTGCGTTGCATTTCAAAAAACCCTTCTATGGGGTGCGATGGGCGAGAAATGACAAATGGCAGTGTCATTCCACGAGGTGGAGAGGCAATGGAAGCTTCCAGAATCTTCTCCTGTGACACTTGACTCACTGAATTCGAAGAAGGATGAGTAAGAGGCCATCAGTCTCCAAGTGGAAGCAAGAACTATCAGAGGGAAGACACTAATAAAATCACAAGCTGACTCATCCCCCATACAGATATCTATATATGGATCCCTCATCCCAGAGATCCGGAGGTTGGAATTTTGCATATTGTAAGGAATTGTTGTTGGTTTCTTGAGACAAACATTAGATTGTTGGGTGATCTAAGCTTTGTTTGAGGTGAAGAGGGGCTTCTTTGCTGGGAGGTTGATGCTGGGTCAGAACAACTGGTTGTAACTCCTCCTGGCTCTTTTCTTGTTTATCAATAAAATCTATTTGAGTTTTCCTCCATGCTTTTGTATCATTGATGCTTGTTACATTTGTATGATCAATTTACCTCTAATCCTAGATTGTTTATGATTATAGATCCATGTCTTTGTATAGTGCTATGCTTCTGTGATCTTACAGGTACTTTGTGAAGCTGGGCATGCAATGGAGCAGGTATCTAAAGACTATCAAAGAAGAGAGGAATCACATCAGGAGATTAGCGCAAGACAGAGGTTGGTCTTCTTGTTCCTCTCTATCTATAATTCATAAAGGAAAAACGAAAGTAGCTTTTCTCTGTTTGTTTCTAAGGCAGCTGTCACACCTTAGTGGGATAGAGCAGTTCTATATAGACACTTTTCCCTGTAACACTTCTTGGAATCAAATGAATAGCATAATCATGATCACGAATAGGTGGAAGGCCTTTGGGAGTCTCAAATACCTTGTTATGATTTTCCAAGAGTTTTTGGAGATCTGGAGAAATAGATGATTTCAATGTGGGAAACTCAAGTGAACATAATTGCGAAATTACACCACATTATCATTTCTTTAGAATCTTTGTCATGATGTTAGAGCCGATTAC
This sequence comes from Pinus tabuliformis, assembly GCA_031772625.1. NCBI lineage: Eukaryota > Viridiplantae > Streptophyta > Pinopsida > Pinales > Pinaceae > Pinus > Pinus tabuliformis. The sequence goes on along the minus strand of CM062806.1, from coordinate 284,731,993 downwards.
CTTTCCCAGTTTCCCTACGATACCCCTTAATCCAGCTTCCTTACCTTTTCTGAAAAAAAAATCAAGAAAAGTTCTTGAAAATTAAAAACTATCGTACCCAAATATTGTTGCCATTGGACTCATAGTACAACATCAACACTACCCATTGGAATGGAAATCATTAGACTATTCAACACACATTCTACCATGGATAATTTTATATTATGGCACTTTCAAGAGAAATTTATGGTTCTTCCATTTGCAACCATCACATGACACTCTGGTGCTGGATATAGGAAGCAATTCAATTCCTTCACTATCTTACAATGAATAGAATTATGGGTACTTCCCGAATCAATCAACACTATTACCTTTCTCTTATTGATATGTCCATCTATCTCGATAGTTTGAAGAGTGGTAATTCTGGCCATTGCATTACAAGATATGGTCGGATTCATTTTTTCTTTCTCTAGCGTTTGTTCCTGGTGTGTATCCTCTTCTTTTGATGTTTATTGTCCCTTTTATTCTTCCTCTTCACAATATATGTAAAATAATTTATTCTTAGCACACTTATGACCTTTAGTGTATTTTCTATCACAATTGTAAAAAATCCTTTTTTCAATTGTTTCTTCCAATTGTTGTGGTATCAACCTTGTAGGTTGTGGAAAGCTAGGGGCAACAACGCTTCCATATTTATAGTTGTGATAGGTAGGCTTCTTTGTTTCCATAATTTTGCTTTCATTTTTTCTTTCCAGCCTATATGCCTTCTCCAATGAATCAGGTTCTCAAAGGTGAACCTTTTCCAATGATTGGTTCTCAAGAATGGCTATGAACTCTTGGAACCTGCTGAAGGCCTCATCTTTGGTATTCCTAAAATATATTTAAGTTTTCTTGGAAAAATCATTAGTGAAAGTAACATAATACATATCACATGTCTGTAAAGTTGATGACACGGATCGTAGACATCTAGATGGACTAAATCAAGAATCCCTCTATATCTATAATTTATGTTTACAAAAGAAACCTTGACATGCTTATCAACTGCATATTCCTTGCACACCTCTCTCTCCTAGACCTTGAAGTCAAAGAATCCATCCACCATTTTCCTCAAAATAAGTAGGGATCCATAGTCTAAGAGATTAAATCTTTTGTGCTAGACCTCACATATATTATCAATACTATTCAACAAATCTTTATGCTCCATTGGATTTTCCAGCAATTTGTAAAGGCCACCCTTCTTGACTCTTTTGGCCAACACTTTATTAGAATCAAGGTTTAAATGTTTGATGATTACTTTTTGGTGGCTAATACCAGAATATTACCTCTCTACAAAGCCGATGACATGGATCATAGATATATGAATGAACTAAATCAATAATCCCTTGAAATATATGCTTGCTTCTTGGGAAGGAAACCTTGGCATGCTTGTTGAGTGCACATCCCTTGCATGCCTCTCTATCTCCTTGACCTTGAAATCATGGAATCCAACCATCATTTTGTTCAAAAGAGGTAGGGAACCATAGTTTAGGAGACTAAATCTATTGTGCTAGAGCTCACATAGATTTTCATTGCTGGTCAACAAATCTCTCTGCTTCTGAGATTTGCTAGGAGTTTGTAAAGGCCACCCTCCTTGACTTCTTTAACTAGCACTTGATTCGAATCAAGGTTTAGATTTTCAATGATTACTTTTTTATGGTAAAAAACAACCCTCCACTTCAAATATGCTAGACAAGAAACCAAAAGGAAATTTTTTAGTCATACATTCCTCATGTTGCTCCAATATTTCTTTGTTTTGTACATGTAATGGGATGGATCAAAATACAACTATTGTTTACTTTCCATTGTCACCATACTTCACTTTCACGTTGCTCGTTTTGGCTAAGAGAGATGATTTGTTTGGGGATGTGTCTAGAGGCTTCACTATTAATATAACACCCAACACCAGGAATCCACCATTGTTTTTTGGGTATGAAAACTATCTCCCATATTGTATACATTATTCTTCATGATGGATTTTCACTCAACCATGGCATGCTACCACACCTACTTTATTCTTGCTTCCTCATAACTAGAAATTTTTATATCAATAATGGATAACATTAATGCAACATAACTAGGGAACCTTTTAGGAGGATGGCATACCTAAATGGAAGTAGATGAAGCACCATACTTCTCTATTTCCTCCTGTATTTTCTGTGTAAGCTATCTGGGATTCTTGGATATACGGGATGGAAAGAAAATATCTATTACTATGCTGGAACCTATCTGAATTTCACCTAGTCTCCTTGAAACAGACATATCAACACAACAGGTAGGAAGTGTTGTCTTCTCCTTAATTAATATTGGGCATTCTTAGAATTTCAAAGTCCATCTATCGTTATCTAGCTTCACATCTTAGCTTACTACTATCTTCCTTTAAGAAGTAACATATATCTTGTAAGCTTTAGAGGACTCATTGTACCCAACTAAAATACCCTCGAAGTTGGAGGGTTCAAGCTCCATCCTCTACTCCTATGGAACATTAATATAAAGTAGACTTTCAAACAAATTGAAATGAAAAACATATGGTTTCAACCTTGTGAATTCTTCCTTGGGAGTTTTTTCCATCAACACCTTGTATGGACATATATTTAGTATGTAGATTGTAATATAACAATCTTCTACCCAAACGAACATGGGAAAATCTAAGTCATGAACCATAGATTTAGCAATTTCTACTATAGACTTGTTCTTTCGCTCAACAACACCATTCTTTTGAAAATTCTATAGTATTATAATCTCTCTCTTGATCCATGCCTTTTTGAAAAAAAAAAAGTTATTAGAGGTATACATGAATCCATAATGAAATCCTAGTACTTTTATTATCCTAAATGATTGGTTCTCAACAAGAAATATGAACTCTTGGATCCTGTTGAAGGCCCCGTCTTTGGTCTTCCTAAAATATATTCAAGTTTTCTTGGAAAAATCATCAATTAAAGTAACATAATAAATATCATTTATATATAAAGTTGATGACATGGATCACAAACATATGAATGGACTAAATTAAGAATACCTTTAGATCTATACCTTTTTTTTAGGAAAGAAACCTTGACATGCTTATCGACTACATATTCCTTGCACACCTCTCTCTCCTAGACCTTTAAGTCAAGGAATCTATCCACTATTTTCCTTAAAACAAGTAGGGAACCATAGTCTAAGAGACTAAATCCTCTATGCTAGAGCTCACATATATTGTCACTACTGGTTAAAAAATCTTTGTGCTTCATTGGATTTTCTAGCAGTTTGTAAAGGATACCCTCCTTGTCTCTTTTTTCCAACACTTGATTAGAATCAAGGCTCAAATGTTTGATGATTATTTTTTGGTGGATAAAATCAAAATATTACCTCTCTACAAATTTGATGACATGGATCATAGATATTTGAATGAACTAAATCAATAATCCCTTGAAATATATGCTTGCTTCTTGGGAAGGAAACCTTGGCATGCTTGTTGAGTGAACATCCCTTGCATGCCTATCTATCTCCTTGACCTTGAAGTCATGGAATCCAACCATAATTTTGTTCAAAAGAGGTAGGGAACCATAGTTTAGGAGACTAAATCTACTGTACTAGAGCTCACATAGATTTTCATTGCTGGTCAACAAATATCTCTGCTTCTGGGATTTGCTAGGAGTTTGTAAAGGCCACCCTCCTTGACTCCTTTAGCCAACACTTGATTCCAATCAAGGTTTAGATTTTCAATGATTACTTTTTGATGGTAAAAAACAACCCTCTACTTCAAATCTACTAGACAAGAAACCAAAAGGAATTTTTTTAGTCATACATACCTCATGTTGTTCCAATATTTCTCCATTTGGCACATGTAATGGGATGGATCCAAATCCAACTATTGGGTACTTTCCATTGTCACCAAACTCCACTTCATATTTTTATCTTGTTCTTTCTAGTTAAGAGAGATGATTTGTTTGAGGATGTGTCTAGAGGCTTCACTGTTAACATAACACCCAACACCTGGAATCCACCATTGTTTTTTTGGTATTGACACTATCTCCCATATTGTATACATCATTCTTCATGATGGATTTTCACTCCACCATGGCATCCTACCACACTTGCTTTATTGTTGCTTCCTCATAACTAGAAAGTTTTATATCAATAATGGAAGACATCAATGAAACATAACTAGGGAGCCTTTTATGAGGATAATTTACCTAAATGGAAGTAGATGAAGCACCATCCTTCTTCTTTTCCTCCTGCAGTGTTTGTGTAAGCTAGTTGGGCTTCTCGGCTATGCGGGAAGACAAAACAATATCTATTCATATGCTGGAACCTATCTGAATTGCACTTGGTCTCCTTGAAACACATAGATCAACACAACGGGTAGTAAGTGTTTTCTTTTCCTTAATTAATATTGGGAGCTCTTGGAACTTGGAAGTCCATATATCATTATCTATCTTCACATCTTAGCTTACTACTATCTCCCTTTGAGAAGGAACATAGACCTTGTAAGATTTATAGGACTCATTGTGTCCAACTAAAATACCCTCCAAGTTGGAGGGTTCAAGCTTCATCCTCTACTCCTATGGAACATGAATATAAAGTAGACTCTCAAATAGATTGAAATGAAAAACATAGGTTTTCTCCCTTATGAAGGTTTCCTTGGGATATTTTTCCATCAAAACCTTGTATAGACATCTATTTAGTATGTATAAGCAAGATTCTACCCAAACGAACATGGGTAAATCTAAGTCATGAACCATAGCTTTAGCATTCTCTACTATAGACTTGTTCTTCTACTCAACAACACCATTCTTTTGCAAATTTTACAGTATTGTCATCTCTCTCTTGATACATTCCTTTTAGCAAAAATGAATCAAAGTCATTAGAGGTGTACATGCCTCCATAATGAAATCCTAGTACCTTGATTATCCTAAATGATTGATTCTCAACAAGAGCTATGAACTCTTGGAACCTGTTGATAACCCCACCTTTGGTCTTCCTAAAATATATTTAAGTTTTCTTGGAAAAATCATCAATGAAAGTAACATAATAAATATCACCTATCTGTAAAGTTGATGACATGGATCACAAACATATGAATGGACTAAATCAAGAATCCCTCTAGATCTATACTTTATGTTTAGGAAAGAAACCTTGACATGCTTATAGACTTCACATTCCTTGCACTCTCTCTCTCATAGACCTTGAAGTAAAGGAATCCATCCACCATTTTCCTCAAAATAAGTAGGGATCCATAGTATAAGAGACTAATTTTTTTGTGCTATAGCTCACATAGATAGTCACTACTAGTCAACAAAGCTATGTGCTTCATTGGATTTGCTAGCAGTTTGCAAAGGCTACCCTCGTCTCTTTTGGCCAAGAGTTGATTTGATCTGGACTTAAACAGGAACGAAACAAATTACATAGATAACCATAAACACAGATATGCAGCGGAAATAATACTTCATTTCGTTAATGTAAAATACTAAAATATGCTTACAAACAGTGATGGAAATGAACTAGCTAGGGCGATGGTAGCTTATCTCTGAGAAGAGATGTGGTGGCTACATGTCTCTGAATTGTGTTACAATGAGGCTCGAAGGGCTATTTATTGTTGATAAACAATGGAAAACCCTTAACATTCCAAAACCTAACCCTAGAAGATGAAACACCAAAGTATGGGCTCTGTTTGGGTAAATTGGTACATCAACTTCCCGGGGTCGTAACTTTGGCATACGATCTTTGTTTGACGCATACAATAGCTCGTTAGAAAGATCTATCTGAGCACTACCACTTTGGGAAGGGCAACATGGGTCCATGGACCCATGTTGCTCCTATATTTCCGAAAAACTTCATTTAGGGCCTCAAAACGGCTCCAGAAGTTCAGGACCCGAAAAACTGCTAAAAATAGTAAGTTGTGCTACAATTAAGGAAACTAAAAATGTTGAGAGAAAAAATGGTGGGGGTCCTGGTGGACTTGGCAGGTGGCCACAAAGATCCACCTGGATCATTCCTCCCCCCTTAGGAAGCAATGGTCCCCATCGCATTGAGTTCCTCCATGAGATGAGGAAACTTTTGCTGAACTTGGTCCCTGGTGAGCCACTTGCCCTGGTGAAGGAGTTGGCCTACTTTGACAACTCGATACAGTTGGATATTCTATTGGCAAGTTTCTTGATCTATGTGTCCATGATTTGATCAGTTGCAGCTTTTTCCATGCAACCTGGATTTAATTCTGTGGGTGTGAGTTGTTCTGCAATGTCGGATGTGTCTAGTAATGGTGGAAAGTATGGCCGAAGGCGGTCCACATTGAACACTGGGTGCAGGCCAAGGAATGGGGGAATGCTGCGCTCAAATGCATTGTCTCCCATAACCTTAGTAATGGTGTAAGGACCATATCGGAGTGGTCTCAGTTTCCGATAGGCTCCAGTAAGGCGTCCCTTTTGCAAATGCAACCAGACTTTGTCACCCACCTGAAACTTGTGTGGCACCCAATGTTGATCATGTCGTTGCTTGTACTTGGCATTTGATTTCTCCAAAATGTCATGGACCTGCTGGCGAATATGTTGTATGTGCTCAATGAAGCTGGTTGCCTTGTTTGTTTTGGACTGGACATGAGCCGAATCTATATGTTTATATTTATACAATATTTTATGTGTTCCATTGCTCTGTAATATATAATTTTCTAGCAACAAGTATTAGAGCCAAAGGTCTATTTGGCTGATAAACTCGTAGGAAAGAAGGGTTCCTCGTTTGAGTGGGAGCAATGATAGAAGATGGTAAGTTTAGGGTCGAGAAATTTAATGGCCAAATCTTCTCGCTCTGGAAGATGCAGATGGAAGATTATCTGTATCAAAAAGATCTATACCTACCATTGGGTAGAAAAACAAAGATGTCGATGGGTATGACAGATGAAGAATGGAACCTTCTTAATAGAAAGAAACTCAGAACAATACGGTTGTGCCTCACAGCATCGGTCGCCTTCAAACTTTTGAAGGAAACAATGACAGAGGGTTTGATTAAGGCGATGGAGAAACTCTATGAAGAACCCTTGGCCTTAAACCAGGTATTTCTTATGAAACAATTGTTTAATATGAAGATGTCGGAAGGTGGATTTGTTGCAAACCATTTAAATGATTTTAATACTATTACAAGTTAGTTATGTTCTGTAGGGATAAACTTTGATGATGAAGTTAGAGCTCTATTATTCTTGTGCTCATTGCCAGAAAGTTCGAATGGTTTAGTAATGGCCATTAGTAACTCTTTTTCTAGATCTAGTACTTTAAAGTTTAATGATGTTGTCAGTACTATCATTAGTGAGGAAATGCGACAGAAAAGCTCCGGTGACACATCGGGTAATGCTTTGAGTGCAAACTCTAGGGGAAGAAAAATGGAAAGAGGAAAGAGCTTAGGATATTGCAGTAAATCAAGGAAAGGCATATCTAAGTCCAGATCGGGGAGAATGTGCTAGAAATGCGGAAAGAAAGGACTCCTAAAGAAAGACTGTAGATCTCGAAAGGGAAAAGAAGGAGATGCACAACAAGAAAACAATCATGAAGCAAATGTGATAGGTGAGGTGCTACAAGATGCTTTGATTCTTTCTTTCAAAAAAATGACTGATTCCTGGGTGGTAGATTCAGGGGCCTCATTCCATGCCACACCTGATAAGAAATAGTTTCATGACTATGTTCAAGGATATTTTGGACAAGTTCATTTGGGTGATTGTAAACCATGTAAAATTGTTAGAATGGGTAAGGTTCTTGTAAAACAATAGAATGGAAACCAATGGCTACTAAAGGAGATAAGGCATGTTACAGATCTAAAGAAAAATCTGATTTCAACAGGGCAATTAGGCAGTGAAGGTTGTGTGACAACTTTCACAGATAAAGCTTGGAAGGTCACCAAAGGAGCCATGGTAATAGCAAAAGGATAAAATTTTGGTACATTGTATTTATGCAATGGTAGTTCTAACTCTGTTAATGCTTTAACTTCGAAAGGAGCAGATGCAGCATTATGGCATCATAGGCTTGGACACATGAGTGAAAAGGGGATGAAGATTATTCACTCAAGGAATTTGTTTGCGGGTTTGAAGAATGTTAATTTGGACTTCTGTGAGAATTGCATTTATGGAAAACAGAAGAGGGTCAGATTTCTCAGATTTGGGAAAGAAAAGAAGAGCGAAAAATTAGAGCTTGTGCATATAGATGTATGGGGACCTTCTCAGTTATCATCTCTCGGTGGCTCTCATTATTATGTTACTTTTATTGATTATGAGCTAGAAAAACTTGGATTTATTGTATTAAGAATAAATCTGATGTATTTGATACTTTCAAGAAATGGAAAGCTTTGGTTGAGATTGAGATATGAAAGAAATTGAAGTGTCTTAGATCATACAATGGAGGTGAATATTGCATCAAAGAGTTTGATAGGTACTGCTCAGAGCATGGAATTAACATAGAGAAGATGATTTCAAGAACACCACAAGAAAATGGTGTGTCAGAAAGGATGAATAGAACAATCACAGAGCGTGCAAGGTGCATGATATTGCATGTAGGATTGCCTTTACACTTTTGGGCAGATGTTGTAGATACGGTTGTTTATCTAATAAACAGAGGGCCTTCAAGTTCCTTGGATGGTGGTGTTCTAGAGGAAACATGAATAGGTAAAAAGGTAAACTACTGTTTTTTAAAGCCTTTTGGTTGTGAGGCCTTTGTCCATATTGATAAAAAAATAGAACAAAGCTTGAGGAAAAGTCAAAGAAATGTACCTTTATTGGATATGGTGTTAATGATTTCGGTTATCGCTTATATGATTATGAAAATCACAAAGTCATTAGGAGTAGAGAGGTAATATTCAACAAAAAGGTCTTGTATAAGAATCAGTTGCAGGAAAAGAAACAGGAAAATGAAAACAAGGAATACGTAGTTCTTGATGAAATCACTGAAAAAGTAAAGGTGCCTGAAAATAATAATAATCAACAACCACAACAACAACAACAACTACAATAGCAACAGGCACCCCAAACACCTGAAAGTAGTGTTAGAAGATCTACCAAGATAAGTAGACCCCCTAAACGATACTCTCCTTCATTATATTATTTATTGTTGACTGATTCTAGTGAACCTGAATGTTATGAAGAAGAAATGTAGGTTGAAAGTAGGAAGAAGTGGGAGGTAGCCATGGAAGAAGAGATGGACTCCTTAATGCATAACCAGACTCAGGACTTAGTCAGGTTACTTGCAGGAAAAACTGCATTGAAGAATAAATGGGTTTACAGGCTGAAAGAAGAAGATGGAGGAAAACAAAGGTACAAGGCTAGACTTGTGGTGAATGGGTTTACACAGAAGAAAGGTATTGATTTCGATGAAATATTTCCTTCTGTTGTTAAAATGACTTCAATCAGAACTATTTTAAGTTTAGTAGTAGTTGAAGATTTGCATCTTGAGCAGTTAGATGTAAAGACATCCTTTCTCCATGGGGATTTGAAGGAAGATATATATATATATATATATATATATATATATATATATATATATATATATATATTGTTAGGATATTCCGACACATAGGATATAGTTAAGTTCAACTTGGTCTAGTATAGAGTTAGGTTAGAGTTAGGTAAAGTGTGTTTCTTTACCGTTGTACATTTTGTAACTTACAATCCGACGGTCACGATATGTAGTGATCCGACGGTTCACTCTCACCTCGGTATTACCGACACTTGATCCGTGGCTTGACACCCGATTGGTCCATGAGTTCTATTTAAAGCGCATGGAGGGTCATTGTTCGGGTAATCCGTGCATGAGAGAAGCTTATGTAAATTTCCATTCTTTGATTAATAAATTGCCTGTAGTACCCACGTTGGGACAGGCCGTGGACTGTTTCCCTCCTTGCACTATGAGGGTTTTAACCACGTCAAAAATACTGGTGTATTGATTTGAGATCTGGTTGTGAGCGGTGTCCTTTTGGTATTCTTTCTGTGGAACTTACCCTGTAAATTCCTACATGGTATCAGAGCTATTTGAGGGCCGCGTCCGTTGGTGATCCAAATCTGAAGCCGGTAGAACTGCATGCGGCTGTCGTTTCCTAGATCTGCTGTTTCTGACTGCTTTCGGGCCGAGAGGACTGCTCTGTTGCGTTCGAAGCATCTGTTCCAGTGAGGAACCCCTTTCGTTTCACGCGAAAAGGTTTCCGGTAGCCCTAGCTGCGTCATTTTTCAGATCGAGAGGTATACAGTGTTTTTTTTGCAGTTTACTGTTATTTTCTCTCTGCTTATTTCGGTCTCAGTTTATTTAGCCTTTTTTTTTAACCGGATCTATACCTTTCATTTCTGCGTATGCTCTTTGCCCTGCGACTCTGTGCGATCTGGGCAAATCAGAAACAGAAAGGAAGGATTTTTCTCATGCGTATGCTCTTTTCCTTGCACCTTAGTGTGATCTCGGAAAATCAGAAACATTGAGAAAAATATTTAGTTTTTCGGCTAAAGCTAACCTTGAGATTTTTTTTAAAAATTTCTAGTTTTTTGGCTAAAGCTAACTTCGAGCCGCAAGGTTCGTTTTTCTTTGCATATTCGTGTTGGGTTTTGTGTTTTGTGTTTTGTAGGGAAAAAGAGCTTTCTCAAGGCAAGCACGCAAACCGAGGCCCCCCCCCCCCTCTCTCTCTCTCTCTCTCTCTCTCTCTCTCTCTCAAATTTTTTGTATAGATCAATTGGTTCAAAGCTATTTTTAGAGAGTAGAGGTCTTGGGTTCAAGTCTCCATTTTGTGGGGGCGGATTTTTTCATTCCCGCACATTCGCGCACTTTGCCGGCAACGTCAACAAGTTTTTTTCAAAAAGCCATAACTTCTTCATCCACAAGCCTTTTTTAGAGCCTTTTTTTTTAAAACCGCCTATTTTTTCGAGATATATCCATTGGTACACTTACTTTCAGCATATTCAGCTTCAGGTTTTAAAAAAAATGGAAAGTCCATGCCAAGTCATTCTTGACAGCACTAACTACTTCCAATGGGTAGAATACATGGAAGATTTACTTAGAAGTAAAGGTCTCTTCAGAATAGCCACAAACCAAGAGAAGAAACCAACAGATGAAGACAAGGCGGCAAAATGGGAAAATAGACAAGATCAAGCACGTGGTTTGATAGGGATGTCTATTTCTCCTGATCTTAGATTCCACATTGCAGGACTTGAGACTCCTCATGAAGCATTAGAAAAACTTGCTAAAGTTTTTGGGATTAAAAATGAAATTAGAGCCCATCAACTTGAAAATGAGCTGCTTACTTTGGATCCTAATAATTTTTCTTGCATTGAAGATTTCTTGTCCAAATTCAAGACCCTTAGATATCTCTTGGAAGGTGTTAAAGTTAAGAAAGAAGATGGTAACCTTATTTATTCCATCCTTACTAAGTTGGGACCAGCCTACTCTGTATTTGTTTCCACTTTCCATTCTACAAGGGAAGCTTTCATTTGTCAAGGACAAGACTACAAGGCCCCTTCCTTTGACTCCTTTTGTGATTCCTTAATAAGAGAACAAGAAAAACTCTTACACCTTGGTCTTCTTAATCTTGGAAACTCTTCCACGAAAGCGTTAGCCGCCCAGCAGCAACCAAATTCAAAGAATCCTAAGAAGTCATATCCTCAAAAGAATGGTCCTAAACCATCTCAGCCTCAAAATGAAAGATCATTTCAGCAAAATGATAAGACCAATAAAAACAAATGGAAGAAGACTGATAGACATTGTAACTTTTGTAATCGAGATGGCCACTTAGAATCTAAATGCTTTAAGAAGATGGAAGCCTTGGAAGCCGCAATGAAGAAACATAACATCCATGTGGAGCCTACTTCAACTTCAACTTCCGGAACGGCACTTTCTGCATGTCATCGTCAATCATCTCAGTCTGGTTATGCATTAAATGTATCTTCTTCTTCTTCTCATTCTCATGAGTGGCTCATTGATTCTGGAGCCTCTTGTCACATGGCCAAAAACCAAGCCATGTTTTCTTCTTTAAATGATTGTAACACCAAAAATATATATATTGGTGATGATAGATCTCTTAATGTTGTAGGGACTGGAACTGTTCATCTAGACAATGGTCAGTTCAATGATGTATTATGTGTTCCAAACTTATCCTGCAACCTTCTATCTGTCTATCAGATAACTCATTCAGGTGAAGGTAAAATTGTTGAATTTTCACCTCATGATGTTGTAATCAAGGATCTAAAAGATCCTAAACAGATTCTAGCTACTGGTCTTGCTGATGATTCCAAAAGGTTGTATAAGTTTCACAACTTTGGGTCATCCCATCTTCCCTCAGTATTTGTTGCTCATAATGATGAAGTGAGCAAACTTTGGCATGAGCGGTTTGGTCACTTAAACTATCGCTCCCTTCAGCATCTATGTAAAGAAAATATGGTGACAGGTCTTCCTATGGTATCTTGCAAAGATGGTGTTTGTTCCGGATGTGTACTCGGAAAACATCATCGGGACAGTTTTGACAAACGTGCCTCTTGGCACGCCTCAGCCCCTTTACAGCTTGTGCACAGTGATTTATGTGGTCCTCTTCCTGTTGCTTCATTCTCTGGCTGCAAGTACTTCTTAACTTTCATTGATGATTTCTCCAGACGCACTTGGGTATACTTCTTAAAACTCAAGAGCGAAGTATTTACAACCTTTTTGGCCTTCAAAGCATTTGTTGAAAAACAATCTGGACATCAAATTCTTAAGCTAAGAACTGATAATGGTGGAGAATATGTTAAAAACGCATTCATCAACTTTTGCACCGAAAATGGAATTCAAATGCAACATACTGTTCCATACACTCCACAACAAAATGGTGTAGCTGAAAGGAAAAATCGCACCTTAAAGGAAATGGCTAATTGTATGCTGCAATCTAAAGGACTCAGTCTTAGTTTTTGGGCCGAAGCAATTAATTGTGCAAATTATATAATCAATCGCACTCCTACTAAGGTTCTAGAGAATATCACTCCAGAAGAAGCTTGGAGTTCCATTAAACCAGATGTAAGTCACTTTCGTGTGTTTGGAAGTGAAGCATGGGCCCATATTCCAGATGAAAAGCATAAAGCTTTAGAACCTAAGAGTGAAAAATGTACTTTTGTTGGATATTCTGAAGATGTAAAAGGTTATAGACTTATTCCATTTAAGTCCAAAAATGTTATCATTAGAAGAGATGTAAAATTTGATGAAAATAAATCGGCCTGCGAGCCTAGTCCGGCGGATGTGCCACCTCTTCCTATCTCTTCTATCTTTGAAAACATTTCTTCTTCTGATGATGAAAGCGAGGATGATAATCCTCCCCCACCTTCTCAGGATCCTCAACTTCCAAGATGGGTCCGTGCTACTCGGGATGCAGCAGGTGATCTTGCCGGTGATCCTACAGATCAGCGACGTACACGTTCTCAGTTTGAAAGAGCCTCTTCTTTACTGGCTCAAGCTCCAGTAAATCATGATCCTGACACTTTTGCAGAAGCTTCAGGCCATCCACATTGGGAAGCAGCTATGAATGAAGAATATCATTCATTGATGACAAATGATACATGGGATCTTGTTCCTCTACCAAAGGGACGCAAACTTGTTAGATGCAAATGGGTTTACAGAACCAAGTATGGACCAGATGGGAAAGTTGATAAACATAAAGCTCGTCTAGTTGCTAAGGGCTTTTCACAGGTTGAAGGCATTGACTACACTGAAACCTTCTCTCCAGTTGCCAAAATGAACTCTATCCGCCTTGTTCTTTCCCTTGCTGCCTCTTTAAAATGGGAAGTCCATCAAATGGATGTTAAATCTGCCTTCTTGCATGGGGACTTGCAGGAAGAAATCTATATGGAACAACCCATTGGCTTCATACAAACAGACTCCAGCCTCGTTTGTCGACTTAAGAAATCCCTTTATGGCCTCAAGCAAGCTCCTCGGGCTTGGTATGCCAAAATGGATAGCTTTCTTTTAGAATCTGGCTTTTCTAGGTGTCATTCTGACAATACTGTCTACACCAAGAAAGTGGGCAACTCTCTTATCATCCTTGTTCTTTATGTTGATGATCTTATTCTTACTGGTAGTGATCCCAACCTTATAAACCATGTGAAGTCCAGCCTTAAAAAGAAATTTGAAATGACAGACTTAGGACACTTACACTATTTTCTCGGTCTTCAAGTCTTGCAATCCCAAGAGGGTATTTTCCTTTCCCAGTCCAAGTATGCTTGTGATATTCTTCGTCATTTTCACATGGAAGACTGTAAGCCAGCCCCTTCTCCCTTTCAGTCTGGAGTCAAACTTTCAGTCTCTTGTACTTCTCCTGAAGTTGATGCTACCTTATACCGTCAACTTGTCGGAAAACTCTTGTATTTAACCCATACTCGTCCTGATCTTTCCTTTGCTGTTGGCCTTGTTGCTCGTTTTATGCAAAACCCCCGTGAAAGTCATTGGAAAGCAGCTAAAAGAATACTTCGTTATGTTCGAGGTACAGTACAGTTTGGGATTCATTACAGTGCCAAAGCAGCTCCTCTGTTAGTTGGTTTCACTGATTCTGATTGGGCTGGTGACCTTGATGATCGGAAGTCTACTGCCGGTTATGTCTTCACTCTTGGTTCAGGACCTATTACATGGGCTTGTAAGAAACAGGCTGCCATTTCTCTTTCGTCAGCAGAAGCAGAGTATCGTGGTGCCGTGGAAGCTAGTAAGGAAGCCTTGTGGCTTCGTCAGATCCTATCAGAGTTTGGCTTTGAGCAGCAGCATCCAACCACACTTTGGTGTGATAATCAAAGTGCCATTCAGCTATGCAAAGATCCAGTCCAGCATCAGCGCAGCAAACACATTGAACTACACATGCACTTCATCAGAAAGCTCATTCATGACCATGTTCTTGAAGTGCAATATTGTCCAACAGATGATCAGGTTGCAGACATCTTCACAAAGGCTCTCACAGAGGCGAAGTTCACTAAACTTCGATATATGCTTGGAGTTCAGGAAGTTGTCACTAAGGGGGGATAGGCTCTAGTGCCTCCTTCCTTCTCCTATTGTGTCATATTTGTAAATCCTTCAATCCTATCCCAAGTTGTTCTTAAGGGGGGATGTTAGGATATTCCGACACATAGGATATAGTTAAGTTCAACTTGGTCTAGTATAGAGTTAGGTTAGAGTTAGGTAAAGTGTGTTTCTTTACCGTTGTACATTTTGTAACTTACAATCCGACGGTCACGATATGTAGTGATCCGACGGTTCACTCTCACCTCGGTATTACCGACACTTGATCCGTGGCTTGACACCCGATTGGTCCATGAGTTCTATTTAAAGCGCATGGAGGGTCATTGTTCGGGTAATCCGTGCATGAGAGAAGCTTATGTAAATTTTCATTCTTTGATTAATAAATTGCCTGTAGTACCCACGTTGGGACAGGCCGTTGACTGTTTCCCTCCTTGCACTCTGAGGGTTTTAACCACGTCAAAAATACTGGTGTATTGATTTGAGATCTGGTTGTGAGCGGTGTCCTTTTGGTATTCTTTCTGTGGAACTTACCCTGTAAATTCCTACATATATATATATGTATATATATATATATATATATATATATATAGCCACAAGGATATGAAGTGAAAGGGAAAGAGAAAATAGTGTGCAGGTTTAAGAAGAGCTTGTATGGCTTAAGACAGGCTCCAAGGCAGTGGTATCTAAAATTTGACAAGTTTATGTCTAAACAAAGTTATACTAGATGTCACTCTGATCATTGTGTTTATTTGAAAAAGCAAAATGATGGCAGCTATATTATATTGTTATTGTATGTAAATGACATGCTTGTTGTAGGTTCTAACATGCAGGAAATAAATGTGCTCCAAA
Organism: Pinus tabuliformis; assembly: GCA_031772625.1. Taxonomy (NCBI): domain Eukaryota; kingdom Viridiplantae; phylum Streptophyta; class Pinopsida; order Pinales; family Pinaceae; genus Pinus; species Pinus tabuliformis. The sequence continues at coordinate 284,716,172 of CM062806.1, read as the reverse complement.
GAAAATTGGCAAATTCATTTGCAATGAAGGATTTGGGAGTTGCAAAACAAATCCTTGGTATGAGAATAACTAGAGATAGAAAAAATCGTAAATTAACATTGTCTCAAAATGAGTACATACAAAAGGTGTTGAAAAGATTTAACATGCACAATGCAAAACCAGTTAGTACACCTTTTGCTAGCCATTTCAAACTTAGTAAGGAAAAGTGCCCAAAGACCCAAGAAGACATGGACTATATGTCTAAAGTTCCATATGCATCAGCAATTGGAAGCTTAATGTATGCAATGGTTTGCACAAGGCCTGATATTGCACATGCAGTGGGAGTTGTAAGAAGGCACATGAACAATCCAGGAAAGGAACATTGGATGGCAGTGAAATGGATTGTCAGATATTTTAGAGGTACCACAAATCAAGCATTATTCTTTGGTGGTTAAAACATTTCCCTACATGGATATGTTGATGCAGATATGGAAAGTGACATAGATAATAGGAGGAGAACTATAGGATATGTATTTACTGTTGGTGGAACAACTGTCAGTTTGGTTTCAAAAATCCAAAGTGTTGTTGCACTTTCAACAACAGAAGCGGAGTATGTTGCTGCTACAGAGGCTAGTAAAGAAATGATTTGGTTACAAAGGTTTATGGGTGAATTAAGTAAGGAGCATGATATGGGCATGTTATACAATGATAGTGAAAGTGCCATTCATCATGCAAAGAACACATCATTTCATTCCAGGACTAAACATATACAACTCAAGTACCATTTCATATGATCAGTGTTGGAAGATGGAGAGTTGAAGCTGTAAAAGATACACACTAGCCAAAATCCTGCAGATATGCTAACAAAAGTTGTAACTAGGGAGAAACTGAGAATATGCTCAGTTTCAATTAGTCTTCAAGAATGATGATGAAGATGAGAAACAACCAGGTCTAAAGAGGAGTCATTGTCTAGCAAATGAAGCAGCGATGGAGTTGTTGCAATCATTCTCCAAGTGGGAGATTGTTGTGTGTGGAGCATGATTGTTCAGAGGTCTTTGTTTCAGCCAGATGTATACCCTAGGAATTTTGTACACCCCTCCATGTGGGGGGGTCCGAGGGGGCCGATCCCCCTTGGTTGGGGGGTCCAAGGGACAACAATTCCCCGGTGTGGGCTTGGGGGCAATGCCCCTGAAACTAAAAACAGATGTAATTTTACCTTGTAAAAGTATAGTAATTTCTAGTCAATCTGGGCTATTCATTAGGAAGATGATCTGATGGTACAACTTATGTTTCGTTTAGGGTTTTTTTCCCTAGAAGGCAACCCCTCTCTTTGTATGAGGGTACCATATTGAGTCTATGTAATATATGTGAGCAAGAAACAGAGAGGTGAGACTATGAGAGAAAACAGAGGATATTACAGTGGATCTGCTGTAGGTTGTGTCTCTTCATTTTACTGGATAATAGAAAGGAAGTACTCACTATTTAGGGTGGATGTAGCCGAAACTGTGTGAACCACGTATATCTATGTCTCTCTTGTTTTATGCATTTTCTATGTTTATATTTCTGCAAAATTTTATGTGTTCCATTGCCCTGTAATATATAATTTTCTAATAGTTTGAAGTCCTCCTTTTTTCGAGGCCAATGTAGCAGGTTATCTTCTTCCCGAGATAGTTTCCTTCTTGTAAGACATTACAGCCCATGACAACACCATTTTTATTTCTGTAACTAGATGGCCGAGGTAAGCTTGCTTTCTCCAACGTTGTTGGTATCTTGACAGATTAAGTATGTTTTCCCTCTTGACCTAGTTCTAATAATCATGATTTCAAACGTTCTCTCAGGTTTGACTCTACACCGCCTTCTTCTTGCAGTAATACAGGTATGGGTAAGGGTTAGTAGAGGAGGGTTTTGGGTATGCGATTTATTATTCTCCTCACCCTTGGGTACTAACATCAGCTTATGACATATGGATACACCAGCCTCTACATAATGGAAATAACCCTATATGTATACTCAAATCCTACTATGTTTTCCTCTTTTAATCCAGTTTTTTGATAAAGTTCTGATTTTAACTGAGTTGCTTTGGTGACAGGTAAATTCCTGCCCTCATCATTGTTTCTTTCCAAGGGTTTTCTGCCTAGAATAATGGAAGCAGTTCTTGATTCAGGTACACATCGTATGGCGCTTTGGAGTCCATTCTCCCTTTCTAGCTTAGCATTCGAGGCTTAATGGTTGAACTTCTTCTCTTTCTGGGTTGTTGGAAAAGTATTCAATTATGAACTGTCTTAACAGTCACACTGTCAGCTTATAATGATGTGCCCAAAGTTTATTAAGAGAAGAAACTGTATTGAGTTTTTGAATTATAAATTTTGTTTGCTTATTAATAGTTAAAGTTCGCACCGACGTTCTTTGTGTTTCGGTCAAGAACTAGGTAGCACTCTGCTACATGTGTTTACTCAGCTAGAGTTATATGATCAAAACACATTGCTTTTGTGTTTAGACGACTGAAACTACTACTTGCTTATTTTTCCTACCATGCTACTTACTTGTTTCGAATGACTAAATGGACAAGACTACATACAAAATATTTATTTTGGTTTTCAATGTGGTTTATTATTTGCAAATTGGAATTTATAATATATTGTTATAATGGTTATTTTCATGCTAGGGTTCTAGGGACTGTTTTAGGCAGGTTAGAACCCGACTAGCTAGAACTAACGTTGTTCCGACCCATCATGTCACAGTGAATACAAAATGTGGTTAATACAAGATTAATGTTATTGGTGTAATATTGTCCAATTTATTTTATGAAAGGATAATATGGCTTGGGGTTTTATCCACTCTGTAACTAATCCCAATTTATTTAATTTTGTGGAGCAGTTTAGATGTTCATCGTTATCTCTAATGAAACTGTTAGTTAATTAATTTCATCTGTCATTTTCTCTCAATCTCTGATTTATAACTTAAGAAAAGTACTTTATTGTTGGCTTATATATGATAATATGATAAGTACTCTAGAATATAGAAGCTTCTGTTAATATCATGGGAACATACATCTGTTTAACAATAAGAATAGTTAATTATCAAGTTCTCTAATATATGAAATCTTCCATTAATTTCACGTCAACGCACATATATTTAACAATAACAATAGTTACTTATCTATTTTTTGCTTGTCCTCACTCTGTAAGCACCTCGTCCTGTAATCACTTAACTTAGTTGTTCATGAAAATTAGGAATTCATTGCCTTAATCATCCCGACCATGAGATTAGACTTGTCTGCATCTTCCTCTGTGCTACAATCACATACAAGTTTGCAATGAGCTTGTAACTATCTGGTCCCAACCAGACTTAGTTCAGGCCAACTGATAGGAATCTCGTTAGACCCTTCAGCACAGTTTTTCCCCCTCATTTTGTTTGTTTTCTTTTTCCCCACTGTAGATAACTTTTACCCTCTAGGTCTCCTCTTTTAAAAAGAGTGGTTATACGCAAGTAACGACCTGCCATAAACAATTAACCAAGCTGATAAGTGAAACACATTTGGCATAATTTCCAAGAATAATATTTTCTATCAAAATATTACCATTTAATTTGAAAGTGTTCATTTACATAGTTTAAAAAATAAAAAATAAAAACTCCTCCTACAGTAAATAAAAGTCTATTGGGGAATATTACAAATCTAAAAGCTAAAAGTTGTGGGAGAAATGTTGTAATGGTGTAAATGTTTTTAAACATTCATGTAGGGTCAAATAAAAAATAATAAAAAGTTAAAAGTAATTGCCTAGAGAGACTTTCTCCAATCCAATATGTAAAAAGTTTATAAAACATATTCACTTGGTTAAAATCGAATAAAAATAAAAATAAAATAAAATAAAATCTTTTGAGATCTAAACTTATTTTAGAGCGAAAAAGAATTTGATCCATCTCAACATTTAGTAGATATAAATTTAGGATGGTTTTAGATTAATAACTAATACAAATTTATTCTACGTAGTGTTAGTACCATTTCAACTAATACAAGTTTATTTACTTAGTGTTTTCTTCTATTTCCAACCATATTTGACCAGCAATCAAAATTGTAGCAATCCAAAATATCCCACTCATCTATTTGAAGTTCAAATATACTCACAGTAAATAATGGTTTAACATTAATCAAAATTTTAGCAGGTCCAAAATATCATACTCATCTAATTGAATTTCAAATAGACCGATAGTAAATAATGGTTTAACGTTTACATTCACATGTGACTCTTTTGTTTATTTATTTATTTATTATTATTATTATTATTATTATTATTATTATTATTATTATTAACAATAATATGAGGTATAAATGGAAATATATTTATTACATTTTATTTATATACTTGCACATGATATATATATATATATATATAATGTATTTCCAAACATATTTAAAATAAAATACATATTTGACATGTGCATATGCTAAAAAGAATTAAAACGAGAGGCTAAAATGAATTTTAAAATGAGAAAAACTTTAAAATGAAAATAGAAATACAATAAAGGGGAATATCAAATAACGTATAAATCACTTATCTTTCTCTTATTTCCTTTATTTTTCTGGACCCATTTACACTCCCCAACTTTGGGGTCCATTGGTACCAAACACATATTTCTCATGGATGTATCTAGAAGATGTTCTTTATTTTAATTTCAACTTTTTAACAAGTAGACATACTTTGTGTCCACTACTTCATCCTCTTTATCTATTAATGTTACCCCTAGATTGTTGTTGAACCTATCATGCTATTAAAGATGGTAGCATTATCATTCTTTTTATGGGTCCCCCTTTCTTCTTTTACTAGATTCTGTTAGACACACAATATTAGAAACCAAACTCAAACACATACTAATGAATGATGTACAATATGTACATGTAAATACATACAAGAAACCATTGAATTAGTTTCCCTATCTTCTTGTACTCTAATAACCACTAACCCTAACATAAATCTAATACCTAGGATTAGTTGTCTAACATTCCCCCCTTAATCCAAAAGGATGTACTAGAGTCCAAGAATGAGAGCTCAAAATGAAAAAATGCATCTTAGCTAAGAGCCCAATGCCTCTCAAGAAATGGTTTTTAAGGATGGCCACAAATCTATATGGGAGAACTCAAGGTATCAGCCAACAACAACTCTAGAACCTTCATAGCAGTTCTCAAAACAACCAAAATATTGTGGTTTTAAGGTGACCACAAACTTTGGAACAATCAATGTAGTTCCTTGAAAAATTGCAAATATGGAAGTGCTCATTCACAAACAACCCAATCAACTCAATCTGAAAAAAAGGAAGTCTCACAACTCTGGCTATAATTGGTACAAGTTCTAGCTCAGGCTCAAAGTAGATCTCCCACTTAGGTTCGCTTGATATCTCGAACTCAAAGCTATAGCAGGTCATCAAAAATTCCTCCCTTGTCGGATACAAGGTGAGAAGTATTCTTCATCATTGTGAGAATCATCATCACTCTCGAATATATTCTTCAGTATGACCTATAAATATTCTTGGTTGTTTTCATCCAATCCCAAGATGAAATCTATGTGAAATTTAACTGCTCTCTTGGAGTAGTCTTCTTTTTGGAACATCTATTTGTATGGTGATTGTGATTTCATCAATGATCACACGCTTTAAGATCAAAACAATGATAGTTCACATGTCTAACTCTGTAACATTTTTGGTGTCTATCAATTTGTTTCGGAACAACACCACCCAGAAATCTAGCACTTTTGAATTGTATAGATTTGGAAAAACCTCAAATGTTGAAAATATACATCCAAGACATTATATCTCAAACCAATTGTTTGTCTATTATGAGTAATATATTCCCATGGCCTTATAATAGTTTTGGGAATCATACCCTTCACATCTGTATGCAAATGACTCTCGCATACACTTGCCTAAACATGATTTTCCATTGCACCCAAATTTTTTCTTGAAATCACCTCATTACTCTGATAGTTTTTTGGCTGATGATTAGGCTCAAACAAACTATTGTTCTGAGTAAGAAAAAGTTCATAATTCATATTTTGTAGTTCTTATCTCTGTAATTATGACTCTATTTGGAGAAAATAAAATATTTTATGTACATCATGTAATTTAGATTGCATATCAACAATAATAAATTTGTTGATATATACTGTGTCACCATCATTAGATTTAATGAGTGTATTAAATATTTTTAACACTTTATCAAGCTTAGTCAAACTAAGGGTGTCAGCTTCAACAAAAAATGCACCCATTTTACAAAGTAATTTGGCAGATAAAAACAATTAAAAATTTATGGCCAAAATTATCTCACTAAGATTTGAACTTATGACTTTGTGATATTTAACATAAAAATGACTTTTTTGACCACAATTCCTTTTCCTTTCTTGATTTTATATTTTTTAAATTCTATAATTAAAATCAATGCTCATAAAAAACAGAGAATTGTCAAATCCCTATGTAGGGCAAGATGACCTTCAAGAGGAAAATAGTAATTTTGAATAGGGGTGACGCTCGCTCATCCAAAATTTGTAGGATAGTATTCTCCAGCGTGAAACATAGGATGCCTCAACCAGTTTTGAAATCTTCAATAGTAGACAACATGGATTCTCACCACATGCTTAAAAATGATTGGAGCTTCATAATCTTAAAAAAATCGAAAAATTTAAATTCTAGAATTTTTTTTTTGTCCAAAATGAGGAATTCAACATGAAACAAAATATTAATCTATTGTTGGCTATAACTAAAGCAACTCTTTGTTTTGATTCTATTTGAAATCTTGCCAAAATTTTAACACATACAGGGATGGGTACCTGGTATCGCGTTACTCGCTTATGTTATTGAGTGTTTCTCGGCCTCCTGTCGCATAGAGGGACCAATTACTTAATGACTATCAACTGGTTCTCAGATACCATGTTCGCAACTTATGTTGTGTGTGGAGCATGATTGTTCAAAGGTCTTTTTTTCAGCCAGATGTATACCCTAGGAAGTCTTGTACACCCCTCCACGCAGGGGGGGTCTGGGGGGGGGGGGGCGATCCCCCCCGGTTGGGGGGTCCAGGGGCCAGCGGTCCCCCGGCGGGGGCTTGGGGGCAGCACCCCCGAAGATAAAAACAAATGTAAAATTGCCTTGTAAAAGTATAGTAATTTCGAGTCAATCTGGGCTGTTCATTAGGCGGATGATCTGACGGTAGAACTTATGTTTAATTTAGGGTTTTTTGCCTTAGAAGGCAACCCCTCTCTTTGTATGAGGGTATTGTATTTGAGGTTGAGAAATAGATGTGTATTTCGGTGAGCGAGAAACAGAGAGGTGAGACTGTGAGAGAAAACAGAGGATATTACAGTGGTTTTGTTGTAGGTTGTGTCTCTTCATTTTGCTGGATAATAGAAAAGGAAGGACTGGCTGTTCGGGGTGGACATAGCTCAACTGGGTGAACCACGTATATCTGTGTCTCTCTTGTTTTGTGCATTTTCTGTGTTTATATTTCTGCAATATTTTATGTGTTCCATTGCTCTGTAATATATAATTTTCTAACAACTTAACCCTGTAGTGTGATTATGCTAACTTCACTTTCAAACAACCAAGTCCAAACAAATCCAAATAAATCCCATAATATTTGTTGCTCAAATTGAACTCAAAAATGAAATACTTCAAAACTCAGAGAATTGTTTTAGATTCAAAGAGTTAAGGCATTCAGTTCTTAAATTCTTCAGCAACGTTAAGTCTTCTCTTTTCTTACAGCAACACATCAAACTTGTTTGACTGAGAATTAACAACGAAGAAGCCTACGAAAACACATTCTTTTTATGAAGGCAACACATCATAAACTATTGCGATCACTTATTTGGTCCCAAAGATCAATTAATTGAAAATCAATCTGCCACTCTGTTCTATGGAAAATAACTCAGGTAATTTTTCAAACTATGGGGCTACGTCCTCTTTCATTTAAGTATCCCCAACAATGTATGCAATTCAGGGAGGAGAAAAATAATATGCAGATTTAAGTACAAATCTCAACGGAATAAATATCCACCCCACGTAAGAGATCAAAGCTTTCCCTTTACTACAGGTTAAGAGAAATCTATGGCGAATGTGAAATGATTCTAAAAAAATTTCTTATGTAGGAAAAGCACAAGTTTTCCTACATTCATACTGAAATTATAGCAGTACTAACTGCAAGTTATGGATTCACCAATTTCTTCAATACCTCCACCACATGAAACTGCTTCAGCTCAGATTTACAACTAAAACCAACCACCACTATTAAAACTGTTTTAGAACTCTTCCTCAAACATTTTTACAATGTTCTATCATTTAGTCAAATATTCTTCGTACACATGTGATCTTAGTAACCTTTCAATTTACATGGGAATTATTTACAATAAGAAAAAAAATACAATTATCACAACCTTCTGTAATGGTATCCAATACATACCTCATCGGATTGCCTCTCCAACAAAATACCATTGTAATATCTTCTTGCACGGAGACTGTAATTTCAACAATTACCTCTACATTGATGTTGATCCATGTATCAATTTTATATAAATTCCTCCTTCAACAAATCGTGTTGGCTGAAATGTCACTCCTTCAACACAATCTCATTGCTCTGTACCAAAATATTCAAACCAAGGTTTGAGAAATGAGAGCAGTCAAGAAGGCCACAAAACTAGTGGCTTAGGTTTCATTGATATGGCATATTAACCATGATCCGATACCAATAACTACTCAAAATAACCCAAGATTAATCCCGAGGTTTAGTTGTTTAACATTCCCCTCTTAATTCGAAGGGATGTACCAAAGTCTAAGAATGATATATCAAAATGTAAAAATGCATCTCAAGCAAGAGGTCAATGTCTCTCACCATGGTTTCTTCTTCTTCCACTTCATACAAGTGTGGATATGTAAACTACCATCATTTTTTCTTATGTGCCTTTTTATTTTTTGGGTTTTTTGTATCATGTGCAAGTGTCTTTTCTCAAAGCATAAACAACATCTAAATTTCTTGTTTTCATAGTCTAATACTTTGGACCTTATGTTTCACCATAATGTGATCAGGTAAACCTATGATGAATTCTATCACCACAAGCATTAAGATGTGGAATGTCAAAAGCAAGTTGATTAACAAAATATTAGGTTAAATCATCTTAGACTCATCATAACCCTGAATATACCAAGCTCCTAGAGGGATCAAATATTTTGAGGGGAAAATAATTAGAGAGATAAAATCTTTTGAGGTGAAAATAATAAAAATAAATTTGAGCCCTCTTTATTCTTGACTTTCTAACAAAATTCATTACACACGATATCATTTCTTTGGGAAAAATAGGGTGGCGAAGAGGATGCCAACAATGTGGCATTGAAATGTTTACACTCTAAAAAATTTATATTGTTGTTCTGAGTTGATTAATCATTTACATGAGGGAAAATTCTAGTAATGATAGGGTTTATCTAATGTATCAATGATGAGACTCCTAGGAACTATCCTAGGTGGTATCTTCATGCAAGGTAAAGACATTAATTGAATCTAAGAATTCTTTGGTTTATGTGAAATCATCTCAACTCTTACTATGGTCTCAGTCAAAGGATTCATCATCATTAAAAGCATTCATGAAGCTAAGAAACACATAGTCAAAAAGTACCTTTCGTGAAAATTTTATTTTTTTGTGTAAAAAAACAACACGAGATCCCCTTTCCACTAAATTAGGTGATGGAGGTTGCAAGGCCAATGTTTGGTTTCTTCTAGTGAAAAGGATTTGTAAGAGGAAAATCCACCTATGTAGCTAATTTTATGATTTCTAAAAGAAAATGGGAAAAATTAAAATATTTTTGAATGGAAAACTTTGATAATTGCAATACTCTTAGAGAGAGATTATATATATTTTTATATTAGAGAAGTTTTACAAAATTAATAAAATATTGCTTGAGCCAATGAGAGGTCAAGTTCACAGGAAGATATTCAAAGTTTTTAACAACTACGAAGTTTAAGCAAATGAATAATTTTTTTAAACCAACCCATATCTATCTTAATCCTCGATCTATCAAGAGCCAAGAGGGATAAAATATCTCTAGATGCAAACCTCTTTTTTGAGTGCAAAAATTGATGTAAGGTTTGTACCTCGAGCAATTTGATCTCTCTCGGCACTTGATAGATCCAAGGTTAAGATGGATGTATGATGGTTATATATATATATATATATATATATATATTTGTATCTTTGTTTCTCTTTCTTATGTCCTCTCTCTCTCTTCCCCTTCTCTTCCTCTCTCTCTCCATGTCTCATTTGTCACTCCCTCTCTCTCTCTCTCTATGTATTTGTTGTTTACTCTCTCTCTCTATCTCTCTCCCCCTCCTCTCTCTCTCTCTCTCTCTCCCCTCAAATTTTTCATTATCATTCTCTATCACCCCCCGCCTCCCTCTCTCTCAAATTTGACCCCATTGTATAATTTTTATCTAAGAAAGTATCTAAATGAAAAGACTCAATTCGGTTTCAAATATTAAGCCTATATTTTGGATCAATCATGTAGAAAAAATACAATAACGAAAAACTTAAAAATCATGCACTATCTTTCCTTTATTATTGTTAGCCATTTTGTTTAGTTAGTTACGATAGATCTAAGTTGATTTTTAATAATATTATTTACATCATATATATTTCACATCTTAATATATAAAAGTATTCTCTTTTTTAATTTTATTAGAACCTTTATTTAATTTCTATGGGAATATTTTTAGTAGTCCCCAGGATAAAGAATTTTGATATATCTCAAAAGTAATTATAATATTTCTAACAAAGCCTATTTACAGGTTATTAATATGCATGGTAAAGTGCTGGTGAATATCAATATTTAAGAATCTCGCCATATTGTTATAAAATATTTTGATTGTGAAATAAGTTATGATTTTTGGGCATGTGGTATTCATAAGCCATGGTATTGGCCCATGGAATTGTAACAAAGCCTATTCAGAAGTTCATAATTTCAATGGAAAAATGGGGGTGAATATCCATGGTTAAGAATCTTGTCATATTGTTATAAAATATTTTGATTATGAAATACATTATGTTTTTTGGGCAAGCAGTTTTGATAAGACATGGTATTGGCACATGGTATTATAACAAAGCATATTTTTAAAGTTAATAATATCCATGGTAAAGTGGGGTTGAATATCAATATTTACAGGTTTATAATATCCATGATAAAGTGATGGTGAATATCAACGGTTAAGAATTTTTTCATGTTGTTATAAAATATTTTGATTGTGAAATAAGTTATGATTTTTGGGCATGTGGTATTCATAATAAATGGTATTAGCCCATAGTATTGTGACAAATGGTATTCACAAGTTCATAAATTATCAATGACAAAATGGGGTTGAACATCCATGGTTAAGAATGTTGTCATATTTTTATAAAATATTTTGATTGTGAAATAAGTTATATTTTTTGGGTAGGTATTGATAAGCCATGGTATTGGCACATGGAATTTTAACAAAGCATATTTACAAGTTCATACTATCCATGGTAAATTGTCAGTAAATATCCATGGCTAAGAATCTCATCATATTGTTATATTTTGATTGCCAAATAATTTATGCTTTTTGGTCATGTGGTATTCATAAGCCATGGTTTTGGCCCTTGGTGTCAGGCCAGGCAGTAACTCTCCAGTAGACAGTAAAACTGATTCAATTTATTTCATTAGGTATGCTATTGTTATATACAAAAGGGTGTGACTCCTCAGTTCATCTCCTGATGACTGTTCACATTCCTAATTTAACTATTTACATAAATTCACCCAATCGTGAGGATTAGTTGTCAACATTCCCCCCCTTAATCTGAAGAGATGTTGGTGAGTCCAAGCATCATTCTGAATCTTTCAAGCTTTTCTCTTACAAGCGCTTTGGTGAAGATGTCTGCAATTTGCTCATTTGTGGAACAATGACGGAGATGGATTGTTTTTGCCTCAACATGATGTCGGATCAGATGATATTCAGTATTGATGTGCTTTGTTCGATCATGGAACTTTGGGTTCTTGGGCAACTTTATTGCAGAGGTGTTGTCAATCATGAGTGGAGTTGATTGTACTTGTTTTACCTGCAAATCTTCAAGAATTTTCCTGAGCCACACAATTTCTTTTGTTGCTTCAGCTGCTACCATGTATTCTGCTTCTGTTGTGGAATCAACTGGAACTGATTGTTTGCGTGATCTCCAGGAGACAGGTCCTGATCCAAGACTCATAGCATATCCTGAAGTAGATACCCCAGTTTCTTTGTCTCCATCGAAGTCTGAATTAGAGTATCCAATCAAACTGAAGTCATCCACCTGTATGTACTTGATTCCAAAGTCTTGAGTTCCCTTCAAGTACTTTAGAACTCTTTTTGCAGTAGACCAATGTCCCTCACAAGGATTTTGCATAAACCTGGAGATGATTCCAACAACAAATGAAATGTCTGGTCTGGTAGTAGTAATGTAGTTGAGACTTCCTACAAGCTGTCTATACTTTGTTGCATCCTCAAATTCCTTTCCTTCAATAGATGTGAGCTTTAAGTTTTGTTCCATTGGAGTAGTAAGAGGATTGCACTCTGCCATGCCAAATCTGTTTAACAAATCTCCAATGTATTTCTTTTGAGAAAGAAATATGGACCTTGGATGTTGGGTTACTTCAATGCCATACTAATGAACATAGCCCAAATCAGTCATTTCAAAACTTTTCCCCGATTCCTTCTTTATGGATGCAATGTAGCTTTCATTGTTCCCTGTCATTAAAAGATCATCTACATATACCACAAGATATACAACTGTTTTCCCAACTTTCTTGACAAATAAAGTTGCATCATCAAGATCAAAATGATTGAAATTGAGTTTCAGAAGATGCTCAGTTAGTTTTTCATACTAGGCTTGCGGTGCTTGTTTGAGGCCATACAAGGACTTCACAAGTTTTCATACTTTATGTTCATGTCCTTTCACAGCAAATCCTTCAGGCTGGGACATAAAAACATTCTCTTTTAGATCTCCATTCAAGAAAGCAGTTTTTACATCCATTTGATGGACTTTCAAACTGTTCTGAGTTTCTAGTGCAAAGAGTGTTCAAATGGTGGCTGTTATGCTCTTAACCTGCAAAATAATACCCAAATACAGAATATGCAAAGAAAAGATACCCAGAACACATAATAGCAATGATTTTATTATTCAGAGAGCAATGTTCACTTGCCTCTTCGAGGGGGCAACCTCCAATAGAGCAGAGCTCGATTACAAAATAAGACATGATTCTCCTCGCAGGGAGTCTCTATCCTTTATATATGACTCATACATGCAATACCATGAATCCATACCGTGGGTTTTATTAATACCATCTATCTAATACTACAGCTACGACCCATTTGCAACTAACTGTGGTCCCATCATTAATTTCGGGTTAACCACTTACAAATATTAATATGGGCTTTATTGACTCTTGACTATGACGTGATCCCATGACATAAATAAGGGGGTTAGGGTGGGACCCTAACATGCCCTCCCCCTTAAGACTAGCCTTGTCCTCAAGGCTGAAGCTGCGGAAACTGCTGAAGAATAGTGGTTGGTTCCCAAGTTGCATCTTCCGGAGAGGTGTCTTTCCATTTGACGAGGACTTCCTTAATCATGCGGCCATGCAGGTGCTTGTCTCGTGTGGCTAGGACCTGTTCGGGTTGAAGCCAGATTGACCCTTCTTCGTCCAATTCAGGTAGATTGGTTTGAACTCGGCAATTGTTCCCAATCACTTTCTTGAGGCACGATACAGGGAAAACTGGATGGATTTTTGCAGTAGGTGGCAAAGCCAACTTGTAAGCCACTTCTCCAATGCACTGAAGTACTTGGTATGGTCCGTAGAATTTTGGAGATAGCTTTTGACAACCCTTGTCTTTGAGTGATGTTTGCTTATATGGTCGCAGCCTCAAAAAGACTTGATCCCCTTCTTGAAATTGGCGCTCTGAGCGATGCTGGTCGACCTGTTGCTTCATGCGGTTCTGAGCTTGATGAAGATTCTCCCTAAGATGGGCGAGCATGGTTGCACGGTGTTGTAGGAGTTGATCCACTCCTTGTACTTTGGAGCACCCCTTGAGATAAGAAATAGGGGAAGGCGGAAGTTGACCATATACTGCTTCATAGGGAGTCATTTTGGTGGTGCCATGATAGTTGGTGTTATACGACCATTCAGCCAGAGGTAACCACTATACCCAAAGGTGTTTCTTTTCTGAAGTGAAACACCTAAGGTATGTTTCTAGACATTTGTTGACGGCTTTGGTTTGACCATCTGTTTGCAGATGATAGGAAGTACTGAGTTTTAGTTGAGTGCCTTGTATCCTGAAGAGTTCCTGCCAAAAATTATTGGTGAAGATTAGGTCGCGATCAGACACAATAGAAGTGGGCATGCCATGCAATTTGAATATCTGATCCATGAAAGATTGAGCAACCAAAGTTGGTGTAAACGGGTGGGGTAGGACACAAAAATGAGCATACTTCGACAGTTGGTCCACAACCACCATGATGACTGACTTGTTCTCTGACTTTGGAAGACCTGTAATGAAATCCATAGAAACCTCTGTCCAAATTGATGTCGGAATGGGCAATGGTTGTAATGTGCCTAGTGTGTTGAGGGTTTCCCCTTTGTGGCGTTGACAGACATCACATTCTTCTACGAATGTAAGGATGTCCTTTTTCATGCCGATCCAAAGTAAATGATCTTCTGGTGCGAGCATACGTTTTCTGAAAGCCCGAATGTCCTGCAATGGAAGATGAGTGCAATTCTGCCAAAATGCAACTTTTGAGGGTTGATGTTGGTGATATTACGACTCTGTCCCTGTAGCGAAGAATATCATCCTACCACGAGTAGCCCTTGGTGGAATTTGGATCTACCTGCAATTGAGAAATGAGTTGGGATAGCCCGGGGTGTGAAAACCATTCTCTGCGAGCCTCTTCAATCCATTCTGGAATGGGGAGGGAAATTGCTAGCAGAGTACTTTCTTCCTCAAATTGGCGAGATAATGCATCTGCTACCCTATTGTCTTTCCCTTTCTTGTAAATGATCTCATAATCATATCCCAGCATTTTGGCGAGCCATTTATTTTGTTGTGGGGAGGATAGGCGTTGCTCCAGAAAATATTTAAGACTGTGATGATCTGTGCGGATTTGGAAACGTCGCCCCAATAAGTAAGGTCGCCAGGTCTCGACTGCATGCAAGATGGCCATCATTTCTTTTTCGTAGGTAGATTGGCCCAGATTCCTCCCACTTAGTTGTTGGCTTGTGAAGGCCAAGGGTCGCCCTTCCTGTATTAAGACCGCCCCAATACCTGTCCCCAAAGCATCACATTCAATGACAAAATATTTGGTGAAGACAGGTAGTGCTAAGACTGGAGTGGAACACATGGCATTTTTTAGAGCTGTAAATGCCTGTTGGGCTTCCTCATTCCAGAAGAAGGAATTTTTCTTTAGGAGTTGAGTGAGGGGCTTTGCTATGCGGCCATAGTTGCGGACAAATTTACGATAATAGCCTGTGAGACCCAAAAATCCTCTCAAGCTCTTCAAGGTCTTAGGTTGAGGCCATTCTTGCATTGCCTCGATCTTTTTGGGGTCCACCTTGACACCTTCATGCCCCACAATGTGGCCCAAATACTCAACTTCTTCCATGCCAAACGAACACTTGGACATATTGACAAATAATCTATGCTTGCGGAGCAGTTGCAAGAGTAGATCTACATGCTGAAGATGTGCAACCCAAGTTCCACTATAGATGAGGATGTCATCGAAGAAGACCAGGACAAATTTCCTGAGATATGGTTTGAGAATGTGATGCATAAGGCTCTGAAAAGTAGAGGGGGCATTACAAAGACCAAATGGCATAACCAGGAACTCATAATGGCCTTCGTGAGTTCTGAAAGCGGACTTGGGAATGTCGACTTCCTTCATGCGAATTTGGTGGTAGCCTGAGCGAAGATCCAGCTTAGTGAAGAATTGAGCCCCATTGAGTTCGTCCAGCAAATCGTCAACCACCGGGATGGGAAATTTATCTTTGACTGTCAACTTATTGAGGGCCCTGAAGTCGGGACACATCCGCCACTCCCCATCTTTCTTGAGCACCATGACCACTGGGGATGAATAAGGACTAATGTTGGGACGAATGACACCTGCTTCCAAAAGTTCCTTGATTATTTTTTCTATTTCATTCTTTTGGGTGAACGGATATCTGTATGGCCGCACATTTGGGGGTTGGGCCCCTGGAACCAAGGTCATGCTATGATCATGTTCCCCTCGTGAGGGTGGAAGCTCATGAGGCTTGTCAAAGACTGGCAGATGGTTATTTAAAATCTGTTGCATCTCAGGATGAATTGGCAGAGACTTGGTTTCGACGACCTGGATAGCATTAAATTGAGCTACCACTCCATGATTGCCCTTTTTTAACAATTTTTCCATCCGGTGCGAGCTGATGATAGAGGGGGCTCCCGCGTTGAGTCCACGGAGGGTATGTGTGTAGTTGTTCTGCTGAAAACTCATATATAACTCCTGGAAATCCATTGTGATTAGCCCCAGAGTGCGGAGCCATTCAGTGCCAAGGACAATGTCGCAACCCCCCATGTGTATGGAAAACATGTGGGTTTTCAACCGATAATCCCCCATTTGAAGTTTAACATTTTCACAGCGGCCTTCACATTTCATTGTGTCCCCATTCGAAATTTTGACTTGGAAGTTAGAAACTGCTCGTACAAAACAATGCACTGCTTCGGCGACTTTTTGATGGATGAAATTATGGGTACTTCCACTATCAATCAAGACTACTACTGGGCGATGTTTAAGAAAACCGCTGATTTTGAGAGTTTGAGGGGAAGAAATCCCTGCCAACGCATGCAGCGAAATAACTGGTTCATCAGAGACATTCTCCTTTTGGTTGTCTTCTTCTAGCGCCTCATGTTCCTCAAGTGGTGGATCTTCCTCTGTTGAGCTATAGTCCGTGGCATCTATTTGAAAAAATTTGGGCTCCTTGCATTTATGACCGAGGGAGTATTTTTCATCACAGTAGTAGCATAGTTCTTGCTTCCTTCTTTCGACCATTTCCGCAGGTGACACCTTTTGGACCTTGAGTGTTTGAGTCGGGTTGTGAGCCTGTGGGGGACGACCTTTAGCGGGGAAATTTGGCCGACTGTATTGGGCTGCTAATGCACGTTCCACTTGACGAGCTACCTGGCAAGCCTCCGTCAATGTGGGAGGGTGGTGCAGTAGGAATTGAGCTTTGATGGCTTCTTTAAGACCACTGATAAAACATTCCGTGTAGAATGCATTTGTGAGACCCCAAGTGTAGAAGGCTAAGGCTTCAAAAGCTGTAATATATTCATCCACTGTACCAGTCTGTCGGAGCTTAGTAAGACAAACCAGAAAAGAGTCCTCCTGTTCAAAGCGGTCTCGAAGAGCTTTGGTAAATTGGGTCAAATTCCTTAAAGGTGCATTGCATCGTTGATGCCATTCCCACAATTACCACCTTTCATTGTCCAAGTACATGCTTCCCAACATAAGTTAGTTGCATCATCTAAGATATGATTCAGTTTGAAATACTGCTCCATTTGTGCTATCCATGCGGATGGGTGAGAACCGTCAAATTTATGCATATCTAACTTGGGAGGTCACTGACTGGGTGGTGGTTGGGTGTGCCAGACCTGAGGAGAGTGGCTGGACTCATCCTCATTGTATTCATTGCCATGATACTCCTCCTCGTGGGCTTGCTCCTTGTCCTTCGGGATTAATTTCTGTACCTGGAGAGTTAGTCCTTCAAGATGAGTGTGGAGGGATTGCAGGGATGCTTCAACTTTGTCCATCCTTTCATTGGCCATCGCTTGAGCTCTAGTTTCTACCATACACAAACCGGATGAAAAATTGGGACCGCCTAAAAAAATTTCACTAATAAATTGAATGGTGCCACCGTGATCAGCTCGTCGTCCTGATTATGATGGGCTAGATCACCAATAAGCGCCCCGGAAGATCTCAAACTTTTTTTTTTTTTTTATATTGAAAACTCCTAACGGAGTTTTACTCCTTCTTGATCAATACTGCAGTCCCCAAATCCTCAAAATGTCAATGCGGCCAAAAGTCCTGCGAAAAGTATACCCCGGTATAGTAATCCTTCACAACAACTCCAATCTGGTGGATCTGAGAGATCTGAATGGCGGAACAAACTGTTGTTGCAGATCTGATGGATCTGCCGGACTGATGTCTGCTGCTGCTATACCTCTTTGCACAAGCGGATCAGGGATAGATGATGTGTGATCCCTCGATAGAAAAGGGAACTATGGTCTTGAGGAGTGTCAGGTGCTACAGATCGCAATATACATAAGGGTCTGGCAGTAGTACTCGGCCCAATGTTTCAGGGCTCTAACTAAGGAGGATCGACCCTACCCTTAGCCGTACAACCCGACTACCCTATCGTACGGGCGAGTAATCTCTCCGAGTGCTGTTCTCGGTGTACTGTAGCCACAAGATGGCCGACGGTTTATCTATGGCGAGGTTTCAAGGGAGCCTAGGGGGCTTCCAATATACCCCGAGGGTACGTGGAAGACAGTTCGTGCGCGGTTCTGTCTAATGCACTACTACTCGAAGGGGTACCCACAGGGGTTACAAGGGAGTCCAACAGACGTGACCACCTCTTATATTTCCTACGTGCATGCCTCCCCAAATCCGCAGGTTTATGTGCTCAATGACAGATCTCGTGGTTTAAAGACGTCGGAACACGTCTCTAGCCAAAAAAAAAAATTGCTAAGAATTGGAGATCCCACCGGCCCTGGAAAGTGCGATGATACCACTTGTTATGCTCTTAACCTGCAAAATAATACCCAAATATAGAATATGCGAAGAAACGATACCCAGAACACAGAATAGCAATGATTTTATTATTCAGAGAACAATGTTCACTTGCCTCTTCGAGGGGGCAACCTCCAATAGAGCAGAGCTCGATTACAAAATAAGACACGATGCTCCTCACAGGGAGTCTCTATCCTTTATATATGACTCATACATGCAATACCACGAATCCATACCGTGGGTTTTACTAATACCATCTATCTAATACTACGGCTACGGCCCATTTTCAACTAACTGTGGTCCCGTCATTAATTTCGGGTTAACCACTTACAAATATTAATATGGGATTTATTGACTCTTGACTATGACGTCATCCCATGAAATAAATAAGGGGGTTAGGGTGGGACCCTAACAGTGGCCCATTTTGCTGTGGGGGAAAAAGTCTCCTCATAATCGACCCCTTATTTTTGTGCAAAACCTTTTGCCACAAGCTTAGTTTTGTGCTTGTCAAGTGAGCCATCATCTTTATACTTATTCTTGTAGACCCGCTTACAGCCAATTGGTTTGGTTCCAAATGGAGGATCAACTAGCTTCCAAGTGCCATTCTTTATGAGGGCATCATACTCCTTTTGCATCACTTCTTTCCATTCATCATGAGAAGCAGCTTCTTTGAAGGAAGTTGGTTCAAAATTTGTAGGCAAGTTCAATTCACAATCATAAGAAACATCCATATCAACAGGTGAATTAGAGTCATCTACATCACCTCCATTTTGCCGGTTTGAATTTCTGGTTCTTGTCTTTCCAACTTCATCAGGATGAACACTTTCAAGTGTCTTTATTAGCCACTTTGGGGGAGCTTTTTGAGATGGTCCAGGCTGCTCTGTTGATTGAGTTGGGATTGAATCAAGATTGAGTCTCCCAATTCTATCATTTACATCACTTAAAGCATCATCTATTGTTGGAGTTTCATTTGGGGGAGTGTGTTCTTCAGAAGAAGATTCCACATTTTGATCTAGAATAGGAATCCCCCCTTCAAGATGTGGAATCTGATTGTCAAATTCTTGAAACGATTTCGTTTTTGCAAATCTATCCAAGCGATCAAGTTGTCGCTCAACAACATTGTCAGATTTGGATGATTCAAGAAAAAATACATCTCTAGATACAACAAACTTTTTATTTACTTCATCATAGAGGCGGTATGCTTTGGAGGTGTTTGAATACCCTAGGAAGATACACTTACGACTTCTAGCACCAAGTTTGTTTCTATGTACCTTTGGTATCAAAGCATAACATGTGGAACCAAAGACCCTGAGATGTTTTACCGAAAGAACATGTCCATACCAAAATTCATAAGGAGTCTTGTTTCTTATAGCATTAGATGGACATCTATTCTTTATATATGCAGCACATAGAACAGCATCAGCCCAAAACATTATCTTTACATTTTTGAAGAAAAGCATGGATCGTACCATATTCAAGATTGTTCTATTCATTCTTTCAGCTACACCATTCTGTTGGGGATTATAAGGCACAGTTGTTTGATGTTTGATCCCATGTTGGCGAAGATAGTTTTCAAATTCATTTGATGTATGTTCTTTTCCATTATCAGTGTGAATAGACTCAATATGAGATTGTGCATCATTTTCAATCCATTTATGAAAATTCTTGAATGTTTGAAAAGCATTAGATTTGTTCTTCAAGAAATAAATCCAACACATTTTGGTGTAGTCATCAATAAATTTCATGATATATTTATTTCCATTTGTAGAAGGAACAGGCATTGGGCCACATAAATTTGAATGAATAAGTTCAAGCTTCCTATGTGCTTTTGAATGTGAATCATGAAAAGGTTGTTTGTTATGCTTTCCTAGAATGCAAGCATCACATTGCTTAAGTTTTATAGGAATTGTAGGCAAACCAGCAACACCATTTTTCTTCAATAAGCAGAGACTATCATAGTTTAAATGTCCAAATCTAGCATGCCATAATAAACTTGAAGGAAGTGTACCTTCTTCATCATGAGAAATATATGAGAAATGTTGTGCATGAGCAGAGGTTCCTTGCAGTTTGAGAAGCCTTTCTTCTTCTATTCCCCTCATGACAAGTGAGTGGTCAGATGCTTTTCTTACCTCAAGCTTGTCATCAAACATGTGAATGGAGTGACCTTGCTGGCGGATGTGGACCAAGGACAACAAGTTTCTCTTGAGATGTGGGAGATATAGAACATGATCCAGAAGAAAGTTTGGAAGACCAGGAAGTTTAAGCCTGATTGTGCTAAGCCTTGATGGCTTGATTTTTGATTGATCTGCAAAGTATATTGCTCCATAAAGATTGTCAGTGAAATCTTCAAAAAAATATTTTCTATGAGTCATGTGACAGGTTGCTCCTGAATCAAGCAACCAATCATTTTTCCATGAAGAAAGTGAAGCATTAAACAAATCTTCATTTACTCCAATGTTACATTGGGCCTCAACATAGTGAGTAGATTCAGGTGCTTTACCTTTGTCTGTATCATCCGTTTTACCTTTCTGTTGGTTTCTTTTCTGCTCAATTTTGTCCCATGGTAGCTTGCATGTAGAGGCATCATGTGATCCATTTCTTTTGCAGTGAATGCAGTGCAGATCTTCCTTTTCTCCTTAAGAATGTCTGCACCCCTGCCTCTGAAATATCTTCCTC
The DNA here is from genome assembly GCA_031772625.1 of Pinus tabuliformis. Classification (NCBI taxonomy): domain Eukaryota; kingdom Viridiplantae; phylum Streptophyta; class Pinopsida; order Pinales; family Pinaceae; genus Pinus; species Pinus tabuliformis. The sequence goes on along the minus strand of CM062806.1, from coordinate 284,694,693 downwards.
TTCCTCTTCGTCCACCTCTTCCTCTTGTAGAATCTTGAGCAGGATGCTTTTCTTTATGAGCAAGGCATACAGTCTCTTCAGAAGATTAAGGGGTTGTCTTCTTTCCGAAAGCTTTCTCTCTTTCAACAAACTTTTTCACAAGAGAGTCAAAGGTTATATCTTTGAGATTTCATTTGCTTGCAATGAATCAAGATAATGGAGTAAGTAGGATAAAGTGCCTTGAGAAAAGAAATAAGAGGGATATCCAGCTCAACCTTAGTGGATTTGATATCATGCATTATAGACATTACTTCAGATGCAAGAGCAAGAGGATCATTATTTTGCAGTTCAAGAGTGAAGAGTTTAATCATGAGTTGAACAACTTCAAGTGCAGAATGTGAGTCATAGAGTTCTTTCAACTTTTGTAAGAATACAAAGGCAGTTGAATATGACAAAATATGGCGACTCGCCTCTTCATTTACAGAGGTTGCGATTAGTGCATAAGCTTTGTTGTTCTTGTTTTCCCAAATGATGAGCTCTTTGTTTGAGGTAGGCTGTACTCGTTCATTGTATCCTTCTCCGACACACACTCCTTTCCACAACTCATTGAAGATGAGGGTGTGTTTTATCATCTAGGACCATTCATGATAGTTCTCCTTGCCAGTGAGAACTATTCCTACCATGGAGATGATTGAATGCATTCTGTAAAAAAATAATTTTGCTGATAGAAAAATACTTCTACCAATATACAGTAAAATTGTACTCAAAAGGGCATTCTCAAAAGATTTCAAATCTCTTCCTCACGCTACAACTTTATGCAATATATTTTCTCTAAACTTATTTTCTTCAAATCCTTCCAATGTTTGATAAAAGCATCCAGCAGCGTACCAAATCAAGCAGAGACCAGTTTGAATATAATGCTAAAAACTTCATTACATGCACAAAGTGGGGCAGCGTTCACTATATATGCAGCTTTCACCAGGACAACGTTCCAACAAAGATACGTTTGCATCTTCTTACCATAAAAAAAAACAGCAACAACATAGTACCATGAGCGTACAGCGCAGTTGACATTCTCCAACAAAACCTCTCCTTTCCAGAGGCCGATCCGAAACTGGTCCTTGTGAATATCTTTCACATAGTTTCTGAGGTAGCCTATCAATAATTGATGGACCAAACCCTCGAATATATCTTAATTCTGTCTAAATCCGGCCTGCAACAATGAGGTCAAGACACAAGTGCAATCAATGAAGAAGCAGAATCAGAGTGAGAGTAGGGTCGTTTGCTGGATATGAAGAGGGACTGAGTGAGTAATTAATGGCAGAAGCAGCGCATAAGAGCAGGGACCGCAGAATAAATAGGTGTCGGTTGACAGGACTTGGAACGGTCTGGTGCTGCGCGACTAGCTTCCCAAGGAGTCCCGTTCGCCCATATAACACCACACAGCAGAAGCTACCACTGTCATTGACAGTGCACTCTATCTCCCAGGATTATTCCACCATCAAGAACAGGAACAAGAAAGTTTCGGAGGAAGCCAAAAGCAGCAACCGCACAGGTGAAGTGATCAAACAGAAGAGCTTCATGGAGAAGCAACAAAAGATGCTGGAGTGGCACCAGTACAATTACCAAGAATTGCAGCGGCAGCCACTAAGGTGGTAGCATGATAGTTGTGTAATCAGTGAATAATTAGAACCTAGGCTGCAAACGGACAACGAAAATATATCTACAGTGAAAATGTCAGAACCTGAATTATATGGACAACGAATTATAGTCAAGCGTACAGGCACTGCGTGGAGCAGGTCATTCAGGCGGGCAAATGTTCAGGCTACACAAATAGCAATTGGGACAGACATTAGATAGGGAAAATGGCAGTATGGACAACGCTTTTGAATGGAGAGAAGAGGAGCAGAATAGGGAGTTACAAGGCACAATAGCTAAAAAAGGAGCTGGCTCTAATACCATGTCAGGCCAGGCAGTAACTCTCCAATAGACAGTAAAACTAATTCAGTTTATTTCATTAGGTATGCTATTGTTATATACAAAAGGGTGTGACTGCTCAGTTCATCTCCCGATGGCTATTCACATTCCTAATTTAACTATTTACATAAATTCACCCAATCGTGAGGATTAGGTGTCAACACTCAGTATTGTAACAAAGCCTATTTACAAGTTAATACTATGTATGATAATGTGGGGAGTGAATATTCATGGTTAGGAAATCTTGCTATATTGTTATAAAATATTTTGGTTGTGAAATAAGTTATGGTTTTTCGGCATGTGGTATTGATAAGCCATAATATTGTAACAAATGCTATACACAAGTTAATAAAAAAAATATAACAAATTGAATTTTATTATTTTATTATTTTATTATGAATTGAGCTAACATTTAAATGTTTACACTCATCATCTTTATATTACTTATTTTTTTCCCCGGATGCGGGTGGAAAATGAGAATTCAATGCAGATACGCCGCCAGATTGGCAGGTGGCTGAGCCACATGGTAATCTGAACTTTCCCCTATGGGAATTTAAGGCAAGCCCCTGCCCCTCGTCTGGCACCATTAACCCATTGTGCGGATCGAGACATCCCTTGCAAGCATAAAAATATGGAACCAAACCCTCTCTAATTTTCCATTTGGCCTCTGAATTGCTCTTACCACCCTGACGCAACAGAGCCAAGCTTTCACACCGCAACAGGTAGGCATTGTAGACTCCTCTATTGCGTCAACCCTGGAAATGATCACCACTTCTCCCAGTCTATTCATTGCACCCTGCAAATTGAGGTCTTGGACTCTATTTCTAGCCCTAACTTGATTCCCCCTGTTCTTCACAATTTCCACTATGCTGCTCTTGCCCCGCTCCCTGCCACTTTGGCTCACCTCTCACTGTAGCATCCTAGTTAGAGAAATATGTGTCGATGTCATCGCATGAGATGCAGGCGAGGTGGTAGCCGTGGCAGTGCCATCCGGCCCCCTTTGCTGCCTCCCTCTACTTCAACTTCCTCTTCGGCCTTCCCGCCCCCAACCCTTCCTCTTCCTGCTTCCATGGTAGATATCCGGATACATGTAGCAGCAGAGGATATGCTTGCTCATGTGAGGTTCATCGGATTGATGGAGCCACCTAGCCTACCAATCTCACTGCCACTACCCAGCACACTTAATTCCATTTTCTTTGCTCCATTGTCAGACCGTTAATCATTGCTACCGTCTCGGTGGACTTTAGGGAGGTAGCCGGCTTGTGCATTGATCCAGGCCATAGCCCTGAGATGAACTAGGTCCCTCCTTCACACGAAAATGTTAAGGGGGAGCCGAGCTCAAGCCAACCGCAGAAAGCCAAGGACCATCCATCCATTAGTAGACAGAAGACATCGGGAGGCAACACCACCAACAAAGACAAAAGCATTTAGGCTGAGGATAGAGAGCCACAGGACACCACGGGTGGCAGGCAAGTAGAGGATACTGATTCAGGTGAGTATGGGTGGTGTCCGATCGTGGAAGAGAAGCCACTGTCCTAAGACACCTAACAGTTGCATGCCATTGGTCATATGTCAAGCTCAGTGTCTGAGTTCTATTTTTTTCTTTTTATAGGGGTCAATTGGCAGTCTTTTTTGAATTTTACAGTGGTCAATTTTGGCAGCCTTTTTTGAATTTTACATTATTTTTACTGGTCAATTTTGGCAGTAAATTTTGAGTTCTGGAATTGAACCCCCTTGTGGGCAGAAGGAACCTATCTTTATCTCGTTCTCGGACTGGTTTCACATGGGCAGTCTCGATTTTAAGTCTTGTTGTGTAAATTGGTCATATGGTTGATCTAGATTCGCAGAGGCCAGAGCCTCATTGTACATTATGTTTTCATCAATAAATTTAATTTTACATAGAATATATATATATATATATATATATAACATTTAAAATTATTTCCATATTTATATTTACATTACACCAGCAAATCTACCTTATACGGACAGAAAACCCTCTCGATACAAATATTTTTTTCCTAAACTAACATGGTTTAAAATTCTTCAATTAATTATTATGACAACAATAATAATAATTTTCAATAAATAAGAAAATCTCATTAGCTTCTTTAAGTTTTATATTCCACATTAAAGATAAAGCTTAGTAACTTAGATTTTTGACCAACATGGAGAAATATTTATATGAAAGGCACATAGTAAATTTAATATTCCTAAGTTGTTGGTGTCATACATTAAAATTAAATTTCTTATTTTTGGAACTGACAATTTGTTTTAGACGATTGGAACATGTTTTATAATAATTTTTACATTTATTTTAGATATAACTATACTACTTTTAGGAATATATGTATAAGGAAGATTATTTAGGGAAAGATACATAGTACATTTATATATTATAAAGTGGTTGGTTTCTTACATTAAACCTCAATTTGGTAATATCTTTTCTGAAGTGTCAATTTGCTCTACTTTATTGGAACATTTTTCATAATCATTTTCATACTTATTTTAAATATAATTATATTATTTTTATTTTATTGAAAATTATATTTATTTTCATTATTTAGTAATTTTAACCTATTTTGTTTTTTCACTGTTGTACACATATATATATAATATGGAAATTAACATGTACCTCATAACAAGTATTAAATGTGATGTAGATTACGTTATAGATAGTTCAATGTATATATTGTATAATCCCATATATATCTAACAAGGTATATATCTAACCATGTAGGTTTATATTTATACAATATTGAATACACCGTTATTGTTTTCATAAGAACTTATTCATATAATATTTATAACTTTTATAGTATGGTGACAAGGTCAAACGAGTAGACAGATTGACTTTTCCCATCCATTAATACCACTTGCAACAGCAGAAATAGAGATTTATAACTTCAATTTTAAAATTACATTCCGAAAATTTACTTTAAACCAAAGTTACAACCCTCTTATAGTTTGAGTCTTCAAAGAGGGTAATATGACGAAAGCCAATCAGACACATTTCCTAAGTCACGAGGAACAAGGAATTGAGGCATTTCTTAGACTTAAGGGTCATTTCACGTCAAATAAATTCATGTGGATTTGGCTTCAACCACTACTCCGTTATCCACGTTACGTCGTCTCGACAGAACCAGAAAAGCTGCAGACCAATCCGAATCTTGAAGGTCGCCATTCATTCACTACAGTAAAACGTGACGATAAAGTTGGCAGACTTTTATAGAAGGATGTGCCATTTCAAATTCCAAGAATTATGAGGAAACCAATAAAAGCTTCCTGATCCCTTAAAGCTGCCATTCATATGACGAGGGACAGCGTAATACCCACAGCCTGCTTCGTTTCTCGTCAGGCAAACCTTTAAAATGGATTTCGTTCAATCGTATGACTGTACATGATTTGTTTTTCTCGAGGCCCAACTGAAATCTGTAGCTTTTTAACTGTCAATTCAGGTCGGTCAGTCATCCGAGCAGCCCATGTGAAGGTACAACGTGAAGAGAAACTACTGAGTTAACTTCACGTTCACCTCTGGCCGGCAAGCGACATCAGGAAGTAAATTGGTATGTGACTTCCAGGATCTAAAAGTCGGCCTGACTTCAATACGAATTCTAGTAACTTCATTCTAGTAATGTCGGCCTGGCTTCAAAAACGGTATTCTATAATATAAAAAATGCTTCAGAAGCTTTAGGAAACACAAATAAAACAGTTGAGTTTTAAAAAAATATTTCAGAGGATGCAATGCCTTTTAAGGTCTTTTTAGGATAGAAAGCTAAAGAAGCTTGATTATGGGAAAGCACTTCGTGGTCAGTGAGCTAGAGTAGTTAAAGGATGAAAAACCCTACTCTAATTAGTTTAGGTTTTATGGAATACGGGAGATGGTATTTCTTATGTTGGACTATGGAGATCTTTAAAATTTAATGTTTTGGAATTGTTGTCGCAACATAAATATCACAACATAAATATCTTTCTATATGTTCAACATCACCATTAAAGTTCTTACTATTTTAAAATTAAAACATCAATATCCAAGTTTCTATTATCGAAATCTTGTTGGCTTCCGAATTGGAGCCAATTTCACAAATTTGAATAACTTCTCATACTTATTCAATGAGTATGGTGTTTCAGAAGGCCTCTTTATGGATGTTTGAATTATACCAAAGGGTGAGCGATCTTCTAATAATGTGGATAGTATGTTGTTTGTCAAATGGGCAATTCAATGTATGGAGGGATGTTTTTCTTTATAGGTATTGTTAAGGGTGAGGATCTTTTTAATATTGTGGCTAAACTTAGTAGGTTGGTTGTCAAATGGCAATTCAATGTATGGAGCGATGTTGTTCTTGGTAGGTATTATTTCAATGTATAGAGCTATATTGTTTTTGGTAGGTATTGTTTCAATGTATAGAGTGATGTTGTTCTTGGTAGGTATTGTTGAAGCATCACGTTCTCATGGCACAACATATTGAAAATATAAGGGGATGTTCCAAAATATGTGATACAATTCTAACTCCTCGCAACTTATATCTATGAAGCTCCTTTTTATTAGAAGTACATAGGTATCATGGAAAAAGGTAGTTTCCTTGATACAATGAAAAATGTTTAGTCGTGTAAAATAGAATTTCCAAAGAAGACCAATTTGGAGTTGGATGACATTCGTCGTGTGTGCTATAGGAATTCCCATTTTCAAGGATGAAAAATAAGAATGAAGTAGATATTTTTATTGTATGGAATTTTAGGATGCGAGTGCTTGTTGTTGGAAAGAAAAATAGTTTATTGACCATGAGTTTTATGTATCTTCTATGGATAACATACTAATATGGATATCATTTTTGTTATTGCATAGGAGGACTTATTCAATATGAACATAGAAATGGTTAGTTAAATTTGACAAGATTAAGAATGGAGATTTAGGTGAAGATTGGTCTAATATGATTCTTAGAGATGTGCTTGATCTGCAAAATTCCATGGATATTCCAGTCAACATCAAATTTGATAAAATTTCTAAAATATTTACTATTAATTTTTCCCTCAATTTTATGTTCTCTAGTTAGTTTATTTTCTACTTATTTAATTAAATTAGTTGAAATGAAAGAAAAAGAAGAAATAAATCCATTGACCATCCATAACAAACAAAAATACTTTCCCTTAAAAACCTATATGGGATAAAAACGAGCTAAAAGGTGAGGCTACTCTACTCTCTTTTCTCAAGTATGGAAATTATGCAAGTACAAATATGATCTACTCTCTAGTAAGTTACCCTATGATTTGTATGAAAACTATAGAATCTTAACCTCCCTCATTGTACTTTCTAACTTCCCAATCCCACTTGCTCTACTATATGATGGAACAAAATACAATAGTGAACAATGGAACCCCTACTCCTCCTAATAGCCTATCATATAACATATCAAAAAACTCAACTAGGGGTATGGTTTTACTCCCTCAACCCTCAACTAGAGTTACGTGCTTGAACCTTCTAGAGTCTAATTTAATGGTCCTCATGTGGTTAGCTCCATATGCATGAGTAATAGGAGTTGACATGGCATCCAATCATATCATGTTGATTGACATGGTCAAATTGTGGGAGGCAACGTTTGCATACAATATTTGACTCACATGATTCTTACACCATTAAAAAGTTCTTTGTGTGTAGAATAGTTCCTTCCTTCATATCTTCTACATATTATTTCATTTAGGGCCAATATAAAAACATATGTAAGCTAGCAACTATATTCCCAAAACCAAAATTCCTTGCAACCTTGGAGGCATGATTATACTTAATCAAATGGAATTAATTACATTTAGGAAAACATAGATTTTTTAGCCTATTGAGTAAGCCATTCTAGAGATAATATTTAGCTTTGTTGTCATTGGTTTCTACATGAGTCTGTCCTTGTGGCTACTAAAACACCTCCTTGAAGTTCTCATATATATGTATTCCTATTTTTATGCACCATGGGTGAAAGGAAATGTGTGTATTATAGTTCCCAAAGGTATAATTTTGATGTGAGTAGTCCTAAAAGAATCTTATACAACTTTTTTTTGCTATGTTTATTGTGTAGATTTTATGTGTAGATTTGAAACTACTCATGAAATTTACTAAATGACAAGACTAAAAGCTACTCTACTGGTCTAAAAAATTCAATTCAAAATATAGAAGACAAATCATAGACATGAAAAAGGAAACATAACACATACACGAAGATTTATCTAGGGGAAAGAAATTGCTCAAAACCCCTTCCTATATGTATTTCATTAACCGAAGAATAGACATGAATACATACGTTTTCTCAAGCCTAAGCATAACCTACAAGTGTATAGTCTATCCCTCTACTTTATTGGCTTAATTTGGCCAACATTTGTCAATTTCTATGCCCTCAAATATCCTATTCCCTTACATTGTTCCTTAAGGAATTAATCCCCTATTAATTAGGAAATTCCCTCAATTGAATTATGCAATTTATTTAGGTTGATCCTCTAATTGCACACACCACCTGTAAACATTGGAATTGTTAGCCCTGCTATGCAACCCTGACTTTCTAATGTCGGTGAAAAGCTTGGTCTATTTGGTGGTGTCTTCAAAGGGGTCCCTCATGGGCCATTTTCCCTTCTCCTCCTACCTCGCTTACTCTCCACCACCTCTGTTTCCCTATTTGCCTCCTAAACTCGCAAAGTAACCCCCTTTGACCTTAGCCCCAAGCGAAAAACCCCAAACCAACCATAAAACCCTACCATATGTCTTCGCGCATTCGTAACTTGCCATGTCGTATCCCTCTTATTGATCTCCCCCGCCGATCCAACAACTCCTGCATACCCGATAAAGGTGACCTGCTCTACCACTCTCCACCATGAAATCATCTCTGCCGAGATCTAATGGTCTTCGCTTACATCGCGCCGTTAACTTGATCGAGCGATAGCGCATCAAGAGAGCGGTTTTTCTCTCTCATCTGCTGTTATGTGTCGATCATTGAATGGAATCACTTGGCCCCAGGTTTTTACCACTTAATGCCTGAAAGTGTTGCAATGAAAACCATTACCGCTCAACCAAACCACCCCGTTCCGTTAAATTTTTGTGCAGCTCCATAGCCCGATGACCATCCGATCTGTCCACTAAAGATCCAATGGTCCTAACACACCCCACTCCCACCTCGACCAATAGCTTCCGTCGACCCATCTCCACCATTCATTTCCCTACTCTGATAGTCACCTCTCTCTCTCATCCCAACAGTCTGTGTACCTATGCATCTCACGTCCTTGACCATTCTATTTGCTCGAAGAAGGAGATGAACAACTATGCCAGTATCAGTCACAGTTAGACCACCAACAACCATATTTAATAGAAGCATGGCCAAAGGAGAAAAGGACATAGCGTGACTTTGTAACGGAATTTATCAGTCATGGACTCCACCAATACGAGCACTCTAATCGCCTAAAGGACAGCACAACACCTGAACAGATCAGATTTGCCCGCTTAAACAAGAAATCTCATTCAGAGACTCCATCAGGTGGTTAAATGCAATTGGTGGTCAATTATGACCCCTCTATACCTAAATGGAAAAGTGCTATAGTATTGTAAACTTATAAATATCCAAAAGTAAGATGTAATCAAGGTTGGAATTTGATGTAAGATTCAACTTCTGGAGACTGTAGATATTTTGTCACTTGCAACATCTCATCTTCATTTTCAGCTAATGCATGCTTCTTTTGCTGTTAACTGCTCAATGTCCATTTTCCTTTGTTCTAAGCTTGTGCCTGATATGTTGTGTTCTTGATCTCTTGATATTTATCACTACATAATTGTCATTTTATCTCTGTGTTATAATCTTGAATGCATCACAGAATATGTTGTTCAAGTTTCTTTCTATCTAATGCAGCAGAGCTGTCATCCTGTCTTTGCATTAATAGATTAGATTTACAGGTTTCTTTACTAGTTGCAATCTTCCATCACATGGTCTTGTGTATCTGCTAGTGTGGTTAGTATTCTCCATATTCACCTAATATCTAAAACTGTGAGCATTGGTGGTCTAAAACATTGTAGTCTGAGGGTGTTCATGCATGTCTGGAGTGAAATAAAGTAGAAGTGGTTATCTAGCTTGAACTAAACCATCATTCCTTCCATTAAACCTGCAACAATAATTGAATTTATATGTTACCAGGCATCTCCAAGCTACAACCTATGAGAGTTTCTTGGAATTCTAACAGGAATAGTCTACAAATGATAGTACATTTCACTGGAATCTTTATCGAAACTTGATAAATCGAGTTCTCCACATGCATAAATTATTTTGGGTTGATTGATTAGTTAACTAAATGATCATTCTATGACTGCAGTCATAATGCATTCTATGACTGCAGTCATAATGCACAACTTAACCTTCCACTAGTTCCTCTAATAGTTAGAATTAGTTTAATTGACAATAGGTTAATTTAACTAAAATAGATTACTACAAATTAGTATTCAATTATACTGAAATAAACTCAAGATTCCTCGACTCATATTAACTTAGTTAACTGAGTAACAAGCTCCATGTTGTTGGGTATACGACCAAAGTCCCACATTGACTAGAAGTGGGGAAGATCATGGGTATATAAGGATGAACAAATATCTCCATTGGTATGAGGCCTTTTGGGGTAAAGCCCAAAAACAAATCCATGAGGGCTTAGGCCCAAAGTGGACAATATCATACAATTGTGGAGATATGTGGTGTCCAGAGTCCTAACAAGTGCTATCAGAGCCAAGGTTCAAAGTTAGCCAAGTGGATGAATCCTTGGAATGCCGAACGAAGGCGGTGGGCTCCGGTAATATCACGATGGGATCCGTGGATGAGCTCAGTTAGACAGGCGGTGTGCTTCAGATTCTTCATGGACGTGTTATGTTCCCAACATGGTGAAGAGGAGTTGACCTGGGATAGAGCAAGCTCTCGAGGCAGGTGGTGCTTCATGTAAGGCATGTGCTTCCAACGCATTGGAGTAGAGAATCCTGGTTCGTAGAGAGTGGACGGATGGATAATAATTCGAGGGGAGGCTCGATGGTCCTTTGTTCGAGGGGAGGATTGTTGTGTATATGACCAAAGTCCCACATTGACTAGAAGTGGGGAAGATCATGGGTATATAAGGATGGACATATATCTCCATTGGTATGAGGCCTTTTGGGGTAAAGCCAAAAAACAAATCCATGAGGGCTTAGGTCCAAAGTGGAAAATATCATACCATTGTGGAGATATGTGGTGTCCAGAGTCCTAACACATGTCACCTTAACTAACCCCCTCTAGGATTCTCCTAAAAATAAAAGTTCGAATTTTATCTAGTTTAACTAAGCCAAAGTTAAACTGAGATTTTCTTGTTGCCCTTTCCAACACTACCTCTTAGCAAGAAAGGGATTATATTTCACTCCAATTCTGCCTCTATGGAACTCAAATTTTCCTCTTGACAAATCCTTTTTCAAAATATCAACATCGTGTTCCTCTATAGGAATGTATTCGAAAAACATTATCTGCCTCTGCACATAATCCCATAGATGGTGATAGCAAATATCTATATGCTTGGATCAATCATGAAATATTTATTTCAGAGAGCTTGGTTCAAATTTAATTATCACATTGGCTCTCAGTAGGATTCATCATCTTACCAAATACTCCCACAATAATCTTTCTCATCTAGATCACCTCACGTGCTGCTTGACTCACAACCATGTTTTCTGTTTTTGTTGAGTTGAGTGCCACATATATTTGCTTCATGCTATACCAAGAAACAAACGTGAACCCAACACTAAAAATTCCTCTTGATGTACTTGTTGAGTCTAATGGACTCCCTGCCCAATTTTCATCTTTGTAGCCACATAGCTTCACTCCCTCTATTCGTTTGTACCATAGTCCAAATTGGGTAGCACCTCTGAGGTACCATAGAACATGCCTAGTTTCCTTCCAAAATAATTTGGTTGGATTAACCATAGATTGTCTCAGCTACTTGAATGCATAATACATATTTGGTCATGTGTTTATAAGATACATTACTAAACCAACAAGTTTCCAATAAATGATAAGCTCCACTTCCTCACCTGAAGTGGCATCCTCTTTCCTCCAACTAGTTGCTAGAGGACTCTCCATGGATTTTCTACTCTCCATGTGGAACTTATTTAGTATATCATTTTCATATTTTCCTTAAGAGGCAAATAGTTCCCCATCTCCTTACCACACTTCCAATCCAGGGAAGTTCTGCATGAGTCCCATGTCCTTCATTTCAAATTCTCTTGCAAGGTCCTCCTTGCAAGATCCATCATTGGTTAAAATATAGTCATCAAAAAATTAGACAATAATCAAAATTTTACCTTCAATGGAGATATGATAAAGTTTTGTGTCGACTTCACTTTTGGTGAAGCCTAAACCAATAAGATAGTTGTCGATCTTATTTTATCATGCACAAGGTGCTTGCTTGAGACCATACAATGCTTGATTGAATATACAAACATGGAAATCCTGATAAAAGTTCTCAAACCCATTTGATTTCTCAATATACACTTCCTCATCAATAACTCCATAGAAGAATGTTGTCTTTACATCCATTTGGTGGATATTCCACTTGATCTGCGCAACTAGTGCAAGATAATATCTAATGGATGAGTACGCTTATATAGGAGCAAAGGTCTCCTCATAGTCAATTTCCTCAACTTGAGAGAATCCTTTAGCCACAAATCTAGCCTTGTGGTTCTCCATTCTTCTGTCTACTACATGCTATACCTTGAAGATCCATCTCGAACCTACCACTAATTTATCTCATGGTCTTGGGACCACTTCCCAAACATTGTTATTTATAATGGAATCATATTACTCCAGCATTGCATCAACCCATATAGGTTTCTCTACTGCTTCCTCAAAAGAGGATGACTCAGTCTCTACAAGATTAGTCACTAGAGCGATGTAGCCAATGTACTGATTAGGTGGCCTTCTCTACCTGCATTGTGAAGTGGGTGCTCCCACATTATCTCTAACATCAGGCACTAATATATTAGCTTCCCTGGTTCTTTTTCGAACTTCTATGAATGGTTATGCTTGAGTGGACATCTCCGCTCTTTAATCTTGAATTTGTGGCTACTCCATAATGCCTTGAGTTACTCCTCCGGAGCTAAAAGCTCCTCATCCAATGGAATTTGAAGGTTCATCTCAAGGGAGCACCACATCTATTTCTCCTCATCAAAATTCACATCCCTTCATACAACTGCCAATCTATGGAATGGCAAGTGTACAGAATAGTTGTGAGGAGTTTCTGTGTAGCCAAAAGATACCTCAAACTCTATTGTTGGCTCAAGCTTCTTCCTTAATTATTTGAAGACATGGCAGTAAATACATTCTCCAAAAAGCTTGAAGTGTGACACATCTTGCTTGCTCCCTAATAAAGTATCCTCTGGTGTAACGATGCCCAAAATCTAATGAGGTCTTCGGTTCTGCAATTAGACTACTTTGTTGCATGCTTCTAAGCACAAGTATAGTGGTAGACCTTGGTCATGCATCATAACCCTCACAACTCCCACAATACTATGGTTCTATCTCTTAGCCACCCCATTCTATTGTGGGTTGTGGGGTGTTGTCGAATCCCGTTGAATGCCTTCTTTTGCATATATTTTTAAAATACATTCAGCACGTACTCACCTTCATTATTGCTCCTAAGAGCCTCACCTTCTTGTTGGTTTATTTCTCAACTAGTGCCTTCAATTCAATGAACTTGGATAATGTTTGATCATTATTCTACATGAAAATGATCCATCACTTCTGTGAGAAATCATCTACAAAGATAACAAAATACTTGTGTCTGGCAATGGAGGTTGTCGAGAAGGGTCCATAGACATTAGAGTGGATCCTATTAAGCATTGCATGCACTTTTTTGTCTCGATCATGGGAAGTGGATTTGGTGTACTTCCCTAAATTACATCCTTTGCACACATCTTACCACTCTAGTGCACCTTTGGGAAGACCTATGGTTATCTGCTACAAAATATTTAGGGTTTTATGATGCAAGTGGTGAATTATTATATGCCATAGTTGACCAACATCATGACTCTACACCTTCTCTTCCTTAGTGCTTAATGTATCATAGTATTCCACATCTAGCTTATACAAGTTCTTCACCCGAACCCCAATCTCCCATGGTTACGTGTCTTAGGAATGCATTCATTTTAATGAATATCACATCATACCCCCGATATGCCAAGAATCAGATGGACATGATATTTTTCTTTAGGCCTAGAATAAACATGACATCCTTGAGCCCCAGTAGGGAGCCTAACTACCTCTCAAAGGTGATTGTACCCATCCCGATCACACTATACCATCCATCATCCCCCATATCTATGTACATCTACAAGTCCTTTTCTTCCAAGTCATTGAAAAATCTCTATTCCCTGCAATGTGGAACAAGGCACCAGTATCCAAGTACCAAACACTCTCCTTAATTGTGTTGGCCATACATGCAATGAAAGTAAAGTCAAGCTCAAACTCTGAAGCCAAACCTCACTTGTTTCTCTTCGTGAGGTCTTCTTGCATGTATTCTTATATAGAGACTTTGTGTCATAGTGCCCAAATTCATGACAATTGAAGCATGTAATTTTGTACAAGTCCTTCTTCTTGCCCCCTTAACTAGATTCATATTTGGATTGGGATTTCTTCCCTTTCCATTTCTTTTCCTTTCCAACCAATGCAATTTTTTCCTCATCATAACCCTTGGATGAAGTCCCATCTTTAGTAGAATGCCTTATTTCCTCTTATACCAAATCATACCACAATAATTTCCAATTTGGTAGTTTCTCTCTCTCGTTCACCAAATATTGGTAAGTGTGCTAGCTATTGGGAAGGCTTAAAAGGGCTAGCTTACCAAATCATCCTTTTCTATAGCAACATCAACCCCACCAATTTCATCAAGACATTGTTTGAAATTTCTTAGATACTAAGGTGTGGACTCATTCTTATGCATTTTAATATTTCAAAGTTTATCCTTGAATTCTAACTTACTATTATCACTACTATTGTTGAAAAAATTTGTTAGTGCTTTCCAAATTGCAAATGGATTATTGTTTTTGTGGATATTTGAGACAATATCATCTTGTACTCCCTCCAAGGTAATTATTCTTGCGTTGGCGACATATTTCTTCCATTTAGCAAGGTCTTGGACATCTCTTGAAGGTGGTTGGGGAATTCCTGTCTTGAAATATTCCAACAATCCATTGCTATCCAATACCATGACCATGTGACAAAATTAGAGTCGCCTTCTAGGGCATACACTGGCCTCAACCCATCAAAGCTAATATTCACAAGTGTGAAGAGATCCTGCAACAATGAACTACAAATTTGATTCTACTGAGAACCAAACTTGGAAATTTCTTCGCTAGTGTGAATACTTCTTTGATACCATGTATAAATTATGTGTAGATTTGAAACTTCTCATAAAATTTACTAAATCACAAGACTGAAAGATGCTCTACTTCTTTGTGGAATTCAATTCACAATCTCGAACCCAAATCATAGACATGCAAAAGGAAGCTTCACACATAAAAAAATATTTATCTAGGGGAAAGGAACTACTCAAAATCCATTCGTATCTATATTTCATTAACCAAAGAATAAAGATGAATACATATGCTTGCTCAAGCCTAAGCACAACCTACAACTTTATTGTCTATCCCTCTCCTTCACTAATTGAATTTGGCCAATACTTAGCCAATTTTCAAGCCCTATAAGCTCCTATTTTTTTGCATTGTTCCTTGAGAAATTAGGCCCCTATTAATTAAAA
This sequence comes from Pinus tabuliformis, assembly GCA_031772625.1. Taxonomy (NCBI): domain Eukaryota; kingdom Viridiplantae; phylum Streptophyta; class Pinopsida; order Pinales; family Pinaceae; genus Pinus; species Pinus tabuliformis. Next base: position 284,678,955 of record CM062806.1, on the reverse strand, counting down.
AATTCCCTAAATTGAATTGTGCAATTCCTTTAGGTGGATCCTTTGATTTCATGCACCACTTGTACATTTTGAAAGAATTTACAACTGATAGTACACTTCCCTAGAATATCTATCTCAAGTGGGTATATTGAGTTCTCTACATGCATCAATTATTTTGGCTGGAATGATTAGTTAATGAATTATCACTAGGTTTGACTCAAGTCAGAATACACAATTGGACATTCCACAAGTTCTTCTAACATCTAGAACTTGTTTAACTCATAATAACTCAATTTAACTGAAATATATTGCTACAAATTAGCAATCAATCATATTTAACTGAACTCAAGCTTCCACAACATGAATTCACTAGGTAAAATAAGTGACAAGTTTCATTTCACCTCAGTTAAATTCCTCCAAGATTTCCGTTGAAAATAGAAATTCAAATTTTTTCTAGTTTGACCAAGGGAAAGTCACATTGAGATTTTTTTGCTGCATTTTTCTACATATTGTGCTTGATTATGAAATGAAAATGTTGTAAGAAACCCTCCCACGCATTATGAAATTAAATTGTTGTATCCTTTCTCATTATATAGCCTTTTTAAAACCAAAATATCACACTAAGAGGAGAGGGCGAGTTAGTGTGGTTGTTATTTTACCATTTCACAACTTTATCTATAAACAATTATGTATCAATGAATCATCATTATTAAAAAAATATCAATAAATAAAGAAATAAATCATGAACCTTTCATCACATCCGAGCTACTCAAAGAATCCATAAATCAATAGAAGGAGACATAATCGTTTTATGTGGAAACCAATATTGGGGGAAACCACAAAATTCTTCATCTCTTCTTTCTCAATACATTATATAGATTTCTAGGCTCTGGCATGCTAAAGGAACCCATTCCCAAGATATATAGGATTCTATCTGTAGTAAGCTACAACCTTATTGACACACAAATCTGGAAATAATGCAAGAAATAACTCACTATAATCTACAACCTAATTGATGAACCAACCTCGAGATGAACGAGATCCTACTTGCTCTAGGATCCAAAATAATTGAGGCACCAACCTTGGTGATATGCAAGCTTCTAATTATTGTAGGATCTAACCTAATTAAGGCACCAAATTTTGTCATATGCAAGCTTCAACTTGATTTAGGCTCTAACTTGATTGAGGCACCGACCTTAGTGGAGGAACTCACTTCCTCCTTTAACTTTTTATGGACCTCTTTTAAAACTATTTTAGACTAGATCAACTTTTCATGTTGTTGTTAACACACTATCATTCCTTATCCAAACGTTGATCCAATCTTATCATTAATCTGGGTACATAAAACTCATCACACAATATTATCTCCATATATTGGGCATCAATTCTACTTTCTCATCAACCCATAAACCATATAATAGATATTGTGGTCAACATAAATATATCAATAAGCCCGCTCATGTCTTAAAAGGTGTTCAATTGTGAAACCTAAATGATGTGCTTCTGATGGAATCCAATTTAGCTAAAAATTGAGCACATTAACCCCAAAAACTATTTAAAATTAAAAATCAAACTAACAATTCTACAAATTCCCACCTTTAAGGCATGTTATATAAATAGGTTTATTTCGACAATTGGTTTTATAGAGTGCTTTGTTAGTGTGATAATTACGGGAAGGTGTAACAAAAACCCTCACTTTAGTCACTAAGTGACAAGTGACTCTAACAACAATTTGTTGCCTACTATCAATCTAGATTTGAAAAATAAATGAAAAAACCTACAAAAAAAGGTGTGGATAGCCTAGAACAAAAAACAACCATATAAAAACCAATGTAACAACGTAATCGGAAAGACCTTTTTAAATGTAAAAGAATTTTATTGATATCACATATGAAGGAGATCTACAGAAGTTTCTACAAGTCCCCCTTCATGGTATGGGTCCTATCATATCCTTGATATTTCATAAAATAGTTCTCTCTCTTAATGTGTGAAAAACCCAAACAATAATGGAGAACGCAAATGGGAGATCTAGAAAAATGAAGATAATATTGACGATGATAATGATAATGGTGAGGAATGGATGAAAAGCCCTCCTTATATAGAAAGTATGGAGTTAATCTTGAAAATGGAGAATAATAAAACATTATTGACCAAATTCAGATCTAACTTCTTTGAAATAGTTTATGATATTTATTGAAGAGGGAAAACATATTTAGAATGGTTAAATACCTCTATTTAATGATAATTAACAAATAAATGTATTTATTAATTATTTCATAAGAAACGAGAAAGGATTGAAATCAAAATACTTATTAAATAGTGATTTAATAATTATTCTAATAACATAAATAAGGAAATACAAATAAATACTGATTTATTTAAATATTTTGGAGGGATTTAGCAAAATGTGACAAGGAATAACTATTAAATAATGATTTAATAATTATTCCCATAAAAAATTAAACAAATAATGATTTATCTAATTATTATCATGGGGTTTTTTATTTAAATCAAAAAATAATTTAATAATTGTGGTTTACTAAATTATTTTCCATAGTGAAAGCAATTTTACTATGGTAAAATTAAATCTACAAAGTCTATTCTGACACACCTAGTCAGAAATTGCTAGATGATCATCTTTTTTTTTTTTTTTATAACATGCTTATTAATGGCTCACTAATCATTTGACAAAGTGGACATTGTTGACAGAAATAAAATAAAATAAAAATTCTAACCTCATGATCACTCAGGCTCGAAATTGGGTCTTAATCAACACACTACAAACCCTGTGTTATCCCTCCACTTAATAATTTCATGGTAATTGCATGTGGATAAGTTTAATTATGAGTTATAGATATTTAACTATAAATAATTTGGTTGGTAATAACTAATGTACAATTGTTGTCTCTAAAGATGTAATTATGTTTTATTTTATGAATACAAAAAAAAAATCCAGGAAATTAATGGTTGAAGTACAAATGGTGAAGTTTTCTATGATGAAAATGCTGAAGTATGCTAGCCCATAGTTCATCGGCATCATGACTCTACACCTTCTCTAACTTAGTGCTTAATTGAAAACAACCTTCCAAATCTAGCTTATACAAGTTCTTCACCTGAACCCCAATTTGCTTCACCCATCCCATGCCTATGTGTCTTAGGAATACCTTTCTTTTAATGAATATCACATCATATCCATGGTGTTCCAAGAATTAAATGGAGATGGTATTTTTCTTTAGGCCCAAAACAAACATGAAATCCTTGAGCTTGAGTAGGGAGCCCGACTGCCTCTCGAAGGTGACTGTACCCTTCGTGATCGCATTATACTATCCATCATTCCCCATATGTATGTGCATTTGCAAGTCCTTTTCCTCCAAGTCACTGAAAAATATTTATTCCCCATCACGTGGAATGAGGCACCACTATCCAAGTACCACACGCTCCCCATCACTGTGTCGGCCATGCATGAAATGAGTGTAAAGTCAAGCTCAAACTGTGAAGCCAACACTTCACCTATTTCTCCTCTAGAGGTCTTATTTCTTGTCTTTTTGTGTGGATTCTTCGTGGCATAGTTCCCAAATTCATGAGATTTGAGGTACTTAATTTTGGACAAGTCCTTCTTCTTGCCCCCTTGACTAGATTTAGATTTCGATTTGGATTTCTTCCCTTTCCCTTTCTTTCCATCCAATGCAAATTTTTCCTCATCCTCACCCTTGGATGAAGTCCCATCTCTAGTAGACTACCTTATTTCCTCTTGTACCTAATCATACAACAAGTGTTCCTAATTTGGTAGTTTCTCTCTCTCGTTCACCAAATCTTGGTAGTTTTTCTAGATCTTGGGAAGGCCTAGAAGGGCTAGTCTTAAAAAATCATCCACTACTATATAAACACCAACCCCACCAAGTTCATCATGACATTGTACAAAACTACTTAGATATTGAGGTATGGAGTCATTCTTTTGCATGTGGATATTTCAAAGTTTATCCTTGAGTTCTATATTCTTATGGTCACTACTATTGTTGAAACATTTTGTTAGTGCTTTCCACGTTGTGAATGGAGTACCTTTCTATGGATAGTTGAGAGAATATGATCTTTCACTCCCTCCAAGGTAATTATCTTTGGCTTGGCCACATATTTCTTCCATTGACAATGGTCCTGGACATCTCTTGAAGGTGGTTGGGAAATGTCTATATTGACATATTCTAACAATCCATTATTGTCCAATATCGCGTCCATGTGAAAAAATTAGAGTCACCTTCCAAGGCATACTCTACCCTCAACCCATTGAAGCTCATATTCACAGCTATGAAGAGATCTTGCAACACTGAACTGCAAATTTGATTCTACTGAGATACAAACTCAAATTTTATTCTCTAGTGCAAATCCTTCTTTGATACCATGTATAAATTATGTGTAGATTTGAAACTAATCATGAAATTTACTAAATTACAAGACTCAAAGTTTCTCTACTTCTTTGCCGAATTCAATTCACAATATAGAACAAAAACCATAGACATGCGAAAGGAAACATCACACATACAAAAATATTTATCTAGGGGAAACTGACTCCTCAAAACCCCTTCCTATATATATTTCATTAACCAAAGAGTAAATATGAATACATATGCTTTCTCAAGACTAATCACAACCTACAAGTTTTTTGTCTATCCCTCTAGCTGACTGATTGAATTTGGCCAACACTTAACCAATTTTCAAGCCCTCTAAGCTCCTATTTCCTTGCATTGTTCCTTATGGAATTAGGTCACTATTAATTATAAAATTCCCTCAATTGAATTGTGCAATTCCTTTAGGTTGATCATTTGATTTCATGCACCACTTATACACATTGGAATAATTTACAACTGAGAGTACACTTCCTTGGAATCTCTATCTCAAGTGAGTATCTTGAGTTCTCTACATGCATCAATTATTTTGGGTGGGATGACTAGTTACTGAATTATCATTGAGTTTGATTGAACCCACACTACACAATTTGACCTTCCATAAGTTCCTCTAATAGTAATAACTTGTCTAAATGTCAATAACTCAATTTAACTGAAATATATTGCCACAAATTAGCAAACGGTCATTGTGAATTGAACTCAAGCTTCCCCAATGTGAATTAATGAGTAAAATGAGTGACAAATGCCATGTCACCTTAGTTAACTTCCTCAAAGATTTCCGCATAAAATGGAAATTCAAATTTTCTCTAGTTTAACCAAGGGAAAGTCAAACTATGACTTTTTTGCTACATTTTTCTATATATTGTACTTGATTATGAAATAAAAATTTGTAAGACACCCTCCCAATTGTATCTTATATTCTTATATATGTTACTATGGGCTTGTATATTCCATAGTAGATGGCGAAATGTGTGTGGTATCCTTTCTCATTATATAGTTTTTTTGAACCAAAATATCACACTAAGAGGAGTTGGTGAGTTAGTGTGGAAACTATTTTACCGTTTCACAATTTTATTTATAAAAAATTATGTATCAATGAATCATCACTATTAAAAACATATCAATAAATAAATAAAATAATCATGAACCTTCCATCACATCAAAACTACTCCAATAATCTATAAATCAACAAAAGGAGACATAATTGCTTTATGTGGAAACCAAGATGGGGGGAACCACAAAATTCTTCATCTATTCTTCCTCAAGTCATTACAGAGATTTGTAGGCTCTGGCATGCTAAAGGCACCCATTCCCAAGATATAAAGGATTTTATTTGTAGTAGGCTACAACCTTATTGAGGCACAAATCTTGAAAGAGTGCAAGAAATAACTCATTAAAAGCTACAACCTAATTGAAGAACAAAACCTGAGATGTACAAGATCCTACTTGCTCTAGGCTCAAAACTAATTGAGGCACCATCCTCAGTGATATGCAAGCTTCTAATTATTGTACGATCTAACCTAATTAAGGCACCAACTTTTGCCATATGAAAGCTTCAACTTGATGTAGGGTCTAACTTGATTTAGATGCCAACCTTGGTGGAGGAACTCACTTCCTCCTTTAACCTTTTATGGAACTCTTTTAAAACTATTTCAGACTAGATCCACCTACTTTTAAAACAATATAAATAATCAAATATAGTAAATTATTGTTGTCATGCTGTTTTTTGACACACTATCATGCCTTATCCAAACTTTGTTCCAATCTTCTCATTAAATTGGTCACATAAAGCTCATCGCAATTTTTTTTCCATGTACTCAACAACGATGCTACTTTCTGATCAACACCTAAATCATATAATATAGATTTTGGTCAACATAAATATATCAATAATCTTTCTCATGCCTATAAAGTTTTTCAATTGTGAACCCTAAATGATGTGCTTCTTCTGGAATCCAATTTCACTAAAAATTGAGCCCATTAACCCCCCAAAACCATATAAAATTAAAAATCAAATTAACTATTCTAAAAAGTTCGCCATTTAAGGCATGTTATATAAAGTAGGTTTATTTCAACAATTGGTTCTATAGAGTGCTTTGTTAGTGTGAGAATTTAGGGAAGGTGTACCTAAAACTCTCACATTAGTCACTATGTTGCAAGTGACTGTAACAACAATTTGATGCCCGTTGTCAATCTAGATCTGCAAAACTAATGAAAAAACCTACAAAAAAAGTGTAGATCTAACCTAGAACAAAAAACAACCATATAAAAACCAATGTAACAACCCAATCGGAAACACTTTTTTAAATGTAAGAGAATTTTATTGATATCACCTTTAAAGGAGATCTATAGAAGTGTCTGCAAATGCCCTTCCGTGGGATGGGTCCTTTGATATCCTTGATATTTTAGAAACTAGTTCTCTCTCCCTTAATGTGTGAAAATACCAAGCAAAAGTTAAGAACTCAAATGGGAGCTCAAGAAAAATGACGAAAATATTGACGATGATAATGATCATGGTGAAGCATGGATGAAAAACCCCCATTACATAGCGAAATATGGAGTTAATCTTGAGAATTGAGAATAATAAAATATTATTGACCAAATTCAGGTCTAACTATTTTGGAATATTTTATTATATTTATTGGAGATGGAAAAAGTATTTAAAATGGCTAACTATCTATATTTAGAAATAATTAACAAATAAAATTAATTATTAATTATTTCATGAGAAACAAGAAATGTGTGAAATCAAAATAATTATTAAATAGTGTTTTAATAATTATTCTAATAATAGAGATAAGTAAATTCAAATAAATAATGCTTTATTTAAATATTCCTAAGGGATTTAGTCAAATGTGACCAGGAATAACGATAAAATAATTATTTAATAATTATTTCTAGAGAAAATTAAATAAATAATGATTTATCGAATTATTCTCTTGATATTTTTTAATTTAAATCACAAAATAATTTAATAAAAGTGGTTTACTAAATTATTTTCCACAGTGAAATTGATTTTACTATGATAAAATTAAATCTACATGGTGCATTTTGATCCACCTAGTTAGAAATGGCTAGGTGATCATTTTTTGGTAATTAGAGATTTCCCCCACACGTATGAGTGTTAAGAGAAAATTGTATGACCAAAATACATTGTAGATTACACTTCCACTAGATGCCAAAATGGGAGTTAGAGAGAAAGAGAGAAATCTGAAGAAAGTTAAGGATGGATAAATGATGGAAGGGGCAAGACCTACAATATTGATAGGAGTGTCATTTTATGTGGTAGTACATGATATCAAATGAGGCGGGGGAAGCATATCCATTCCCCCTCATATAACTGCATAGAAAGAATAATGGTGAGCCCAATAACATGGGACTAAGCTACAAAGTACATGATACATGATACAATGGCATCAATGGGCTAGAAAATAATACAATGGATCCCATATACATAATGCGCCTAGAAAAGACATAGGTCAAAACTGAATACAATAACATCTGAGTACATGAGATATAATTTCCCTGAAACTGACACGGGGAGGGGGGGATCAAAACTGAAGAACCCTTTTTGAATAGGAAAGTTCTCTGAAGATCTGAATGGATCATCAGAAGGAGACATTCATGGTGTGGGCACTGCAAGCTATTGAAACCAAACCCATCAAATCTACATAACTGCATATGAGATTGGATCAACATATGTGGTAATTTCGGCATGTGGGGGGCTACCTAAATGGAAACCGCCTCATGAGGTCTGGAACATATCAACCACACCTAGGAATCACTCAGACAATCATCTGGATCACTGAACCGTCAAGTGTATGAATATCAATCGTGTGATAAGGAGTTGATGTCAAGAACATGCGAAACAACCAAGTAAAAGGGTAATAATGTGTCCCTTTGCTTGATCCAAGGTACTAAACAAATACGGAAGCTAGAACCAAGGTACACGACCCTATAGACTACTCTTTTGAAATAAATGTGATGAGGATGGTAGAAGAGAGCCACGAGAGTTGAGGCATTGAGGAATCCTCAACAAAGGCATGAGGGAACTTAACAGAGTGACTGAGGGACTAACACTAGGGATGATGATGGAAGGAAACATGGTGGATGGAATATTGATGACTTCCCTTATCATAGAATACTAAAAATGGTTGACCTGGTAGTTACTGCCTCGATTTTGGAGGGAATGATTGATGACTCAAATAGGGGGTTCAATAAAGACGAAGTAGAAGGAATGGAGGCCAAATATGAGTAAAATGGAAGATATGCAACATGATGGCAAATGCAACACTGTAATAGACACAACGGGGACTCAGAAGAGACTCCATAAGTACAATGGTGATACATCTCGGATGTTGCAACAAGGGTGAGTTGAGGATGCTATCACATGGGGACCATGAAAACATAATTAAATGGTGATTACCCATGACAAAAATCAATACGTGAGTTAACTAGTGCAAAGGTAAATGGGTACTAGAGTACGAGAGGCTCAAATGAGGAGATTTGACTTGAATAGGCGGTAGAGTGAGACCTCATGGAAAAAATGGCTTCTGGGTGAAGTTTCAAATTACCAAAAATAAAGAGAGACCCATTAGAGAACTCAGTGAGGACTTCCCAATGGTGTTGACAATTCATCAAATTGAGCTATGGTTTGGTCACAATGGGTGATGGAAAAAACTAGAGTTTTTCCTATAAAAGGGCTTTTTCCCTCCAAATCCAATTCATTTTCATAGTGAGTTGTGGAGAATTTTGAGAGGAGGAGAAGGCCCTAAATGTTGTGGAGATTGTAGCAAATAAAAAGTTCATCAAAATTTGGATCAAAATTTTTTACGTAGGTGGATTTACTCGTGTAAATATGGCCTTAATACTTCTTGGAAGGATGGTTCCTGGTGTCGAATAAAGGTAAGACAATAATACAATAATGAACTACTACAGAAGGTATACAGTTATCCCTACCCACCTATTCAAACATGGGGATCAGGTGGTAACTGTTGCATTACATAGAGTAGAAAGGTTGGAGATATGGTATGAAGTATCTACAGTATGCAATGTGTATATGGATCTCGAGAGAGGTTGGTAGGACAAACTATTCAGGGAATGAAAGGATAAGTGACCATACCTAGATCCAAGGGGTCTACGGTGAGGATTATGTTAATAAATTGAGAAGGTGTCTAGGGCGATCGTCATGCCCCCAAGGATGAGATACTTCCCCCAAGAATATGTGATGGAGGGCACTAATCTAGTATATGGAGGTGGGAATGATGCTCCCTAGTAGGAGGAGTTTGTGGGATACCATTGTGTTCCAAGTGATCGAATGAGGGATTCAAGAATCATGGCCCAACTGGCATGAGATCCTCCAAAGGATGATGAGGAGATGTAGGGGCATATGTGCCCCCCCATCATGCTATGGGCATACCGATCTATTTAGAGTAATGGATTCCAAACACATTTTGATGATGTGATTTACCATTTTTTATGAATGCCTTATTATAGGAAGATTAGATAGATACAGTTAGAGAAAGGAAATGGTGGATTACCAATCTCATTTGGAACTGCATATATGAATCAAATGGCCAAATTTCTGGGTTCACATACATGGTGTCATTATACCAAAGAGTGGCTTCAGATATAATTAATCGATGCTCACCTAGAAAACATGGGGGTTGAATGACAAGAACGTCTAAGGGACTATGTTATTGTTGTATGATAAAGGAATTATTAAGTGGATCATCCCTAGAGTGATATTAATTGATAGGAGACTCTAGAGGTTCTTCTAAATGGGGAATAATAATGGTACTAGAATCAACACTACAAGATGAACTAGGAGGGTTAGGGAGAATGAATTCTCCTAGACTCCCAAATGTGAATTCCAACTTACCCAAACATTGAGTGGTAACGTAATGGCCACAAGGTGTATGTGTTTCAAATGCATGGGTTAGAAGTAAGGGTTATTGAACCAATCGACCTCATCATGGATTAAGTATTTAGACTCCACAACATATTGTTCATGTGTTTTCTGCGGAAGGAATTATGCCCAATGATGCATATCATACCAAGGGTAACTAGGGGTGGTCATAGCTTCCATGATGTCTTCATCACAATGGAATATGGGAAGATGGGAGGAAGAAATATCACATGATGGTGAAGAGCTACTTGAAGCATCTTCATGAGAGACAAGGTTCACATATCCATCTTCAAGTTTGGGAGACATATGACTAGTAGATGGGATATCTACCGATGTTGAGACGGTGTGTTCATTGAATAAGGTTCAACATAATCACAAGTGGAGACATCAAGGGAGCTCTAGGGCAGTGATCTCATGAACGACGATAGGTAGAGAATAGGAGAAGAACTATCCATCATCTTGACATCACAGGGAGGGATCACGATGGGTGTGTCAGAGACCTCATGTTCTGTAGTGCGGGTAGGAATAGAATTTGTAGATAAAGTAGAAGTGGACTCATTACAAGTGACCTTTAATTCATGAAGTACTCAAAGTGTTTCACAAAAATCTTCAAGACAGGGGTAGTGATGGCAATAGTGGTTATAGTTATTACACAAAGCGCAAGGGTGGTTTTTGGGTAACGATCAAGTCCTCTTAGCTGACTTAGGAAAGGTTACCTAGACCTCAAGAATGTTTGAATCAGGAAAGGAATCAGAAAAATATCTTTAATATCAGAGATTTCAAGACGCTTATTGATGGCATGACTGACAACATCACAAAGGATTAAGGAGGAAGAGGCTTTTGCAGCTTAGGAGGACATGGAGTTGCTGGGGATCCTTGTCCTGGTTTCCCTTTTTTTGAGCTTTTCTCCCCTCACCATATGCTTTCACAACAAAAGTAAGCTCGTATTGGGGTTTCTGTGGAACTGAAGAAAAGGTAGGAGTAACAGAAACTGGTTGGATTGGGGTCAAAGCGGTGTAAGCTTTCAATTGATTAGGTGGAGTGTTTGTGGGGGGGATTGATATACCAAACTAGGATCCCTAATGTAATATTGGGTAGACCCAATGTAGCCATGATAGGTGTATAATAAACTCCAGGAAGTTGAAATAAAAATGTATTTGACCAAAAGGGTAATGGCCTTGAGGAATGAATATTGAATTGTTAAGTGATAGAGGAACAATTTTGGGTGGAAAATGATAAGGAGAGACACTATCAGAAGGAGGTGGTCCTTCAGGAGTTGTACTAATAAGTGGGGTTGAGTTAGGCCTAATAGGTTGTGGAGGTATTCTTTGTTGTGAGGGCATACCAAACTGTTTATGGGTGACACATGATTCTTGGATCATGAAAACACTCAATAAGCTAGGCTCAGAAAGAGTAAGCGGTGCTCCATAGTAAGCACCAAGTAAAGAGGAATCTTTATAGACTTGAGGAGATAGAGAAAAGTCAATCTTATTGTCAGCCATGGAAGAAATTTTGGACAAAGGTGAAGTATGGATTTTGGATAATAATACGTCAACCGATCGATTGTGATGATATTTCCATTGTGCATAAAGAAAATCTTATGGTGAACCGTATATGCAACAACTAGCATGGAATAAATATAACTACAAACCAAAAGGATGTCATATTCTAAGGGAGAGACAATGATTTCAATGTCAATACAAACAGTCTTGCCAACAACTGTGACTCGGCAATTGCAATATAAGCCAAGGAGCTATGAAGGATGACCATATCATACATGAAGAGTGATGGTGGATGGAGATCGGTTAGGGGAACCAACATTCTTCCAAAAATGATGACCATCGCACAGGTGGATGCACCCTTGTCAATGATACACCTATGAACAATGGCGTTTCGAATGGAAACTGGAATTTGGAAAGAAACATATGAAGGTAAGGGAGGATTTTCTGACTTGTCAACATGAAAGAAAATCATTTGGTCATCTTGAGGATCCATGACTCCTAGAGAAGATAGTAGATATTCTAATTGTGATGCAAACATCTATAGAACTTCCAACGTTGACATGCGAGAAGGAGATTGTGGAAAGTCATCTACTATGCTATATATATGGGAGACTTTTATAGAAGCATAATTTAGACGTGACAAAACTTTGGGGATCTTGGGAATGACCTTAACCTTAGATTGAGGGATCTGTAAGGTACCATTTGGTGATGATAGAGGCTTGGGGGACATTTTGGTTTGGGACTCAATCGTAGACTTAACAACTGGCTTATCATACAAATGTGATCGAGTCTGGAGGTTGAATTTCTTATTGTTCACCTCATCAGAATTCATCACAAGAATCTGATAATTGTGGTAACCAGATGGTGCAGTTGTTTGAGTGGCTTGACCTTGCGGAGGTTGGGTAGCTATATACCCTTGGTGAGGAAAAGGGTTGGTAAGCACAGTTGGTTGAGATGAAGCAAGATGGGAAGGAGGAGCGGTGGGCTGTGATCCTCAAGAAGTTTCTTGAGCTTCCCATGCTTGTCAAATTTGAGGTAACGAAGGACACTCATGGGTATAATGACCATAGAATCCACAAAAAGCACAAGGTTTGTTTGTACAAAGAACCTTTTTCTTCTTGGGCTGACCGCCCTATTGTTGGGTTGTGGGGTTAGGTGGAGGATCATGAGGGACGTTGGAAGGAGGACCCTGGTTTCCTTGATTACCTTGACACTGCTAGTTCATATTATCATTCCCATTGTTCCTTTTCCTTGCGATAATGGGATTGGTTCCACTCTAATGAGCATACCTTTATCCTTGTGGAGAAGGTGGTTGTTGCAGTAGAGCGGGGGTAGGCATGGGGGTTGGGGTGCTGATGCTAGAGGGGATTTAGCACTTGGTTGTGCATTCGAATAATATGAAGCTAACGAAACATTAGTATAAGCATGGAGTTGAATAGATGACCCTGACATCAGTTGATACTGACAGGGATATGCATATGGTGTGTTGGGACCTAGGTAAGGATAATCCTGAGGTGGGTTGGGGGAGGGATAATTGTACATGGAACTGGTCCCTCCTTGAGTTTGACCATAACTCATATTAGGTGGAGCATATGGCTAAGGGTGTGAAAGGGTTCCAACTATGCCATCTGCAACATGAGATTCCCCTGGCACGTTAGCAGCACTGGGTCGAGGTAGATTGGGGATGATAGTGTAACCATAACATGACTCGTGTAAATCATATCAAATTAGAGAGTTATTTGGAGAGCTTCTTACTTTGATTGAGGATAGTAAGAAGTGACATATTTTGCAATAGGGACAAAAAATGATTGAAGAAACCAATCCATATAGACTTGGTCTTCGAAGTCAGGAGCTCTACAAATGCTCTTCCTTCTACACCATTCCTAAACATGGTTGGAAATGTAGGTGGTAGAAGTTTGACAGAATGAGGTCAAAGGTTTGGTACCGGTACCATAATGGAGAGGTAACTAGAAATATGAAAGAAAGGTTGTGGAAAGAGTGGCTAAGGTGGAATGGGTTGCTCTGGGCTGGTCAATATACCACTTAACAACAACTCCAGTGAGTTTGTTTTGGAACAACCGAAGATGAATGGAGTCTTCAGTAATATGATTAGATGAAAACCACATATGGAAGGAGTGAACGTGATCAGGTGGGTCTTCTCTAGGATTACATTAAAACTTCGGGATTTTGGATGGGATTTTAGTAGGAATTTTTGGCCATGTGTAATTATGGAGAAAAGGATGATTGAAAATATGGTTAAAATCTAGGAGACTTAAACCAATGATGAAAGGAAGTAAGCAAGTTGGAGTGACCACATTGGTGGGGGTTCCGCTAGTGGTGGTACCCTTGTTAGCACTTGGGTTAACACCCTAGGTTCCTGAACCCATATTGGTGCTTGACAAGATGGCAATATGGGGTTGGCAAGTCATGGAATCAGAGGATGAACTAGATGAATTAGCAGAATCAAAATCAAAATAAGAATGATGACTCAATGGAGCAATGGGAGGATGAACTTGAACTCGACGGGGAGGAGGAATATGGCCTGACAGGAAATGAGGATGAAACCTTTGAATTCAACATGAAAAATGCCTTAGAGGCATTATGGTGTCTAGACTAAAGGCTAATGATACAAATAAAAGAGCAACGAACAACAAGAAAACACCCAGTGCATTAGTGCGAAGTGTAATCTAACTATTTTAATGATGTTACTCTAATACAAGAAAACACATCCTATACAAAATGACTTCTAGCATATAGGTGATCTAAATCCTCAAACAATCCTAGATCTACTATTTCAGGTGGCCTTCGAAAGGGCTTCTTACCTAACGAAATCTCATCCCCGCAAGCAAAATTGTCTAGATAAAGGTGGGGTAGAAGGCCAACTTCTTCCCATAGCTTGTCCTATAATGTGGTTTCCTAAGATTGGTCACTATGGTTACCTTTGTCCCTTGGGGGCGGTCGAGTCTTGAGCTTCTTCGTAGTTAGCCATCGCAGATAATTTCCTACCACAGGTTGGTGGCCCCAAGGAGAAATGCTCACATGATGACCTAGCATAACCTCCTCTGAATTGGGTTTCTAATGCACTTTGGATTTGACCATGGGATGGTGGAGGATTTTAAGCTCCCTATGTTTGGGGAAAATTTAGTGTTTCTTCAAATGCCTAACCCTCTAGACCTAGTAGCCAATCTAGAAACAATAGAAAAAGTAATTCGTTGCTTTTTATATAGCTAATTGATAAGAGAAAGAAGAGCAAAGGCACCAACCCGTAACTTTTGCTCGATCCCTCTCTCCTTTGACTTATTTCGCCACTCCTTTTTGTACTTAACTTGCTTGGAAAGTACCTGCACACAAGCTAAGATAGAAACCCATCAAAGCATACAATAATGACGATATGTTAACTAAACATATCATAGAATCCAGAGTACAATAAACATGATGTAAACACATGAATGGAAAAGGCTTATATTTCTTTACTAATAGAAGGAAATATTGCAATCCATGTAGATGCATACTTGATTCAGTGTCATCCTTCTAGCTCCAAACCCTTCTCTCCTCATGAATCAATAATTCGACATCATTATAATGCTCTTACTAATCTTATTCAAACAACATTTCCTTAGCTCAGGAAGTTCCAACCTAGACCAACCTTTGAGTGCTTGGTCAATTTATAGCTGAATGGCGGAGGTTGTTGGGTCCCTATAATACTAGTGATTACCCCATTACTATTGTAGTTATACCCCTTATTTATATTTCTGTGCCCCATAGAATCCCCCATTGTTATTTTTGTGGCTTTATATTATTATTGTTAGGTCGGCTGGGTTATATTATGACTCCTTAGACTCCTATATATAGAAAGGAGGTTTTGTCATTTGAATCATTCAAGAATTGTTCATTTATGTAATGTAAAGGAGGTTGCCCCCTCGAAGAGTCTGAATTCTAAGGCGTTGATCTATCTTTTCTATCTTTTCTTGAGCTGGTTTCATAACATTTGGTATTAGAGCTTTGTATTCTAGGGTTTCGCTGCTCCAAACAGGTCATCATGGAATTTTCGCTATAACTTTTTTTCTGTGACGTTTCATAAGTCGAAAAAAAACCCATTTGAGAAGAAATCACCCTGAAGCTTGGGTCCAAATTTCAGAGCTTTTTGCATGATATTTGCAGAGATATTATCTGAGGAAGTTGGTCTTTTTGCAGACTCCTCAGTTACATTCAAAACAGGTGACCTAGAGAAAATCGTCATAAATTTCTCTCTGGGGATCAGATTGAAATTTCGTTAGAAGTTACAGAAAGAGGACGAACTGTAGTTTCTTGTATGAGTGTTTCAGATCCAAAGGTTGAAACAGCGACTCGTGGCACGTCGTACAAGTTCGCTCTACTGAACTAGTATAGAAGCAAGTCACTGTGGGAGATTTCACATAACTCTTCCTTGGAGAATCCAATTTGGGTCAGACTTACGGAATTGGAAAGAGGACGCAGAAGGCTACTACAGGTCGCAATTTAAGAACAGGATGATCTGAAATTACAGAGATACATCAGATTCAATATCAGGCTTCTACATAGTGAAAAAAGGTGTGTAATTTTTTTTGAATTTGTGCGTAAGCTTGGTTTAACAGAATTCAAAGGGCATAGTAAAGCATTATTATCGGTAACTAATGGCCCGAAAGAAAATGCAAACACTTAATAAGGAACCTGAAAGCTCTAGCATGACTCATGAAGAAGAGGAAGAAATGCTACATGATATATCAAAATTACAAGAACAAGTGCAACATATATCACGCTCACAAAAGCTAACAGAAGCGAAGATAAATGGCGTGGAATCTGAGATAAAGGGCATGAAAGCTAAGATGGATGATTCGAAGACAGAGCCGAAGAGAGACATGATAGATTTGAAGACAGACATGGACGAATTGAAGATAAATATGAATAAGTTGCTACAAGAAATGGGCACTAAGGGTGAAAGGGTACTAAAGGAAACTCATGATGAGAATAAAAGAAATGTTAATCATGATTCCATAGACGCTAATGTTGGATCGAAGACTCACCATATTCCAAAAATCGATATGAGGAAGTTTGATGGCAAAGATCCTGCCACATGGGTATTACAGATGGAGCAATTCTTCGATCTCAATAATGTGCAAAACAGACAAAAGGTACGTATGGCAACTTTATATTTGGAACCAAATCAGTTTGTATGGTATCAATGGCTTTGCTCTCGTAAACAATTTATCACTTGGGCAATTTTTACGGAAGAATTGGTAGCACATTATGAGGATACAAAAAGCAACACTTTTTTTAGGCAATGAATAAGTCTCAAAGAAAAGGGTTCAATAATGGAGCACATTGAGGAGTTCCAAAAATTGAACATAAGGGTAAAAGATATTCCAGAGGAGGATAGGATTGATGTTTTCATAGGGTCTTTAAAGGATAATATCCAACATGATGTTCACCTTTCGGAACCTGATTCATTAGAGAAGGCATTCAGGTTAGCAAGAAAAATGGAAAGCAAAATTATGGCAACCAGGAAGCATACCACTCACAACTATAAAGACAGAAGTGTTGTTGCCCCTAGTCTTCCACAACCTATAAGGTTGACACCACAACAATTGGAAGAAAAAATAGCAAAAGGGCTTTGTTACAGTTGTGATAGCAAATACACTAAAGGCCATAAGTGTGCTGAGAAGAAATTATTCTACATAGATTGTGAAGAGGAAGAAGAAAGGAGAAAGAAAGGTCAAAAGAAGAGGATATACTCCAGGAACAAAGCCTAGATGAAGAACAAATAAATCCAACCATATCTTGTAATGCATTAGCAGGAATTACCACTCCTCAAACCATCAAGATAGAAGGACAAATCAAGAAGAAAAAGGTAATAGTGTTGATTGATTCAGGAAGCACCCACAATTTTATTCATTGTAGGGTAGCAAAAGAATTGAATTGCTTCCTATATCCAGCACCAGAGTGTCAAGTGATGATTGCAAATGGAGGAACAATAAATTGCTCTGGAAGGTGCCATAATATCAAGCTATCCATGGGAGAATATGTATTGACTAGCCCAATGCTTTCCATTCCAATGGGAGGTGCTGATGTTGTACTAGGAGTCTAATGGCTACAATCCTTGGGTACAATAGCTTTTAATTTTCAAGAACTTTTCATCAGATTTTCTACGGAAGGAAAGGAAGTTGAATTAAGGGGTATTGCAGGGAAACCACGAAATGTAATCAACTCTAATGGTATGACAAAGCTTCTAAAAAAGGAGCAAAGAGGTGTAATTTCACAATTATGTTCGCTAGATGTTTCTACATTGGAATCATCTATTTCTCCAGATCTGCAAAAAGTCCTGGACAATCACGTATTTGAGACTCCCAAAGGTCTCCCACCTATGCGTGACCATGATCATGCTATTCATCTAGTTCTAGGAAGTGTTCCTCCAAACATCAGGCTGTACAGATATCCCTATGTCCAAAAAAGTGAAATTGAACGTATGGTTGCAGAAATGTTAGAGGCTGGTATAATTCAACCAAGTCAAAGTTCTTTCTCTGCTCCAGTAGTATTGGTGCACAAGAAGGATGGATCATGGCACATGTGTCCTGATTATAGGGAGCTCAACAAGCTCACTATTAAAGATAAGTTCCCCATTCCTGTCATTAATGAATTACTGGATGAATTGCATGGATCAATTTACTTCACCAAGTTGGATCTTCGTTCGGGATATCATCAAATCAGAATGAAGATTGAAGACATTCTGAAAACGGCATTTAGAACTCATGAGGGTCATTATGAATTTTTGGTCATGCCTTTTGGCCTTACCAATGCACCTTCAACATTTCAAGGTTTGATGAATTCAATTTTCAAACCATTCCTTAAAAAAATTTTGTTAGTATTTTTTGATGATATACTAATCTACAAGTAGTCTTGGAAGGATCATGTTGAACATGTTGACAAGGTGCTACAACTATTGGAGGAGAAACAATTATATGCAAAAAGATCCAAATGTTTCTTTGGAGTCCAGGAGGTGGAATATTTGGGTCATATTGTATCTCATGAAGGAGTTAAGGTAGACCCTAGCAAAATTAAAGCCATTAAGGAATGGAAAATCCCCACATCCATAAAGCATCTGCGAGGATTTCTTGGGTTGACAGGGTATTATCGCAAGTTTGTTAAGAATTATGGGAGAATAGCAGCACCTCTAACAACATTATTGAAGAAAGATGCATTTTCATGGACTCCGGAAGCAACAAAGGCCTTTGAACATCTTAAAGAGGCAATGTGCCAAGCACCGGTCTTAGCTACACCAGACTTCACAAAAACCTTTATTGTGTAATGTGATGCTTCAGGAAATGGAATTGGTGTTGTTCTAATGCAAGATGAAAGACCCATTGCTTTTGAAAGTCGTCCAATCAAGGGAAAGTTTTTAAGCAAAGCTATTTATGAGAAGGAAATGTTGGCAATACTCCATGCACTTAAGAAATGGCGACCCTACCTAATGGGAAGACACTTCAAGGTAAAAACGGATCATGATAGCCTTAAATACTTTTTAGAACAAAGATTATCCTTTGAAGAGCAACAAAAGTGGGTCACAAAGATGTTGGGTTATGACTTTGAAATCATCTACAAAAAGGGAAGCAAAATGTGGTGGCAGATGCACTCTCAAGAAAGGATGAGGATGTGGAAGCATTGTTGTGTGCCATTTCTATTATCCAACCAGATTGGATAAACGAAGCAAGGGAGGAATGGAAGAATGACGAAGAAGTGTGGGCACTTATTCGAAAGCTACAACAAGATTCCAGTACGTCTGATACATTTAGCTGGAAAAATGATTCGTTATGGTACAAAGATCGCTTATACCTCTGTAAGAATTCCCAGCTAAAACAAAAGATTCTTATGGAATTGCACACTTCTCCCTTAGGAGGGCACTCAGGATTTTTAAAAACTTACCACAGGGTTAAGAAGGAATTTTTTTGGGATGGCCTTAAATCAGATATTCAAAAGTTTTTGGCAGAATGTTTGGTTTGCCAACAAAATAAAGTTGAAACAATTAAGACACCGGGTCTATTACAACCTTTATCCATTCCAAGCCAACGTTGGGAGGAGGTTTCAATGGATTTTATCACAGGTTTACCCAAGTCTGAGGGAAAGAGTGTCATCATGGTGGTAGTTGACAGACTTACCAAGTATGCACACTTTTGTGCATTATCACATCCATTTAAAGCTAGTACAGTTTCTACTGCATTTATGGAAACAATTCAAAAGCTACATGGAAACCCAAAGATTATTGTAAGTGACAGAGATCCCATTTTCACTGGAAATTTTTGGAAAGAATTATTTTCTTGTCTTGGTACTCAGTTAGCTCATAGCTCATCTTA
Organism: Pinus tabuliformis; assembly: GCA_031772625.1. Taxonomy (NCBI): domain Eukaryota; kingdom Viridiplantae; phylum Streptophyta; class Pinopsida; order Pinales; family Pinaceae; genus Pinus; species Pinus tabuliformis. Next base: position 284,658,803 of record CM062806.1, on the reverse strand, counting down.
TCATCCTCAATCTGATGGGCAAACTGAGATAGTAAACAAATGTTTGGAAGGATATCTTCGTTGCTTTGTATCTGATAAAAAGACACAATGGGTCAAATGGTTGCCTCTGGCTGAATGGTGGTATAACACTTCCTTCCATACAGCAACAAAAATGACCCCATTTATGGCACTTTATGGGTATCAACCACCATCCATCACATCATATTTAAGAGAAAATTCTAAGGTTCAGGCAGTGGAACATCACATCGAACATCAACAACAAGTCCTCCAACTCTTAAAGGATAACCTCGTGTTGGCACAAAATAGAATGAAACAACATGCAAATCAACATCACAGTGAAAGAAGTTTTGATGTAGGTGATTGGGTATTCCTATGTCTACAACCATATAAGCAAATGTTGCTAAAGCAAGCTAAGAAGGATAATAAATTATCACCAAAGTATTATGGAACGTACAAGGTGTTGCAAAAGATTGGTACTATGGCATACAAATTGGAGCTTCCTGCAGCTTCTCGATTGCACCCAGTTTTCCATGTTTCATGTTTAAAGAAGGTTATAGGCGACAAGCTCCCAGTTCAAACAATATTGCCAGAACTTGACGAGGAAGGAAAAATTATATTGGAACCGGAAGCAGTCACAGAAACAAGAACTCGACAGCTACGAAATCGATCAATTTCAGAGTATCTTATCAAGTGGAAGAACTTATCCGCTGAAGATTCCACATGGGAGGATGAGAATTTTATGTAGAAGTATCCAGAACTACTCAAGCGTTGAGGACAACACTTTTTTGAAGGAGAGGGGCATGTTGGTTCCCTATAATACTAGTGATTACCCCATTACTATTGTAGTTATACCCCTTATTTATATTGTTCCCCTATTATCACCATGTTGTTATTTCTATGCCCCATAGAATCCCCCTATTGCTATTTTTGTGGCTTTATATTATTATTGTTAGGTCGGTTGGGTTATATTGTGACTCCTTAGACTCCTATATATAGAAAGGAGGTTTTTTCATTTGAATCATCCAAGAATTGTTCATTTATGTAATGTAAAGGAGGTTGCCCCCTCGAAGAGGCTGAATTCTAAGGTGTTGATCTATCTTTTCTATCTTTTCTTGAGCTGGTTTCATAACAGAGGTTAAGCCATTAATGGCCCTCATTGAATGCTTTGCAAAAATTGGGAAGTGGTTCCATGGAGGAAGGGATAATAGATTAAGTTTCATTCATCTCCTTCCTCATCAAAAGGTGAGCTCAATTCATCTAGAAACTTCTATAAGAATCCATTGGCTGAGGAATCCAATGGATTCATTTCAAAAATTTGATGAATCTCACTTAGCACAGGTGAAACAAAGGCTAGGTGAGATGCATAGCACCCAGACAGAGTAGTTGCTACAATGCACTATAGCCTGGTAAAGGACCATCTGTGCTGATCTCTCTAGGGGCACTTTTTGGATGAATGGTATCATGAAACTCTTGGGCGGAAAGCATGATGTAGGTTAACTTCATTAGGGAATGAAAGCAACTGAATTAGGGGTTGATGGAACCTAATAATACAGATCTGGAAGTCGGGGTTGATGTGCCCAAATTTTCCTATAACAGTTGCCCCCAAACCATGAAGTCAAAAATAAACATGTCGAGTGATATGCTTTACCACTTGGAGAGAAGGTTTCGAAACAGAAGGAGACTTGCATCAGTTACAATACATATATTATGATACTTTGATTTTTTCTCATGAACTAGCTGAGGGAAGGCATACCCGTGCTCAACTTATAAATTTTCATTACATGTACAAAAATAGTTTTCTACAAATATAGACCCATGAATGTAAGGCCATTTGTACATTTGATATAGTACTCCTGAAAATATATCGCAGCCCGAATGGATGAAACTAGATCTGAGGTCTTCAATCTCGTTTAATCTTCACTCAATGTACAAGTCTAACCATGTGAATATATGATCTGAAGTCGAACATGGAGAGACACCGTCTGATTACTAGCCAATGATGTAAGCCATTAACTGACATGAGAGGAATCACAGATAATGATAATGACCCCCAAGATACTGCAATACATTTTGCATGGTGTGAATAAATGATTTGATATCAAACACCATAAGAAGTCTTTTGGTCGAAGGCCATTTTTGTCAACCTATTGCCGGAGGCGAGAAAATTTCCATTGATGTATGCAAGTCTCAAGGTACTAAAGGGGTGTTTCTATGTCAACTTCTTGGATGATGTGTTGATGTCGACAAGAAGTGACTAGTCACAGGAGGGCCTTGATATATCCCACATCAATGACACGAAACGAGGTAAATGTTTTTTGAGATGAAACATTAACTGACGATGCAAGGTTCAGGGATGGCGGACATGAAAATTAAGGTTTACTATATTGCAAAGGATGAAGTTTTGAACTAAATGACTTCTCTTGAACATATCCGTGACACTAAATTGAATTGGTAGCATTGACCCAAAACAAAGTGATTGATGATATGATAAACCAATGGTGTCATAGCCATCAAGTTGAATGACCCAACCCACATAGTCATGGTGATGAGGTGAAAGTGTCATGTTCAAGAGCGACCTACTACCATAAAGTGTTCCTAGCCTTTTCCATTTTCCCCAGTCATTGCTGACTAGTACCTCTTTATTTTTAATCAATCTTGAGTAGGATAACATATGCTTGTTGCATAATTTCACCCTTTGGGTGAATCCATTGCTATTTGATGTTTTAAGGAGTCTAGTGAAGTTGAAACTTGGTCTTGTCTAGATTGACAAGTTTGTCACTATTTAATGTTTTTAATGAGTTTAACGACAAAGATAACTCGGTCCTTTTCATGTTGAGAGAGTTTGAAAAGGGACTAAAAGGAAACTCCACAAGTTCTATTTTGTACATTTATCTCTCAAGCGCGGAAAAGAATAAAACAATACAAGAGAGAACCTATTGATCATGTTTGACCAATGAGTACCTTTTTCATAATTAATCTATCTTAGACCGAATAAGGGGTAAAATTATACTGAGTAGATATCAGTTCTAATCCATTAACAAGCTAGCAATGACGAGCACTCGACAATCTTTTCATGTTTAGAGAGTCTGAAAAGAGCTTAAAGAGGACTGCATTTTGAGGAACAAGTGGTGTCTAGGGTAGCAACTGGTTCCGGTGATGTTGGAACTTCTAAAAACATGTTGATTTATGTGAAGAGGCTGGCTAATAAGACCACTCAGTGCAACTGTCCCTCAAAAAAGGTAAACAACCAAGTGAAAGCATATGATCGACCAAAGGGATGATGGCCATGGGATGAAAACAAACAAGGCTCATCTGATAAAAAACGCTGATAGAATGGCAATGACAAGGGTTAAAATGGAAATGGGTTCATTTTTATACAAGCTTTAACCATAGGGAACTATGCTTGGATTCAGTTTCATGTTTACACAAGCTTGAAATAAAAAACAATGCTTGGTTTTAGTTTAATTTTTATCCAATCTTAAAATGAAAAACTATGTTTGAATTAGTTTTCATGCCCCCAACATGATGAAAAGGAGAGTCTCCTATAATCATATGGAAGTTGTTGCGGTGAAGTAGTACGTTTATCCAACACCTTTTTGGCTTCGTCTAGATAGACAAAGGTGAATGGGGTGATTTCCTTCACATAACCTACAGGGAAACTAACTTTACCACTATGCGCATGCCCCCCAAGCTTCATTACATTCATCTAAGTGGACTACTCATGGCTATTAGGTGGATGAAATGAAGGTTCGCTTACGAGATCAAGTGAAAGACTCAACTGGGATTTTATGAGATCTATTCAAGGACTCAAGTTGGAACTTTGTCAGGGGACCTTGTTTCATTTTTTGATGAACTTGACACAAGACAAGGAATTTTTCTCAGATTCCTTGTTTCAATTTTTAATGAGGTTGACATAAGACCAGGAACTGTCCTTGTGGGCAAGTTTCATTTTTCAGTGAGGTTGACACAGTAAAATAACTATCCTCGTGTTCCTTGTTTCTTATTTTAACAAGGTTGACACAAGACAAGGAACTATCCTCATGGTCAATCACAGCTCATAAGTGGTCATGAAGGAGAGATCTGGTTCCAAGGCCCCGAGTACATGTTGTACAACATCACTAAATTGATCGTCAGTTGATGTAGGTATGGAAAAGGTTACCACATAATCAAATCATGGTGGGGAGGACCATCTAGGGAAGATGGTTGACTAGGAGCCATATTTGGATCGGGAAATGAAAGCTAGTCAACAGTGAAAATTCTTCCTTCATGTTGGAAAGAAATCACTCGAAAGAGTGTTGAAACAATTGCTCTCATGTCATAAACGTAGTTGTGCCCAAGAAGTAAATTGTAATCTAAGGGTCCTAGGACTACCATCACGTTTAGATAAACAATTTTTCCTCCCAAGGTAATGGGTAACCGAGGGAGGATCCCTAATGGTCGACTTGTTCCTCTCTTAAAAGCAATAAAATTCTGGGTAATTGGCATAAGTGGAAGTGAATTAAGTAGTTTCCAAGCAATTGAGGAAATGATTCTTACTAATGCACCTTCATCTATAATAGTGCTAGATACAATCATATTACTAACCTATACTATGATCTGGAAAGGCACATAAGAAGGAAGACAGAATCCAGCTAGTCGATTCCAATCAAATGAAGTGACTAGATTACTTGGAGGGGGTCTCGTAGAAACATGGGAATTAACCCCTTCAGTTATGAGAACTGGAGGATTTTCCTCCTATCTTGATGGAACAAGAGGACTGCCCCCAAGTTCATTAGAATCTGAAGAAACAAAAATAACTTGAGTGGTATCATTTTTACTCTCTTCGAGAATGATACGATTAATTAAAGGTGAAATCAGGTCAACTGTTACCTCGCCCTGTTGATGTGGGTCGGGTATAGACTCATAGGATTCACTTTCAGAGAGAGTAGTTTCGACTGACAGTTGATTTTGGTCAATCAATTCATCAACTAGTGAAGGATTTAGGGAGAGTTTCCTGTAACCAGATGGAATTCACTGCAATGAGGTAGGACGGTTATCCAACACTTTCTTAGCTACATCCAGATAAGGACAAAGGTGAATGGGGTGATTCCCTTCACATAACCTACATGGAAACTTAACTTTGTCCTTCTTTCCATGATATTTACAGCCACTAGTTCGTCGTGTGTCACCAACATGATATCCATAAGCTGCTGACACAGGATGGTGTGAACGAGAAGACCATTCTTCTAAGATATGAGAAATATTAGGACAATTTCGAGGAATATGGTCTCTCGCACAAAGTTTGCTAGGATATCGAACTTTGTGAGGCTTGATGGATGGTTCCTCTTTAGATCTTGCATTCAAAGCAATGGTTGCTTTGTTGCCCCTCTGTTGAATTTGCTTCTTCTTCTTCTTCTTCTTCACTTTCTTCTTCTTCTTGGCCACCTGGTTACTAGTACCAATATTTTCACCAGGCGAAGAGGAAGAAGGGGAGGTGATCTAGGTGGATATTGGTGGCCACCTACTAAGTTCACTTGGATGCCCACCATGGTTTCTTTCAGCTTTTTAGTTTCCTTAACTGTAGCACAGTTTATTATTTTTAGTAGTTTTTCAAGTCCTAAACTTCTAGAGCCATTTTGAGGCCCTAAACGACATTTTTGGGAAAACTTGGGAGTAAAATGTGTCCATGGACCAATATTACTTTTCCCAAAGTTGTAGTTCTCGGATAAATCTTTCTAACAAGATATTTTATGCAGCAAACGGAGATCGTATACCAAAGTTACGACCTCGAGAAGTTGATGTACCAATTTAACCAAACGGGGCCCACAATTTGGCGTTTCATCTTCTAGGGTTAAGTTTTTGGATGTTTAGGGTTTTCCATTGTTTCTCAACAATAAGTAGGCCTCAGAGCCTCATTGTAACACATTTCATAGCCATGTAGCCACCAGATCTCTTCTCAAAGATAAGCTACCATTGCCTTAGCTATTTATTTCCATTTTTTGTTTGTAAGCATATATTAATATTGTACATTAATGAAATGAAGTATTAATTCCATTGCATCCTTGTGTTTATGGTTATCTCTGAAATTTGTTGCATTCCTATTTAAATCTAGATTAGTGGTATCAGAGCGTTATGCTTTTTCTCTGTTTTTCTTTGCATGTCCCCAATGAAGTTGAGATATAAGGAATTAGGGCTTGAACTGGTCAAACCTTTGCAACACCAGCCCCACAAAACCCGATGGCCTCCCATGGTGGATGAAAATAAAGATGAGGGGTGGGAGATCCTATAAAAATATTGCTCGAAGGAGCCCTTGAGTGACAAAGGAATGTGATGATGGACAACTTGGCCAAGATCCTTCAGCGGCAAACTAGGGACAACGCATCGGCTTCCCACAACTATTATGGAAATGCCACACTGTTTAAGGTAGAAGTTAATTTTGAAATCCCCATGTTCGAGGGTCAGACAGGTGTAGATGTTGTCAATAAATGGTTAAATCTGCTAGAGTTTTATTTTTCCGTTCATGATTTTTCCAGTCATGAAAAGATTATTTTTTCTCTTCTCAAAGAAACCCCCCACGCCAACGACTGGTGGGAAACCTACTGTGAGCAGAAGGATGAAAATGCCGGCTTACTATTTGTAGCCACACACAATTGGAATTCATTCATGGATGTCATTAAGGAGTAGTACTACCATGACAGAAGCTATGAGGATCAATACATAAAGTGGACCACGCTGTGGCAAGTAAGGGACCAAGACATGCTAGAGTTTACCAATATTTTCCATACCTTTCACATAAAGTTGGGTATCAAGGATTCAGAGTAGCATTTAATACTCAAATACTGTGGGTGCTTGCACAAGTACATCCAGAAATAAATAGAATTCCTATACACCTCCTCGCTCGAAATGACATACTGATATTCCATCAAGGTCAAGCAAAAGTTTAAATAGAAGAAGTGAGACTTTGGATCCGTGAATCCACAGTAAGGGAAAGGTGCCCCCAAACCATAGAACAAAGGACAAAACCAAGGCAAGGTGTCCCAAGACAACTCGCGAAAGCTACAAGCAAAGAATAGTGCCGTGAAGAAGAAAATGGTGTGAGTTCCATAAGAGCTCTACTCACAACACAAGTGAGTGTCGGGCCAAGAAATCACTGGTGGTTGAGCTAAAGGTTTCATAATCAGATGCATGTTCTGACTTTGAGTCAAAACCTGATAAGGGGAATGAGAAAGGGAAGCAGATTATCGATGCAGAGCCCAATGCCACTGTTGTCGCCAAAAATATCTAGAAGAGGAAACCGAAGATCCAGAGGGGGAGGAGCGTCTCTTCCACTCCCAGATGTGGGTAAAGGGATACCCACTACAGTTCATTGTCGGTAGCGGGAGTCAAAAGAACCTCTTTTTAGTAGAGGTCGTGAAGTGGCTCGACTTACCGACCACGACACATCCACAACCGTACACCATCAGGTGGCTTCACCAAGGATGGGATCTTCGCGTGAGCTAGCAGTGTCACCTTCCATACAACATCAAGCCCTTCACGGATGAGGTATTGTGTGAAATTTCTCCCCTTGAAGTTTGTGATGTATTATTAGGACAACCATACTTGTGGAAGTGACATGTTATGTATGAATCAAGGCCCCGTGTTGTTATTATTACTTTTGGAAATAAGTTGTACAAGATACCGGAGGTAGCACCGCCTACTGCAATCTCTTTGGTCACTGCAAAACAATGCAGTAAGATCATTTACAAAACCAAGAAATTTGTTTTCCTGATGATATGCCCTCAAGAAAAGAAGAAGACGGTGGCCACAACATCCAGACAGGGCCCCATCCGCCCGACAGCTACATATGGACCAGGTCATGGAGGAGTACGAGGACATCTTCACTTGCCCCATAGGGGTTCCTCTGCACAATCAGGTCAAGTACTCCATCAATCTAACCCGAAATGCATCATTTCCCAATGAACCAATCTATCATCACTTCATTCTAGAGAATGATGAAATCAAGAGGCGGATTTAGGAGCTACTATAGAAAGGTCACATCCATTCAAGTTCATCGCCTTGTGGGAGCCCGATTGTGTTGGTACAGAAGAAGGATGGGACTTGGAGACTCTGTATTGACTACCAGGCATTAAACAAGATCAATGTCTGTAATAGGTACCCGATCCCATGGATTGATGACCTCTTGGACCAACTTAAGGGGGGGAATATTTCAGCAAGATCGATTTGAAGTCAGTATCTCATCAGGTACCAATCGAACCCTCTGATGTGTGGAAGACTGCCTTCAAAGCCAAGGAGGGCCTTTTCGAATAGTTGGTTATGCCTTTTGGATTGACAAGTGCTCCTGTAACCTTCATGAGTTTAATGGATGAAATCTTGCGGCCATTCACCAACTCATTTGTAGTGGTATACTTGCATGACATCTTGATCTTCAGCAAGAGTTGGGAAAAGAACCTCCACCACATCTGAGAGGTTCTCCAAACACTACGGCAACACAAGTTATGTGCCAATTTGGAGAAATGTACTTGTGGCATGACCTAGGTTCAATATCTAGGATACATTATTGATGATAAGTGGGTGCACGTGGATCCAACCAAGATCCAAGTCATTCAGGATTGGCCCTCTCCAACCACTCTAATCGAGCTCTTTAGCTTTCTAGGTCTTGCCAACTTCTACTGCGGGTTCATGTTGGGATTTTCTCATATCACTTAGCTCTTGAGTGAAGTCACCAAGGGAGGAGCGAAAGCAAAATTACTTTGGTTTGAATCTCAACAAAAGGCATTCGCAGAGTTAAACGATCGCCTTTGCTCAGCACTAGTGCTCGCATTTCCAGACTTGCAACAACCATTTGAGATCAAGACAGATGCCTTTGACTATGCTATTAGGGTAGTCCTTACTCAAAACAGGCATCCAGTGGCATATCACAGTGAGACACTTTCAGACACAGTCCGAAAGTATCCCACTTATGACAAAGAGATGAATTCCATTGTGCATGCCTGCCGACAATGGAAACATTACATTTTGGGGAAGGAAACGATCATCCACACAGACCACCAACCCCTCTAGTTCATACAGACCTAAGGGAAAATGCAGAATGATCGCCATCAGAAGTGGTCCACATATCTGCAACAGTTCCATTTGAATATCAAGTATAAGAAGGGAAGCACCAATAATGTTGTAGTTTACCTCAGTCAACCACCGATCATGTCACTAACCACTGTTCTCAACTCTTGTGGGCATGAGACTACTGATTGGCCACTTCTCTACAAAAGCAAGCCAGAATTCAGTCACACATACCAGGCACTCTTCAAGGGTCAACATGTTCATGACTTTCACCTCCAGGATGCCATGTTATGCCACGTGGGTCACCATTGTGTTCCTTCAAGTGAGCGTGCCAAGATGATTTGGAAAGCACACTATAGTTGGGTTGCTAGGCATTTCGAGGTCAAGAAAATGATGGTAGTACAATAGAAATATTTCTATTGGCCGAATCTTCGACGGGATGTCGGGAAGTACATCAGATCATGCACTGCCTGCGCCATTGCGAAACCAACAATCAAGAAGCAAGGCCTCTATACCCCACTACCTACCCCTAGTCAACCTTGGGAACCAATCTCCATAGATTACATGTCAGGCCTTCCTTCCACTAAGCATGGAAATGACTGTGTTTTTTTGGTCGTTGACAGGTTCTCAAAGATGGCCATTCTGGTAGCCTGCAAGAAGAATATCACAGCAGAAGCCACTGCTAAACTCTTCTTTGAATGAGTGTGGATACACTTTTGGATCCCACAGTCTATCCTCTCAGATCGAGACAACAAGTTTCTTAGTAAATTTTGGTCCAGTCTCTGGTCGATGTTGTACACCAAACTCACTAAGTCCACAACCTTCCATCCTCAAATTGATGGCTAGACAGAGGTTGTCAACAAGATGACTGTACACATTCTATGCATGTACAAATCAAAGCATCCACGCACATGGGAAAGAGCCTCCCGTATGTTCAGCATAGCTACAACTGGGCTCTCCATAGCTCGACTAGCCATAGCTCTTTTTAGGTGGGCTTGGGATTCCGGCCACTATGTCCCATTGATGTGGCCATGCCATTTGAAACTACTCATGTAGGTTTGGCTCATGTCTAATCCGAAACAGATAAGGAAAACAACTTTATTGAGCACATCCAACATATTCACTAGCAAGTCCATGAAATTATGGAGAAATCAAATGCCAAGTATAAGCGATGACATGATCAACATTGGGTGCCACACAAGTTTCAGGTGGGCGACAAAGTCTGGTTGCATTTGAAAAAGGAACGCCTTACCGGAGCCTATCAGAAACTCAAACCACTCTGATATGGTCCCTACACCATTACCAAGGTTGTGGGAGATAATGCATTTGAGCTCATCATCCCCCCATTCCTTGGTCTGCTCCTTGTGTTCAATGTGGACCACATTCGACCATACTTTCTATCATTACTAGACACGTATGACATCACAGAATAGCTCACAACCACAAAGTTAAATCCAGATTGCATGGAACAAGCTACAACTGATCAGATCATAGACACAAATATCAAGCACACTTGCCAGCAGAACATCCAACTATATCAAGTTGTCAAAGCAGGCCAACTCCTTCACCACAACAAGTGGCTCACCAGGGACCAAGCTCAGTAGAAGTTTCCTCATCTCATGGAGGAACTCAGCGCAATGGGGACCATTGCTTCTTGAGGGGAGATGAATGATCGAAGTGGATATTGGTGGCCACCTGCCAAGTCCACTTGGACCACCACCATGGGTTCTTTTAGCTTTTTAGTTTCCTTAATTATAGTATAGTTTACTATTTTTAGCAGTTTTTCAAGTCTTGAACTTCTGGAGCTGTTTTGAGGCCCTAAACGATGTTTTCTAGGAAAATTGGGAGCAACATATGTCCATGGACCGAAGTTGCTCTTCCCAAAGTTGTATTTCTCGAATAGATCTTTATAACAAGATATTGTACGTGTCAAACAGAGGTCGTATGCCAAAGTTACAACCCTCGGAAATTCATGTACCAATTTACCCAAATGGGGCCCACAGTTTGGCATTTCATCTTCTAGGGTTACATTTTTGGATATTTAGGGTTTTCCATTATTTCTCAACAATAAAGAGGCCTTTGAGCCTCATTGTAACACAGTTTAGAGGCATGTAGCCACCACATCTCTTCTCAGAGATAAGCTACCATTGCCCTAGTTGTTTATTTCCATTTTTTTGTTTATCAGCATATTTCAGTATTTTACATTAATGAAATGAAGTGTTATTTCCACTACATCCTTGTGTTTATGGTTATCTCTATAATTTGTTGTGTTCCTGTTTAAATCCGGATTAGGAGGAAGAAACAACCGAGGAAGAAGGAAAAGGGTCAACTTTAGGATCAATTGGAGGTTGATTTTGTCTAGTTGGAGGTGTACTCAATTGTGGAGAAATCACGACATTTTTAACAAAGGAGGTTGAAAACCACCATATTGGAAAGCCAATGGTAAATCCCAGAAGGGACAATGTAGCCATATATGGAGAACCAATATTTCGAAATGGAGCAAAAGGACTAGGATTTCCATCAAAAGGAATTCCTTGATTGGTTGACTCCGGATTTTTCATCATATGTTGCAACCTAAGATCAGCTAAAGAGCAAGTGAGGAGGTTTTTGTCTGTGCTCAACTAATTTTTACAACAGTGGAACACAACTTCTCTTTTTCATTTTTAAAGATTCAAGAAAAATCAAAAGATGACTCTAGTCGCTTTCAATGTTTAATGAACCTAAAAGGAAAAGTGCTCAGATGATCCTTTTACTTTTAAAGAGTTGAAAAGGAACGAAAGTGACTACTCTGGAGATTCGATACAAGAGGGTTTACCAGACTAATTGCAAAACTACAATATACACCTTGGTGATAAATGAAAGAGAAATTACCAAGGATTTAATGTGTAGCAACCATTCTTCCCAAATGCTTTATTCAGTGCATTGTGATCAGTAAGGCGGAAGAGTTGACTTCCTAGGGATAAAGGATTTCAATCTATTGCAGTCTCCCATTATATAATCAACGGTATAGGGAGCGCAAGTTTGTACTAGTACTTATCGAATCCGAGAGGAGGAATAACCCAACCTCAATGGAAATGATAGCCACTAGGTTTTAAGACGTCGGAACACATCTCTAGCCTAGACCTCTAGATGTTCTTCATTAAGTTCTAATGCGTTATTAGATTAATTGATGTAAATTTTAGGTTGATTTTTCCTAAAAATTTCCTTTGAATATTCACCAAGTGATGTTTTTCGAAATTCCTAAAAATGCAACTAGAGTGAGAAGCACTCTTTCCATTTAATTTCAGCAATGAAAATCCTAGCTATGAGGGATAGAGAAAAAAAGTAGTTTTTGATCAACTGACAAAGAGAACAAACTATATGCAATTCCCTAAACAATTCCTTTCAAGCATTCACAAACTCTCATATGCAGAATGCATGTTTTTCTTTTCAGTTTCTCTTAATGTGAATGATGCAATAATAAAAACTAATTGACAAACGATTTAGAACTATTTTCATAAAAAATGACGATTTGTGACAATTTATTTTAAAGGGAAAGGAAGACTATACGAAACTTTTGATTTTAAAGAAAAGAATATTTTTGACACTTTAAATGAAAATACAAATCAAATGTACAAATAAATCAATCGTTTATTTATGAAGGAAGACTTTACGACACTTCATTTTTTCAAAGAAAATGACAATTTTATGACACTTTTCTATCGACAAAAAACAATTGATTATATTCTGACTTTGACTATATATTGATAATGAAAAATAAAAAATTAAAGAAAAATTAATAAATCCAATAAAAGTAGGATGGATGGCTAAGGAGATGAAAAGATTGTTTCAAGAGATAAGACATCATTGATATTCAACGGGCAATTCAAACAGCTGAAAATTGACTGAAGGTTTTAGTTCCTAGATGGGAAAATTGGCCCTAAAGGGATCATTTTAGGCAGTAGTTAGAGACAATGCGATGCATTGCACTAGGTCTTTGCAGTAGGTGCATTGCATCACACTGTGTCAGTCATAGAATTCCGATGATTATTGAAGGCAATTTTATGCTCAAAATTGACTCAATTTTCAGCGAATTGAACTTAAATTCAATGAATAACAGAAGGTACAATATCTCAAAGTGTTTTAAGAGATTATAAGATACTATATGGGATAGGATCACTCCCCAGTGGAGTCGGTAATTTTCTTTGGGAAAATTTAGTGTTTCTTCAAACACCTAAACCTCTAGACCTAGTAGCCAGTCTAGAAACAAAAGACAAAGTAATTTGTTGCTTTTTCTATAGTTAATAAATAAGAGAAAGAAGAACAAAGGTACCAATCTGTAACTTTCGCTCGATCCCTCTCTCCTTGACTGATTTCACCACTCCTTTCTATACTTAACTTGCTTGGAAAGTACCTTCACACAAGCCAAGACAGAAACCCATCAAAGGATACAATAATGATGATCTTTTAACTAAACATATCATAGAATCTAGAGTACAATATATATCATATAAACAAGTGAATGGAAAAATCTTAGAATTCTTTATTAATAGAAGGTAATATTACAACCCATGTAGATGCATGCTCGATTCAGTGTCATCCTTCCAGCTTCAAACCCTTCTCTCCTCATGAAGCAAAAATTCAACATCATTATAATACTCTTACTAATCTCATTCAAAAAGCATTTCCTTAGCGCAAGAAGTTCCAACCTAGACTAGCCTTTGAGTGCTTGGTCAATTTGTAGCTGAATGGAGGAGGTTAAGCCATTAATGGCCCTCATGAATGCTTTGCCAAAATTAGGAAGTGGTGTTGTTGGGAAAAGTATCCAATACGGAATGACCCTATCCCACTCTAAGGGTGATAGTACCTCAGCAACAATCAAAGCAAAGCTATTCGAGATTACTTCTTTATGAGATGTAAGAGAGGGGAGAAAGAGATCCACTAACCGTTGTCTTCCGCTAATGATTGATCCAATCTTCTCTCTTTGCTGCTTGCTCCCAGCTCCTTGCTCTTACACTGGCCCAGCTACACCGAGATCCTGCAAAATGGCAAGAGAGGGAAACTACAAGAAGCATACATTCATAATTGATTCAAGGATTAGAATAAATCAAATACACAAGTATAGCAATACACCATTCAGACACATGCATATAGAAGAACCTCAAATGCTTTATTAATGGAAGAAGTAAAGTTCAGGAAGTAATACAACCATAAAAGGCCCAATCCAGCATCACCTCCCAGCAGAAAGAAACCTCCTCTTCACCTCCTTCAAGCAAATCACCAAATAGTTCTATACTCAAACCAACAACACTTCCTTACATTCACCAAATTCCCGCCTCCTTAGACCTCATGAGAGGGCTCTATATATAGGAGTTTTGGAGAAAGGATGAGTTAGCTTGTAGCTGGCATGAAGCTGACTAGTGTCATCTCCCACTTTAGTTCTTGAGTCCACTTGGAGGTTCTTGCTTCCACTTGGAGATCTAGACCCTCTTACTCATCACCAGTCGAATTCCCTGATCCAAGTGTCATTTTGGAAGCTTCCTGGGCATTGACACCTTGAAGAATGACTGTGCCACTTGTCCCAACTCGCCCAGCGCAGGTAGCCTTCCTTACAGTTGACATTCAGCACAGGTACACAGTGGAGCAGTTGAAATTCAGCGCAGATGCTCAGTGGAGCAGTTGACATGATCCAAAATTAGCTTGTTTTTGAGTGTTTTCAGGTGGAGAACTAATATTCAGTGCTGTGGTTTACTGACCTTGTTCCTCTAGGGGTAGGAACAACATGTTTAGGGACTTTGGATCCCTTAGATTATTGACATTTTATGCTTCATGCTGTAAGGCACAAAAATGTCTATAACAGTTGCCCCCTAAAGTATGAGGTCGTTTATCGGGTGAAATGCTTTATCAGGAGGATCCGAAGTTCATTCAATCGCTGAGAGGTGACCTGTAATAAAATACAATACAATACATTATTTTTCATTCTGCTTTCATGATCTAGCTGAGGCGGGAATTCCCATGCTCATCTTTATAAATTCATTTTAGTACATAGAACAGACGATCGTCTGATGGTAGACTGATAATTTTCTGCTGAAATTATCATCCTTTGAGTAGGATGATCATCTGCCGCAATGATGTACATGTCAAATGTTTTTATATTTCCTGAATATATATCGCAGCCCGGATGCATGAAACTAGATCCGGGGTCTTCAAACTCGTTCGATCTTCACTCTAAGTACAAGTCGATCCATGTGAGAATTGCGCTGAAGTCGAACATGGAAAGACATCGCTTGATTACCGGTCAATAATGTAAACCGTTAACAAGCGCGAGAGGAATCACCGATAATGATAATGACCCTCAAGGTATTGCAGTACAATTCACGTGGTGTGAATAAAGGATTTGGCGTCGAACACCACGCAAAATCTTCTGGTCGAAGGTCATTGATGTATACCTATCGCCAGAAGTGAGAAACTTGCCATTGAGGCATGCAAGCTTCAAAGTACTGAGGGGGGTGTTCCTAGATCAACTTCTTGGATAATGAGCTGAAGTCGACAAGAAGCGATCCGTCAAAGGAGGGCCTTAATGAATCCCACATCAGTGACACGGAACGGAGCTAATGATTTTAGTGGAGGTGAAAACAGTTTGTGACATATGATTCAGGGTGGCGATCATGGGTGGATGAAGGATAATGTATGGCAGTGGATGGGACACGGTTGACTCTTTCTGAACAACATCTCTTGAACATATAACGACACTGATGCGATGGATTGGTAGCATTACCCAAAATGTGGATGGTTTGGCGAAGACCATGGTGATGAGACCGGTGAATGAAACAACCCAACTCGATGTGATACGGAGGAAAAGTGTCATGTTCAAGAGAAACTTGCTACCATTAAAGCTTTGAGGTTCTCCCAATTTTTCCCAAGTCATTTCTGACCAGTACCTCTTTATTTTTGTCAAGCTTGAGGAGGATAACATATGCTTGTTCTATAACCTGCCCTTCGGGCAAGCCCATCGCTATGTTTTAACGAGCCTAGCGATAGGGAAACTCGTTCTCGTCTAAAGACAAGTTTGTCGCTATTTAATCATTTTAACGAGTCTAACGACAAGGAAAACTCGGTCCTTTTCATTTTTAGAGAGTCTGAAAAGGTACAGAAAGTTAACTCCAAAATTCCTTTTTCGTCATCTAATCCCTTAAGTCCGAAAAAGTATAAAACAATACAGAAGGGATGAGTTTTCGATAACTTTAACTAGCCGAATAAAACAAGCGCTCGACCTTTTTGTGTAATAATCCCTCAGGTCCAAAAAGATTAAAATCTAGAGGAGGGATAGCTCTTCCGGTCACTTTAACGAGCTGGAAGGCCAAAACTCGGCAAACTTTTCATATTTTACGAGTCAGATGAAAAGAGCTCAAAGAAGACTCGTCTTTTGAGGAACGAGTGATAAACAGGGATAGCAGCAGATTCCAGGTACAGGTTGGAATTTTCCAATCATGGCAGTGTCACAAGGATGGCTAGGTGAAATCACTCTTCGCAGCTGTTCCTCAAAATAGGTAAACAATCATATGGAGGTGAACGATTGGCCAAATGGAATGGAGGTGGCAGGTGCAAACACGACCAAGGCTTTTTATGGCTAATAAATTTACGATCACAGAGATTATTTACCGAAGTATGTTCATTTTTTAATGAGCTTGAATGCTCAATCCTATGTTTATTTTTTAACGAGCATGAACTATGTGCTAAAACTGCTCGGATCTCGCTTTTCTATTTTTTAACGAGCATAAATTCCGTGGTAAAACTGCTCGATTATATGGTCAAATTTTTATTTTTTACCATTACTAGCTTTTTCTCTTTTCAAGTATAGTACTGCATTTTCAACTGCTGCAACAAACTTTGTTAGAAATGAATAATATTTGCATGAAAATGAGATTATAACCCTAATATTTCACTTTGAACTACGTAAAAAGCCATTAAAAGGTGTTTTTACCTCTCATTTACCATTTCATTTGCATTTGGTTTGTTGGAGCTCTGGAGGTGCCTCTTCCCCCTTGATTTTCATCAGCTGATTCCGGGAGATTCTGCGGACGATTTTCGGTGCCGTCTGGACCAGGTAGGAGCTAAACCCTAGCTCTTCCTTTTCATGGTTTCATTTTCCAGTTTCATGCCTGTTTTTCAGTCTTTCTGGGCCTCAGGGGTTTTGCCAGAGCGCCCTAACTTCAGCGCAGGTTCCCCATTCGAAACCTGCGCTGAATGTCAAGCTGCCTTAAGGCAGCCTGACCTTCAGCGTAGGAGGGACACTCTTTGCCTGCGTTGGGCTCAGAAAACTGAGTTTTCAGGTCATTTTTGATGATTTTTCGCCAGTTTTCCATCAAAATCACGAATTTACTCCTTCTCTTGTTTGCTTTGCAGGGAACTTTGAACAAAATGTCCCTTACATGGCGAGAACGAGAACATGAAGAGGAGGACATGATTTCCCTCCATGACCCGGTCACGGTGAATGCGCTGCGGAACTGTGGCCTGCTGAAGTTTTTCCGTATCTCTAGCATGAGAGCACAGATTACTTTGCTGCAGTATATGCTTGATGCTTGGGATCCTGTTAACCAAGTATTCCAGATTAGGAGAAAGTCCATCCCCTTGACCATAGAGGACATGTACTTCTTGACTGGGTTGTCAAGACGAGGTGCCCCCATTTCCTTGTCAGGTACGGCCTGGGGGACCGATTCCACCAGAGATTATGTCCGCCAGTATTGCAGGGAAGGTTCTCAGCCGAGCAGAGACAGCAAGATTGTTATCCGTGAGATTACTGACAGGTCTCTCAGGTCCATTCTGTATACCATTGGTAGGATGGACGGTAGCGCAGCTCTACATGTTGCCAACAGATCTTATATGCAGCACGCCTTGGAGTGTCTCCAACCGAAAGTATTCAACTGGTGTGATGTAGTACTTGTTCAGATGAAAAGTCAATTGACCAAGGTGAAGGACAGGAAGCTGAAGAACTTTGGATTTGGTTCTATTCTGACTGCCTTCGTCTCGGAGAAAATCCCACTGATGCAGCCTCAGTACATCATACTCGATTTGCCTTCTCCGACCGAGCCACGCATGCAGAGGTGGGTCGACCACATGTCTAGGCATGCCGGTCAACCTCAGATTACTTTTACTGAGGCCTTCTTCAGGTGGTTCGAGCGC
This sequence comes from Pinus tabuliformis, assembly GCA_031772625.1. Taxonomy (NCBI): domain Eukaryota; kingdom Viridiplantae; phylum Streptophyta; class Pinopsida; order Pinales; family Pinaceae; genus Pinus; species Pinus tabuliformis. Next base: position 284,640,605 of record CM062806.1, on the reverse strand, counting down.
CAGGAGATGGCGTTTTCCGAGTATGCATATGTGGGTATGGACTTCCGAGGTGATCCGAATTTGGTGCTACCGGATGGCGAACAATGGGGCGCCATTGGTAAACTCCTTGACCATATTACTGTTTACTGTTCTTATTTATAATGTTGCTGTGCTTTATTCTATCAAGACTTTTAATTGTACTCTTGGGTGCATGCAGATATTGGTCCTGTTTGTCCAGCAGTTCGTCCGAGACCGCCAGTTGCTGCCCCGGCAGTGGAGCCTGCTAGGAGAGCTGTTATTCGTGATCTTGACGATACTGAGACCCTTACAGCTGTGCAGGAGCAGGTTGAGAGCCTTACTCTCGGTATTCCCGATGTGAGGATTGATGAGTTACCTTTACAGCTGTAGCGACACACTACCGGTGTACCTAGACAATGGACTCGTCTCTTGCGCATGATTGCACAAGCCGTGACGTGCTATCATGAGCACCACTAGGCTAGGGTGCCCCCTAGCATCTTTTTGAGTTTTAGGTCATATGACCAATTTTGTCTTAGTTACAGAACATTACGTATGAACTATAAACAGCTTATATATTTTGATTTTCAAGTTTTATTCTGTTTGAGTTATATGATCCACTGGCGCAGCCCCGCAACGGGCTGTACCTCAAGCATTACTATGCTTAAATAGTAACCTGCATGATTTTGTTGTATTTTGTTTTCGCTAAGGTATTTGTTCTGGTCGAGTGATCCACCTTTTATAAATGTTGCAAATGTCTATCTAACACATAGTTTGCTAATGAGTCAGTTAATGTGTTTAAGTTTCTCGAAATATGTTGATATTGAATTGAATCAAATCGTCTTTCCAAGATCTTAACCCTTAGGAACATGCGATAAATAGCTGGATTGTGAACATAATATATACCATTGAGTTGTAGTATTACGAGCTGTGAGTCTAGCCTGACAATTAGTCAGCATATGCCACGTGTGATGGCATCAGAGAGTAGTTCTATCAACGCGCTATACTCAGCGATGTTATTCGTTGATTGCCCAATACACACCCCTCTGAAACTCAATAACTCGCCGCTTGGATCAAAAATGGCCCAGGCTGCGGAGGATAGGTTCCGCGAACTACGACTCGCTCCGTCGGCATATCCAACACATGTCTCCAGAAGGTTCGACATCTGCAACAAATGAAAAAGGTGGATCACTCGACCAGAACAAATACCTTAGCGAAAACAAAATACAACAAAAGCATGCATGTTACTATTTAAGCATAGTAACGCTTGAGGTACAGCCCGTTGCGGGGCTGCGCCAGTGGAATTCCGTCATAATCCATTAACTCATAGGCTCCTTTTGCTAATACCCTTTTCACAATATAGGGGCCCATCCATAAGGACTTGAATTTACCTGCTCCCAATTTATCGGATTCTTGGTCATAAAGCAAGACCAAATCACCTTCTGAGAAGACACGGGGTTTGACACTTTTGTCGAATTGAGCCTTGACTCATTTCTTATGAGCTTCGTTAGCCAAAGGGGCATCACGACGGGTTTCATCCAATTGGATTAATTCCAAGAAATGAGCCTCTTCTTCTGAAGTTCCAGGGAGGAGATCGATTGCGAGTTTAAGCAACGAAATTTCGCACTGGATTGGCAAGACTGCTTCCAGGCCATACACCAGTTGAAAAGGTGTGAACCCGGTTGCGTTCTTTACCGACGTTCGGTAAGCCCACAAGGCTGAGTACAGGATTAGGTGCCACCTTCTTTTATGAACCCCGATCATCCTTTGCAAAATACGCTTCAGGACTTTGTTGATTGCTTCAACTTGTCCGTTGGCTTGCGGATAGTACGGGGTAGAGCTGTCGTGAGATAGCCCTAGCTTGGCAGCTAATTCGACCATCATGTGATTGCGAAAATGCGACCCATGATCTGTAACTATAGCCTGTGGTACGCCGAACCTGGCGACTACATGATTAAAAAAGAAAGGGGCAGTTGTTTCACCAGTGTTATCCAATGTAGGCATCGCCTCGGCCCATTTGGTAAAATAGTCAACAACGACTATAATATAACCATGCCCCCCGGTTGAGGTGGGGTTACATTGCATGAAATCGATGCCCCACTTGGTGAAGGGCCCAACAGCAACTATCGGCTGTAAAGGTGCGGGTGTTCGTCTGGTTTTGCTATCAAAAATTTGACAAGCATGGCAACTTCTGACTGCGGTTATGCAATCTTTGAACATGGTTGACCAGAAGTATCCTGCTCGTAAGATTTTTTGTGTTGTTGCATATCCAGATTGATGCCCTCCACACGCGCCTGAATGACATTCATTCAGGGCTTTTTCGGCCTCCTCATGGGTAAGGCACCTCCTCAGAACTATATCGATACCACGACGGTAAAGTGCATCACCGACGATCATGTAGTCTTTTGCTTGGTATCGTATACATTTTTGTTCGGAGCGTGAGGTGTTTGACCTGAACTTTTGGGTTTGGAGATAAACTATGATATCTCCATACCACTCATCGCTTGCAGATATCAGAAACAAACTTTCGTCTACGATTGACTCTTCCGATGTTTCATCATTGGACGACGATGGGAGATCACACAATAATTCTGCGAAAACTAGAGCTTTCTTTGATTTGGCTTTTACAAATTCCAGATCAAACTCTTGAAGGATCACTATCCATTTTGAATACTTGCCCCCAAGCAACTGTCGCGACAGTATATACGTCATGGGGTTGCAATCTGACAAGATGGTAGTTTTCCGAAAGAGGACATAATGTCGAAACCTTTGAATCGCTTGAACAGCTGCAAGCGCTAGTTTTTCAACATAAGAATATTTACTTTTTGTATCATTTAAGTTTTTACTTAAATAATAGATAGGATGTTCAATTCCATCGACCTCTTGAACCAAAACCATCGCAATGGTCGTATCTTCTGCAGCCAGATACAGGTTAAAATCTCTTTGATAGTCCGGGGCGTACATTAATGATGCTTTTACTAGACAATCTTTCAGAGCATCAAAGGAAGCTTGCGCCACCTGGTCCCAGACAAAAGGTACATCCTTTTTCAAAAGACGAGTATAACCCTTAGCAAGTTCTACGTAATTTGGAATGAACCTCCTCAGAAAGTTCGCTTTCCCTTGGAGTTTCTGAATCTAAAGAAAATTTGAAGGTGGAGGCAAATTAATGATTGCCTGAACCTTGCAGGGGTCGAGACGAATCCCATCCTTAGAGACTACAAAGCCAAGTAAACGACCAGAACCGACGCAAAACACACATTTGTGTGGATTGAGTCTTATCTTGTAGTGTCGGCAACGTAGAAATATCGCTCTTAAATGATGCGGATGATCAGTCCGCTTTCGCGAATGAGCCGTAAGATCGTCGAGATAAGGTTGAACAATGTTCTTGATGTCATGGAAGGCATAATTCATTGCCCTCTGAAACGTCGCCCCTGCGTTCTTTAAACCAAAGGGTAATTTTCGATAAGCGAATGTGCCCCACGGACAAATAAATGCAGTCTTTGACTGGTCCTGTGGGCGGATATTTATTTGATTATACCCGGAAAATCCATCCATAAATGAAAAGATTTCACATCCGGCGCATTCATCAATTATCTGGTCGATGAAGGGTGTAGGGTAGTTGTCCTTCGGACAAGCTTGGTTTACATCCCTATAATCGACACACACTCTAATCCTCCCTTGTTTTTTCATAACATGGACAATATTCGATACCCAATCGGTTAGAGGAACCGGGTAGATGAATCCAGCATGGAGAAGTTTTTCAACTTCGGCCTTAATGGCAGCGGCTTTCTTGGGGTGCACCTGCCGAAGCCGTTGTCTTACTGGTTTGACATCAGGATACATTTTAATTTCATGTTCAACGATACTCGAGTCTATGCCTGGCATTTCATCATATGACCAAGCAAAGACATCTCTGAATTCGCGAAAAAGAGCATTATATATTTCCAGTTCTGAAGGGGAACAACCTTTGCCAACATAAATATTCTCTACAACATCTGTTTTAGTCGAGATATTTATGGCTATAGTCTCTTCAATATTGGATAGGTTTCGCTCGGAATCCACCGTGTTTACAGTATTTGTTAGGAATTCAAAAACTGAGGGGTGATAAAGGTCACTTTGAGTATCTTCTTCATATTCCGGAAGAAGGGAACGATGGTGGTGATCATTCCATGGTGCCCCTTCAATCAACATTGATTGTAAGATTCCTTCGTCAGTCCCATGTACTTTTGACCAAGGATCTAATGGGGTTCCATATTCTCTAGACCTATCTACCCAGACGCTTGACGAGCGTTGATTTGGGTTCGCCTCCCATGCTTGAAACATTGATTGCTACAATATTTCTAAAGGGCTTGGGGGAAAAACCATTGAACGATCCATGTCGACCTTCGATGTATTAACGAGCCTGAAGTGACAAATGCTCGGTTGGACTTTTTCAGTTATAGAGTTTGAAAAAGGCCAGAAGAAACTACTCTGGAGATCTAGGCAGAGGGTGTGCCAAACCTTTCGCAAAACCACAGAATACGTTTTACAGTACAGGTGGTCGATCTTCGTGAATGCTGTGTTCACTGCATTGCGATCAGTAGGGCGGCCGACACGGCTTCCTATGGATAAAAGATATATGCCTATAGGGGTCTCCGAATATATACGCGACGGTACGTGGGAGCACAAGTCCGTATTAGTGCCACCGACTCTCAGGAGGAATCACCCACCTTCGTCGATATCGACAGTCACTACGTTTAACGACGCTGGAACACGTCTCTAGCTTAGACCTCTATGTGTTTGTGTTATGTTTCAAAGTGTTGTTAGGTTCATTCAATATATTTTAAGTTGATCTTTTTAAAGTTTGCCTTTCAAGGTTCACCACGAGATGTTTGATACAAAATCCTAAATGCAGTCTAAGATGAGAAGCAAGTTTTTTCAATCTTTTCGACTTATGAAAATCTTAACTACTGAGGGAAAAGAAAGACAAAATCTTTTCACACAGATCAAAGAGCATACACTAATGAACTTTTCCCTAAATCAACATACAAACTTATCAAATGCAAAATGCACAATGCAGGTATTTCTTTTCTCTTTCTTAATGTTGATGTAATTCAAAAAGAAAGCTGTTGTATAACTTTGAATTCAATTTCAAGTGAAAGAAAACAAGCTTGTCCAAAATCAAAAGACACCTTAAGGTTTACTTGTTTCGACACTAGAAATGTATGAATTCAAACCATATGACGAAAGCAAAAGCTCAATCAGTTATGAACAGCAAATAAACTAACTCTTAAGATCAAAACAACACTTATCACAGGTCTAGATCTAAGAGGCCACAACAGGACTAGTTCACTTTCGTTATGGGGAACTGCAAATGATATAAGAAATACACAAAGAACAAATACAGTTTCTTTATACAACCGAGGCGGAATAGTGGCAAGGAAAGTTGGTTTCAGATAGGTACATTGACAGACAACAGGCTGCAAAACAAGGGTGAAAACAGGGCAATAAGCAGGAGGGAACCCCAGTAGCACTAGGCAAAACTGGTTCAGCGCAGGTAGTACACTGTCAGTTTGACATTCAGCACAGGTAGCCCCTTCGGGAACTGCACTGAAATGCAGACTGCCTTCACAGTGCCTGCACTGAAGAGATAAACTTTCGTTTTTCTCAGTTTCCGGGTCACAGATTGCTAAAAAATTCACAGTTTTTGGCCAAATCAGAAGCTATCAGTCAAGTACACACTAAGGGATGAAAAGGAGGATGAAAAGGTATCACTAAGAGCTATTTAGAGTCCTTGTGGATCAGCTCTTCAAATCATAAACCTGCCCAAAAACTGAGCTAGAGTAGCTGCCCTCTACTTTGCATTTGAAAGATCCAAATGCAGTTCGATTCGGTACTCCCTGTGTTTATGAAATGAATAGCGAAAACACAAACAACCAACAAGATACGATCCCCAGCGGAGTCGCCAATTTGTTGTTGGGAAAAGTATCCAATACGGAATGACCCTATCCCACTCTAAGGGTGATAGTACCTCAGCAACAATCAAAGCAAAGCTATTCGAGATTACTTCTTTATGAGATGTAAGAGAGGGGAGAAAGAGATCCACTAACCATTGTCTTCCGCTAATGATTGATCCAATCTTCTCTCTTTGCTGCTTGCTCCCAGCTCCTTGCTCTTTCACTGGCCCAACTACACCAAGATCCTGCAAAATGGCAAGAGAGGGAAACTACAAGAAGCATACATTCATAATTGATTCAAGGATTAGAATAAATCAAATACACAAGTATAACAATACACCATTGAGACACATGCATATAGAATAACCTCAAATGATTTATTAATGGAAGAAGTAAAGTTCAGGAAGTAATACAACCATAAAAGGCCCAATCCAGCATCACCTCCCAGCAGAAAGAAATCTCCTCTTCACCTCCTTCAAGCAAATCACCGAATAGTTCTATACTAAAACCAACAGCACTTCCTTACATTCACCAAATTCCCGCCTCCTTAGACCTCATGGGAGAGCTCTATATATAGGAGTTTTGGAGAAAGGATGAGTCAACTTGTAGCTGGCATGAAGCTGACTAGTGTCCTCTCCCACTTCAGTTATTCTTCAGTTCTTGAGTCCACTTGGAGGTTCTTGCTTCCACTTGGAGATCTAGACCCTCTTACTCATCACCAGTCGAATTCCCTGATCCAAGTGTCATTTTGGAAGCTTCCTGGGCATTGACACCTTGAAGAATGACTGTGCCACTTGTCCCAACTCGCCCAGCGCAGGTAGCCTTCCTTGCAGTTGACATTCAGCGCAGGTACACAGTGGAGCAGTTGACATTCAACGCAGATGCTCAGTGGAGCAGTTGACATGATCCAGAATTAGCTTGTTTTTGAGTGTTTTCAGGTGGAGAACTGATATTCAGTGCTGTGGTTTACTGACCTTGTTCCTCTAGGGGTAGGAACAACATGTTTAGGGACTTTGGATCCCTTAGATTATTGACATTTTATGCTTCATGCTGTAAGGCACAAAAATGTCTATAACAAGTGGTTCTATGGAGGAAGGAACAATGGATTAAGGTTCATTCATCTCCTTCCTCATCCAAAAGCGAGCTCAATCCATCTGGAAACTTCCAAAAGCATCCATTAGATGAGGAATCCAATGGATTCATTTCAAAAAATCAATGAATCTTGCTCAGTGTAGGTGAAACAAAGGCTAGGTGTGATGCATAACACCCAAACAATGTAGTTGCTACAATGCATTGCAACCTGGTATAGGACTATCTGTGCTGATCTCTCTACGTGCACTTTTTGGATGAATGGTGTCATGAAACTCTTGGGAGGCAAGCATGATGTAGGTTAACTTCATTAGGGAATGAAACAACTGAATTAAGGGTTGATGGACCCTAATAATATAGATCTAGAAGTTGGGGTTGATGTGCCCAAATTTTCCTGTAACACCCTAATACGTCAACTTCTATGTCTCAATGAAAGTGATCGATGGGTGTTATTGGAATCCTATCCCACCGATGCTACACCTCACTACAAATATTATTTTTGCCTGATGCCTAAGTGCTATAAATCTATGTGTGTCAATTTATTGAGGTGTAGTGTTTCAAGTCTTGGATTTGTGGTGTTAACGAAGCTCATGTTCACTTAAGGTGTGAGTTTTTGAAAATGATGTGTCAAGTGGATGAGTTAATTAAGCATGTTTCATGATGCCATATGTTGCTAAATGTAAAATACTGAAATATTTTAAATAAATCAGAAAATGACAAAAAAATAAATAGTCAATCAAGCACACACAACCCCACCAACAAGGCTTAGTAAGCAACTAAATAAGAGAATGAAAGCAAGCTACTCAAAGGCACATAAATAGGCCAAAAAGATCTGATGTCAAGGGACTACGATATAAAGGCTCTAATTTGTTGTAAATGGTGCAGACAAACAACAAAAATTAGAGGTGAAAAGTGTTGTAAAGGATAAGTATGAAGCTCTAGGACCTACGATGCTCAAGGGGATCCTGTGGGGGAAAAGGAAAACCCAAACTCTAAAGGGAGAAAAGGTAAAAAAAACCTATCTAATCGATCTGAAAGTTAATGGATCATATCTAAAAATAATGGCTAAAAATGTTAAAAATCCTAGACTCCTCACTCAACAAATATCTTCCTAACAATGTGGATGTGTACTCTAAAACCCTAGGGGGTTTTTCATTCCTCAAAGAGAAAAATCAAGTGGCTCCATGCCTAAGGGATATTGACAAACAAAGATGAATAACCCAAATCAGTTTGTAGACAACACCCTTGGAAAATCTATAAAAAATTTGAAAAATTTCTCGAAAAATTCTAGAATTCAGGTACTAACATGGAATTGAGGACAACATAGTTTTGGAGCTAGAAAATGTGCTCTAGAACTAATTTATGGGGCTGAAAAATGTGCTCTTTTCCCAGGTGTGTTATTCAATAGATCTGGTAAAATTTTTGTTGTCTCCTACTTGGTTGGTACCTCTGACCTGCGAAAAATACCATAAACCCAACACAATACAAAAATTTAACAAAATAGGGTTTGATACTATATATATAAATTGCGAGGCTTAAAAATAGCTTAAGAAAACTTTGAAATTTCTTAAACTTTAGTTACCGAAGAATGTTGTTTTTACACCATTGGAGTCTCCACTTGTTGAACGACAGATGTGTAACTAAATACCTAGTGGAATCTCCATTTGTTAGTGTGAAAATTCTTGGAAGATGTAGCAAAAACACTCAATTTAGTCACTAGGTGACAAGTGAACCTAACAACAATTTGATGGCTCTTGATCTAGATCTACAAAACAAATGGAAAATATTATAGAAAAGAAGGTGTATATAACCTAGAACAAAAAGTAGCGATATAGAAACCAATGTAATAACCCAATTGGAAGGACTTTTCTAACTGTAAAAGATTTTTATTAATAGCACCTGTGAAGGAGATCTACAGAGGTTTTTGCAAGTCCCCCTCTATGGGATGGGTCCTTTGATATATTTGATATTTTAGAAACTGGTTCTCTATCTCGTAATGTGTGAAAAACCCAAGCAAAAGTGGAGAACTCAAATGGGAGATCAAGAAAAATGACAATAATATTGACAATGATAATGATCATGATAAAGAATGGATGAAAAACCCTCCTTATATAGAAAGTATGGAGTTAATCTTGAAAATGGAGAATAATAAAATATTATTGACCAAATTCAAATCTAACTACTTCAGAATACTTTATTATATTTATTGGAGAGGTAAAATGTATTTAAAATGTTAAACACCCTTATTTAGAAATAAAAAAAAATAAAAATTATTTATTAATTATTCCACGAGAAACAAGAAAGGTGTGAAATCAAAATAAATATTAAATAGTGATTTAATAATTATTCCAATAACATAAATAAGGAAATTCAAATAAATGATGATTTATTTAAATATTCATAAGAGATTTAGTCAAATTTTACAAGGAATAACTATTAAATAATGATTTAACAATTATTCCTAGAGAAAATTTGTTATGAAACCAGCTCAAGAAAAGATAGAAAAGATAGAAAAGATAGATCAACGCCTTAGAATTCAGCCTCTTCGAGGGGGCAACCTCCTTTACATTACATAAATGAACAATTCTTGGATGATACAAGTGAAAAGACCTCCTTTCTATATATAGGAGTCTAAGGGGTCATCACATAATCAAAGTCGACATAACAATAATAATGTAAGGGCACAATAATAATAATAGTGGGCTTCTATGGGGCACAATAGTAACAATATGGGCACTACATGGGTACATCAATATAATAAGTGGGTTCTACTAATAAAAATAAGGGGTTATACTAATAGTATAGGGGCCTAACATGCCCCTCTCCTTCAGAAAGAGTTGTCCTCAACGCTTGAGTACTTATTGATGCTTCTTTATAAAATTCTTGTCCTCCCATGTGGAATCTTCAGCAGGTAAGTTTTTCACTTGGTGAGATACTATGAAATTGATCGATTTCGTAGCTGTCGGTTTCTTATTTCTGTGACTACTCCAGGTTCCAATATGATTTTTCCTTCCTCTTCAATTTCTGGCAATATTGTTTGAATTGGGAACTTTTGCAACTTTTGAATAAGTGGCCATACTTCTTCGTCCTTCTTCCATTCATCCTTTGCTTCTTTTATCCAATCTAGTTGGATAATAGAAATAGCACAAAACAATGCTTCCATATCCTCATCCTTGAAGAGTCTTCCCATTTGGTAAGGTCGCCATTTTTTAAGTGCATGTAGTATTGCCAACATTTCCTTCTCATAAATAGCTTGCTTGAGATGTAGCAATAAAAATACCCCATCAAAACATTTTTCACTAGAATGTTGATCTACCTGTTGTTTCATTTGATTTTTCACTGAAGTGTCATTATCCTTTAAAATTTGGAGAACTTGTTGTTGATGCTTGATGTGATCTTTCACTGCTTGAACCTTTTTATTCTTGATATGTCCTTCTATCTCTAGAGTTTGAGGAGTGGTAATTTCTTCCAATCCTTTACAAGATATGGTCAGATTCATTTCTTGATGCTCGATGTGATCTTTCACTTCTTGAACATTTTTTTTAATTTGTCCTTCTATCTTGATAGTTTGAGGAGTAGTAATTTCGACCAATGAATTATAAGATATGGTTGGATTCATTTCTTCTTTCTCGGTGTGATATTTCACTTCTTGCACCTTTTTCTTCTTGATATGTCATTCTATCTTGAGAGTTTCAAGAGTGGTAATTCTTTCCAATGCTTCACAAGATATGGTCTGATTCATTGCTTCTTTCTCTGTGATGGGGTCCTGGTGTATGTCTTCTTCTTTTGATGTTTCTTGATCTTTTTCTTCCTTCTCTTCATATTCTATGTAAAATAATTTCTTCTCAACACACTTATGACCTTTAATGCATTTGCTATCACAATTGTAACAAAGCCCTTTTTCTCTTTTTTCTTCCAATTGTTGTGGCGTAACCCTTGTAGGTTGTGGAAGGCTAGGAGAAACAACACTTCCATCTTTATAGTTGTGAGGGGTAGACTTATTTGTTGCCATAATTTTACTTTCCAATATGTCACAAAGCCCTTTTACTCTTTCCAATTGTTGTGGTGTTTCTCTAAGGGTGTTGCTCTTTGTATCCGCATAATGTGCTATCATTTCCTCCGTGCGAATTGACCACGTAACAAGTTTTTTACGAGAAAAAAGCCCTTTATACCATAAAAATTGATCTGGTTCTAAATATGAAGATGAAATACATACCTTTTGTAATAGTTGTACACCATGTATATCAAAATATTGCTCCATCTGAAGTATCCAATTTACCGGATCCTTGCCATCAAAATTCCTCGTCTTGCTTTTTCTTGATTTTAGGACCTTAATCTTGAAATGATTGTAACTCTGTAATTTCGGATATTTAAGTTCTCAAATTGCTACCTGTAGTACCCCTCTGTGTCCTCTTTCCAATGCCACCAGTCTGATCCAAATTGGATTCTCCAAGAAAGAGTTATGCACAATCTCCCACAGTGACTTGCTTTTAGACTAATTCAGTAGGGCGAACTTGTATGACTTGCCACGAGTCACTGTTTCAACCTTTGGATCTGAAAATCACATACAAGAAACTACAGTCTGTTCCATTTCGGTACCTTCTTACGAAATTTCAATCTGATCCATAGAGTGAAAGTTATGATGATTTTCCCCAGGTCACCTGTTTGGAATGTAATTCAGGAGTCTGTAAAAAGACCGACTTCCTCAGATCATAACTCCGAAAATATAGTGCGAAAAGCTCTGAAATTTGGATCCATGGTTCAGCGTGGTGTCTTCTAAAATTGGTTTTTTTTCGACTTCTGAAACATCACAGAAAAAAAGTTATAGTGAAAATGCCACAATGACCTATTTGGAGCAGTGAAATCCTAGAATCCAAAGCTCTGATACCAAATGTTATGAAATGTTAGGATATTTCCGACACATAGGAAATAGTTAAGTACAACTTGGTCTAGTATAGGGTTAGGTAAAGTGTGTTTCTTTACTATGTACATTTTGTAACTTACAATCCGACGGTCACGATATGTAGTGATCCGACGGTTCACTCTCTCCTTGGTATTACCGACACTTGATCCGTGGCTTGACACCCGATTGGTCCATGAGTTCTATTTAAAGCGCATGGAGGGTCATTGTTAGGGTAATCTGTCTATGAGAGAGGATTATGTAAATTTTCATTCTTTTATTAATAAATTGCCTGAAGTGGCCACGTTGGCTCAGGCCGTGGACTATTTCCCTCTTTGAGGGTTTTAACCACGTCAAAAATACTGGTGTATTGATCTGTGATCTGGTTGTGAGCGGTGTCCTTTTGGTGTTCTTTCTGAGGAACTTACCCTGTAAATTCCTACATGGTATCCGAGCTATTTGAGGGCCGCGTCCATTGGTGATCCAAATCTGAAGCCAGTAGAACTGCATGCGACTGTTGTTTCCTAGACCTACTGTTTCTGACTGCTTTCGGGCTGAGAGGACTGCTCCATTGTGTTGGGAGCATCTGTTCCAGTGAGGAACCCCTTTCGTTTGACGCGAAAAGGTTTCCGGTAGCCCGAGCTGCGTCATTTTTAAGGTCTGGAGGTATACGGTGTTTATTTCCAGTTTACAGTTAGTTTCTCTCTGTTTATTTCGGTTTCTGTTTATTTAGCTTTTTTTTATTACCGGATCTATACCTTTCATTTCTGTGCATGCTCTTTTCCCTGCGACTATGTGTGATCTGGGTAAATCAGAAACAGAAAGGAAGAATTTTTCTCATGCGTATGCTCTTTTCCTTGCACCTTAGTGTGATCTTGGAAAATCAGAAACATTGAGGAAAATATTTAGTTTCTGGCTAAAGCTAACTTCGAGCCGTAAGGTCAACCCAAAGCACCCCCCCTCCCTCTCTCTCCCTCTCTCTCCCTCTCTCTCTCTTTCTCTCTCTCTCAAATTTTTTGTATAGCTCAATTGGTTCAAAGCTATCTAAAGAGAGTAGAGGTCTTGGGTTCAAATCTCCATTTTTTGGGCGGATTTTTCATTTCCGCACATTCCCGCACTTTGTCAGATGCAAATGGGTTTACAGAACCAAGTATGGATCAGATGGGAAAGTTGATAAACATAAAGCCCGTCTTATTGCTAAGGGCTTTTCACACGTTGAAGGCATTGACTACACTGAAACCTTCTCCCCTGTTGCCAAAATGAACTCTATCCGCCTTGTTCTTTCCCTTGCTGCCTCTTTCAAATGGGAAGTCCATCAGATGGATGTTAAATCTGCCTTCTTGCATGGGGACTTGGATGAAGAAATCTATATGGAACAACCCATTGGCTTCATACAAAAAGACTCCAGCCTTGTATGTTGACTTAAGAAATCCCTTTATGGTCTCAAGAAAGCTCCTCGGGCTTGGTATGCCAAAATGGATAGCTTTCTTTTAGAATCTGGCTTTTCTAGGTGTCATTCTGACAATACTGTCTACACCAAGAAAGTGGGCAAGTCCCTTATCATCCTTGTTCTTTATTTTGATGATCTTATCCTTACTGGTAGTGATCCCAACCTCATAAACCATGTGAAGTCCAGCCTTAAAAGGAAATTTGAGATGACAGACTTGGGACACCTACACTATTTTCTCGGTCTTCAAGTCTTGCAAACCAAGGAGGGTATTTCCGTTTCCCAGTCCAAGTATGCTTGTGATATTCTTCGTCATTTTCACAGGGAAGACTGTAAGCCAGCCCCTTCTCCCTTTCAGTCTGGAGTCAAACTATCAGTCACTTGTACTTCTCCTGAAGTTGATGCTACCTTATACCGTCAACTTGTAGGAAAACTCTTGTATTTAACCCATATTCGTCCTGACCTTTCCTTTGTTGTTGGCCTTGTTGCTTGGTTTATGCAAAACCCACGTGAAAGTCATTGGAAAGCAGCTAAAAGAATACTTCGTTATGTTTGAGGTACAGTTCAGTTTGGGATTCATTACAGTGCCGAAGCAACTGCTCTATTGGTTGGTTTCACTGATTCTGATTGTGCTGGTGACCCTGATGATCGGAAGTCTACTGCCGGTTATGTCTTCACTCTTGGTTCAGGACCTATTACATGGGCTTGTAAGAAACAGGGTGCCATTTCTCTTTCGTTAGCAGAAGCAGAGTATCGTGGTGCCATGGAAGCTAGTAAGGAAGCCTTGTGGCTTCGTCAGATCCTATCCGAGTTTGGCTTTGAGCAGCAGCATCCAACTACACTTTGGTGTGATAATCAAAGTGCCATCCAGCTATGCAAAGATCCAGTCCAATATCAGCGCAGAAAACACATTGAACTACACATGAACTTCATCAGAAAGCTCATTCATGACCATGTTCTTGAAGTGCAATATTGTTCAACAAATGATCAGGTTGCAGACATCTTCACAAAGGCTCTCACAGAGGCGAAGTTCACTAAACTTCGATTTATGTTTGGAGTTCAGGAAGTTGTCACTAAGGGGGGATAGGCTCTAGTGCCTCCTTCCTTCTCCTATTGTGTCATATTTGTAAATCCTTCAATCCTATCCCAAGTTGTTCTTAAGGGGGGATGTTAGGATATTTCCGACACATAGGAAATAGTTAAGTACAACTTAGTCTAGTATAGGGTTAGGTAAAATGTGTTTCTTTACTATGTACATTTTGTAACCTACAATCCGACAGTCACGATATGTAGTGATCCGACGGTTCACTCTCTCCTCGGTATTACCGACACTTTATCCGTGGCTTGACACCCGATTGGTCCATGAGTTCTATTTAAAGCGCATGGAGGGTCATTGTTAGGGTAATCCGTCTATGAGAGAAGCTTACGTAAATTTTCATTCTTTTATTAATAAATTGCCTAAAGTGGCCGCGTTGGCTCAGGCCGTGGACTGTTTCCCTCTTTGAGAGTTTTAACCATGTCAAAAATACTGGTGTATTGATCTGTGATCTGGTTGTGAGCAGTGTCCTTTTGGTGTTCCTTCTGAGGAACTTACCCTGTAAATTCCTACATGAAACCAGCTCAAGAAAAGATAGAAAAGATAGATCAATGCCTTAGAATTCAGCCTCTTCGAGGGGGCAACCTCCTTTACATTACATAAATGAAAAATTCTCTGATGATACAAATGAAAAGACCTCCTTTCTATATATAGGAGTCTAAGGGGTCATCACATAATCAAAGCCGACATAACAATAATAATTTAAGGGCACAATAATAATAATAGTGGGCTTCTATGGGGCACAATAGTAACAATATGGGCACTACATGGGTACATCAATATAATAAGTGGGTTCTACTAATAAAAATAAGGGGTTATACTAATAGTATAGGGGCCTAACAAAATTAACTAAATAATGACTTATCTAATTATTCGCATGGGTTTTTCTTATTTAAATCAGAAAATAATTTAATAGTAGTGCTTTACTAATTATTTTCCATAGTGAAAGCGATTTTACTATGGTAAAACTAAATCTACATGGCGTATTTCAATCCACCTAGTTATAAATGACTAGGCTATCATATTTTGTGATAACATGCTTATTTATGGCTCACTAATCATTTTACAAAATGGACATTGGTGACACAAATAAAATAAAATAAAAATTCTAACCTGAGGATCACGGGGCTCGAACTTGGGTCTAAACCAACACACTACAAACCCTGTGTTATTCCTCAACTTAATAATTTCATTGTAATGGCATGTTGATAAGTTTAATTATGACTTAGTATGATACATTAGTAAACACACACACACATATATAATTTGGCTGGTAATAACTGATGTACAATTGTTGTTTGTAAAGCTATAATTATGTTTCATTTTATGGATAAAAAAGAAAAACTAGGAAATTAATGGTGAAAGTACAAATGGATGAAACACAAAAAGGGTTGCAATTTATTTTTTAGAATTATTTTATTTATCAACAATCCTAGGTATCTAATCTAGGTGATTAGATTTAATTATGAAATTATCATGTTGGTCAATTAATTTTTTCCTAGAAGACTAGGAGTTGTCTTCAAAAGTGGGAAACAAGAGTTCATTAATGAGTAATTGATTCCCTGCCACCTGTTGGTGAGGTGGAGGTAGTTAATAACCACCCAAATACTGGTAGATGGATAATATCTATGGAATTTATGGCTTTTGTTTCATAATATTCTTGAGGGGAGAACTCAAGAGACTAAACAAAAGAGAAAGGGATATACAAAGTAGGATCTTGCAAGCTGAAGTTTCTCAGGGAGGGCGACATAATTTGTGTCAAGGTTGGGAGGAGCCAAGTAGTTAAGTCTTAGTTCCATAGGAGAAACTTTCAAGTCGATATTTATAACTTTATTTTAACATGAAAACTTGTTTATAATGTTTTGTTGTGGAAATAGAATGAAGTTATCTAGACAGAAAGTGAAATGGAACAAATGATTTAATTGTTGAATATGAATCTTCTGAAGAATCTTTCTTTGTATTTTACTCTAGCTTCCAAATATTTTTATTGTGAAAAATGAGTAGAATTAGATATGATCAAAGTCCTTGTAGTGCTACAATTTGATCTCATTAATTTGAAGGACTGATAGTAGAAGTAATAAAGGGTGTTAACTTACAACAATTTTTAGTTGAGAGAACATAAATATTAAAGGAGTGTTAATTTTGCATGAGACTATTATTGTATGAAAAGGTATAGTATATGCTGTGTAATAGGAATAGAAATCTAAAAATATATGGGAATATGTAAACAAAAAGGTAGACCATAGAGGAGGTATTCATTTTTAATTAGATTCTAACAAGATAAATAATTGTTTTTCTTTCTTTCATATATGTGAGTAATAAACTACATATATTGTGTGTTAATAAACATTGTCTACAATTGAAATGCTAAAGTAGCAATGTCAGAATAGTATACAAACTAGAATTATTTAAGGAACAAGATAGATATTCTAGTTGTTTCCTATATGGTAGCAAATAAAGATAAAATAATAAATATAAAGTAACAGAAAACTTTTCATTGATACCATATAAATACATGGAAGCTAGAAAATGATTTTAAATAGACATAGATAACATAGCCTACAGGTACAATATTTTGTTTGAAAATGAATTTCATTATGAAAATAAAAAACTGTACTAGAAAATATATATCGATATAAATATTGGTAAGTCTTCTTAAATAAGGATTTAACAACAATGTATTTAATTACAAAACAAATTACAACGACTGAGCTTAGTTATTTTTAGGCACTCTTGCATATTGATAAGTTAAATTAGGGGTTTTCAAGAACACAATAATGTTGAATTTCCACAACCTTGGATCTAGGATAGAATCTTAAAGTCCTTGATGCTATAAAACCAAGAATATAAATGATACTAATTTTCACAATGGAATATAAACAATCGTAAATCACACATGCATAGAATATAGATTTTTTTTACAATTTTGATACTTTAATCCAACTTCATTATATTAAAAAGCATATAATACAACTATCTAGGGCTCCCTTACCAGGGATAATGGCCGTCATATAAGTAGAAGATAAAAAAGGTTTTGGGTGTCATTCCATTGAAAACCAACCTACCCTCAATAGGATATTCTCACCGTCTAGTTGTCACATGTTGTCTTAGCTCCTCTCAGTCGTATCCTGTACCTACCTGGTCTTGGGGCTCTCAATCTATAGCTCTTGCCTCTATCAAAACTCCAAGTCGATCTCACCACTAAATATTGGCTATCCAATATGCTCTCTAGTCATGCATTCATCTATCAAGGCCACACATGTTGACAATCCTATCACAAATCCACTTATGAGCAACTCTCGATTTTCTCACTACTGCCCCTCAGCTACTCAAGGACTTCATCCCACTATGGCCTTCCTGTGCTGCATGGATGAAGACCAACATAGGGCACAGAGGGCTTCCACCTATCACTACAAGATGTATATCTCGTACAAGGAACACAAGCTAGAGGGACTTCCCATAATCTGCTATAGAATTCCTTCTCCATACACATGTATCAGACTACACATATTGCTCTTGGCTCATTAGACCCTTGAGCTCAACAACTACATCTCTCGCAACTACCTTTGTCCATTAAGGTGTTTCTCACTAGGCTCCAACTTGCAAACTATCACATTGTCCTCCAGTAGGCCATAAGTGCCCAATCCATGTTCACAATTTGTCTACTAATCCAGATTTAAACAGGAACGCAACAAATTATAGAGATAACCGTAAACACAAAGATGCAGCGGAAATAATATTTCATTTCATTAATGTAAAATATTGAAATATGTTTACAAACAGGAATCGAAATAAACCAGCTAGGGCAATGGTAGCATAACTATGAGAAGAGGTGTGGTAGCTACATGCCTTTGAATTGTCTTAGAATGAGGCTCAAGGGCATTTTTATTATTGAACAATAAGATCAAACCCTAAACAACCAAAACCCTGACCTGAGGAGATGTAACACCAAGAGTTTATGAGCCTCATTGGGGTGAGTTGGAAAACCAACTTCTCGAGGTCGCGACTTGGTCATGTTATCTCCGTTTGACATGCATGATAGCTCGTTGGAAAGATCTCTCCAAGGAATATGATGGAAAAGAGGATTTTAGCCAAAAATTCATTGGTAGTATATTTCCCAAAAAACATCATTTAGGGCCTCAAAAAAGGCTCCCAAAGTCTAGGGCCAGAAAGACTACTAAAAATAGTAAACTATGCTATAATTAAGGAAACTGAAAAACTGAAAGAAGTAATGGTGGGGGTCAAAGTGGAACCGGTGGGTGGCCACCAATGTCCACCTGGATCATTCCTCCCCCCTTAGGAAGAAATGGTCCCCATTTCACTGAGTTCCTCCATGAGATGAGGGAAATTCTGTTGAACTTGGTCCCTGGTGAGCCACTTGCCTTAGTGAAGGAGTTGGCTTGCTTTGACAACATGATATAGTTGGATATTCTATTGGTGAGTGTGCTTGATCTATGTATCCATGATCCGATCAGTTGTATCTTGTTCCATGCAATCTGGATTTAACTCTGTGGGTGTGAGTTATTTTGTAATGTGGGATGTGTCTAGTAATGGTGGAAAGTATGGCTGAAGGTGGTCCACATTGAACACTAGGAGCAGGCCAAGGAATGGGGATTCTGAGCTCAAATGCATTGTCTCCCACAACCTTGGTAACCGTGTAAGGACCATATCGAAGTGGTCTAATTTTTCGATAGGCTCTGGTAAGGCGTTCCTCTCGCAAATGCAACTAAAGTTTATCGCCCACCTGAAACTTGTGTGGCACCCAATGTTGATCATGTTGCTGCTTGTACTTGGCATTTGATTTCTCCAGAATGTCATGGACCTACTGTATAATATGTTGGATGTGCTCAATGAAGTTGTTTGCCTTATCGGTTTCGAACTGGACATGAGCCGAATCTACGTGAGTAGCTGCAAATGGCATGGCCACATCAATGGGACATAGTGGTTGGAATCTTGAGCTCACCTAAAAAGGGTTGTGGCTAGTCGAGCTATGGAGAGCCTGGTTGTAGCTGTGTTGAACATAGGGGAGGCTCTCGTCCCATGTGCGTGGATGCTTTGAGTTGTACATGCGCAAAATGTGTATGATCATCCTGTTGACAACCTCTATCTGAGCATCAGTTTGAGGGTGGAAGGCTGTGGAGTTGGTGAGTTTGGTGTCTTGCATTGCCTAGAGACTGGACCAGAATGTACTGAGGAACCTGCTGCCCCAATCTGAGATGATAGATTGTGGGATCCCAAAGTGTACCCACACTCATTCAAAAAAGAGTTTAGCAGTGGCTTCTGCTGTGATATTCTTCTTGCAGGCCATCATAATGGCCATCCTTGAGAACCTATCGATGACCACAAAAACACAGTTGTTTCCATGCTTAGTGGAAGGAAGGCCTGACATGTAATCCATGGAGATGGATTCACAAGGTTGAATAGGAGTAGGCAGTGAGGTAGAGAGGCCTTGCTTCTCGATGGTTAGTTTAGCAATGGCACAAGTAGTGCATGATATGTTGTACTTGCCGACATCCTGTCAAAGACTTGGCCAATAGAAATAATTCTGTAGTATTGCCAACGTTTTTTCGACCCTGAAATGCACAATAGCCCGACTATAGTGTGCTTCCCAAATCATCTTGGAATTCTCTCTTGAAGGAACACAAAAGTTACCTAGGTGACATAACAGGTCATCCTGGAGGTGAAAATATGGAACATGCTGACCCTCTGAGAGTGTCTAGTATGTGTGGCTGAATTTCAAGTCTCTTTTGTAGAGAAGTGGCCAATCAGAAGTCTCGTGCCCATAAGAGTTGAACACAGTGGTTAACGCCATGATCGGTGGTCGACTGAGGAAATCTACAACATTATTGGTGCTACCTTTATTATACTTGATATTCAAATGGAACTGTTGCAGGTATTTGGACCACCTATGATGGCGATCATGACCATTTCCTTCCCCAAAATGTAATGCTTCCTTTGTTGGTAGGCCTACACAATGGAATACATCTCTTTGTCATAAGTGGGATACTTCTAGACCGTGTCTAAAATCTTCTCAAAGTGATATGCCACTGGATGCCCATGTTGAGTAAGGACTACCCCAATAGCATAGTCAAAGGCATCTATCTTGACCTTAAATGGTTGTTGCAAGTCTCGTAATGCAAGAACTGGTGCCGAGAAAAGGCGATATTTCAAATCTGTGAATGCCTTCTATTGAGATTCCAACCAAAATAATTTTTCTTTCACTTCTCCCTTGGTGACTTGACTCAAGGGTTAAGTGATATGAGAAAATCCCAACACGAACCTGCGGTAGAAATTGGCAAGGCCTAGAAAGTTGCGAAGCTCTATCAGAGTGGTTGGAGATGGCTAATACCGAATGACTTGGATCTTGGCTAGATCCACATGTAGCCCTTCATCAATAATGTATCCCAGCTACTGAACCTGGGTCATGCCAAAAGTGCATTTCTCCAAATTGGCACATAACGTGTGTTTCCGCAATGTTTCGAGAACCTTTCAGATGTGGTGGAGGTGCTCTTCCCAAATATGGCTGAAGGCCAAGATGTCATCCAAGTATACCACTAAAAATGAGTTGGTGAATGCCTACAAGATGTCATCCATTAGCCTCATGAAGGTTGCAAGAGCATTCATTAATCCAAAAGGAATAACCAACCATTCGAAAAGGCCCTCCTTGGCTTTGAAGGCAGTCTTCCACACATTGAAGGGTTCAATTGGTGCGTGGTGATATCCTGACTTCAAATCAATCTTGCTGAAATATTTTTCCCCCTTTTGTTGGTTCAGGAGGTCATCAATCCATGGGATTGGGTACCTATTATGGACAATGATCTTGTTCAGCGCTCGATAGTCAATACAGTGTCTCCAAGTCCCATCCTTCTTTTGTACCAACATGATCAGGCTCCCACAGGGTGATGAACTTGGATAGTTGTGACACTTTTGCAGTACCTCATGAATTTTCCTCTTGATTTCATCATTCTCCAGAGCAAAGCGCCGATAGATTGGTCCATTATACAGCCAAGCACATGGGGTCAGATTAATGTAGTGCTTGACTTGATAGTGTAGAGGAACCCCTGAGGGGGAGATGAGGATGTCCTGATGCTCCTCTACGAACTTATTCATCTGTAGTTTTCGTGTGGAGGGGCCCTGTATGGAGGTCGTGGCCACCATCCTTTTCTTTCCTTGAGGGTGTATGATCAGGAAAACAAATTCCCTGGTTTTGGAAATGAGCTTACTGCATTGTTTTATAGTAACTAAAGAGATGGCAGTAAGTGGTGCTACCTCTGGTATCTTGTACAACTTATTTCCAAAAGTAAGAATAATAGCACGGGGCCTTGATTCATACACAACATGCTGCTTCCACAAGTATGGTTATCCTAATAATACATAACAAACTTCAAGGGGATAAATGTCACATAATAGCTCATCGATGAAGGGCTTGATGTTCTATGGAAGGCAACGCTGTTGGCTCACGCGAAGATCCCGTCCTTGGTAAAGCCACCCGATGGTGTACGATTGTGGATGTGTTGTGGTTGGTAGGCCTAGCCGCTTCATGACCACTATCGAAATGAGGTTCTTTTGGCTTCTTCTTTCGACAATGAACTGTAGCGAGGAGCCCTTTACCCACATCTGGGAGTGGAAGAGACAGTCCTCCTCCTCTGGATATTTAGGTTCCTCCTTCTAGAACTTCGTGGTGGCAATGATGATGTTGGGCTCTGCATCAATAATCTGCTTCCCTTTGTCATTCCCCTTATTGTGTTCTAACTCATATTCAGAACATGCATCTAATTTTGAAACCTTTAGCTCGACCACCAGTGATTACTTGGCCCGACACTCGCTTGTGTTGTGAGTGGAACTCTTATGGAACTCGCACCACTTTCCCATGTCTTTTTTCAGCTTTGCAGCGCTATTCTTTGCTTGCAGCTTTGGCAAGTTGTCTTGGGCTACCCAGCCTTGGCCTTGTCCTTTGTTCTGTGGTTTGGGGGCATCTTTCCCTTGTTTCAGATTCACAGATCTAAAGTCTCACTTCTTCTGTTTAAACGTTTTCTCAGCCTTGATGGTATACCGGTATGCCGTGACAAGCGAGGAGATGTTCAAGAATTCTATTTTTCCTCGATGTACCTGTGTAGGTAGCCATAGTATTTGAGTACCAAATGCTGCTCTGTATCCTTGATACCAAACTTTTTGCAAAGGGTATGGAAAATATTGGTAAACTCTGGCACGTCTTGATCCCTTCCCTACCGCAGCGTGGTCCACATTATGTATCATAGCTTCTAATAGGGTATTACTGCTCCTTGATGGCATCTCGGAATGAATTCCAAGTGGGTGACGCTGAAAATAGTGAGCCTGTAGTTTCATCCTTCTACACACAGTAGGTTTCCCACCAATCCTTGACATGGGGAGCTTCTTTGAGAAGAGCGAAAATAATATTTTCCTGACTGGAAAATTCATGGACAAAAAAATAACCCTATAGCATGCTTATCCATTTATTGATGACATCTACATCTATCTGACCCTCGAATATGGGGATTTAAAAATTAACTTGTACCTTATATGGTGTGGCGTTTCTAGAGTTGCTGTTGGAAGTTGATGTGTCGCCCCTTGGTAGCTGCTGAAGGATCTGGGCAAAGTTGTCCATCATCACATTCCTTTACCGCTCGAGGGCTTCTTTAAGAAATATTTTGATAGGATCTCCTACCCCCTTGTCTTTCTTTCCATCTGCCATGGGAGGCCATCGGGATTTGCAAGGTAGGTCTTGCAAAGGTTCGACCAGTTCAATCCCTAACTCCTTATATCTCGTCCTTGTTGGGAAAATGCAAAGAAAAATAGAGAAGAAATGCAGAATGCTCTGATACCATTGATCTAGATTTAAACATGAATGAAAAAAATTATAGAGATAACCGTAAACATAGAGATCCGGCAGAAATAATACTTCATTTAATTAACGTAAAATACTGAAATATGCTTACAAACAGGAATGGAAATAAACCATCTAGGTTGATGGTAGCTTATCTCTGAGAAGAGATGTGGCAGGTACATGCCTCTGAATTGTCTTACAATGAGGCTGAAGGGCCTTTTTATTATTGAAAAATAAGAGAAAACCATAAACAACCAAAACCCTAACCCGAGGAGATGTAACAATAGGAGCTTATGGGCCACGTTGGGGTGAGTTGGACAACCAACTTCCTGGGGTTGTGACTTGGTCATACTATCTCCATTTGATGTGCATGATAGCCTGTTGGAAATATATCTCTGAGGACTACGATGAAAAATATGATCTTAGTCAAAAAATTGATGGCAATATATTTCCCAAAAAAGGTCGTTTAGGGCCTCAAAACGGATTTGGAAGTTTAGGACCCAAAAAGAAGCTAGAAATAGTAAACTATGCTATAATTAAGGAAACTAAAAAATTGGAAGAAGCAATCGTGGGGGTCCAAGTGGAATTGGCGGGTGGTTGCCAATGTCCACATGGATCATCTACTCTCATGCTTCACTTGAATAGTCCACGAGTTACCAATTCCATGTTACATCATCTACATCGAGTTAGGGCATCCCCACAACTAGAAGACCCTTACACATGACTGCCAACATACTTCTCCAATCATCCCTTTGATATGAAATAGAGGATCTATTTCACAAATCTATGGACATTATAATGTCCTTGACTCGGGACACCATCTATTCATCATCCAAGGGATTATTGGAAACACTCCTTTTCTTTTCCTCTCGCCTTCTAATCCGATGTGCCTTTTTTCACCTTCGTTTGTTAGTAGGCTACTCAATAGTCCATGTGGGATCCTCGAAAAAACTCCTAAGGAATCCTTAAGCTTCCCATTAACTAATTCATGCTATTGTAAACATATTTGACCCAACGTCCCTATAAAAGAACTGTTGCAATGTGTTTGTATCTTGCTATTCATGAAACCTGGTTAGAGTAGTTGTTGTAGCCCTAAATCCTCCCACTATCATAAAAGGTGCTCCTTAATGGATGCGACACACCTCAAGAATCCTACTCCTCACCCATGCATCCATTAAGGATAGATTCCAAGCCTCAAGGCATCTCATACACTGTTGGGTTGTGTTATATTCTTTTGATGTAGTTAATAGGGGGTTTGAAGGGCACCCGTAACCCTACTTTATGGGGTCCAGGGTAGCGCCCCAAAAAATTTTGGTTTTGGGCCCTATGTTAGGTTGGGAGGGCCCACCTATGGTTTTGTGCATGATTTTCGCACATTTTTTTGGACGCGATGGTTTTCTGTCCATGATATTGGACGTGATGGTTTTTCGGTCCATGGTATTGGACACGATGGATTTCAGTCCATGGTATTGGATGCTTCGACATGTATAAATATGTATTGTAACATTGAAAGGAACATAATAAAAAATCAAGCTGGTAGTCCCGGTTTTGGGATCCAGGGGAAAATATCTATGCATATGTGTTTTATTTGTTATGCTCTCGCATTGTTTATTTTCTTTATTTAAGAATTCGTATGCAGGTAATTTCTGTACAAGGTTAAAACCTACATTTGGTATCAGAGCTATTTTGGCTTCAAGGGGACACCTTTATTGCTGAGGGGTTTTTTCTCGTGGCTGTGGTAGACCCTGTTCAGTGGGAGATCTATGAGATCAACTCTGGTGGTGAAAGAAGATGGAGACTAGTGGAAAGATAGAGATTGAGAAGCTCAATGGTCAGAGTTTTGGGTTGTGGAAACTCAAGATGGAGGATCTGTTGGTGGATAAAGATCAGTGGATCGCGGTAGATCTGGGTACTAAACCAACGAGAGTGACCGATGAAGAATGGAAGAAGTTGGATCAAAAGACAAAGAGCACAATACGATTGTGTGTCTCAGATTCAATATTGTTGAATCTATCAGGGGAAGCTACGGTGAAGGCTTTGTGGGACAAGTTAGGGACTTTGTACGAATCTAAGTCTTTGGTGAATAAACTGTTCCTGCGGAAAAAGTTGTATAACCTGAGGATGAAAGATGGAGACTCAATGACAGAGCATCTAAATGGGTTTAATACTGTGGTAAGTTAGTTATCATCTGTTGAGATTAAAATTTCAGATGAAGATAAGTGCATCAGTTTGTTGTGTTCTCTACCAGATTCGTGGGATAGTCTCGTTATTGCAATAGGTAGCAATGCAACTGCTTTGTCGTTTAATGAAATAGTCTTAGCCTTACTGAAGAAGGAGATGAGACGAAAAATATGGAGATACAGAATGGTGATGCCTTATCTGTACGAGGACGGTCCCTGAACAGAAACAAAAATAAGTCATCGAGTAGGAGATCTAAATCTAGAGGGAGATCTAAATCTCCAGGAAAACCTACAAAGGTGGTGTGCTGGAAATGCGAAAAGGAAGGGCACTTCATAAGGGATTGTAAATCTAAAGCTCCTGATAAAGGAAAGGGATCTGATGATGCTCCTTCTGCAGAGGTGAAAACCACCTTAGATGAAGGTGGGTATGTGTACTTGGCTTCTTCAAGTACACATGTAGATCACGAGGCATGGTTGATTGACTCAGGTGCATCCTTTCACTTCACTCCCCAAAGAGAATGGTTTTGCGAGTATGAGAAATACGATGGTGGTGATGTCTTCTTAGGAGATGATAGGAAGGCTAGAATCATTGGTCGTGGAAAAGTAAAGCTAAAGTTGCAAGGTGGAAGGGTTAGAACAGTTTCGGGTGTTCTGCATATTCCTGCATTAGCCAGAAATCTGATTTCTGTAAGCAAGTTCGATGATGCAGGTGTAAAGATAGTGTACGAGAATGATACCTACAAGATGGTTCGAGGAGAACTAATATTGATGCGGGGAGTTCGGATTGGAACTCTATACAAGTTGCAAGGTAGCACTGTTGTTGATGGGTGCAATAGTTCTATGGTTCCTGAAAATGGAGTAGAAAATCTAATGGTCTCTCGAGAGAAGACCATGTTGTGGCATCAAAGGCTTGGACATATTGGAGAGAAGGACCTTTGAATACTTCATGATAAAGGTATGGTGGAAGGTATGAATAATATCTCTTTGGATTTTGATTTCTGTGAAAACTATGTATATGGGAAGCAGAATTGGGTGAGTTTCCCCTCTGGTAGTAAGAGGACAAAATAGATATTAGAACTTGTACGAAGTGATGTGTTTGGACATGTGAAGGTTCCATCACTGAGTAAGTCTATGTACTATGTATCATTTATAGATGACTTCTCAAGGAATACATGGATATATTTCCTTAAGAAAAAATCTGAAGTCTTTGACAGGTTTAAAGAATTTAAGTCTCTGGTGGAAAATTAGACAGAAAAGAAGATAAAGGTGCTGAGGACAGATAATGGTGGAGAATTTTGTAGCAAGGAATTTGAAGAATTCTGTAAGAAGTGTGGTATAGCACGGCAGAAGACTACTCCCTATACACCTCAGCAAAATGGAGTCGCAGAAAGAATGAACAAGACGTTGATGGAAAGGGCAAGAAGCATGCTTAGTGGTGCCGGGTTAGGACAAGAATTATGGGCAGAGGCGGTGGATACTGCATGTTACCTGGTCAACAGGTCACCTTCATCAGCATTGGAGGATAAGACTCCACATGAAGTA
The DNA here is from genome assembly GCA_031772625.1 of Pinus tabuliformis. NCBI lineage: Eukaryota > Viridiplantae > Streptophyta > Pinopsida > Pinales > Pinaceae > Pinus > Pinus tabuliformis. The sequence continues at coordinate 284,613,576 of CM062806.1, read as the reverse complement.
TGGACTGGTAAGAAACCCTCTCTTTCACATCTGAGGGTCTTTGGATGTGATGCATATGTACATGTTCCAAAGGAGAAATGAACCAAGTTGGATAGTAAATATGAAAAGTGCATCTTTATTGGGTATAAATATGGTTTAAAGGGTTATAACCTTTGGAACCCAGTCACATAGAAGGTTGTGTACAGCCGAGATGTGGTGTTCAGAGAGGTAAAAGATGTTATTAAACATGAAATCCAACCAAAGGAACCTGAGAAGATAGAGTTTGAGCCAAAGGAGGAAGAATCAGACTCTGCAGCAGAGGAGGAATCAGAAGATGAAGAGCCACAAACTCTGGCTGTGAGAAGATCAGGTCGAGAAAGAAGGCAGCCAAGAAGGTATAGTCCATCTGCTTTTTGTTCAAATTTTGCTTTGTCTGTTACTGATGATGATCCCAAAACTGTGAAGGAAGCAGTGGATTCAGAGGATGGAAAACTCTGGAAAGAGGCCATGGTTGATGAAATGGCATCTTTGCACAAAAATGAAGCTTGGGATCTGGTGGAGTTGGTGGCTGGAAGGAAACCCATTGGTAGCAAATGGGTGTTCAAGAAGAAGACAAATGTAGAAGGAAAGGTGAAGAAATACAAAGCTCGATTGGTAGCAAAAGGTTATTCCCAGGTGCCGGGAATTGATTTTGGTGATATTTTTTCTCCTGTTGCCAAGGTAACTTCTATTAGATTACTTTTATATGTTGCTGCTACTTTTAATTTTGAGGTAGAACAGATGGATGTGAAGACAACATTTCTTCATGGGGATTTGGAAGAGGAAATCTACATGAAGCAACCTGAAGGCTTTATGGTGAAGGGTAAGAAAGAACTGGTATGCAAGTTAAATAAGTCTCTATATGGCTTAAAATAGTCACCAAGGATGTGGTATTAGAATTTTTGATACATTTATATGGGGACTTGGCTTCACCGTAAGCAAAGTAGATCATTGTGTGTATTTTAAATTAATTGGTGGCTGTGTTATTTATCTGCTCTTGTATGTGGATGATATGGTGTTGGTTGGAAATGACAAAGAAATTATCCAGGATTTGAAGACCCAATTGTCCTCCAAATTCGACATGAAGGATCTTGGTGCTACAAACTATATTTTGGGCATGGAAATTAAAAGAGATCGGGCAAAGAGGAAGCTCTAGTTAAACCAGAGGAAGTATGTCGAGACAATACTGCAGAGGCTTAATATGCAGGATAGTAAACCGGTGAAGGTTCCTATTCCTGTAGGTGTGAAGTTATCTACTGAACATTATCCCAAGACGCAAGAAGAGGAAGAGGACATGTCCCGTGTTTCATATGCAAGTGCAGTGGGTAGCCTGATGTATGCAATGGTATCTACCAGACCAGACATTGCACATGTAGTGGGAGTATTGAGAAGGTTTATGTCAAAACCTGGGAAGGAGCACTGGACAACAGTGAAGTGGGTTTTCAGGTATTTGCGTGGCGCTAGTGATTATGATTTGTGCTACCAAGGAAGACCAGGATTGGACAGAGTGTTGGATATTCATGGCTTTGTTGATGCAGACTGGGCTAGAGATCTGGATCAGAGAAGATTTACAAGTGGGTATGTGTTTAACCTATTTGGAGGTGTAGTCAGTTGGATGAGTAAGAAACAATCTGTAGTGGCACTATCAACTACAGAGGCAGAATACATGGCAGCCACTCATGAAAGAAAGGAAGCAGTTTGGTTGCAGAGATTGTGTTCAAGTATGGGGTTAGTACAGAGAGCTATAAGAATATACTATGACAGCCAAAGTGCAATTTTCTTGGCAAAGAACCCTGCTGATCATTCAAAGACAAAGCACATTGATGTTCAGTATCACTTTGTGATGGATATGATAGAAGACAGAAAGGTGTTGCTGGTAAAGGTGGACACTTTGAAGAATACTGCAGATGCATTGACAAAATCTTTGAACTCTGATAAGTTCTCTTGGTGTAGAGAAGCAATGGGCATCTCAGGGCTCGAAAAATTACTAATCTCTCCTATGGCCCCCTGTGGAAAGAAAACAACAAGTGGGAGATTGTTGGGTTGTGTTATATTCTTTCCACGTAGTTAATAGGGGGTTTGAAGGGCACCCATAGCCCCACTTTATGGGGTCCGGGGCAGCGCCCCAGAAAATTTTGGTTTTGGACCCTATGTTAGGTTGGGCGGACCCGCCTATGGTTTTGTGCATGATTTTCGCACATGTTTTTGGACGCGATGGTTTTCTGTCCATGATATTGGACGCGATGGTTTTTCAGTCCATGGTATTGGACGCGATGGATTTCGTTCCATGGTATTGGATGCTTCGACATGTATAAATATGTATTGTAACATTGAAAGGAACATAATGAAAAATCAAGCTGGTAATCCCGGTTTTGGGATCCAGGGGAAAATATCTGTGCATATGTGTTTTATGTGTTATGCTCTCACATTGTTTATTTTCTTTGTTGAAGAATTTGTATGCAGGTAATTTCTGTATAGGGTTAAAACCTACATACACAACCCAACTATGTGCCATGGCTTGCAGCCTATCACAACAAACCTCTTCAAGTAGTGGCGTCCAAAAAAGCGCCCAAACACTCCTCAAATATCATCGTCTTTTATCACAAGGAGCTTGACATAAGATCTAGCCTCCTTGGCCACTAGAACAAAATATTCAACCACCTTTTCTAGCCCAAAGATAGTCCCCTACTACTACATTTTTGTCGACCTCCATCACAGAATTCAGACCCTCCTCCACATTCTCAAGGACCTATCCCTTGATGTGGCTAGGGCTATTTTCAAAGCTACTTTTCCTTCAGATGACGTTGCACGAATGAATGCGAAAATAATTCCAATTCACCATTTATTTATTTCCAAATGAGGGGCTGCAATGAATAGATGAAGAGACACATCTATTGGTTAATTTTTACCTCAAGCCTACATGACTTGAAAACCAATAACTAATTTTCAACTTCAAAAATTCATTTCTATGCTTCTACAACTCATAATTTAATGATTCATGAAGCATTGGATTCTCCTTTTCTCCCTCTATCATCTCATTCCATCACATGTAGAAATGTGCCTCCGGAATTTCCCCAAACATGATTGGATGGAAAACCCCATACTTGGGTCATGGGGGCTTGACTGGTGGAGCAATACCATACAACGTGTGTTCATATTACGGGATATATATTGAGGAAAAAATGACATAATATATTGGGGTATATAAGGGGTAAAGGGTTTTTATATTGGAAAATATAAAAAATGGAGGTTAAAGTTAATGAGAAAATACAAAGGGGTGTAAAAAATGTTGATAAAAGAATGGACACTTACAATATCTAGTGAAAGTAGTGGTTTTTCAAATTGGGAAGCTGTATTGGGTTAATATTGGTAGGGGGTTAAACAATAATATTTTAGAGGGATTTTCCAATACGTAGTCAAATTAAGGGTATTTTTTAATATGCCACAAACACATGTGATATGTCAAAGGTTCAATGAGTGAGTCCCCTGTGACTTAGGTTCCATACCCATGAGACAACTTGTGGTGCTCTGACCTCCAACCCTTGAACACTAGGGCTTGGATCACCTCCCAAGATACACAAAAAATAACACTCCTTCTTAGCAATAGATGTACTTCCAAGAATAGGAGGTAACCATCATCATTCATCAACAGTGGTCCATCTTGCATCCATCACTACAACATAACTTGTAGAATGAATATGGAAATCTTGGTAGTGCCTTTGCCTCGTTACATCTAAGCCTAAATATCTTGAAGCTCCATAGGGTTGATCCCTCTAAGACTAGAATTTCTCAAAGCCTACATGATATCCACTGGCTCAATCCTACAAGAACGGATCCTCTTGGATGAAATATCACTTGTCAAAATCCCTAAAATCTCATACATGAAACATCATAATCAAATCAAGACTCTAGCCTTCCAACTTGCAGCCCATCACATGAAGACCTCTCAATCAACCAGATCTTGTCCATGCCAAAGAAACCCTTGAGCTGTCCCACCCATCCTTGACAAGACATAGGAAGTCCATGATCTACAAACTGATACACGACATATTGAAGTGCTCTAGGTTCACTACCAATCAAACAAATCTCCCATCCTATCACATCATGTATTCTATTAGGACCACATCCCCATGTCTTCAGCTAAACCTTCTACTAGATGATATAGAAACCCACAACTCTATCTGAGTTGCTTCGTTGTTCACACTCTGATTGACTGTCCCTCAAAGTAACTTAGATACGCTTTGATACCATGTTGAATTTTCATAACCTTGGATATAGGATAGAATCTTAAAATCCCTGATGCTACCAAACCATGAATCTCAACAATACTACTTTTCACAGCTGAATATAGACAACATCAAATCACACATGCACATAATATAGATAATTTTTTCCAATTTTGTATAATAACCCAACTTTTTTATATTAATAAACATATAATACAACACTCTTGGGCTATCATACTAGGAATAGTGGCCCTCACACAACCACTAGTGCAAGATATAAAACTAGGTCTTGGTGTCATTACATCGACAACTAATATACCCAGAACAAGATACTTCGATCATCTAGCTATTGGATGCTATCTTATCTCCTTTAGTTGTACCCTATAGTTGCCCAGTCCTACAGCTCGAAATTTTCAACCCCTATCTCTATCAATGCTTCAAGACCATTTGGTCACTGAATCCTGTATATCCAATCTACTCTCTATTTGTGCCTTTGTCCATCAAGGCTAGAACACACCGAGACTCTTGTCGAGTTGTTCACAACTCCACCTGTGATTAACTCTTGATCTGCCCACTGTTTCTCCTACGCTACTCACAGAGTTCCGCCCACTATGGCCTTCTTGTGGTGCATTGATGGAGACCAACATAGGGCATGGAGGGTTGCCACCTATCAGTGCAAGATGTGGATCTCCTACAATGAACATGTGCTAGGAGGATTGGCCATCATTTTGTTGTAGAATTCCTTCTCCACAAACACGTCTAGGGCTCGAAAAAAGGCTCCTGGTTTTACAAATCGTTAAGCTCAACAATTTCATCTCCTACAACTACCTTTTTCCATTAAGATGTTTGTCATTGTGCTCCAACATGGGCACCATCACGTCGTCCTCCAGCATACCATGAGTGCATAATCCACTTTCACATTTTTTCTACTCTCGCACTACCCTCCAATAATCCATGCATGACCAAGTCTATGCTATGACATCTCCACCTAGTTAGGGCATCCCCACAATTAGGATACCCTTACACAGGACTCCTAAAATAATTCTGTAATTCACCCTTTTCTCTGCAATAGAGGAGCTACTACACAAATTTAGGTACCTTAAAATTTCCTTCACATGGGACATCGTCTATTCATCAACAAAGGGAACACCTACAATACTCCATTCTTTTTTTCTCTTTCCTTCTAATTTGATGTGCCTATTTTCACCTTGGCTACTTGGTTAGCTACACAATAATCCACGTGGGATCCTCTAGAAAACTTCTAAGGCCTCCTTAAGTTCCCCATCAACTGATCCACACCCTAGTCAACATATTTGACCCAACATCCATCCAAAAAGAAAAGGTGCACATGTGCTTGTATCTTGTTATTTGTGACACCTAGTTAGGGCACATGTTGCAGTCCTCAATCCTCCAACATTCATAAAACATACCCTTTAAGGGCTATGACACACCTCAAGAAAGCTACTCCTCACCTGTGTCGTCACTAAAGATAGATGACAAGCCTCAAGGAACATCTTATGCAACCCAGTTATGTGCTATGGTCTATGCCCTAACACAACAACCCTCCTTAAGTAGTGACCTCCAAAATAGTGCCCAAACACTCAATAAACAACAATGTCTTTTCTCACAAGGATCTCGACCTAACAGCTAGCCCCCTCGACCTATAGAACATGAAACTTGGTCCCCTTTTCTAGCCCAAAGACAGTCCACTACCACTGCAGCTCACTCAGCCTCTGTCACAAAATTCAGACCCTGCTCTATGTTATCTAGGGCCTTTATTTTTCTGTAGCTAGGGATAATTTTAGAGCTCCTCTTCCTTGAGATGATGTTGCATGAATGGATGCTAAAACAACTCCAATTCAACCTCTATTTATAGCAAAATGAGGGGTTCCAATGAATAGATGAAGAGACACATCTACTGGCTAATTTTTACATCAAGCCTACATTACTTGAAAACCGATAATTAGTTTTCAACTTCAAAAATGAATTTCTCCACTTCTACAACTCAGAATTCAATGATTATCAAAGCTTTGGATTCTCCTTTCCACCCTCTATTTTCTGATGCCATCATATGTAGAAATGTGCCTCCAAAAATACCCTAAACATGATTGGTTGGAAAACCCCATAATTGTTTTCCAAGTCCACAATCCTACTTGTGGTTCTTTGGCTTCTAACCCATGAACACTAGGGCTTGGAATACCACCCAAGATACATAAGAAACAACACTCCCTCTTAGCGAGGGAGATACTTGAAAGAATAGGAATTAACCATCATCATATGGTGACACTAACCCATATTCAATCCATGGCTATAGCATACCGTGTAGAATGAATCTAGAAATCTCAGTAGTTTCTTTGCCTCATTACATCTGAACCTCAAGATCCTGAACCTCCATAGCATTTCTCCCTTTGAGGGTTGACTCCCACTAAGCCTGCATGATATTCATTGGCTCAGTCCTATAAGAATTCATCCTCCTGGATCAAATACCACTCATGCAAATCCCTTTAATCTTGGATATGCAACATCATAATCCAATGAAGACTCTAGGCTTCCAACTAGTAGTCCATTGCATGAATCCATCTCGATACACCTAATCCACTCCATTCCAAAGAAACGCTCGAGTTGTCCCACCCATCAATGACAAGATATAGGTAGTCCACAATATACAAACTGCTACACAACATATTGAAGTGCACTAGGTCAACCACTGATACACTAGAACTCCCAACCCCCGTCACTATGTAGTATATTGAGACCACATCTCCATGTCTTCTGTTGAACCCTATACAACATGATCTAAACACCCACAACTCCATTTGAGTTTCTTCAATGTGCACAATTTTATTCACTGACCCTTAAAGTATCCCTAAATCCTTCCACAATCATCGAAATTATGTTTAACGATTGTTTCACACCTCAAGAAGCCAACTCCTCACCCACACTACCACTAAGGATAGATGCCAAGCCTTAAGGCATCACCCAACTATGTACTATGGTCTGTAGTCTAGCACAATAACCCTCTTGAAGCAACAACCTCCAAAACATTTCCCAAACACTCCTCAAACAACAACGTCTTTTCTCACAAGGAGCTCGGCCTACTGGTCAGCCTCCTTGACTTTTAGAAAAACAAATGTTGTCCTAATTTCTAGCCCAAAGATAGTCCGCTCCCACTACAACTCACTCAACCTCCATCATAAAGTCATACCCTCCTCCACATTATCTAGATCCTCTCCTTTGATTTGGCTAGGGCTTTAGAGCTCCTTTTCTTTCAAATGGTGTTGCATGAATGGACTCTAAAAAAAATCCAATTCGCCCTCTATTTATAGCCAAATGGGGGTCTCTAATGACTAGATGAAGAGACACATCTATTGGCTAAGTTTTTACATCAATCTTACATTACCTGAAAACCAATAATTAATATTCGACTTCAAAAATTTGTCTCTCCACTTCGACAACTTGAAATTTGATGATTCTCATAGCATTGGATTCTCATTTCCACCCTCTATCATCTCATGCCATAACATGTAGAAGTGTGCCCCCAGAATTACCCCAAATATGTTTGGGTGAAAACCCCCATACTTGGGTTCCAATCCCACAAGCTTACTTGTCGTTCTTTGACCTATAACGCTCGAACATTAGGGCTTGGAGTACCTCCCAAGCTACACAAAAAGCACACTCCCTCTTAGTGAGGGAAGTACTTACAAGACTAAGAAGTAACCATCATCATCTGAAGGCACTAACCCATCTGGAATTCATCACTACAACATACCCTATAGAATGAATCTGACAATCTCCATAGTGCCTCTTCCTCATTACATCTGAACCTAAAGATCTCGAACCTCCATAGAGTTTCTCACTCTGAGGTTAGACTCCCTCTAAGCCTACATGATCTCCACTAGCCCAATCCTTGAAGCACTCATCCTCCTGGATCAAACACTACTCATGAAAATCCCTCCAATCTCGGATATGTAACATCATGATCTGATGAAGACTATAGTCTTCCAACCTATAGTCGTGATTCAGAGTTAAACATGAATGTAACAAATTACAGAGATAACCATAAACATAGATATACAGTAGAAATAATACTTCATTTCATTAATGTAAAATACTGAAATATGCTTACAAACAGTAATGGAAATAAAACAGCTAGGACGATGGTAGCTTATCTTTGAGAAGAGATGTGGTGGCTACATGGCTCTGAACTATGTTACAATGAGGCTTGAAAGCCTATTTATTATTGAGAAACAATGGAAAACCCTTAACATACCAAAACCTAACCCTAGAAGATGAAACGCCAAACTGTGGGCCCTGTTTGGGTAAATTGGTACATCAACTTCCTGGGGTCGTAACTTTGGCATACAATCTCCATTTGACGCGTGCAATAGCTCGTTAGAAAGATCTATCCAAGCACTACCACTTTGGGAAGGGAAACATCAATCTATGGACCCATGTTGCCCACAGATTTCCCAAAAACATCGTTTAGGGCCTCAAAACGGCTCTGGAAGTCCAGGACCTGAAAAACTGCTAAAAATAGTAAGTTGTGCTACAATTAAGGAAACTAAAAATGTTGAGAGAAACAATGGTGGGGGTCCAGGTGGACTTGGCAGGTGGCCACCAAGATCCACATGAATCATTCCTCCCCCCTTAGGAAGCAATTGTCCCCATTGCATTGAGTTCCTCCATGAGATGAGGAAACTTTTGCTGAACTTGGTCCCTGGTGAACCACTTGCCCTGGTGAAGGAGTTGGTCTACTTTGACAACTCGATACAATTGGAGATTTTGTTGGTGAGTGTTCTTGATTTGTGTGTCCATGATCCGATCAGTTGCAGCTTGTTCCATGCAATCTGGATTTAATTCTGTGGGTGTGATCTGTTCTGCAATGTCTGATGTGTCCAACAATGGTGGAAAGTATGGATGAAGGCGGTCCACATTGAACACTGGGTGCAAGCCAAGGAATGGGGGAATGTTGAGCTCAAATGCATTATCTCCCATAGCCTTAGTAATGGTGTAAGGACCATATCGGAGTGGTCTTAGTTTCCAATAGGCTCTAGTAAGGTGTTCCTTTTGCAAATGCAACCAGACTTTGTTGCGCACCTGAAACTTGTGTGGCACTCAATGTTGTTCACGTCACTGCTTGTACTTGGCATTTGATTTCTCCAGAATGTCATGGACCTGTTGGCGAATATGTTATATGTGCTCAATGAAGCTTGTTGTCTTGTCTGTTTCGAACTAGACATGAGATGAATCTATGTGATTAGGTACAAGTGGCATGGCCACATCAATGGAGCATAGTGGCTGGAATCCCAAGCCCACTTGAAAAGGGTTGTGGCTAGTCAAGCTATGAAGAGCTTGGTTGTAGCTGTGATGAACATAGGGGAGGCTCGCGTCCCATGTGCGTGGATGCTTTGAGTTGTATATGCGCAGAATGTGCATAATCATCCTATTGACAACCATTGTCTGGCCATTAGTATGAGGATGGAAGGTTGTGGACTTAGTGAGTTTGGTGTCTAGAATTCACCAGAGACCGGACCAAAATGTACTGAGGAATTGACTGTCTTGATCTAATATGATAGACTTTGGGATCCCAAAGTGTAACCACACTTATTTAAAGAAGAGTTTAGCAGTGGCTTCTGCTGTGATATTCTTTTTGCAGGCTGCCATAATGGCCATCTTCGAGAACTTGTTGACGACCACAAAAACACAGTCATTTCCATGCTTAGTGGAAGGAAGGCCTGACATGTAATCCATGGAGATAGATTTCCAAGGTTGACTAGGCGTAGGCAGCGGGACATAGAGGCGTTGCTTATTGATGGTTGGTTTGGCAATGGCATAGGCAGTAATGATCTGATGTACTTCCCAACATCTTATCTAAGATGCGGCCAATAGAAATACTTTTGTAGTACTACCACTATTTTCTCAACCCAGAAACGCCCAACAACTCGACTTTAGTGTGCTTCTCAAATCGTCTTGGCACGCTCGCTTGAAGGAACACAAAGGTGACCCAGGTGGCATAATAGGGCATCCTGGAGGTGAAAATCTGGAACATGTCGACCCTCCAAGAGGTTTTGGTATGTGTGGCTGAATTCCAGGTCGCTTTTGTAGAGGAGTGGCCAATCAAAAGTCTCATGCCCACAAGAGTTAAGCACGGTGTTTAACGCCATGATCAGTGGTCGATTGAGGCAAGCTGCAACATTATTGGTGTTGCCCTTATTATACTTTATATTCTAGTGGAATTGTTACAGGTATGTAGACCACTTCCAATGGCGATCATTCAACAATTTCCCTTGGGTTTGTATGAACTGCAGGGGTTGGTGGTCTATGTGGATGACCATTTCCTTCCCCAAAATGTAATTCTTCCATTGTGGATAATTTTGCATAATGGAATACATCTCTTTATCATAAGTGGGATACTTCCAGACTGTGTCTGAAAGTGTTTCAATGTGATATGCCACTGGATGCCCACGTTGAGTAAGGATTGCCCCAATAGCATAGTTAGAGGCATCTTTCTCGACCTCCTGTGATATGCCACTGGATGCCCATGTTGAGTAAGGACTCCCCCAATAGCATAGTCAGAGGCATCTACCTCGACCTCAAATGGTTGTTGTAAATATGGTAACACGAGCACTGGTGCCATGCAGAGGCAATCTTTTAACTTTATGAATGCCTTCTTTTGTGATTCATACCAAAAGAATTTTGCTTTCACTCCCCCCTTGGTGACTTAACTCAAGGACCAAGTGATATGAGAAAAACCCAATACGAACCTGCGGTAGAAGTTGGCAAGACCTAGAAAGCTGCGGAGCTCTGTTAGAGTGGTTGGAGATGGCCAATCCTGAATGACTTGGATCTTGGTTGGATCCACATGCACCCCCTGTTCATCGATAATGTATCCCAGATACTGAACTTGGGTCATGCCAACAGTGCATTTCTGCAAATTGGCACATAGCTTGTGTTGTCGCAGTGTTTAGAGAACCCGTCGGATGTGGTGGCAGTGTTCTTCCCAACTCTGGGTGAAGATCAAAATGTCATCCAAGTATACCACTACAAATGAGTTGGTGAATGGCCACAAGATGTCCTTCATTAGCCTCATGAAGGTTGCAGGAGCATTCGTCAATCCGAAAGGCATAACCAACCATTCAAAAAGGCCCTATTTGGATTTAAAGGCAGTCTTCCACACATGAAAGGGTTTGATTGGTACCTGGTGATATCCTGACTTAAAATTGATCTTCTCGAAATATTTTGTCCCCTTTAGTTGGTCCAGGAGGTCATCAATCCATGGGATCAGGTACCTATTATGGACAATGATCTTGTTCAGCGCCCGATAGTCAATACAGAGTCTCCAAGTTCCATCCTTCTTCATAAGACAGTGAACTTGGATGGTTGTGACCTTTCTGTAGGCGAGCTCCTGAATTTGTCTCTTGATATCATCGTTCTCGAGAATGCAGCTCTAATAAATTGGTCCATTGGGTAGCAGTGCACTAGGGGTTAGATTGATGGAGTGCTTGACCTGACAGTGCAGAGGAACCCATGCGGGGGAGGTGAAGATGTCCTCGTACTCCTCCACGACCTTGTCCATCTGTAGTTGTCATGCGGAGGGGCCTTGTTTGGAGGCTGTGGCCACTATCTTCTTCTTTCCTTGAGGGAATATCATCAGGAAAACAAATTTCCTAGTTTTGGAAATGAGCTTATTGCATTGTTTTGCAGTAATCAAAGAGATGGCGGTAGGCGGTGCTACCTCTAGTATCTTGTACAACTTATTTCCCAATGTAATAATAGCAGCACAAGGCCTTGATTCATACACAGCATGTCGCTTCCACAAGTATGGTTGTCCTAATAGTACATCATAGACTTCAAGGGGAGCAATGTCACACAATACCTCATCCGTGAAGGGCTTCATTTTGTATGAAAGGTGACACTACTGGTTCACACAAAGATCTCGTCCTTGGTGAAGCCACCTGATGGTCTATAGTTGTGGATGTGCTGTGGTCGATAAGCCCAACTGCTTCACGACCTCTACCAAAATGAGGTTCTTTTGGCTCCTGCTATCGACAATGAACTGTAGCAGGGAGCCCTTTACCCACATCTTGGAGTGGAAGAGACACTCCTCCTCCACTGGATCTTCGGGTTCATTTTTCTGGATCTTGGTGGTAGCAGCAGTGGCATTGGGATCCGTATCAATGATCTACTTCCCTTTGTCATTCCCCTTGTTGGGTTTTGACTCAAAGTCGGAACATGTATCTGATTTTGAAATCTTTAGCTCAGCCACCAGTGATTGCTTGGCTCGACACTCACTTTTGTTGTGAGTGGAGCCCTTTTGGAACTCACACCATTTTACCGTGTCCTTTTTCGACTTTACGACACTATTTTTTTCTTGCAGCTTTGGCGAGCTGTCTTGGGCTACCTCACCTTGGCTTTGCCTTTTGTTCTGTGGTTTAGGGGCACCTTTCCATTGCTTTGGATTCGCAGATCCAAAGTCTCGCTTCTTTTGTTTAAACTTCGGCTCGACCTTGATGGCATATCGGTATGCTGTGCCAAGTGAGGAGATGTTTAGGGATTCTATTTCTTGTTGGATGTACTCGTGTAGGCAGCTGTGGTATTTGAGTATCAAATGCTAATCCGATCCTTGATACCCAACTTTGTGCGAAGGGTATGGAAAATATTGGTGAACTCCAGCACGTCTTTGGTCCCTTCCCTGCCGCAGCATGGTACACTTTATGTATTCATCCTCATCGCTACTGATATGGTAGTACTGCTCCTTGATGGCATCCCAGAATGAATTCTAGGTGTGTACGATGAAAAAATAGTGAGTCGGTACTTTCATCCTTCTACTCGCAGTAGGTTTCCCACTAGTCCTTGACATGGGGGCTGCTTTGAGAATAGCAAAAAAAATCTTTTCCTGACTGGAAAATTTATGAACAAAAAAAGAACCCTCTAGCAGATTTAGCCATTTACCTACGCCATCTGCATCTATCTAACCCTTGAATATGGGGATTTAAAAATTAACTTGTACTTTAAAGGGCGTGTAATTTCCAGAGTAGTTGCTGGAAGGTGATGCGTCTCTTTTGGGTAGCCACTAAAGGATCTGGGAAAAGTTATCCATCATTACGTTCCGTTGTCGCTCGAGGGCTTCTTCGAGCAAGATTTTGATAGGATCTATTGCCCCCTCGTCTTTCTTCTCATTTGTCATGGGAGGCCATCGGGATTTTCGAGGCTGGTCTTGTAAAGGCTCGACCAGTTCAAGCCCTAACTCCTTATATCTTGACCTTGTTGGGGACATGCAAAGAAAAATAGAGAAAAAGTAGACCGCTTTGATACCACTGATCTGGACTTAAACGGGAATGAAAAAAATTATAGAGGTAACCATAAACATAGATATGCAAAGGAAATAATACTTCATTTCATCAATGTAAAATACTGAAATATGCTTACAAACAGTAATGGAAATAAGCTAGCTAGGGCGATTGTAGCTTATCTCTGAGAAGAGATGTGGTGGCTACATGCCTCTGAACTGAGTTACAATGAGGCTTGAAGGCCTATTTATTATTGAGAAACAATGGAAAACCCTTAACATACCAAAACCTAACCCTAGAAGATGAAATGCTAAACTGTGGGCCCCATTTGGGTAAATTTGTACATCAACTTCCCGGGATCATAACTTGTTGGGTACGAACAAAGTCCCACATCGATTAGAAGTGGGAAGGATCATGGGTATATAAGGATGGAAAAATATCTCCATTGGTATGAGGCCTTTTGGGTAAAGCCCAAAAACAAACCCATGAGCGCTTAGGCCCAAAGTGGACAATATCATACCATTGTGGAGATATGTGGTGTCCATAGTCCTTAACAAGTGGTATCAGAGCCAAGGTTCGAAGTTAGCCAAGAATCCTCAGAATGCCGAACGAAGGTGGTGAGCCCCGGTAAGCCCATGGATGAGCTCGGTTAGAGCAAGCTCTCAAGACAGGTGGTGCTTCCATGTAAGGCGTGTGCTTCCAACGCATTGGAGCGGAGAATCCTGGTTGGTAGAGAGGGGAGAATCCTACGGATGGATAATCGTTTAAGGGGAGGCTATGGTCCTTTGTTCGAGGGGAGGATTGTTGGGTACGAACAAGGTCCCACATTGATTAGAAGTGGGAAGGATCATGGGTATATAAGGATGGACAAACATCTCCATTGGTATGAGGCCTTTTGGGTAAAGCCCAAAAACAAATCCATGAGGGCTTAGGCCCAAAGTGGACAATATCATACCATTATGGAGATATATGGTGTCCAAAGAATCTTTACAAGTGGTATCAGAGCCAAGGTTTGAAGTTAGCCAAGAATACTCAGAGTGTCGAATGAAGGTGGTGAGCCCCGGTAGGATCGGCCCCCTCGGACCCCCGAAGCTAAAAACAAATGTAAAATTGCCTTGTAAAAGTATAGTAATTTCGAGTCAATCTGGGTTGTTCATTAGGCCGATGATCTGAACGTAGAACTTACGTTTAGTTTATGGTTTTTTTCCCTAGAAAGAAACCCCTCTCTTTGTATGAGGGCATTGTATTTTAGGCTGTGAAATAGATGTGTATTCTGTGAGCGAGAAACGGAGAGGTGAGACTGTGAGAGAAAACAGAGGATATTACAGCAGTTTTCCTATAGGTTATGTCTCTTCATTTTGCTCGATAATAGAAAAGGAAGGACTGGCTATTTGGGGTGGACGTAGCCCAAACTGGGTGAACCACGTATATCTGTGTCTCTCTTGTTTTGTGCGTTTTCTATGTTTATATTTCTGCAATATTTTATGTGATCCATTGCTCCGTAATATATAATTTTCTAACATAACTTTGGCATACGATCTCTGTTTGACACGTGAAATAGCTCGTTAGAAAGATCTATCTGAGCACTACCACTTTGGGAAGGGAAACATCAATCCATGGACCCATGTTGCCCCTATATTTCCCAAAAAAACGTTGTTTAGGGCCTCAAAATAGCTCTAGATGTTCAGGACCTGAAAAACTGCTAAAAATAGTAAGTTGTGCTACAATTAAGGAAACTAAAAAATGTTGAGAGAAACAATGATGGGGGTCCAGGTGGACTTGGCAGGTGGCCACCAAGATCCACCTAGATCAAGTCCATCACATGAAACTATCTCGATCAATCTGATCTCGTTCATGCTAAAGAAACCCTTGAGCTATCCCACCCATCCATGGAAAGGCATAGGAAGTTCACGATCTACAAGACAAAACACAAGATACTGAAGTGCACGACGGTCAACACTGATCCACCAAAACTCTTAGCCTATACCATCATGTAGTCTATCAAGACCATGTCTCCATGTCTTCAGATGAACCCTCTACTCCATGATCCAGAAACCGACAACTCCCTATGAGTTGCTTCAATGTGCACACCCTGATTCATCTCCCCTCAAAGTAGCTTAGATACGCTCTGATACCATGGTTGAATTTTGCATGACCATAGATCTAGGATATAATATTAAAATCCCTAACACTACGTAACCAAGAATCTCAATGATACTACCTTGCACAAAGGTATATAAACAAAATTAAATTACACATGCACAAAACATAGACAACTTTTTACAATTTTGTACAATAACCCAACTTCATTATATTAAAAAATGTATAATACAATAGTTTAGGGCTCCTATACTAGGGATAATAGTCCTCATACATCCACTAGTACAAGATACAAAAATGGGGCTTGGTGTTAGTCCATCTATAACCAATCTACCCTCAACTGGTTACTCTGACCAACTGGTTCTCTCATGCACTCTCAACGCCTCTCATTCGTACCTTGTACCTGCCTAGTCCTGCAGCTCCCGATTTGTAGATCCTACCTCTATCAATCCTCAAACTCCATCTAACCATTGAATCTCAACTATCCAATCTGCTATCTAATCATGTCTTTGTCCATCAAGGTCACATCACATTGAGACAACTCTTGAGTTTTTCACAACTACACTTGTGAACAATTTTCGATATGCTAGCTACTTCTCCTCAAACACTCATGAAATTCAGTGAACTATGGTCTTCCTATACAATGCCAATGAAGACCAACATAAGGTGAGGAGGGTTGGCACATATGACTATAATATTTTCATCTCCTAAGATGAGCGCAAGTGATCCATTAATGAAAAAGGTATTATAGAATATTTGTGAATTTTCTTATGTTACTTAGTGCAATGGATCGAAAAGATTGTGAATAACATAAACACATAAACAATTTGAAAACATGTTCAAACACATCAACACAACCAAATTTAATAAATGAGTTCACCAGACTTTCTGGCTACATCTACTAGTCCTTTCACTTCTAGTACTGACCTCTTTATTTTGTCTCCAAATTCGTGTTACAAGTATGAGCTTGAAAACAGAGTCTCAAATAAGAAAATGAACATCACCACTGCATTTAGCTTGAGTTTCTAGTCAAATGACTATAAAATCAACCATATTTGGCCACTGTGACCTCCAGACCCCTTGAAATGGTCCAAAACCTGTTTTTGTTGGTTATCTCCCTGTGATATGCTATCGATATACCACATGTAGTTACAATTTGTGGTGAATGTGGGATAATGTGCTAAATTAAAATCAAAGGATCAACGGTTTTGGGGTTGACCCTGACCATCCAACCTTTTTCCACTAGATATCCCAACACCAAAATCAACAGCTATCATGACACCCACTCGCCAACTGGGTTGGTCGATCTCCACCATCAATCAATCCCACATGATCTAACGAATATCATGCAATCTCATGTGAATTCATGCATGACCGATATACGATTGAAAGCGTGTGAGAAAAGTGGTTTTCTCGTGTTATGTGTCACCTGCTAAGGTTAATCATGTGAAATTGAGGAATACCATTTACCATTTTATAAGCATGCAAGATACTGCTTACCACTTACGAAACTAGTCCTTTGTTCTGCTAACACGTGGCTTAATCTGATCTCTTCATTTCTTAACTTTATTTTGTGCAACATAATCCTAGCCATCCATCTCCCTCATTCTCGTTTATTGATCTAACTGATCCAATGACTGTTCTTCACTGCTATGTTCTTTTGCATCTCACTGTGTAAGAGTCCTCTCGGCTTCTTTTTCAGTGTATTTATTCTCACCAAGTCTGTTGATAGCCTAACCAACAGTGAGCTTATTCCAGCAAAGTCATTGCCACTCCATGAGGTCAGGGGTTTGATCCTCCCTGAACCCAAAATTTTGGGATTTCATGCCAACATTGGGCAAATCTGGCTTGTCACATGTCAACACTAGATTGGCCTATGTTAACCAATAAAAAATTTCCACGTCACCTTATTTATTGACATCATCCAGAACCCATGACTCATTTCGAGGTTGCAACGTGTCTTGATGACATAGGAATTGATTATTGGCCATTAACTGTTGACACTTGATCACTTTCATCTGCATTTGAAGACTTTGATCCGGAGACAAAACTAAATCCATTTTGGATCAACAGGACAAGAGGAATGCCCATCATTTATTGCAAAGGTACTTCTCCACACACACGTCTTAGGCTACAAAAACTTCTCTTGGTTGGGCAGGCCCTTGAGCTCAACAATTCCCTCTCTCATAACTACCTTTCTCCATCAAGGTGTTTCTCATGGGCCTCCAACTTGGACACTATCACATTGTCCTCTAGTAGATGATAAGTGCCAAATCCACATTCACATTTGGTTTATCTAACGCTACCCTCGATCACTCCACAAGTGACTAAGTCCTCGTTGTAGCATCTGCACCTAGGTAGGGTGTCACCAAACCTAGGAGACCCTTACACAGAACTACCAACAAACTTATGTTATGCACCCCTTTCTTTGTTATATAGGAGATAATGTGCAAATCTAGGTACATCAAAATTTCCTTCACCTGGGAACATCTGCAACAACCCCTGTTCTTTCCCCTTGCCTTTTAATATGATGTGCTTGTTGTAACCTTGGCTGCTTTGTATGCTACCCAACAGTCCATATGGGCTCCTATAAACAAATCCTAAGCCCTCCTCAACCTTCCCATCAACTCGTCCATGCTCTAGTCAATATCTTTGATCTGACATCCCTCCGAAAACACTATTGCACGTGTGTTTGTATCTTATTTTTCATGACACCTAGTTAGGGAACTTGTTGTAGCCCTAAATTGTCCCACAATCATCAAACATTCCATTTAAGGGTTGCAACACACCTCACAAAGCGTACTCCACACCCACGTTGCCACTAAGGATACATTCCAAGCCTCAAGGAACCTCCTACACAATCGATATGTGTGCTAGGGCCCACAACCTAGCACAACAACCCTCCTCAAGAAGAAACCTCCAAAAAAGTACCCAAACACTCCTGAAACACAATGTATATTCTCATAAGTAGCTCAGCCTAACAACCAACCTCCATGGCCTTTAGAACAACAAAATCAGTACCATTTTCTAGCCCTAAGATAGTCTGATGTCTTTGTAGACCACTCAGCCTCCATCACATAATTCAGATCCTTCTCCATGTTGTCTAAGGCCTCTTCTTTGTTGCTTCTAGGGCTAATTTCAGATCTCATTTTCCTTGATATGATATGCACAAATGGATGCTATAAAAACTCCAATTCACCCTCAATTTATATCCAAATGAGGGGAATAGATGAAGCGACACATCTATGGGATAATTTTTACATCAAGCCTACATGACTTGAAACCCAGTAATTATGTTGTGTTGTTCACAGATCCACTTGTGAACAACTATATATCTACCCACTACTACTCGTCGGCTACTCAGGGAATTCAGCCCACTATGGTCTTATTGTGCTGCACAGATGAAGACCAACATAGGGGACAAAGGGTTCCTACCTATCACTGCAATATTTCAATCTCCTAAAAGTAACATGATCTAGGAGGATTCCCCATCATCATTTGTATAATTCCTTCTCCACCCACACGCCTTGGGCTCCACAAACTACTCGTGGGGTATCACACACTTAAACTCAACACCTGCCTCTCTCGGAATTACCTTTATCCATCAAGGTGTTGCTCACTAGGCTCCAAATTGGATGCTATTACACTATTCTATAGTAGAACATAAGTTCCCAATACACATTCACATTTGGTCTACTATCACGCTGCCCTCCATCAGTCTACAAGTGACCAAGTCCTTGTTGTAGCATCTGCACCTAGTTAGGACGTCACCAAACCTAGGAGACCCTTACACATATTTTCCAACAAACTTATCCTATGCATCCTTTCCTTTGTAATAGAGGAGCTATTGCGCAAATCTGAGTACATCAAAATTTCCTTCACTTGGGACACCATATACTCATTAACCAAGGGAACATCTACAACACTCCTTGTTGTTGTCCTCTTTCCTTCCATTATGATGTGCCTGTTGTCACCTTGGATGATTGGTAGGCTACCCAAGAGTCCATGTGGGCTCCTCCAAACAACTCTTAAGGTCTTGTCAAGTTTCCCATAAAATGATCCATGCTTTGTTCAACATATTTGACCCAACATCCCTCAAAAAACATTGTTGCACATGTGTTTGTATCTTGTTGTTCATGGCACCTGGTTATGGTACTTGTTGTAGCTCTAAATCCTCTCACAACCATTAAACATTCCCTTTAAGTGGTGCATCTCACCTCAAGAAGTGTAATCCTCACCCACTCTGTCTCTAAGGATATTTTCCAAGCCTCAAGGCACCTCCTATGTAGCCCAATAGTTTTTTATGGCATATGGCCTACCATAATATCCCTCCTGAAGTAGCAACCTCCAAAACAGTTCCCAAACACTCCTCAAACAACAACGTATTTGATCACAAGGAGATCGGCCTAATAGCCAGCCTCATCGACCTCTAGAATAGAAAACTCAGTCCTCTTTTCTAGCCCCAAAACACTCTCCTACCATTGTAGCTCACTCCATGTCCATCACATAATTTAGACCCTCCTGCATGTTGTCTAGGTCGTCTCCTTTGTTGCGACTAAGGCTAATTTCAAAGCTCCTTTTCCTTGAGATAATGCTTCACAAATCGATGCTAAAACAACTCCAATTCACCCTCTATTTATAGCCACATGAGGGGATCTAATGAATAGATGAAGAGACACATCTATTGGCTAATTTTTACATCTAGCCTACATGGCTTGAAAATTAATAATTAATTTTCAACGTCAAAAATTCATTTCTCCACTTCTACAACTCAGAATTTGATGATTCTCAAAGCATTGGATTCTCCTTTCTGCTCTCTATCGTCTTCTGCCATCACATGTAGAAATGTGCATATGGAATTGACCCAAACACGATTGGGTACAAAACCCCATACTTCGGTTCCAAGCCCACATGTCTACTTAGGGGCTTTGACCTCCAACCCTTAAACACTTAGTCTTGGAGTACCTCCCAAGCTACACGAAAAGAAAAGTAATTCCCATGATACATGAGATAACAATAATTAACAAGAAACCAATAAGACATCAAATATTGTCTTTGTTAAGATGAATTCACCTTAATGAGGAGAAACCAAAAAATAAGTATTTCCAACCCGAAGGAGAAAGAGTTGAAATGAAAGTTCCAAAAAAACTCCATAAGGCATGAAAAATACCTAGAAAACAAACACGATCAACATTTCAGTTATTAATATTAATATGGGTAGTTATCATATGAATATAAATAAAATAATTTTTGTAACAATAACTTTGTTCAAGAGTGAAGCGAAGTGGTTACCTAGTATAGTTCTTGGGGTACGCCACATTCCTATATGGAAAAGAAAAAGTCTGGATAAGAATTAAACCAGAACCATAAATGGAATCGAAAAATAAGACTTCTCTAATAGGACATAAGAGAGTGAATTGAAGACATCAACCATGAATAAAATAAGAATAATAAATGTTCTTCAAAGATAGAATAACCATGTTAAACAATTCTATGAAAATAAAATCGACCCTGCAGGTTTCAATTAAGTCTTAATTAAGTTCAATTTACATGTAATCAAAATGAAAATAACCCTTCGTCGAAAAAACGAGGCCCTAGGGTTGATAGAAGAAAGAAAGTTTCCTATAACTGTACCGGGCACAAATAAACGAAGATTGCATAAGAATATAAAATCCCAAATATAGAATAATAGTACTCTCGTTTAACAGCCTCCACGGATAATACTATGGTGAGAATAATCTCACTGTATATAGAAAACAACGAAAAGAACATCTATATAACCATTCATAAGAACCCTAAACAGTATTAAAAACCGTAAGGCAAGAAAAAAATAGAATGCCCTCAAATAACATCGAGGGTGATGGAAATTTTGAAGAAAAAATAGTATAAGTAACGAGAGTGAATCAGTACCCAATAAATATTTGTAGAATAAACAAGATAGAAATCCCTTTGAATTGGTAAAGCTTTCCATTTGGGTTGAAAAGTGTAAAAACGCTATTTTTGCTTCTTCGAATACGACATGTGTGTATTTCTATGAGACTCCGAGACTCAGAGTAATCACCTTGTAGATTTGCAGTGAAGAAACAAACAAGCGTATCAGTAATTAATAACGAATACAACCCAAATAAAAAGGTAGAATTGAAATAGTATACTTGGTTGCAAGCCTATTTAAAGGAAATAATGCCTGTGCGAAGATTCTCCGAGTTGAGAACGACAAGTAAACCCTTCCTTTCATAAATTGTAATGTCAATTGTTATTATATGATAGGTGGAGACCATTTGCTCAGGAAGGGGATTCAAAAACACATGTTAGAAACCTCAGCGAGGAAAAGGACTAATGCCATTGAAGAAAAAAAAAACTCAGTTGAAACCCTAGCCGTAGAGAGTTTCATGTCCAAGAGAAACTTTAATAAAAATGAATGGGTGAGAACAAACCCCTGAAGGTCATTAAACCTCATCGTAACCGTAACTTCAAATCAACCGTTGATTTGGCAATGGAAACGTAAGTCGTTGATACGGTGAATGCATAACTAGATACATGGCTATTGAAGATAGTCTTCCTTCTCGTGAATATAATAATCCAGAGACAGGTCGAAATACATATGCGGAGTAAAAAATACCCTATAGTCCCACATTGGAAACAAATGATATAAATTACATATTATAAGGATTGAATTGGAGTAGGATTATAGGAAAAGAGGATGGTTGTGATGGTAAACCATTATAATTATTCAATTAAATAGATATTTTGATTTATTGGCATGATGATGAACTATAGTGGTTGATTAGAAATGCCTCAACTTATTGGCATGATGATGAACCATATAGGTTGATTAGAAATGCCTCAACTTAAATCTTAAATTGGAATATTGTGGATTTATTACGAACCTGAAAATATAATCATAAGGTTCTATATCAATTTTTATTGTATTTTGCAATAGATTAAAGTCCAAAATTTTAATCTCATATATAATCCGACGAATTAAAATTGAATATTCTTAGCAAGAGACTTTAAGGTATAGTGTTCCATAGGATTTCACGAAGAGTTGAATTAGACGTGAAGTAATTTGTAAGGTTGATAATTCATCAATGATATCGTGCTAAATGGTATTCCCAAGGTTAAGGAGGCTTGTTTATTCAAGTTCATCCTGGACTACGAAGGTTAAGGAGGCTCGTTCATTCAAGTTCATCTTGGACGTCTTTACTTCTACTTCATGTATGGAGATCAATTAGTTTAAGTCCATGATTTTTTTCTTTAAGACCGATATTACAATCCAAAGGAATTTAACGACTATCTTAGGGTTCCAAAGAAAATCTCTCCCATCAAATTACCTAGGGTCCCCTCTGATAGTGTGTTAGAAAACATATATTACAAAACAATGGAACACATAAAATATTGCAAAAAAGAAAAATACAGAAAACACATAGAGTAAGAGAGACACTGATATTCGTGGTTCATCCAATTTGGGCTACGTCCATGAAGAAACAACCAATTATTCCTTTATATTATCAAGCAAATTGAAGAGATACAACCTAAAGCAGATCTGATATAATTTACTCTTCGCTATCATACAATATCCTCTCTCTTTCTCACTCAAAATAATAATCCACATACAAAATAAAATTCCCTCATATAAACTGAGGGTTGCCTTCTAGGGGAAAAAACCCTAAATTAAAATAAATTCTACTGTCAGATCATCTGCCTAACTAACAAATCAAATTGGCTACAAAATTACAATATTTCATAAGGAAAATTTTCATCTATGTTCCCATTAGGAAATTGGGTTCAACGTGATGATACCTCTGAATAAAGAAGATAATCATGCTCCACACCCAACACAGTGCAAGCATGGAAGGAGTCCAATTGGGAGAAAGTTATCTTAAAGCATGAGGAAAGGGTTAAATGATGGATGATGAGAACCTTGAACTTGGTTGGTTAGTTGATCCTAACAAAGGTGATGCTTTAGGCTATCCGAGGTGAAATTTTATCTATCATTCCTACTCCTAACAGAGTACTCCAAAACATGAGGGATGTGTAAATCGAAAGAGGTGGGAGGGCTTGGTATTTAAGATCCAAAGACAACCAACAGAGAAAATGGAGAAACATTATGGTGAAGATGGTTAAAACGGGAGTCGAAAGCATGGGAAAAACTATGGAAATTAAAATATGCACCTATTTCCAAACTAAAAACCTAATCAAGCTCTCAGGTCCAATTCAGGGGTCGACAGTTTGGAATTTACCATGGAATAATAGAGGCATCATACAAAAAAATTTCTTATGGGAAAAAAGAAATGAAAAAGAGGCCATGTTATGGGATGATGCTTGGAAACATCAATCAATGTTAAGAAAAGAGGAATGACGTCCCTTCAAATTAAGGATGGAACAATAGGGGTATAAATAATTCTACCAATGTTGGGATTAGGGACTGGAGAACAACGAATGAAGGTGATGGAATTTGAACATCTTTCGACATCCAGCCATGAATGACTTAGTCATTCAGAATTTAACAGAGGAACTAAGCAAGTGACAAATTTTGATTAATAATGACCAGGACCCGCTTAGGTGGGGGAAAAAAGGAGGAGGGGATTTCAAACTTACAAAATCCAAAGCATATATTAGTGTAGGAAATACTAGTTCCAATGACCCATCATGGAGGAAAGTATGATTGGCTCCACCCTGGCCAAAAATTAAAATTTTTATGTGGCTGATTTTAAATTGGAATGTTCTAACTTAGGACAATCTTATAAAGAGAGGATTTACAGGTGCATATTCGTGCTTCCTCAATGAAAAAAAGAAGAAAATCTTAATCATATACTAAACACCTACAATTGTACAGAGACCCTCTCAGACTGGTTGACCTTCATCTTTCAACTAACATACTGTAACATGGAGAACATACATGAAAAAATAGGTAAATAACGAGTGTAGTATACTAAAAACATGGTGGTGAATATGATCCAAACTTAAATAGGAATGAAACAACTTACAGGTATAATCATAAACACAGAGAGGTAGTAGAAAAACACTTCATTTCATTAATAGAAAAATATTGAACTATGGTTACAAACAGAATGGAAATAAGATACCTTGGGTAATGGTAGCTTATCTCTAAGAAGAGATGTGGTGGCTACATGCCTCTGCACTATGTTACAATGAGGCTCAAGGGCCTAATTGTTATTGGAAAACATGAGAAAATCATAAACAACCAAAAACCTAGCCCCACGAGATGTAACACAAAGAGTTTGTGGGCCCCATTGGGGTGATTTGGGTAGCCAACTTCTTGGGGTCGTAACTTGGTCATATCATCTCCATTTGGCACGTACAATACCTTGTTGGAAAGGCATCTCTGAGTACTACACATTTCTCCACACACCCTTTCCTATGGCTATGGGCCTACCACATACCCCAAAAAACACCTATTAGGTGGTCAAAACTGCTTCAAAGTTCAGGACCTGAAAAAATGATAAAAATAGTAAATGTTGAAATAAACAAGGAAACAAATCTAACTGACTTCGGGGTCTAGGTGGAGTAGGTAGGGGCCATCAATATCCACCCAGATCATTCCTCCCCCCTAGGAAGAAATGGTCCCCATTACATGTAGAGCATCCATGAGGTCAGGAAATTTCTGTTGAACCTGGTCCCTAGTGAAGGAGTTGGCCTACTTTGACAACTCAATATAGTTGTACCCACTATTGGAGAGAACTCTTGATCTATGTTTCCATGATCTAATCAGTTGTGGCCTATTCCATGTAGTCTGCGTTGAGATCTGTTGGTTTGAGTTACTCTACAATGTCTAACATGTCCACCAATGGTGGAAAGTATGGCCAAAGGAGGTCTACATTGAACACTGGGTGCATATCAAGGAATGGTGGGATTCTGAGATTGAACGCATTATCACCGATAACCTTAGTGATGGTGTATGGCCCATATTGGAGTAGGCGAAACTTGCGATGGGGTCCAACAAGGTGATCCTTCTACAAATGTAGCCAAACTTTGTCTCCCACCCGGAACTTGTGCGACCCTCAATGTTGATCATGGTCCTACATGTACCTAGCAATGACTCTATCCAGTATATCATGGACCTATTGGTGGATGTTTTGAATGTGCTTAATGAAGATGTTATCCCTTTCAAATTTGGACTAAACGTGAGTCAAATCTACCTGAGTGGCTACAAATGGGATGAACACATCAACGGGGCATAATGGATGAAATCCTAGCCCTACCTGAAAGGGGCTATGACCTGTTAAGTTGTGGAGAGCCATGTTATAGCTATGTTGGACAAACAAAATACTTTTGTCCCACGTGTGTCGATGCTTCGAGTTGTACATGCAAAGGATTTGTACGATCATAATTTTGACTAACTCTGTTTGGCCATCAGTTTGGGGATGGAAATCCGTGGACTTAGTAAGTTTTGTATCTAGTATGTACCAAAGACATGACCAATGAACTATGGGATCCCAAATTGTACCCACACTCACTCAAAGAATAGCTTAGCAGCAACCTCTGATGTGATACTCTTCTTGCAGGCCACCATGATGGCCGTCTTAGAGAATATGTCAATGACAAAAAAAACACTATCCTTGTCGTGCTTAGTAGAAGGAAGGCTCAACATAATCCATGGAGAGAGATTCCTAAGGTTGGCTAAGAGTAGGTAGAGGAGTATACATGCCTTGCTTCTTGATGGTTGGTTTGGCAATGGTACAAGAAATATGAGATCTAGTGTACTTCCCAAGATCCTCACGAAGTTTTTGCCAATAACAATACTTATACAATACTGCCACTCTTTTCTGTACTCTAAAATGTCCAACGACCCGACTGTAGTGTGCCTCCCGAATTATATTGGAATGCTCACTTGAAGGAACACAGATGTTTCCAAGGTGGCATAATAATGCATATTGAAGGTGAAATTTTGGAACTTGCCTCCCTTCCAGGAGTGTCTCATATATGTTGTTGAATTTTGGATCGCTCTTGTAAAGATGTGGCCACCCCAATGTCTCATGCCCACAAAAGTCAAGCACAATGATCAACACCATGATTGGTCATTGGTTGAGGCAACCAGTGACATTATTGGTGCTGCCCTTCTTATACTTAATCCTCAATTGGAACTGTTGCAGATAAGTGGACCATTTTTCATGGTGACCATTATACAACTTCCTTTATGTATGTATGAAATATAGAGGTTAGTGGTATGTGTGGATAATTGTTTCCTTCCCCAAAATGTAATGCTTCCATTGACGATAGGCCTGCATAATGGAATACATTTCTTTTCATAAGTGGCGTACTTTTGGATTGTGTCTAAAAGTGTCTCACTGTGGTAAGTCATTGGATGCCCATGCTGAGTAAGAACCACACCAATAACATAGTGAGAGACACCTGTCTCAATCTCAAATGGTTTTTGCATGTTTGGTAATGTGAGCACAGGTGCAGAACAAAGGTGATTCTTCAACTCGGATAATTTTTATTGTTGAGTTTCCAACCAAAAACACTTTTCTTTCTCTCCGTTCTTGGTGACTTGAATTAAAGGCCAAGTGATATGAGAGAACCCCAACACGAACGTATGATAGAAATTGGGAAGACCTAAAGAGCTATGGAGATCCATTAGAGTGGATGGGCTGGTCAATCTCGATGACTTGTATCTTGAATGAATCCACAAGTACATCATTCTCGTCAATGGTGAACCATATATATTGAACTTGGGTTAGGACAAAGGTGTATTTGTCCATGTTAGCAAACAACTTGTGTTGTCAGAGGGTTTGAAGGACCTATCCAATATGTTGGAGGTGCTCTTCCCAACTCTAGCTGAGGATCTGGATTTCATCTAAATATGCCACCACGAATGTATTTGTGAAGGGTCACAAGATGTTGTCCATTAGTCTGATGAAGGTTGCAAGGGAATTTGTCAATCTAAATGGCATGACTAACAAATCGAAAAGGCCCTCATTGGATTTGAAGGTAGTCTTCCACGCATCGAAGGATTCAATAGGCACCTGGTGATAACCTAACTTCAAGTCAATCCTACTGAAATATTTGGACCCCTTGAGCTAGTCGAGAAGGTCATCAGTCCATGGGATTGGATACCTATTTTGGACAATAATCTTGTTTACCACCTGATAGTCAATACAAAACCTCCAGGTCCCATGTTTCTTATGTACCAATACAATCAGGCTCCCACAAGGTGATGAGCTTGGCCTGATGTTCCATTTATGTAATAGTTCTTGAATCTTCCTCTTGATCTAATCATTCTCAAGAACAGAGAGTTGATAGATCAATCCATTGGGTAGCGTTGTGCCCAGGGTCAGATTGATGGAGTGCTTGACCTGAGAGTGCAACATTACCCTTATGGGCAAGGCAAAAATATCCTTGTACTCCTCCATGACCTTGTCCATCTATTGCTGTTGTGCAGAGGAGCCCTACCTGGAAGCCATGGCCACAACCTTCTTCTGGCCATAGGGGCGAATCATAAGGAAAACAATTTCTTGGTCTAGGAAATGATCTTACTTCATTTCTTTACAGTGATCAAAGAGATCGCAGTAGGTAGGGCTAGCTCTGGTATCTTGTGCAACTTATTAGCCAAAGTAATAATTAGAAAGCAAGGTCTAGACTCATATGCAACATGTCCCTTCCATAAGTATGTTTGTCCTAACAATACATCAAAAACTTCAAGATGAGCAACGTCACATAATACCTGATCTGAGAAAGACTTGATGTTGTAGTGAAGGCGACACTGTTGGCTGATGCGAAGATATTATCCTTGGTGAAGCCACCTAATATTGTATGGCTGTGGATGTGTTGTAGGATTTAGGCCCAACTACTTCATGAACTCTGCTGAAATGAGGTTCTTTTGGCTCCCATTGTTGACAATGAACTGCAGCAGAGAACCCTTCACCTACATCTATGAGTAGAAGAGGCATTTCCCCTCCTGTGGATCTTCAGGCTCAATGTTCTGGATCTTGGTGGTGGTCATAGTGGCACTAGGCTTTGCATCAATGATTTGCTTCCATTTTTCAATTCCCTTATTGGGTTTTGATTCAAAGTCAGAACCAAAATCTGATTCGGAAGCCTTCAGCGCGACCACCAGTGACTGCTTGGCCCAACATTCATTTATATTGTGAGTGGAGCTCTTATGGAACTCAAACCATTTTCCCATGTCTTTGACTTCGTGGCGTTGTTCTTTTGTTGTGGCTTTAGCAGGTTGTCATGGGTAGTATTGCCTCGGCTTGTTCCTTTGTTCTGCGCTTTGGGGGTGCCTTTTGCTTGCTTTGGATTCAGAGATCCAAAGTCCCTCTTCTTATGTTTAAACTTCTACTCAATCTTCATAGTGTACTGATATGTCGTGTCAAGCAAGGAAATGTCCAGGAACTCCATCTCATCCTGGATGTACTTGTGTAGACAGTCGCGGTACTTGCACACTAGATGGCACTCATAATCCTTGATACCTAGCTTCGTGCGAAGGGTATGGAATTTTTTGTGAACTCTGGCACATCTTGGTCCCTTCCCTACCATAGCATGGTCCACTTTATGTATCTATATTCATAGCTACCCATAGGGTAGTATTGTTCCTTGATGGCATCTCATAAAGAATTCCAAGTGGGTGTAGCTGAAAAAATGAGGGTTCACTCTCGTCCTTTTGTTCACAGTACATTTCCCACCAGTCCTTGACATGTGGGGTGGCTTTGAGAAGTGAAAAACTAACCTTTTGCAAATTGGAAAAGTCATGAAATGAAAAATATCCTTCCAACAGATTTATCCATTTATTTATGGCGTCTACATCTATCAGGCCTTCGAATATGGGAATATCAAAGTTAACTTGTACCTTAAAAGGAGTTACGCTTATAGAGTGGCTGTTTGATGAAGATGCATCACCTGTGGATAACCGTCGAAGGATCTAGTCAAATTTATCCATCATAGCACCCCTTTATCACTCGAGTGCTTCCTCAAGCAAAATTTTGAAAGGATCTGCTGCCCCCTTGTCTTTCATTTCTTCTGCCATGGGAGCTCAGTGGGTTTTTCGAAGTTGATCTTGCAATGGTTCAACCAGATGAAGCCCTAACTCCTTATATGCTAACCTCATTGGGGACATGCAAAGAAAAATAGAGAAAGAGTAGACCGCTCTGATACAACTCATCTAAACTTAAACAAGAATGCAACAAATTACATATATGATCATAAATGCATATATGCAACAGAAAAGAACATCATTTTATTAACAAAAAAGTACTAAACTATATTTATAAATAGAATGAAAATGAGATAGCTCGGGTGATGGTAGCTTACCTTTGAGAAGAGATGTGGTGGCTACATGCCTTTGAACTATGTTACAATGAGGCTCAAGGGCTTATTTATTATTTGAAAACATGATAAGACCCTAAAAAACCAAAACCCTAATCCTAGTAGATGTAACACCAAGAATTTGTGGACCCCGTTGGGGTTAGTTGGGCAGCCAACTTCTCGGGGCTCTAACTTGATCATATTATCTCTTTTTGGTGCATATGATACCTTGTCAAAAAGGTATCTTTGAGTATTATAGCTTTTAAATTGAGTCATTGCTTGTGGTAATGGGCCTGCCACGGAACCCAAAAAGGGTCGTTTAGGGGGTCAAAACAACTCTGAAATTTCAGGACTTGAAAAAACTACTAAAAATAGTAAATTCTAAAATGAACAAGGAAATAGGTGAAACTGACTGGGGGGTCTGGGTGGAGTAGGCAGGTAGCCACCAATATCCACCTGTAATAGAATATGACCTGGAATTTGATTATGGGTTTCATCCTCTAAGCAGTCTAGAAGGAGTGAACTAATACATATTTTCTGATAATAAACATCCCGTCCAAAACCTGGTAGAGGAAATAAGACGTTATCTTAGGGAGAAATTTATTAGCATAGAAACTCAATCCTCAGAGGAACAACCATCCCCCTAGCAAGTGCGAATTATGGATTTTTTTGATATTGAATCCTTGAGTGGTTTCAACCATTGACCTCGTCAGCACAATATTCAAGTTGGCTTCATGGTATGGTTGATTCCCCCTGAAGTTTTCCTAAAACTAAACTTTGACGGGCCATAAAAAAGGAATCCAGGTGAGGCAGAGACTAGAGGCGTCACTCGAGACTTGATAGGAAAAATATGTAGACTATACTTCATAAACATGGGACAGACCTAAAAAAATGCAGCATAAATCTAAACCTTGAAGCATGGGTTTGAAATGATCATTTAAGAAGGAATGATAAATGTGATAGTTAAAGGGGACTCTATGTTAACCATAAAAGTTTCACATTGGTTGAAATGTGGTGCATAGTTGAGCAAAGTAACAAAGAAATGGCACATGAACCAGTTAATCAATCACATTTAGAAACATCTATAGGTGTTGAAAACTATGGAGTTCACCTTAGTTCGTTGCTCAGCAAAAGCATTGGTGGACAAGGTGGAACATGCAGGGGTAGATAATGTCCAATCACTAATCGATATGGAGTGGGAGGAACTATCTGATGGTCAATTGAAAAAGGAATGTCGAAGGTTGGCGGAGCGAGAATAATCCATGTCAGAAAGGCAGGTTGATAGAGAAGTGGTACGCCTAAATAAAGACAACAACCCATTTGGCGATGTGAACGAATAGCCCTAATTATGTAGACAAGTAGCGGTTAGTTGAGAAATGAGAACGGGTACCTGTTCACATTATATAGAATGGGTGGTGGTTGATGATGGGAGGGAGGGAATTTCCTCCTTTATTGGTCATCCTTTGGATCGCTTCATTAGTTGGAGAGGGCGGAGAGATGAGTGGAGAAGTATGACATCCCAAGGGAACCATACTACAACAGGGTCATCATGATTATGGTTATGTACATATTTATCACTGTGGTGAATGAGAGGGAGGTTGTCCAAAGGCTTGCATGATTGAACAACAATATCACTAGCATGAACACGTTACCGAAACTAAAGAACGAATGTACTCAAAAATCGATGAGGCAAGTCATGTATTGGCTATTTCCTTTAAATTTCAAAGTAGGTCAGGGACCTTGCATTATAGAGATAAGGCCAAACGCCTACAAAGTGATGTAACTGTGCACGTGAGGTAGAACATTTAGCAAAGGAAGTTAAGGTTTCAAGGAGTGTAATGATCAAGGGTCATAGTGCTAGGGACATACCTTGAGTGGATGCTCAGTGTTTAGAGGCTAACAAAAGGACACCCATGGACGATGCGTCGAGGTTGGCTGCAATAAATTATCAAACTGTCGTCATGCAAAAAGGGAAAGGCATAGTGGAAATATTAGAGAGTGAGGTCATAAGATAGTGTAGGGTTGTTTAAGATGATGAAATTTGTTATATACCTAGGGGGGATAATATGGGGTACCAAGAGGGGTACCCAAGGTAATAATGTAATAATGGGATGGGCCATAGTAATAAATAAGGTGGTTAACCCATGTCATGTAAGGGACCACAAGTAGTTAATAATAATGTAATGGGCCCATGGTATTAGTTTGATGGTATGAGGGAACCATGGTAATAATACATGGTATTGTATGTATGAGGCCTATATAAAGGCTAGAGACTCCACATGGAGGAGATGAAGAGAAGAATTATTGAATGAACAGGCATATGGCTTGTGGAGTGTTCTCCTTCCTTAAGGAGTGAATGTATGGTGTTGCCCTACCTTAAGGGTTTGATCAATAAAGAATCATTTCATATTATTTCTGGGTTTATTTGCATGATCTTATATTTTCATATCAGATATACCTTAAGGGTTTGATATCAATAAAGAAGCATTTTTATCTATTTCTATCTTACTGTTTCTGGGTTTATTTCCATTATCATATATTCTTGGGTCAGATCTACAACACTTGGTATCAGAGCTACAACAAGTGGTATCAGAGCTACAACAAAATATCACTCAGAATTTGATTAATTACACTCTCTTTTGCACAGTTAGTCATTTAAATGTTTTCCTCTGATACCCAGATTTGAGAACCCTAATTTCTCTCCCATCCTAGTTGATCTCTTTCATTCCTTCCAAAATCCAGCCTAGGGAACCGTTAATTGATCCCTGGATCTGATTTGAAACCATCCCACCATTTACCTTCTGAGATTTGTAGTAACTCATCTATCTTGCCCTGTAGACATTGTTTTTAAAACTGAATCTGGTTTTTTTTGTCTAACATAAGACTCCATAGCCCAATGGTAGAAGCAAACCTCTGCTCATCTAAGTAAAGTGATCCCACCACCCAATTTCAAAACAAATCCCAAGTGCAAGCAATAAATAGCCTAAGATCATCTTAACTAAAAACAAAGTTAAATTATAAAGAGAGAGCCCTCTCTAAGCATTAGGAAGGCTAGGTCCTAATCTCCAAAAGTGGTTTTTGGTTACCTTTTATTTTCTTTCTTCATTGACTTCAAAATAAATATTAGAGTGATAACATTTCTGGTGACCATACTGGGGACTTCGATCCTTAGTCTCATAAAACTTTAAGGAAACCTTAAATTTAATCTTGAGCCCCTTAAGGTCATTTTCTAAAAGTCAATTTTGAAAAATTTCATAAAAACAGTTAAAAAGCTTAAAATTCTGGCTCCCAAGAAGATTCACTATACCAGGGAAAACCCAGATCCAAACCCTGCAACTATAGTTGATGACCCAGAGAGAATTTTAAGACAACCCAAAACAACAGAAACTCAAGCTAGTAGTAGCAGGTTAGTCAGAGTTAATTCACTCCCTGAGGAGTAGTCTACTTTAGAGGAAATCCCTTTTGATTTTTCATTTTACCTCTCATTATTTAGAAGTAAATCTCAAAATGCAATCTGTGAAATAGTCTTAGACCCTGAGTTTGTAAAACTCATTGAATAAAAAAGGATTATTCGTTCATATTTAGATAAATTTGTCATTGAGACTTCAAGATAGAAGCTTGGGCCTCTAAATTGATAAGTAATATAGGTGATTCTTACCTTCAATAATCTGTTGAAATAACTGCCCTTACTACTGTTTCCCTTGAAGTTTCTACACAAACTTCACTCGTTGTAGATACCCCTTATTTTACCAAAAATTCACCAATTGTATCTACCACAATCCAATCACCTAAACTAGTTATTAATCAACCATTCTAATCATCATCTAGTTCACCTCCATCAGTTTCAAGTCCTTCCTCAAGCACTACAGCCATACCCCCTAGTTAAGCCAGAATCACAACAATGGTAAACTGATATGCACACCTAGTTTTACTTGCAGAAGTCCATATCGTTCCCGCAAATTATCAAAGTAAGATCTTACTATTTGATGATACTGGTCATTACACTGCCCAACATCATCTAAGAAAGATGTCTAACTTTTTGAGTTGCATGAGATAGATGAAGCAGATTTCAAAATGAGTTTGTTTGGCCAAACTTTAACTGGGGATGTCAAGAGATGGTTCAAAGCCTTTCCTGCCAACCATATTGCAGACTTAGCTAATTTTCATAGGTTATTCATTGATATATGAGAGAGAAAGAAAAACCAATTGCAAATACTTTTTGAATATGAAAGCATTAGAAGATCTCCTAATGAGTCGGTTCAGGACTATTGCACTAGGTTTAATAGTATCTACAATGCAATTCCTGAAAATGTTAGGCCTCCACCTAACCTAGCATTAATTAATTTCCCTGATGGTTTTGATGGTGACATGGCATACCAGTTAAAGGAAAGAAACCTTGAAACACTTGAGCAGATGCAAAGCAATGCTGCTAGTGTAGAGGCCAACCTATTAGCTAAGAAAGCTCGAATGAGAAATCAAAGAAAACTTGTATTTAAAGAGGAAGCCTCCACTTCAGATGGAAGGTCTATCTATCTCTGGTATCCCTTATATAGTTCCACAAAATGACCTTTCCTACTACTGCAAATTGTTGTTATGTTTATCTCACTGACTACACATTTTGGATCTACAGACCTAAACTTAACAAAATAACTAACATACTACCTATGAAACCATGTAAAAAAACTAAAGAAAGGAAAGACCAATGTCATAATTAACTAACAGTAGGATTCCACCGCATAGACTTATTTCACTAGAGTTGTTGTTGTCATTTCCCCCACACCTAGATCAGCCATAGGGGTTTGCTCGCATATGGATTTGTTGTCGATGTCACCCCTACACCTAGATCAGCCGTAGGGGTTTTCTCACATCTGGATTTGTTGTCAATGTCACCCCTACACCTGGACTCACTTTTTGATGGCTACCTGCAACTCTAACCACTCGAGCATGATATTTTATTAGACAAGGTAGATCACCTCGCTCTTCACCCACTGAGATATCCTCATTATGGATGTACTTTAGGTAGATTGAAAACATCTTTTTCATATCCCCAATCCCGCCATCTTGGATTCATTCTATATTCACAAAATGCTTGAGATCCTCCTCAATAGCTATTAATCTTTGGTCTATCACCTTCAACTAGAGTTGTGTTTCGATTTGTCTTCTAGTTTGCTACTTTGCTCCCTCCAAGGTCTTGTGGTACATGTTAGAGTCGGTCAGGTCAGCCCTCCATAAAAGATTAAAACTCTTTATGAATTTCATTTTTAGGTGTCTCGCTCCATTCACTCAGCTACATTCCGCTAGGGGAATGCCATAATTTGATGGAAAAGGTCATGCTAGTCATTTCTCCTCATGTCTAGCTCCTGTTGGCTTAGGTCTTTGGTCAATGATCACTAAAGTCCATGACAGTTAAGGTCTGGCCCTTTAATGGACAAAAGTCATTTTTGATCATTAGGTCTAGGGATTAATCAATTTGGTCTTTAATTATGTCCAGTAAAACCATGCAGGCCAAAGTGAAGCCCTTACAAAGTAACGATTCAGAGAGTTTCATCATCATATTGATAAACTTTTACTGTTCCTCAAAACTCTGTTTTGAAGAAAAGTCAAACAGTGTCATTGGTGATAAAATTTTCAAAAATGTCTTTAGTTGATTTCTTCGAGTGCAATCATGGTTTCTGTGACCAAATGCCCTGTCATGCAATCCCTGCAAAGAGTGCTGAAAATTTCATCATTTGAGCTAAAATTTCAAAGGGAAAGTGAAAATCACTATTGTTGTAAATCAATGAAAAAGTGTCAAAACAAAACATTAGAAAAATGGGTTTTTGAAAAAGAAAAGATTTAGCCCATGACTTCCAAGTCTTTATATATAAGTTTCCACCAAAATCGAAGTCATTGTGAAAATCAAGTGCTTAGGGAAACATTGCAAAAGTTTGAGTGTGCATCGTGCATGTTTGGAGCAAGGTTGGAGGTGGTTTTCAGGGCACAACACATATACACAGGGGCATGGTGCACATAGAAGGCATGGTGCACATAGATCCAGCACTCATTTTATTTTTCCAATGAGCGCAGTGCACACCCAGGGTGTGGCACACTGGGTTTTGTGTACAACACACACAGACAAAGCGCAAAAATAGTGCCAAACTTCCCCAAACTTTTTGTGAAGCCCCTCAAATCGACAGGTAGGCTCTATGACATGACTTGTTCCTCAAATTTTATAACTGATATGGTGGTCTATGGCTATGCTTGAATGCAGCAAAAACTCATAAAACCAACCACAAGAAAACACCAAAAAGCCATTGTTGCTAGGGTTGTATAATTGTGGTGTTGATGTGAAGGTTCCATTTTCCCTTTCTTACCATGTTTTCCTTATCCCATCTATGCCATTTTTTCCTATCCTCACTACCCTAAAATATTACCAAAACTCATATTCCTTATCCTCCACTATTTGGTCAATACAAACCCCAAACCCTACCTTGTCAAAACCCCAAAACCCTACCCTATCAAATACCCAAACCCCCTACATATCCCTAAAGAGACTTCTCCCCACAACCCCCATTCCCATCACATTACTCCCCTCCTAATACTCCTTTTGTTTCATTGTTCCCCTTGGTGGTAGATATCACAAACAACACCCAGTTTCACACCATCATCAACGGGCAGCCTAAGTACAGCACATAAACAACAGTCATGGCATCTGAGGGTTCATCAGAGTATGAGGTGGAAACTCACAGTGATACAGCCTCAGAAGAACAGGCTCCCAAGAGACATCACAAGAGTGGAAAACATGTTAGGGATGAGCCAAACACCCTCACTAAATTGTACGCATGCCCCATTGCCATGTCATGTTTCCAACACCTAGCATGTTTTGAATTTTTTCAAAGGGTGGCTAATGTTAGAGTTCATCATGAGTTGGCCCATCTTTTTTTGCTTCACCTACATGGAGGTCAGTCTATCTTGGCCAAGATCACCTTCACATTGACACCCGAAACTATCTCAGTAGCAACAGGCATACCAAATGTTGGAGAACAATGGCATAAGAAGAAGAAGGTGGATAGGTAGCATTATGAGCCTTACATTAAGGCCTATTGTTTGAGGCAGCTCGCAAGAGTCTTTCCATTCCAATATTTGAGAAATGATTATGCTCCACTCATGAGGTTGATCATGAAGTACTTAAGCTGTGAGGGGAGGTTCTTTCGTCTATATGCCTATCACATCACTTTTCTCATGCACTTTACCAGGGTGCGGATGATGAACCTCCCATTTTTCATTTGCAGGAACATAGAGATGATGAACACTTTCATGCAACATAAGACCCCTTAGCAGCAACTTAACAGTGTTTATCACTTTGTTCTTATCTGGATTTTGGTGGATCATCAGTTGGGATTGCACGACATTGCTTCAGAGGACTTCATCTCCCATGACTTCTTCAGCACTCCATGGGTATTATCGGAGGCATACCATGAAATAGGTGGTCCTTCTCATCAGTATGAGTGCCATGAGGCCACTACTATGCCAGTATTCATCACCTATCAGAGAGGAAGTAGACATTTGTTTGCAGCAGCAAAGCGAGTGTTATCTCCACCCAGGGTGGAATGGGCCTCGCTTCAGGCAACAACAACACAGGAACATGACATAGGTAAGGAGCCAATGCATGATGAGGGGCCTTCAGGTGAGCCATCAGGTGAACGAGAGATCGAATTCGTTCTCCTTAATGATGATGAGACAGATACAGAACCGACAAATGCAAAGCTTAGAGAGATCATCCAAGAGCAGCAACCAGAGATTGAGGCCTTGTCCCTTGATTTAGAAAGAGTAAAATATAACATGAAATATCTAGAGTAGAGGAACACATAGCTTGAGGATCAACAGGGGATCATGGAGCTACAAAACATTTGTGAGCATCGCCAAGCTGCAGAAAGGAGAAGAGTTGAGCTCACGTCATTGGAGCAATAGGTCAATGAGGATCAGGAAGCCAATCTCGAGAGAGTTAACTTGCACGTGGAGAGGCTGCTAGACAAGGCCGCAAGGCCCATACCTTATTGAGACACATGGATTTCCATTACAGGGCAGGAACGATGAGTGCAAAGGCCCGGATAAAGAGCTTGAAGGAAAAATTGAGCAAAGCAACAAAAGAGGAAAAAGAGAAAGATCAGCTTTGAATCTTGGCTGAAGCTTCTTTGGCACAGCATAACACTTCATAGAGAAACTCCAGCCCAAAGTTCAAGAAATTTGGGGCAATTTTGGTCACATGGTAATCTTTTGGTCAAAACACAGGTTTCTTCTCCCTGTGTGCCGCGCCACTGGCGCGACGCTTAGAATTGAGAGCTCCAAATTGGAAATGGCTTGCATTTTTGGATTCAACATGCAAAATCATGACTACTGGTGCTTGGACAAGAAATTTGGGCATGATTTAAGTCTCCAGGAGGTCAAAAACACCCAAAAAATGGCCTCTATGCCCCTATTTTGACACACAGGAAGTAATCTTGGGAGAATGAAGTTTTGGAAGGGCAAATGAGCACAAAATTAAAAAATTCCAATTGGGTTGGAAAGTAGACAGGCTAGGATTTTCAACAAACACACTTGCGCACATTTTGGACTCCTACAAGTGCCTCAAAATAGGCTCCAAAGTGGCACAACGAATATAGGGAAAAAGGCCAATTTCACCTCCGTTTCGTGAAATTTCGATTCGTGACTTCTCCAAGTGAGCCCGCTCATCTACATTTCACATTTTCGGCACCTAAGGCAGCATTTAAAGCACTTCTACTCCAAATTGGCTTCTATCCAAGTGACAAAGGGAGGAAAACAGTCACCCAAGACATTTTTCATGTTTGTAATGCTGCTCCTATAGCTAATGGTTGGCTTTCCACTTCCATTTTGTAATGATTCAAGTAACTCCCCAACCCTTCGGCGTTCTATCTCTTCATGGCACATTCTATATATTGTATTCAAACTATTTGCAAAGGGTTGGTTGGCTTGTAACTTCTGGGAGACTGTGTGAAAGAAACTATGTTTCTTCATTGTATATTTTGACAAAGGATTAGTGAAAGGCAGTGGCTTTGTTTCATGAGATTCATGTGGTTTTGAGTGTAGCAAATGTGTCTGTTATGTTTCATATATATTTCATTATGTTTCACAGTTCATTTCATATTCGTTTCCAGTGAAATTTTCTAAGTTAGATAAGGTAGAATTCATTTATATTTCTCCGCCTGTGGGAAAATTTCATGTTCAGTGTTCTTCGTCTGTTGAAAAGGATTCATGTACTTATGCCCTTTTCACTCTCCTAAGAAATCTCTCCATCCTGCATTATTTCGAACTAAATTTCTATACATTCCGCCGGTCTTACCTCACGAAGTAATCTATGCCTTTGTATTAAATTCTCTATTCATTGCTGCCCATTGGTCCCATACCATCCCAGAAGCTCAGTCATTCATGAAAAATTGTTTCTTGTATCCATATTCACTTACTAGCCTAAGATCAATATTTCACTGTAAGTCATCTTAGACCATTTCGTTTATCTATTCACTAAGCGTGACTCGGAGAGAGCCCTCTCTTGTTCTGGTAGCGCTAGCTACCAGACTAAGCGTGGTTTGTGGTTACCCTGAATTTTTCCTCCCTTCAGCTTAAGGTAGATTTAGGTGCTAACAATACATTGTCTTCTAAGTTCTATATTTTGAGTGTCAATAATCAAGTCCACTTCCTCCTCAATTTTGTTATAGATCTGACCCAAGAATATATGATAATGGAAATAAACCCAGAAACAATAAGATAGAAATAGATAAAAATGCTTCTTTATTGATATCAAACCCTTAAGGTATATCTGATATGAAAATATAAGATCATGCAAATAAACCCAGAAATAATATGAAATGATTGTTTATTGATCAAACCCTTACGGTAGGGCAACACCATACATTCACTCCTTAAGGAAGGAGAACACTCCACAAGCCATATGCCTGTTCATACAATAATTCTTCTCTTCATCTCCTCCAAGTGG
The DNA here is from genome assembly GCA_031772625.1 of Pinus tabuliformis. Lineage (NCBI taxonomy): Eukaryota > Viridiplantae > Streptophyta > Pinopsida > Pinales > Pinaceae > Pinus > Pinus tabuliformis. The sequence goes on along the minus strand of CM062806.1, from coordinate 284,573,683 downwards.
AGTCTTTAGCCTTTATATAGGCCTCATACATACAATACCATGAATTATTACCATGGTTCCCTCATACCATCAAACTAATACCATGGGCCCATTACATTATTATTAACTACTTGTGGTCCCTTACATGACATGGGTTAACCACCTTATTTATTACTATGGCCCATCCCATTATTACATTATTACCTTGGGTACCACCCTTGGTACCCCATATTATCCCCCCTAGGTATATAACATTCCACCCCCCTAAGCATCTTTCGTCCCCGAAACATGGGAAGAACATAAATAATAAGATCTACTCAAAAGAGTAGTCCATTGGTACCATGCACGTGCATCTAGCCATCTAAGAGAAAGGTGAACTCTCGATCTCGCTGGTGCCTCGCTCGCTTGAGGTGGAAGTTGACCGTGGCAGCTTTTCTGTGTTGATGTGTAGTGGGTGGATCTTCTCTCCTTTCTATCAGTCATCTGACTACTTGGTTTCCATCTTGATGGTTGTCTTGCAGGGTGATGTGGGTGATGATATGTTGAAGTTTTAACCCACGATGTCTTTTTCTTTAATTCACCCTGCTGTGGTGCCTGTTGTGGTGTCTTCTTTTCTAATACGACTTCAACCACTGAACCCTCATCATATGCTTTAGCCTCTGTTTGTGTTTGATTGTCGACCATCAACTTCTCATCATCTGATATGTCAGTCCCTGTAACATCTTCTGCGTCAACCTCCGTGGACTCTACCTGTTTATTTATGGAAATATCCTGGAATGTAATTTTCTTCTTTTTATACCAGAGCTTCAGGAATTTCTTCTGCACATTAATATTGATAGTACCCATGGATTCCATCCAAGGATATCCCAAAACAACATCCATATTATCCATCTCTGAAGCATAAAAATCACCATGCAACACATATTTATCCATATAAATCTTCAAATCCTTGTACACTTGAACATCCTCATTATCAACTTGTGCAGTTTCAATGTGTTTTGCTCGAACTTGCAATCTTTTTGCCAAATTAACACTTATAATATTTTGCTTGCAACTAGGATTTATAGTCACAACTATTTTCTCCTTCAGAATCAATCCATGAACCTGCAATAAGAAAGCATCAGTAGAAAATAACCCTTTAGGTTACATGGTTTCCTTCTTTTCTGTAAAAATAAAATCTTTGCTAGGCAAAGTGTCTGTCTGTGTGAGCTTATCAACAAGAATAGTTTTTTCGCCAAAGAGGTCCATAATAGCTTTTGTAAACATGTCCCAAGTCCAAAACCTTCTATTGCAACATTGATGATCTTGCCACCATTGTCGTCTTTCATAGTCCAAGTACATGCTTCCCACCATAAGCTGAGTCTCATTATCATAGATGTGATTCCGATTGAAATACTGCTCCATTTGCGCTATCCATCTAGCTGGATGAGAGCCATCAAATTCCCTCAAACTTCGATCTAGGCTTGCCATCATAAAAAATATTGGTGAAAAATTGAATTGGTCACAATTCCATTATTATTGCTCAGAATCCCTATTATAACCTATTTTTAGAAATGGAACAATCATTCTGCATCTGCCCATGTGGTAGAAATCTTGATCCAAGAACTTGAAATTTAAGATCTGTGCTGCAACTCTTCCGCTGTCACCAAAATTTCTGCAAAAAAGAGCTGATTTTAAATCAGCGATATCTCCCTCATCCAGACTCCGATTCAACTGATTTGTTTTTTGAAATTAGGTGTTTTCCATAAAGATTCCATATCTGCAATTATATCTTGCAGATCTTGCACCAGGACGTCCAAATATGCGTCGCAAACTCGCTGCCCTGAAAAATTGTCTGCAACCCCACTGATTTTCAAATCAACGATATCTCCTTCATCCGGAGTTCGATTCAACCAATTTTTTTTTTTGAAATCGGCTATTTTTTCACATGGAATACAGATATGCAATTAGATTTTTCAGATCTTGCACCAAAACGTATATATCAGATCTGCAACTTGCCACCCCTGAAACCCTGCAAAAAAAAAAAAAAATATATCTCCACTTTTGTGCCCAAGAAAGTGCTCTGATACCACTTGTTATAGTTCTAACCTAGAATTATATGAGAAATAAAAAATATAACCAATAATAACAAGATCAAAATAAATGGAAATGCTTCTTTATTGTCAAAACCCTTATGGTAGGGAAACACCATACATTCACTCCTTAAGGAAGGAGAACACTCCACAAGCCATATGCCTATTCATACAATAATTCTTCTCTTCATCTCGTCCATGTGGAGTCTCTAGACTTTATATAGGCCTCATACATACAATACCATGTATTATTACCATGGTTCCCTCATACCATCAAACTAATACCATTGGCCCATTACATTATTATTAACTACTTGTGGTCCCTTACATGACATGGGTTAACCACCTTATTTATTACTATGGCCCATCCCATTATTACATTATTACCTTGGGTACCCCCCTTGGTACCCCATATTATCCCCCCTAGGTATATAACATGTTTCCAGTTAATTCATCCAAATTTAGAACACATTTAAGATTATGGAAAACATAAGAAGGTAAAAATATCACACAAAGAAAGTACTTCACTATAAATGACTCATCTCATGAATCCTGTAGCGAAATGCTTTTATTACTTGCTCTAGTTTGTTGAGTTGAAAATGGTACAATCACCCTCAGGTTTAAGATCAAAATGACTCTACAAATGTAAAATAATCCATGATAATACTTCAAATTTTGAAGTATTTATACAAGAAGAATTACAAAATATGTGAAACTATATTCAGAACTAATCTAGGAAAAAAGGAATATCTTCTTGCAAGAAGATACAGATAGCTATTGAACTGCTGCTTGATGTCCCTATTTTTAAGGTTCTGTTGGCTTTTCTCTTTGATATTTTTCCCTTTATGCTACTTGGTTGTTCGGTCTTCATGATGGATGCTTTGTTTCACTTTAACCTTTCACTTGATACTCTTTAATCTTGCTGACCAGTCAATATCCTTTTACATTCTTGTTTCACATTTTATTATAGATTTATAATTTACTGTCATTTTACTATAGTAAATCATTCATTCTTTCCTATCTTTCTTCATTCAGTAATTGTATATTGATAATTTTTCTGTATATCTCATCTTCCTCTATATATTTGGAAAAAGTGGGCTTATTAATAGACATGTGTTTTACCTCATGCTGGAGGTAAAACAAGTTTTCAAAAGTTTGGTACAAGTATTTGCCTGTTGGCATGCCCTTCATGGATGAGGTGATCACCTGTTCTTTGGCCACTTCCCTAACCTTCTTGTTGTAATCTGCTGTGTCATTGAGTTTTCATTTATTAATAAGGGATTAGGTAATCTCTTTTCTTTCAAAAGTTCAAAATTAGACATGAACCTGCCAATGGCTAGCTGCATGTTTTGACACTTATCTTCTCAATTTAACATCTAAGTTCTCTTGGTGAGGAATTTTTCTGACTTCCAAAATTGTACCTGTCATGTCAGGTATCTCTAGTTATTGTAGTTCATAAATATTCTTGGAATTGAGGAAGTGGATGATTCTTTTTGCTTCCTTTGGCATATCTCCAAGCTATGTTTTAACCCTTTCAATGGCTTTTGTAGCTTGCTTAATTAAATCAATTTGCTAAAAAATGACTTGGATGGATGGCCAAATATCATTGATAGAGTCAATGATATTGTCCCACAGTTGCTATTTAGCCTTTCTTATAGGCTCAATCAAAGTCAATTGTTTCTCCAAGATTTTTATCCTTTCGTTCCTCCTTGTAGCCTTTTGTTGCTCTTATTTATGCATGATCTTGGCTAGTTTGTAATCTATCTCTAGACTGCTAACTTTCTCCTTTAGTTTGTTCATCTCATTGGTCTAAATGGACATTTCTTCAATTTATTTCACCAACCTTTTTGGTTCTTCACTTGTGGAGGTTATGGTCGTTGATCATGTTCCCGATGTAGGAAGTGCAGTGGCCATTGGAGCAGTGGGAGCTAATGTTACTGCCAAAGTAGACGGTACAACTTTGGTCACTGTTGGAATGACAGTTGTAGGAGCATTGTCAATGCTAGCATGTTTGAGCTGGATCAAGCTATCCAACTCCTTCTCCATCTCCTTTAACTGGTCATTTAGTTGCAGCACCAAGTCCATCATTTCCTCATGATTGATCTGGCTTTTTAGGACTTCTTTTGTCTGTGGGTGCTGAAAATAAGGCAACTTGAGCTATTTCTCGAGGGTTTCTATGTCCTTATTCTTCTTCTTGATCAGTTTCTCTATGGCCTTTATATCACTTGGGTCATGGCCTAGTTCAATAACCAAGTCCTCCAAGGAATTTATCTTGGTGTCTTTAGTTTGTGAAGAGGCTCTCTCCAACTTGAATTGAGTTGTTATATTGTCTATTGAATCCTGTAATTTATAACCAGCCATGGCCTTTGCTATGAGGGTGGAGTATATCATTTCTCCAGCCTGCTTGTGAAATTCGATCTGATCATTGGGATGAACATCCCTGGCCAAGACCTAAAAATTTGTATTCTTATAGTCCGTTGAGGTTTTCAGTTGCTGTACAGTACGCTGCATGAATGAGACCTGCATTTTTCCCTCTTTGATGTCAAATGCTGACATCAGTCCGGTCTAGTTTGGTGGTGTGTGCTTGAGATATTGGGCATATGTCTCTGCCTTGAGTCTCTCATTCCTCATATTTATGTCTTTAAATCTACCTTTGATGTCTTTTCCCTTGTCAGTGAGTCTGACATAAGAAGAGATCTCCATACTTGGCTATCTATCCATCAACTGTGTGTTGGATGTTGAGGGATTTTGTGTTTCCTCTGATGTAGTTGGTTCTTTTCCTTTTTGTCCTATTGCCTTAGTGTCAATTATTTCTTTTGATGCAATGTTATCCTCTTGTTCCAAGACAGGATTCAACTTGGGCCTCTTTCTTGGCTCAACTAGCTCATTAGTGGTCTCCATGGCAGAGCTAGATGCCTCATCTATCCTCCTCTTAAGATTCTTCTCCTCATTTAGTGGAGTCTGTATGATAGGAGGAGTGTTAATTGGCCATCCTCGCAAAGGAGCCTATAGGAAGGAGTTATAATCAAATTTTATATCCAAATCAATAAGTGTATTGTCTATGTCCACAACAATGTTGTCAATGTCAATTAAAGTGTTCTCCATCAACTCATCCTGGTTAGCATATTGTTCAATGTCAGGCCTTGGGTGGTGGATGTATGCTCCTAACTTGACCTTGAGTCTGAGCTTGTTTATGACTCCATGAGGGTCATAGTGCCAAATGAATTTTTTTTTTAATTTCATTTGTTGAAGTAACATGTCAGCCTCTGGTCCAACTTCTCTGTTGTTGCAAATAAATGGGTCCATCTAGTTCTTCACTTTGAATTGGGTTTTCTTCCTATAAGCTAGGAAGTTAATATCATTAGAGCTGATGATTTTCCTGAAGTACTCAAGAGAAAATATCCTCATAGGGAGGTATTTGGGAAATCTATAGGGAGCTAACTCACAGCCATAAATCTAGCTCACAGCCATAAATCCTAAACTCTGTGTGCTTTTGGTACAAGTACCAATATCCCACCTTGTTGTTCTTGGCTAATTGCAGTACTCTTTTAATCTCTAGGCTGATTCTAGGCTGAGTCTTAGAAGTTAGCATGTTCATAACTGGGTATACAAAAGAGTCTATAAAGTCTTTGTAGGTGAATGAGGTGGAAAACTTGTGGACCAAGGATGTCTAGTAGATGACTAATATTTCATTTCCCTTGGTGTCCAGTTTCTAGTTCTTCAAAGGGAATTTATTTCTCTGGTAATAAAGGAACATATGAAACAAAACTAAAGAGTATCTGAAAAATATTTCAGTGGGCAATATAGTGGTTTTTTCATGCATTTTGTCTGCTGTGAACTGGGCATAATCATACATAATGGCAGGAGGCTTGACTAGAGTGAAAATGGACAAGTAGGCTATGTTGACCTCATCCACAAACTCATCTGATGTGCATCCTTGGATGCACGAGAACACGGTGATTATTATCCTACTAATCTCTGAGAGAATAGTGGCAACATAGGGTGGAATGTCTGTAGGAGTATGTTTCTCCTTAATGATGAAATTATGGAATATTATTTTGATTTTAACTAGATCCAGTGGGATGTATAGATCCAACAGGTGTCTAATGGACAAAGGAGTCATATTAGGACTAGGCTGGATTTGCAACATTTGGTTGATAGATTCAACAGTAATAGTGAATATCTCATGGTTTGGTGCCTCAATAGCCCTATGGCTTGGAACATAACAAACATGAAAAAATTGTACTACGTCTGGGATTGGGTGAAATTCTGGGAAAATTCGGTTCCCAAAGGTTGATGTCATTAGCATGGTTTAGAAATCTATCCTTAGCCTAATAGTGAATTCTTAGAAGGTGGGTTGGAGTGGTTGTGTCTATAATTTGGAAATTTCTATCTACTAGGGCTAGGTGGTCAATGTCTAAATGATCGGTTGTCACTAGTTTGACATCTAAAGAGGTCTAGGTAGCCATCTTTGTGATAAAATAAGGGAATTGGGCTTATACATCTTGTGAAAATGGAGTATTGGCAACTCCGCTATAGGTATAGGCTATTACCAGTTTGCAGGTAGGAGTTTTGGTATTATAAGAGAGGGAATACTCTCAATTAAGGTAATTCAATTAAATTCAATCATTTGTTTCATGAATCTTATTGTACGTTTTAAATTGAGAGGGTCATTCTGGTTTTATGTCGAAATACCTCGAAATTATGGTTGGGGCTGCAAACTGGTCTTTGAATGGTGGTTGCAGAAGATTTTGTGGCTTTAGGTGTGCTATCGATGGCTAAAATGGGTGTCCAAAGCTTCTTCGAGTTGCAATTGGTAGTTAGAACTGGTCACAAAAGCTCAGGGTCATAGAAGGGCTTAGAACTCTTTAGTAGAGAAGATGCGTGAAAAGAGTGAAAATGGGGGTTTGTGGGCTTTGAACCGGGAATGGTTAGAAAATTGGTGGGTAAAATGTTTTTATGAAGAGTGATGGTTTTGCTATATGGCGAGGAGGCGGTATTTAGGGGATATTGCACCACTTATGGGGGTCGGGCGGTATTTTCCCGAGAGCACGCGACTTAGCGGGGTGCCGCCACATAATCCAAGGGGGGCCAAGCAATATCGCCCATATCGTATGGTCTCGGGCCAGTAAAGGTTGAGTAGTGAGTGGGAACGATATGGGCGAGGGTCGTACGATTTGGGGGTGGATAGTCCAATGGTCATCGCATGGCGAAGTAACGTGATGGGGAATGGGGGCGGAAGTTAGCGGGGCCCATGTTTAATTACCCTTAAATGTCATTAATCACTATTTAAATGCGGGGTTAATAAAGTAATGCGGGGTGGGGAGGGAATAATAGTTAGCATAAGAGGTTTAGTGGGTTTTTAGGGGAATTAATCAAAGGGAAAGTGATTTTTGCATGGGGAAAAGGGTTTCACACTAGGGGAAAGGGATTTTCTGAAAAGGGGATGAATTTAGAAGGTAAATCGGCTAGGGAATGTGTGAAAGAAAGGGTTAGGGGTCAAAATAAAGGGAAATGGTGTCTTTACAAGCCATGAAGTGGTAAAAGAGAAACTAGTAAGTATATAGTGGGGTGGTGAAATGCAATGGGGGAGAGTTAGGAAATTCATCTTATGAGCATCCTTTTTCATTCACAATTTCTCTTGCACACAGAAGCACACATTTAAACATGTAGATGTGCGTATGCCTCAAATAGCTTGTATTTATGAAACCTTTCTTCTACTTACCCTTTTACTTACTTTAACATTATTTCTTCACTTTATTGGGTGCACTTAACCTAGAAAACCCTTTTCTTTCCTTTTTCTTTTGTGAAACAAACTATGTACTTCTAATTTTATATCTTCCAAGGGCTTAGATTAAATTGAAGAGGTCCTTTTATTTCTATACTTATCTACTAATTTGCCAAGATTAAACTATTTGGCTAGATCTTTATTATCTAGCAATAAACATGAAATTCAAAGCTTGAAGTAGTCAATATTAAACAATTTGACTATTATGGGTTGTGGCATGTATGACAAGCTGCACACAAGCATTTTTTAAGACAGTAAAGTAAAAAGTAGTGGCACTTGGACTTGCACACTTTCATGATCTATTTTTTATTTGGGGTTCATATTTTTTCATTTTTTTATCTTTTCTTATTTTTCTTGTCCTTTGATATTTCTTTAAGGAGATACTGTCTTTGCATTTTTTAATTTTAATATGGAAAACATTTGCAGAAAGTAAAGGCATGTCTAATATTACAAGACTTAACCTAACCCAATTAAAAATTATGAATCCTATCACTATAGGACTCTAACAATTCCTTTATATTATTGAGCAAAATGAAGAGATACAACCTACAATAGATCCAATGTAATATACTCTTCACTATCACACGATCTCATCTCTCTTTCTCACTCAGAATAATAATCCACATCCAAAATAAAACTCCCTCATATAAACTTAGGGTTGCCTTCTAGGGAAAAAAAAACCCTAAATTAACATAAATTCTACCGTAAGATCATCTGCCTAACTAATGAATCAAATTCACTACAAAATTACAATATTTCATAAGGAAAAAGTTCATCTATGTTCCCGTTTGGAAATTAGGTTCAACGTGGGGATACCTCTGAATAGAGAAGATAATCAGGCTCCACACCCAACACAGTGCAAGCTCGGAAGGAGTCCAATTGGGAGAAAGTTATCTAAAAGCGTGAGGAAAGGGTTAAATGATGGATGGTGAGAACTTTGAACTTTGTTGGTTAGCTGATCCTAACAAGGGAGATGCTTTAGGCTATTTGAGGTGAAATTTTATCTCCCATTCCTACTCCTAACATAGTGTTCCAAAACATGAGGGATGCGTAAATCGAAAGAGGTAGGAGGGCTTGGTATTTAAGGTCCAAAGACAACCAATAGAGAAAATGGAAAAAAAATATAGTGAATATGGTTAAAAGAGGGGGTCGATAACATTGTAAAACCTATGGAAATTAAAATATGCACCTAATTTCCAAACCAAAAACCTAGTCAAGCTCTCGGGTTCAATTTAGGGGTCAAATATTTGGAATTTACCATGGAATAATAGAGGCATTATAAAAAAGAAATTCTTATGGGGAAGAAGAAACGAAAAAGAGGCCATGTTCTGGGACGATGCTTGGAAGCATCAATCAAAGTTAAGAAAAGAGGAAGGATGTCCCTTCAAACTAAGGATGCAACAATAGGGGTAAAAATAATTCTCCCATTGTTGGGATTAGGGATTAGAGAACAACAATGAAGATGATGGAAATTTGAACATCTTTCGACATCCAGCGATGAATGACTTAACCATTTAGAATTTAACAGAGGAACTAAGAAAGCGACGAATTTTGTTTAATAACAACCAAGACTAGCTTAGGCGGGGGAGAAAAGGAGGAGGGGGTTTCAACCTTATGAGTCCGAAGCATATGTTAGTGTAGGAAATACTAGTTCCAATGACCCATCATGGAGGAAAGTATGATTGGTTCAACTATGGCCAAACATTAAAATTTTTATGTGGCAGATTTTACATCGGAAGATTCTAACCTAGGACAATCTTATAAAGAGAGGATTTACAGGTGCATATTGGTGCTTCCTTTATGAAAAAGAAGAAGAAAATGTTAATCTTATACTAAACCTACAGCTGTATAGAGACCCTCTGGGATTAGCTGACCTTCATCTTTCGACTAACATACTAGAACAAGGAGAACATACATGAAGAAATAGATAAATAACGAGTGTAGTATACTAGAAACATCGTGGTGAATATGATTTGAACTTAAATATGAATGCAACAACTTACATATATAATCATAAAGTAAAGAGGCAGTAGAAAAACACTTCATTTCATTAATAGAAAATTACTGAACTATGGTTACAAACATAATGGAAATAAGATACCTTGGGTGATGGTAGCTTATCTCTGCGAAGAGATATGGTGGCTACATGCCTCTACACTATGTTAGAATGAGGCTCAAGGGCATATTTATTATTTGAAAATATGATAAAACCATAAAAAACCAAAACCCTAATCCCACGAGATGTAACACGAAGAGTTTGTGGGTCTTGTTGGGGTGAGTTGGGCAACCAACTTCCTAGGGTTGTAACTTAGTCATTTTATCTCCATTTGGCGTGTACGATACCTTGTTGGAAAGGCCTCTACGAGTACTACACATTTCACCACATGCCCTCTCCTATGGCTATGGGCCTACTACAAACCCTAAGAAACACCTATTAGGGGGTCAAAACTACTCTAGAAGTTCAGGAACCAAAAAGCTGCTAAAAATAGTAAATGCTGAAATGAACAAAGAAACAAATATAACTAACTAGGGGGTCTAGGTGGAGTAGGTAGGTGGCCACCAATATCCACCCATATTATTCCTCCCCCCAAAAATCAATGGTCCCCATTGCATGTAGAGCCTCCACGAGGTCAGGAAATTTCTATTGAACCTGGTCCCTAGTGAACCACTTTCCCTGGTGAAGAAGCTGACTTGCTTTGAAAACTTGATATAGTTGTATCCTCTATTGGAGAGTCTTATTGATCTGTGTTTCCATGATCTAATAAGTTGTGGCCTATTCCATGCAGTCCGAGTTGAGCTCTATTGGTTTGAGTTATTCTACAATGTCAGGCGTGTCCACCAATGGTGGAAAGTATGGCCAACGGAGGTATACATTGAACACTGGGTGCATACCAAGGAATGGTGGGATTCCGAGCTCGAAGGATTATCACAGATGACGTTGGTGATGGTGTATCGCCCATATGGGAGTAGATGAATCTTGCGTTGCGGTCCAACAAGGTGCTCTCTCTACAAATTTAGCCAAACTTTGTCAGTCACCTGGAACTTGTGCGACCCTTGATGTTGATCATGGTGCTACATGTACCTAGGATTGATTCTATCCAATATATCATGGACCTATTGGTGGACGTGTTGAATTCTTTCAGTGAAGATGTTATCCCTTTCAACTTTGGACTAAACGTGAGTCAAATCTACCTGAGTGGCTGCAAATGGGATGACCACATCAATGGGCATAATGGATGAAATCGTAGCCCTACCTGAAAGGGGCTATGACCTATTAAGTTGTGGAGAGCTATGTTATAGCTATTTTGGACAAAGGGAATAATTTCATCCCACGTGCATGGATGCTTTGAGTTGTACATGTGAAGAATGTGTGTGATCATCATTTTGATAACCTGTATTTAGACATGAGTTTGGGGATGGAAAGTCATGGACTTAGTAAGGTTTGTATCTAGCATAGACCAAAGACTTGACAAATAAACTGCGGGATCCAAAATTGTACCGACACTCACTCAAAGAAGAGCTTAGTAGTGGCCTCTGGTGTGATACTCTTCTTGCAGGCAGCCACGATGGCCATCTTAGAGAATCTATCGACGACAAAAAAAGCATAATTGTTGTCGTGCTTAGTAGAAGGAAGGCTCAACATGTAATCCATGGAGACAGAGTCCCAAGGTTGGCTAAGAGTAGGTAGATGAGTATACAGACCATGCTTCTTGATGGTTGTTTTGGTAATAACACAGGCAATGCAAAATCTAGTGTACTTCCCAACATCCTCGTGAAGTTTTGGCCAATAAAAATACTTTTGCAATACCACCACTGTTTTCTGTACTCTAAAATGTCTAGTGACCTGACTGTAGTGCAGTTCCCAAATCATCTTGAAATTATAACTTGAAGGGACACAGATGTGTCCCAGGTGGCACAACAGTGCATCCTGAAGGTGAAAATTTGGAACTTGCTTCCCTTCTAGGAGTGTCTAGTATATGTTGTTGAATTTTGGATCACTCTTCTAAAGATGTGGCCACCCCAATGTCTCGTGCCCACAAAAGTCGAGCACAATGATCAATTTCATGACCGGTGGTCGGTTGAGGCAATCAGCGACATTACTGGTGCTGCCCTTCTTATACTTAATGCTCAATTGGTATTGTTCCAGATAGGTGGACCATTTTTCATGGAGAATATTCTACAACTTCCCTTATGTATGTATGAACTGTAGAGGTTAGTGGTCTGTGTGGATAATTGTTTCCTTCCCTAGAATGTAATGCTTCCATTGACGACATGCCTGCACAATGGAATACATTTCTTTGTCATAAGTGCGGTACTTTCTAATTGTGTTTGAAAGTGTCTCACTATGTTAAGCCACTAGATGCCCATGCTGGGTAAGACCACACTAATAACATAGTCAGAGGCACCTGTCTTAATCCCAAATGGTTGTTATAGGTTTGGTAATGTGAGCAAAGGTGCAGAACATAGGCGATTCTTAAACTTGGATAATTCTTGTTGTTGGGTTTCCGGCCAAAAACATTTTTCTTTCACTCTATTGTTCGTGACTTGAATTAAAGGCCAAGTGATATGAGAGAACCCCAACATGAACCTATGATAGAAATTGGGAAGACCCAAAAAGCTATGGAGCTCCATTAGAGTGGTTTGGGCTGGTCAATCGCGATGACTTGTATCTTGAATGGATCCACATGTACACCCTACTCATCAATGGTGTACCACAAATATTGAACTTGGGTCAGGACAAAGGTGCATTTCTCCAAGTTAACACACAACTTGTGTTGTCACAGGGTGTGAAGGACCTATCGAATATGGTGGAGATGCTCTTCCCAACTCTGGCTGAAGATCTGGATGTCATCTAAATATGCCACCATGAATATATTTGTGAAGCATCACAAGATGTCATCCATTAGTCTGATGAAATTTGCAGGGGCATTTGTGAATCCGAATGGCATGAAAAACCAATCGAAAAGGCCCTCCTTAGATTTGAAGGTAGTCTTCCACACATCGGAGGATTTGATAGACACTTTCTAATAACCTGATTTCAAGTCAATCTTGCTGAAATATTTGGTGCCCTTGAGCTAGTTCAGAAGGTCAACAATCCACGACATTGTGTACCTATTTCAGAAAATGATCTTTCTTAGCACCCGATAGTCAATACAGAGCCTCTAGGTCCCATGTTTCTTATGTACCAATATAATCAGGCTCCCACAAGGTGATGAGCTTGGCCTGATGTTCCCTTTATGTAATGGTTCTTGAATCTTCCTCTTCATCTAATCGTTCTCCAGAACAGAGCATCAATAGATTAGTCCATTGGGTAGTGGTGCACCCAAGCTTAGATCGATGGAGTGCTTGACCTAACAGTGCAGCGGTACGCTTGTGGGTGAGGCAAAAATATCCATGTACTCCTCCACGACCTTGTCCATTTATTGTTGCTGCGCTGACGAGCCTTGCTTGGAATCCATGGCCACAACCTTCTTCTGGCCCTAGGGGTGAATCATAAGGAAAAAAAATTCTTTGTCTAGGAAGTCATCTTACTACATTGCTTTGCAGTTATCAAAGAGATGGCGGTAGGTAGGGCTAGCTACAGTATCCTGTACAACTTATTAGCCAAAGTAATAATCACAAAACGAGGTCTAGACTCATATATGACATGTTGCTTCCACAAGTATGGTTAGCTTAACGATACATCAAAAAATTCAAGAGGAGCAACGTCACATAATACCTCATCTAAGAAAGGCTTGATGTTGTAGGGAATGCAAAACAACTGGTTGACGTGAAGATATCATCCTTGGTGGAGCCACCTGATATTGTACAACTGTGGATGTGTTGTAGTGTTTAGGCTCAACTACTTCATAAATTCTGTTGAAATGTGGTTCTGTTGACTCCCACTGTCGACAATGAATTGCAACAGAGAACCCATCACCCACATCTATGAATAGAAGAGGTGTTTCCCCTCTTCTGGATTTGCATGCTCAACCTTTTGGGTCTTGGTGGTGGCCATAGTGGCACTGGGCTTTGTATCAATGATTTGCTTCCCTTTTTAAGTTCCCTTATCGGGTTCTCATTCAAAGTCGGAACCTGCGTCTGATTCGGAAGCCTTCAGCTCAGCCACCAGTGACTGCTTGGCCCAACACTCACTTATATTGTGAGTGGAGATCTTATGGAACTCAAAACATTTTCCCGTGTCTTCATCTTCGTGGTGTTGTTCTTTGCTTGCGGCTTCAGCAGGTTGTCTTGGGTATTCCTACCTTGGCTTGTTCCTTTGTTCTATGGTTTGGGAGTGCCGTTTCCTTGCTTTTCATTCAAAGATCCAAAGTCCCTCTTCTTCAGTTTAAACTTATGCTTAATCTTGACAATGTACCGATATGCTGTGTCGAGCGAGGAAATGTCCAGGAACTCCATCTCATTTTGGATGTACTTGTGTAGATAGGTGCAGTACTTGCACACCAGATGTTGTGCAGTAACCTTGATACCTAGCTTCGTGCAAAGGGTATGGAAATTATTTGTTAACTCTAGTGCATCTTGGTCACTTCCCTACCATAACATGCTCCCCTTTATGTATTTGTATTCATAGCTCTCGATAGGGTAATATTGTTCCTTGATGGCATCTCAGAAAGAATTCGAGGTGGGTATGGCTGAGAACATTGATGGTTCACTCTCGTACTTTTGTTCACAATAGGTTTCCCACCAGTCGTTGACATGTGGGGTGGCTTTAAGAAGTGAAAAACTAACCTTTTCCCAATTGGAAAAGTCATGAAATGAAAAATATCCTTCCAATAGATTTAACCATTTATTTATGGTGTATGCATCTATCAGGCCTTTGAATATGGGAATATCGAAGTTAACTTGTACCTCAGAAGGAGTGACAGCTCTAGAGTGGTTTTCGGATGAAGATGAATCACCTGTGGGTGGCCGTTGAAGGATCTAGGCAAAGTTATCCATCATAGCACCCCTCTGTCACTCGAGGGTTTCCTCAAGAGAATTTTTGAAAGGATCTCCTGCCCCCTTGTCTTTCTTTTCTTTCGCCATGGGAGGCCATCAAGTTTTGTGAGGCTGATCTTGTAATGGTTCAACCAGATCAAGCCCTAACTCCTTATACCATAACCTCATTAGGGACATTCAAAGAAAAATAGAGAAAGAGCACACCACTCTGATACCACTGATCTGAACTTAAACGAGAATGCAACAAATTACGGATATAATCATAAATGCATATATGGAGCAGAAAAACAGATCATTTTATTAATAGAAAAATATTGAACTATGTTTATAAACATAATGGAAATGAGATAGCTCAGGCGATGGTAACTTATCTATGAGAAGAGATGTGGTAGATACATGCCTTTGAACTGTGTTACAATGAGGCTCAAGGGCTTATTTATTATTTGAAAACATGAGAAAACCTGAAAAAACCAAAACCCTAACTCCAGGAGATGTATCACCAAGAGTTTGTGGGCCCCATTGGGGTTATTTGTGTAGCCAACTTCCCAGGGTTGTAACTTGGTCATATTATTGCCATTTGGTATGTACAATAGCTTATTGGAAAGGTCTCTCCGAGTACTATATTTTTTGCCTCATGTTTTTCCTTATGGTAGTGGGCTTGCCATGGAACCAAAGAAAAGGTAGGGGGTTAAAACAACTCTGGAAGTTCAGGACCCGAAAAAACTGCTAAAAATAGTGAATGCTAAAATGAACAAGGAAATAGATGAAACTAACTGGGGGGTCTAGATGGAGTAAGAAGGTGGCCACCAATAACCACCTAGATCAGAATATGACCTAGAATTTAATTTTGGGTTTCATCCTCTAGGTAGTCTAGAAGGAGCACATCTAATAAATATTTTGTGATAATAAACATCCCGTCCAAAACCTGGTAGAGGAAATAAGATGTCATCTTAAGAAGAAAGTTATTAGCATAGGCACTCAATCCTCAAAGGAGCAACCATCCCCCTAGGAAGTGTGAATTATGATTTTTTTTTATATTGAATACTTGAGTTGTTTGAGCCATTGACCCTATGAGCACCATATTCAACTTGGCTTCATGGTATGATTGATTCCCCCTGAAGTTTTCCTAAAACTAAACTTTTATGGGCCATAAAAATGGAATCTAGGTAAGGTAGAGACTAGAGGAGTCATTCTAGACTTGATAGAAAAAATATGTAGACTATACTTCATAAACATGGGATAGACCTAAAAACATGCTGCAGAGGTCTAGACCTTGAAGCATGGGCTGGAAATGATCATTCGGGAAGGAGTGATGAATGTGGTAGTCAAAGGGGACTCTACATTAGCCATCCACGTGGCACGTTAGTTGAAATGTGGTGCATAGTTGAGAAAAGTAACAAAGAAATGGAACATGACCCAGTTAATCAAACACATTTAGAAACATCTAGAGGTGTTCAAAATTATGGACTTCACCTTAGTTTGTTGCTCAGCAAATGCAGTAGTGGGCAAGGTGGAAAATACAGGGGTAGATAATGTCCAATCACTAACGGACATGGCATGGGAGGAACTATCTAAGGGTCAATTGAAAAAGGAATGTCGAAGGTTGGCGAAGCGAGAATAATCCATGTCAGAAAGGCGGGTTGATAGAGAAGTGGTAGGCTTGAATAAAGACAACAACCCATTTGGTGATGTGAACAAGTAACCCTCATTATGAGTAGACAAGTAGCAGTAAATTGAGAAATGAGAAGGGGTACGTGTTCACATTATACAGAAGGGGCGATGGTTGATGATAGGAGGGAGGGGATTTCCTCCTTAATTGATCATCCTTTGGACCACCTCATTAGTTGGAGAGGGCGGAGAGATGAGTGGAGAGGTATCACATCCTAAGGGAAGCATACTACAACAAGGTCATCATGATTATGGTTATGTACATACTAATCATAGTGGTGAATGAGAGGGAATTTTTCTAAAGGCTTGCATGTTTGGACAACAATACCATTGGCATGAACACGTTATTGAAAGTAGAGAATGAATGTACTCAAAAATAGATGAGGCAAGTCATGTATTAGCTATTTCCTTTAAATTTCAAAGTAGGTCGGGGAGCTCGCATTATAGAGATTAGTCCAAACACTCGAAGGTGATGTAACTATGCATGTGAGATAGAAAGTTTAACAAATGAAATTAAGGTTTCAAGGAGTGTAATGGCTAAGGGTCACAGTGCTAGGGACATACCTAGAGCTAATGCTCAGGGTTTAGACACCAACAAAAGGACACCCATGGAGGATGCGTTGAGGGTGGCTACAATAAATTATCAAATGGTTGTTGTGCTAAAAGGGAAGGAGATAGTGGAAATATTAGAGAATGAGGTCAAAAGACATTGCAGGGTTGACGAAATTGAGGAGGAAGTAGACTTGATTATTCACACTCGGAATATAGAACTTAGACAACGGTGTACCACAAGACCTTGGAGATGGCTTGACATGTCAAAAATGCAGTTGAGAAGCTTCAAGTAGAGGAAACAAATGAGCAGACCAAAAGACAAATCGAGACACAACTCTAGTTGAAGGCGATAGACCAAAGACTAATAGCTATTGAAGAGGTTCTTAAGCATGTGGTGAATATAGAATGACTAGAGGATAGCAAGATTGGGGACATGAATAAGATGTTTTCAATCTACCTAAAGTACATCCATAATGTTGCTATCTCATTGGGTGAAAAGTGAGGTGATATACCTTGTCTGAGAAAATATCATGCTCGAGCTATCTATGTTGAAGGCAACCAACAAAAAGTGAGTCCAGGTGTAGGGGTGACATTGACAACAACTGCAGGTGTGAAGGAAACCCCTACAACTGATCTAGGTGCGAGGGAAATGATGACAACAACTCCAGTGAAATAGGTCTATGTGGTGGAATCCTATTATTAGTTAATTATGACATTGTGCATTCTTTTCTTTAGGTTTTTTACAGGGTATCATAGGCATTATGTTAGTTATTTTGCTAAGTTTAGGTCTATAGATCCAAAATGTGTAGTCAGTAAGATAGACATAACAATAATTTGCAGTAGTAGTAAAGGTCATTTTGTTAAACTATATAAGGGATACCATAGACAGATAAACCTTATGGCATGTTTGGTTGAATTTGTGATTAAGACAATCTTTTCCTAAAGCTCATCTAGTTTCTAATCCAGCATGCAAACTGTCATTTTTGTATTTTGTTTTTATTTCATAATATAAGGATTCTCTACTTACTTACAAAAAACAATATGTATTAAAAATTTGTAAACATGATTGGAAATATATATATATATCTATATATATATCTATATATATATATATATATATATATATATATATATATATATATGAGTTTTGATAGATCAATATATATTCGTCTTTACTCTCAATCTACCAAGAACTCCAATAAGTCAAATCTCTCAAGATACACACCTCTTTTGAAAACAAAATAGGAAATAGTTACAACTTGAAATATTTGATCCCTCTTAGCTTTGTTTTGATCTAGGGTTAAAATGAATCTATACTAATTTCTAGAAAGCCATTGTAATTCTAATAAAATTTGAAATCAATCACATATATATATATAGATATATAGTTAGTTATAAATTATACATTATTATATAGGTTAGAGTAATGATGCTTCAGATTTATAACTAATAATGATAATAATTGATAATTTCATATTTAAATTTATTTCATAAATATATATGCCATTTATAACAAATTATTTTTAAAGATGTTTTTTTATTCATATCCCAGTTTAGGTCCATTTTAACTTCAGATTTACCTACCCTCATAAATATCAATTTTTTTTTAGTCAAAATTGATTTGCATCTCAATATATTTGACAGATGTCTATAATTAGTAAATCTTAAGAAATTTGGTAAATTAAGAATTAACATATATCTATACTGGTTTCTATTTTATAATTTAATATATCATTATTAGCTTTCATACACAAACTTATTTTAAATTTGTGTGAAGATATATAAATCCACGTTCATCTAAACATAGAAAAAAGAAAAGGAAAAAAATATAGATACAGTTAAATAAACAATAATTATGCGTTTAGCGGTAAATGTTAAACTAAAGAAAAAAGCTAAAAAACATAACTGCAAAGCATTTGGACTTTATCTCTATGAATAATGAAGCCATATAGTAATTTGTGTGATTGTGTTCAAATTTTACACATTGGATTGGTCTTGTTTAATTATGAAGGTTACAACATAAGTGCATGATGGTCTCTGGCTTTTCCACAGTAAATCGGACATGTTTGATTCTGAATGTTGCAACATCTTTCATGCTCACGGTGGAATGTTGATATAGATTATATATATCCAATCAAGACAAGTTTTGAGACAACTATTGGTTACACTTGTTTGATTTTGAATGTTGCAACATCTTTCTGGCTAAAAATGGAATGTTGATATATATTTTAAATAAAAAACAAAATAAAAAAAAAACATTTTCAAAACAATTAAACTAAAAATAAATAAATTTTAATATATATACGAACAATTTTTATTTTTTTAAAATCAAAATAATCCCAAAAAAATTAATATAAAATTAAAAAAAACAATCTATATTAAAAAAAACAATCAAATTTTATTTTCTTATGGAAATAACCACCTGCTTGGGATACCCGATGACCCTGGTCTTGCACCCCCTCATTCCTCCGCCACTCCGACACCCTAACCCCCTTTCTCCCCTCTCCTCCACTCCCCAACACGACCCTCTCCCTCCCCTCTTCCTCCCTCTCCTTGGCCCCCTCCCCTCCTCGCTCGGCCCTCCCCGTCTGCCCCGGCCCCCAGCCAGGGGTGGAGATGCCGCGGGTCGATTCTGAGAATTGGACTATGACCTCTTGGCCACTGGCTGGGGGTTGGGGTGAGTCGCATGGAGCCTTATCCTCAGCCCCCCCACCAGCCCGGGCCCCCAACCAGTGGCCAACAGGCCGTAGGTCGATTCCTAGAATTGGCCTGCACCCTGTTGGCTGTTAGGTGCAGGACAGGGCCGACTAGGAGGGCAGAGTAAGGAGGGGAGGCCTATGTGATTTTTTATTTTTATTTTTATTTTTTATTTTTAACTTAAAGATGATTTTTGTTTTTTATTTTATTTAAATTTTCTTAAATTATACACATACACACACACACACACACACACACATATATATATATTATTCATTTTTACACATATTATATATACATATATATTATCATGCCTTATTTTTTTTGTCTTTTTCTTTCTTTTACAAATTTTATGATATTTAATTTTTTTTGTCGTGAATCATCTCCTTGCCACCCCTGCCGGTTGTGCCTAAAGGTGGGTGGTGAATTTTTTTTTTGGTAGTTTTTAATTTTTTAATGTTGTATTTAATTTTTTAATCTTTTTTGTAATTTTTATTTTTTTATTTGGTTTTTATTTTATTTTACTCGTATTTTTTAAATTTTACATGGCATGGTTAATTCTTTTTTTACATTTTATAGTTTCTTTTTTTAATGTCATTACTATGTATTTTTTATATTTGATTTTTTTGTCATGTTTTTATATTTTATTACTTGTTTTTTTCAATAACTAATTTTTTTTTTCGTGTTTTTGTGTTTTTTTTTATTGTTTTTCTTTTTCAATATTTGAATTTTTGTTTTCTCATATATATATATATATATATATATATATATATATATATATATAGATATATATATTGTAGGGTTTGTGTCGATGTTTGTCTAGCAACTTGATCCATTATGTGCATTTTGATAGTTGATTTTAAATTTTTCATTATGTTAGGTTCCTATAATAATAGGATTCATAATTTTGAATTGGCTACGGTTACTCTTGTAATATTGTACATACTTTTGCTTTTTGCAAAATATTTTCCACATTAAGAATGAAAAAATGTAAAGAGGGTATGTCCTAAAAGAAATATCAAAGGACAAAAAGAAAAAGAAAAGATCAAGAAAAAGGAAAAATATGAAACCCAAACAAAAAACAGATCATGCTAGTGTGCAAATTCAAGTGCCACCACTTTTACTTTTATGTGCAAAATAATTATTGTGTGTAACTTGTCATAAATGCCACAACCCATGATAGTCAACTAGCTTAATCTTGACTAATTCATACTTTAAATTTCATGTTTATAGATAGAAAATAGAGATCTGGCCAAAATGTTTAACCTTGGCAGATCAGTAGTTAAGTAGAGAAATAAAAATGTGTTCATCAGCTTAATCTGAGCCATTGGAAGTTATAAGGTTATACTTAGATAGTTTGCTTGTTAAAATCATAGGAAAGAAAAGGTTGGCTAGCTCAAATGCACCCAATAAAATGAAGAAAAAATGTTAGGATAAGTAAATGGTAGGTAGAAGAAAGGTTGCATAAGCACATTTATCATGCTTAATCCTATGTTTCAGTGTGTAGGAGCATTTATGGGAGTGAAAGGATTTTCACAACTTTATTTAATTAACTTCTCCCCATTTAATTTCATGGCCACTACATACTTACTAATTTCCCATTATCCCTTCATTTGTTATAAAAATACCATTTTCCTTTCATTTTGACTCTTCCCTTTGGTTTCACACATTTCCCTAGTGTGAATCCCATTCAAAATGTCACCCCTTGCCTAAAAACCACTTTCCCTAGTGCGAAAGCCATTCGCCATGGAAAAATCATCTTCCCCCTTATTAATTTCTCTATTTTACCTCAAAAACCCATAAAAACCCCTTATCCTAAGATTTTATTACCCCTTTATTATTTAATTAATTCCCCGAATTCATATTTTCCTAACAACCCTTTTAACCCACCACCCTTGGTGCAATTAAGAAAACCCTGCCACATTAAACCTTGGTCCCACTCCATTAACCCACTCATTATATTTTTAATCCCCACCTTATTCATTAATTAATTAAATTTAATTGTGATTAACCCCCTGCGCCTCGCAAATCCTCACCCCGATTACCCTCTGTGCATCTTGACTATGTGGCACCTTTTAGATCTCCCACCCCAAGATCTAATGGTGCACATCCATATCGTGCTCATTCCCTCTCTGACCTTTACCAACCCGAGGCCTCGCAAGATTCACAGTTTTGCATGGGTCCGGTTCTGCTACGTGGCAGCTCTAGTTGAAATTGCATGCTCTCAAGGAAATACTGCTTGCTTGCTAAAAGTAGTGCGATCACCCCTGAAACTGCCTCCCCACAAAAAGCCAAAACCATCCAGTGTTCATTTATGAATTCCGCGCCAAATACTAATTGCTGTCGGTTAAAAGGATGGAGAAGCCCATTTCAACTCTTTTCCCTCATTGGCAGTGTGAATATTGCTCAAGCATTCTTGCACCACCTTGATCCTCTCCAACCGAAATTGACCATTGTTTACCTCTCAAATAAGATCCAGATGCCCAATTCAAGCATCCAGTGCACAGCTGAAGCCACCATACCATCTACAGTCACCATTAAAACTAGTTTGCAGCCTAAATAGCCAATTTCCAGGTATTTTGAGAAAAAACCAGAATGACCCTCTCGATTTGAAAGCTTAAAATTAATTCAAATATTAATTAATTGAATTTAATTAATTTTCTCCTAAATTGAAGTTTACTTCCACCTGAATACCCAAACCCCTCTTTTGCAAACTGCAAATTACCCTCTCATTGCACCAGAGTTTTCAAATGCTCACAACTATAGCTTATACAAGTCTAATTCACACCTTCCCCCCTAAAAACAGCTTCCCAAACCTCTCTGGATATTAGACTTATGTCAACCGCTCACATGGACATTGACCATTTGGCACTAGTAGACAAGGATTTCAAAATAAAAGAAATTGCTGCTACAACCTACCTTCTGAAGCTCCACTACTGGAGTAAGGACAGATTCTTGAACCATGCCAATGACATCCACCTTTGGGAATCCAATTTACCCAAATACCTATTCCTAGAAGTTCATCCATTTCTTGATATTATACGTTTTTGTCATGCCTTCTATGTCCCTATCCAAAGAGCTATTGTTGCTCCAAATTAGCAACTCTTATTCACCATTATACCAGATTCCATCAACCAAATGCTTTAAGTCCAACCTAATACTAATCAGATCCCTCTATCCATTAGAGACCTATTGGACCTATATATCACCCTAGACCTGGTTAAGATAAGACAAATCTTCGAGACTTTCATCATTCAAGACCGCCATACTCCTATAGATACTCCACCTTATGTGGCTACCATTTTTTCGGAAACAGGCAGGCATATAATCACCATGCTCTCATGCATCCTAGGATACACCACAGATGAGCATCTGGATTGGGTCATCCTAGCCCTCCTGTCCATTTTTACCCCTGGAAAGCCTCCTGCTATCATTTATAATTATGCTTAGTTCATTGCAAAAAGGATGCATGAACAATTGACAAGGCTGCCCATTGAAAGAGTTTTCAAATATTGTTTAGTATTATTTCACATGTTTTTGTATTACCAAGAAGATAAGTTCCCTGTAAACATCTGGAAGCTTGATACCAAGGGAAAAGAAAGGTCAGTAGTCTACTTACACCCTTGATCTAGAAATACTCTGCAACATTTACATATAAATATTTCATAGATTCATTTGTATACCCAATCATGAGCATGCTATCTTGTAACACTCAACCTAGAATCAACCAAGAAATCAAGGGCGTGCTATAGTTGGCTAAGAACAACAAGGTGGGAGACTAGTACTTATACCAAAACCACACAAAAATTAGGGTTTATGGTTGCCAATTAGCCCCTTATAAGTTTCCCAAATACCTCCCTACGAGGATATTTTCACTTGAGTATTTTAGACAAATCATTAACTCTGATGAGGTCCACTTCGTATTTGTTATGTAGAAGACCCAGTTTAAGATGAAAAACGAATTGGGCCCATTCATTTGTTATAACTGAGAGGCTAGACCAGAGGCTGACAAGATACTACAATAGTTGAAATTCAACAACAATTTCATGTGGAAGTATGGCCCTCATGGGGTCATAAACAAGCTAAGACTCAGGGTCAAATTGGGACCTTACATCCACCACCCAAGACCTGACATTGAATAGTTTGCCAACCAATTTGAGTGGTTGGAAAATACATTGATTGATATGGATAACATAGTTTTGGATGTAGAGAACACACTCATTGATCTAGAAAAAAAATTTGACCAGAGTTCTTTCTTGTAGGTTCCAGAACTAGAGGAACCTGTGAATATTGATCCTATATTACAGACCCCAGCCAATGAGGAGAAGAACCCAAAGAGGAATAGGGAAGAGGTATCCAGTTCTGCCATGGAGACTACAGATGAACTATTTGAGCTCAGGAAAAGGCCCAAGTTGAATCCTTTGTCTGAACAGGAGGAGAACATTGAATCAGTGGAAATAATTGACACTGAAACAATGGGGCAAAGAAGCAAAGACATAGCAGCTTCAGGTGAAACACAACAGCCATCAACCTCCAACACTCAAATGATTGAGAGACAACAAAGTGTTGATGTTTCTTCCTTTTCAGGCCATCTGACAGAGAAAACAACATCAAAGACATGTACAAATAAATAAAGATAAAGAATGATAAGTTGAAGGCAGAGACATATGCCTAATTCTTCAAACATACACCAGCCAATCAGACCAGGTTGATGTCAACCTTTGAAATCAAAGCAGGAAAGATGCGGGTATTATTTTTGTAGCCCACTATTCAAAAACCAAAGACCTCGGTTGACTATAAGAAGACTTATTTTGAGGTGTTGGCCAGGGACGATCATCCCATTGGTCAAATAGATTTCTAGAAGCAGGCTGAAGAAGTTATTTACTCCACCCTCACAGGAAAAGCCATGGCTGCACACAGGTCACAGGATTCACTAGATAATGTAACAACCCAGTATAAATTGGAGAAGGCCTCTTCATAGGCCAAAGAAAATAGGATCAATTCGTTGGAGGACTTGGTCATTGAACTGGGCCATGATCCAAGTGACATTAAGGCTATTGAGAAATTGATCAAAAAGAAGAATGAGGATATAGTAGCCCTCAAGAAACAACTTAAGCTACCTCATTTACAACACCCTCAAACAAAGGAGGTCATGCAGAGCCAAACTAATCATGAAAAGACGATGGACCTAGAGCTACAACTGAATGATCAGTTAAAGGAGATGGAGAAAGAATTGGATAGCTTGATTTAGCTAAAGCAAGCTAGTCTTGATGATGCCCCTACAACTGTTATCCCAACAGTTATCACTGTTGTACCTTCTACTTTGGTAGCATCCTTGGCTCCCACATCTCCAATGGCCACAACACTACTATCATCTACACCGACTACATCAGCAATGGGGTTAACATCAACAAGGTCTATAGATGATGACACAAACAGGTTGGTAAAAACAATGGAAGAAATGTCCATCCATACCATTGAGATGAACAGGCTACAGGAGAAAGTGACCAACGTGGAAACATATTACAAACTTTCCCAAATCATGTACAAAGAAGAACAACATAAGTCTACAAGGATGACAGAAAGAATCAAAAGCCCGAAGAAGGAACTAGCGCTGAATGAACCTTTAGGTCAGGCTAAGGAGAAACTTTAGGCCAATATCATTGACTTTGTCAATGATATTTGGCCATCTATCCAGGTTATTTTTTAACAAATTGATTTAATAAAGCACGCTACAAAAGCTGTTCAAAGAGTCAACCCTGAACTTGGAGACATAACAGATGAAGTAGCAAGGATCATTCACTACCTCAACTCCAAGAATAGGTATGAGCTGCAAGAATTACACATAACCTGACATAATAGGTACAATTTTGGATGTTAAAAGGGTCCTCACCAAGAGGAATTTGATGTTGAGCTTGGAAGATAAGTGTCAAACCATGCAATTGGCCATTGATAGATTCATGGTGAAGTTCGAAATTTTGAGGCAAAAGGGTTTACCAATCCCTTGGCTATAAACGAAAAGTTAATGACATAGGAGGAATATAATAAAAAGATCAGGGAAGTAGCTAGAGATCATGTGAATACTTCATCCATAAGGGAATACCTACTGGAAAAGTATTATATCAGACTTTTAAGAATTTATTTTACCTCCAGCATGAGCTAAAACACAATTTTGTCAATAAGCCTAATTTTTCCAAATATACAGAGGTAGATGAGATCTACATAAAGATGCTCAATATCCAATTACTAGATTTGTGTAGATCATCTTCCGGATTCATCGCATTAGTTTTCTTAGATCGATGTTTCAAACTAGCAACGGTGGTTCATCTTTAGGATGTGAAAGAATGATGAAAACTGATCTTTATTTCTTTTAATAGATAGTTATGAGATGCTTTGTTGACATATATTTCAATCATAAACTAATATGTTATTGTTCTAATTTTCTTTTGTTATTTCATTTGTTTTAATTATGTTTTATTGTATTAATTATATTAATTTAGATTTATTTATTAAAATATAATTTTAATAGGCTATGTTGTTTTAGATCTATACCCTAATTTAATTTATTATGTTCACTGCAGTTATCTTTTAATTGTGCATAATTTTGTTTTAATAATTAAGTTGGTATATCCTAGTTATGTTAATAATGTATAAGTTTGTTGATATTATATTTTAAATCATAAATTAATATATTATTATTCTAATTTTCTTCTGTTTTACAAATTGTTTAAGTTTTTGAGTTACAGTTAATTTAGTTATAAGTTAACCATGTTATTTATTTTGATTGTACCCTATTTAATCTAATTATGTTTGTTATAGTTGTTTATCGCTATGTTTTTTATTAATAATGTGTTTTATTAATGATACATTTTAATAATATCTGTTATGAAGTATAACATTGATATTATTAATAATGTATTAAGATATATTATAAAATGTATCATTGAGTTTACTTTTCTAAATAGTATTAAAGATTATAATATTATTTTTATATTATATATATGAGTTGATGTTAATTCTAATTATTTTGTTATTCATTTTTGAGTTGTTGTTAATTTTTAATTACTAGTTAACTGAAGTTAGGGAGGGGTAACTTTGGATGATAGGGTTGGAATCCAGTTTTCACTTATGGTCCATCCGTCGTCTCTATTGATGTTATTGGGGTGCTTGTTAATTTCTATGGCTTCTCTGAATTTCCTTATGAAGTAGTGATCACTTCTGGCTAGGATGCGGGTGTCTTCTATACAAATTTGGTGTTTAGTTTTTTCAGAATGTTCTGCTAAAGCTGATGATTTGGACTGATTATGTTTAATGTCGGCTGAGTGTTCCTGGATTCTTGTGTTAAAGGATCTCCCAGTCTCACCTACATAGGGTTTGCCACATGAGCAGGGAATTAAATAGATGCCCTTGTGACATTTTGGATCAATTTTGTCTTTTATAGGATTAAGGCAGCTGTGGATGGTGTTTAGAGGTTTGAAGGTGGTTAGGATACCATTCTTTTTTAGGATGCGGGAGATTCTATCAGTAGTCCCTAATATGTAGGGGAGGTTAACTTTACCTAATATATTATCAAAAATTTTATCCTTTTTAGGTCTAGTGTTTGCTTTGTTTATGGCTTTGATAGCCTGACGTTTGTTATATCCATTTTTTAGGAAAACATTAATAAGGTGTTCTTTTTCTTTTTCTAGGTGTTCCTTATCAGAAATTATGAAGGCTCTTGTCGCTAATGTGTTAAGGACTCCTAGTTTATGGGTTGGGTGATGATGGGAGGTGGCATGTAAATATTGTTCAGTGTGAGTTTTTTTTCTATATACTTGGTGAGATATAGAGCCATCATCATTCCTAGTGATGAGGATATCAAGAAAGGGGAGGCTCTTATTATTCTCGACTTCCATAGTGAATTTTATGGAAGGGGATAAACTATTTAGGTGTTGTATGAAGGCTTCTAAGGTTTCTCTTCCATGAGGCCATATTATAAAAGTGTCATCCACATATCTTTTCTGGATGTTGAGACATGGGAAAAACTAAATGATTTACTGTAGAAATACACAATAAAAATATTAAATGTACAATGAAAGCAAAAGGGCATGGTAAAACGATATTCACAAGTCAGCCAAGTCAAAGAGTATCAGATGAAAGGTCAAAGTAAATAGAACATCCAGTGTGAAGAACAAACAACAATGTGGATTAGAAGGCAAAAGATCAAAGCCAATATAACCTAAATAATAGGGACAACAAGCAATAGTTCAATAACTGTCTCTATCTTCTTGCATGAAGATATTTCTTTCTCCTAGATTAGTTCCCAATTTAGTTTCATATATTTTGTAAATTCTTTTTGTATAAATACTTCATAATTCAAAGTATTGTGTGTGGATTGTTATACATCTGTAGAGTTATTTTGATCTTAAACCTAAGGGTTATTGTAGCAATTTTCAAGTCAACTGGCTGGAGCAAGTAATAAAAAGATTTCATTACAGAATTCATGAGATGAGATATTGCAATGAAGTATCTTCTTTTTATGATTTTGTTACTTTCCTATGTGTTTCATAAACTTAAATGTTATCTAAATTTTAATGAATTAACTAGAAATTTAACTCGGAATTTGTTTAAGTACACTCTGTTCTGCACAATTAATCATTTATATGTTTTCCTCTGGTATCAAGATTGGAGAACCCTTAATTGCTCTCCCATATCGGTTGACTCTTGCATTTTTATTCATAATTTTGCCTAAGGAACCCTTAATTGTTCCCTAGATCCGATTGGAAACAATTTCACCATCTAGCCTTTGAGATTTGTAGTAACTCCTCTATCTTGCCCTATAGTGATTGTTTTTAGAACTTGATCCAGTCATGTTTGTTTGGAATTTGACCCCATATCCCAATGGTAAAAGCAACCTTCTATTCATCTATGTAAGTAATCCCACCACCCAAATTCAAATCAAAACCCAAGTGCAACAATAACTAGCCTAAAATCAAATAACTAAAATAAAGCTAAATCATGAAGAGAGAGCCCTCTTTGAGAATTAGGTAGGCTAGATCCTAATCTCAAAAGTAGGTTTGTGGTTACCTCTGACATTTCTTTCTTCAATAAATTCTAGAGAACTTTTTGGAGTGATAACATAATTGGCGACCATACTAGGGACTTCCATCCTTAGTTTAATAGAACTTTAAGGAAACCTTAAATTTCATCTTGAGCCCCTTAAGGTCATTTTTGGAAGTTTTTCTTGAAAAGTTTCATAAGAAAAAATTAAAAAGTTAAAATTTTGGCTCCAAAGAAGACTCACTATACTAGGGAAAATATAGATCCAAACCCTACAAGAATAGTTGATGACCCAAACAAAATTTTAAGAAAACCAAAAAAGGTAGAAACTCAAGCAAGTAGTAGCCAGTTAGTTAAAGAAAATTCACTTCCTTAGGACTTGTCAACTTTAGAGGAAATTCCATTCGATTTTTCATTTGATCTCTCATTGTTTACAACTAAAACAAAGAATGCAATTCATGAAACTGTGTTAGACCCTATTTTTATTCAACTCATTGATTAAAAAAAGGTGTGAATCGATCCAAATGTAGATAAACTTCTGTTGGAAACTTTTGAAAAGTTAGAAGCTTTAACCTCTACATTGATAAGCCATATAGATGATTATTACCTTCAACAATCTGTTGAACTAGCTACCCTTACTATTGCTGCCTTTGAAATTTCTGCACAATCTTCAAACACTATAAATACACCTTCATTTACTACCACCTACCCAATAATATCCACCACAGTCCACTCCCCTAAACTAGTTATTCATCGTCCAAACACCTCATCCTCATCTAGTTCATCTCCATCTGTTTCAAGCCCTTCCTCAAGTACCAGCACTTTACCTGCTAGTCAAGCTAGAATCCAAGCCTTGGCAGACTAATATGCACCTCTGGTTTTACCTACACAATTCCATGCCATGCCCCAAGATTATCATAGCAAAATCTTTTTGTTTGATGCTACTGGTTAGTACACTGCTGAAAAACATGTGAAAAAAATGACTGAATATTTCGAATTGTATGAGCTAGTTGAATCTGAGGTCCAAAAGAGGTTGTTTGCTCAAATATTAACTCGGGATGTTAAGAAATGGTTCAAAGCTTTACCATCTAATCCTATTGCATATTTAGCTACTTTTCATAGATTATTCATTGATAGATGGGAGAAAAAGAGAAACCCTATGCAAATACTTTCTGAATATGATAACATTAGAAGAGCTCCTAACGAGTCAGTTTAGGATTATTGTACTAGGTTCAATAATATCTATAATGAAATCCCTGCTAATATTAAGCCTCCACCCAACCTAGCATTAATCAAATTCCCTGATCGTTTTGACACTAACATGTCATACGAATTAAAGGAAGGAAACCCTGAAACATTGGAACAAATGAAAAGTAGTGTCGTTAGTGTAGAGGCCAACCTATTAGCCAAGAAAGCTAGAATGAGAAATGAAAAGAGAACTATCATTAAAGAGGAAACTTCCAGTTCTGATGGTAAAATAGATAGTTTGGAAAAGAGTGTAGAGAGAATAATGGATAGATTAGAAAACATGGAAAGAAAAACTCAGTGGGAGAATCAACAACCACCCCTAATAACAAAACCCAACTTTAAGAAGAATCCTAATACTGGAAAGAATGTTATACAAGATTAGCAAATTAGGCCTCCCTTCCAGGAAAACTATGTTGAAGGTTCACAAAGCCATGAAGGAGAAGATGACACCCAGATAAACTTATTAGGAATCAAAAATGAAAATGTTTCTTTTCTTACTCAAGAAGAACAAGAGTTATACATGCTGCAACAATTGCAATTAGAATATGGGGAATCCTTTGACTTTAAATAGGGCTATGAATCTACCATATATGAGGTTCACAAATAGTATAGCCTAAGAAGTAAAAATAACAATGAAACTCCCACTAAGATATCATTCCAGACCCAAAGTAAAAAGATAACATAAGCTCATGTCAGTAAAATTTTACAAATCCTCCCTAGGGGAACACTGGAGACTTCTACCCCAAAAATTGTAGATATAACTTCCACTAAAACTCAAACTAAAATTGTTACTGAAATCAATCCAAATAGGATAATCAAAACAAAACTGCTAAAACACATACTGAATTTCCTAGTACTGAAAAACAAGATAAAAACACAAAAACTACATTTTTTTAAGGAAGATCTCATCCAAAAAAATAAAGCTCAACTCCATTTCAACCTCAAGACTGAAATAGAAAAATTAAAGATATCAGTTCCTTTGACCGAACTAGTAAAAAATGAATCTTATAGATCACAGATAACTGAAACTTTAAATATAGGAGAGGGAGAAGATGTTGTCAATTTGAATGATGATCAACCTGAATTATTTCTTTCCCCTGAAGTAAATGGTACTCATTAGCAAGG
The DNA here is from genome assembly GCA_031772625.1 of Pinus tabuliformis. Taxonomy (NCBI): domain Eukaryota; kingdom Viridiplantae; phylum Streptophyta; class Pinopsida; order Pinales; family Pinaceae; genus Pinus; species Pinus tabuliformis. Next base: position 284,542,576 of record CM062806.1, on the reverse strand, counting down.
GGGAATTCCTCCTTTCTACATTAGCCTAAACATTCATGACAAAATATTACATAATGCTATGCTAGATTCAGGGGAATCCCATAACTTGATGCCAAAAGAAATCATGGAGAGTCTGAACTTAGATATCACCAGACCATATAAGGACATGTTTTCCTTTTACTTTAGCCATGTTAAAATCCTTGGTTTCATTAAGGATTTATGAGTAACTTTAGTGCAGTGCCCAAAAAAGAGTATTGTAATGGACATAGTAGTTGTAGACATCCCACCCAAATATGGAATGTTGTTATCTCACTCATGGGGAGAGACATTGCAAGGATCCTTCCAATTAGATATGTCGTATGCCATCATATTTGTTTTTGGTCAACAAAGGAAATTGTATAGAGATACCTTGATGAAATACATGGTGAGCAGCGCAGAAAAACCAAACAATTTCCTTATATACTCCATGCATTCTGATATGGATTCCTTCATCTTATACAATTCATACCAAGACAAAAAGGAACTCAAAACTATAGAACAGAAATACAAAATAGCTAAAAGTGAAAACACTTTTCATGAGTCACTATGGCATGTAGATTTTGATGGATCTGTGAATAGGTTAGGGGCAGGTGCAGGAGTTTGGATCCAAAACATGGAGAATAATCATTCTAAAGGTCATGCATTTAGGTTAAATTTTAAATGCACAAATAACATGGCAAAACATGAAGCTCTAATCTTAGGCTTACAAATGGTTAGAAAACTTGGAGCCGAGAAAGTTCATATAATGGGAGACTCAGAATTGATTATTAAACAAATTAATGGTGAATACTCTGTAAACAATGCCAGACTTAGTCAATATAGAGAGACAGTCCTAGATTTGATTAAAGACCTTTTGGGAAAAAACTTTGCTGACATTGCTAGAAAACAGAATATGCAAGCCCACTATCTAGCCACTTTTTCTAGTACCTGCAACTTTCCATTTCAGCCCTGTTAGCCTTCTATTGCAATAGGTTTTCATATTTCATGACTGACAGTTCAAATGCCAAATATGTCATCTTTTTCTTGCTGCAAAGGTTCCATATTTCCTAGAAAACTCAGAAAATTTAAAAAATGTAAAGAGGGTATGCCCTAAAAGAACAATCAAAGGGTAAAAAGAAGAATGAATGGGCCAAAGAGAAAAATAAATGAAATGAACCCCAAAAAAAGGTCAGGAAAGTGTGCTAGCTCAAATTCCACTATTGTATTCCATTTTTGAAAGACTTATTCCATTTTTGAAGAATTTTTCAGTTAAGGGAAGGCCAAATAGCTTAATCTTGGAAGATTGATAGATAGGTAGAGAAGCTAGGGTGCTCAATAGCTTAATTTGAGCCCCTGGAAGAAATAATGATAGATTTAGATAGGAGGATAGACAAAAGAAAAGATGAAAAGATGGGTTTGCTAGTTTAAGTGCACCCAAACAAAAAGAAGACAAAATGCTAGGTAAGTAGGCCGGGTAGGAAGTTTAGAGGTTGCAGAATAAGGAGTTGTGATCAATTTTGTATTTCAAAGTGTTTATTTACTTCAGATCACAAGTATAAAGCAGTTTTCCCTTAGAGCAGCTCAAGTGAGACATGACTAACTTCCCCTTCTTCCTTTTCCCCAAATCATTCACTAATTTCCCCTAAAGATGTTAAGATCTACTTAATATCTCCAAAATTCATCATTTTCATTAACATTTGCCTAAGTAAAGATCTTCTTTGCTTAGGAGTGCTCATATTTCTTCTATAAAGTCCTATTCCCATTTATAGCCTAAGATTTCTATCCTTAGCGCTTTCTTCAAAATCTCATATTAATTTCTAACTCTATTACGTAATCCCCCTTTATTTTCCCTCCCCATACTAAAAATATATATAAAATCCCCCTAAGTACATATCCCCTCCATTGGTTGAAATATAACCATAAAAGAAACTTTGGGAATTACTAAGTCTATTTGAAACTTAGTAACAACCCTCATTTTTCTCATTTAAACCTCTTTTAATGCATTTGGACTCCTTCCAATGTATAAAATCCCCCCTCCAATGTATAAAATCTCTCTTTTTTCCTTTGATTATACCTTTTCCAAGGCATAAAACCATCTTCCTATGCGTAAAACCCTTTTTTAGGCATAAAAACCCCCCTCCGATGTCAAGAATCCCTTCTCCGATTCGAAGAAACCCTTCCAAAGCTTTAAAAAGCCTTCTCCGATTATTAAAATCATTTCCCCATCTCATAAACCCCCTTCCGATTGCAAAAAACCCTTTGTCGATTTATAAAACACTCTTCCGATTCAATCGCCCCCCCGTCTGACGCGATATCAATGTCAGAGGTCGCAATAGTGTTGGCCCCCTTATATACATTGTTTTGATGGAAACCCGCTGATGCGATTATAGCAATTGGCAGTCGCCAGATACGCGTGCCCATATTCCATGCCTCCACTCCATGTCTCTGACGCGATATCGCTATCGCACCTGAAAGCGATATCGTTGTCGCAAAGCAGTTGCCAATCGCATTCTCTCGATTCCCATATATCTCCGCATTATCATTAAAATCATATTATACCACTAATCCATAGTTTATAGTTAAAACCCTGTATTTCCGCCATTCCTCCCTTTATCGCTATTGCTATCGCAATTTTATAAAGGCCGCGCCCATAGACCTTCGCCGATGTGACATTGCGATTGCGTGGCAGCCGTCCGATCAAGCCCCCTCATCAATGGTCCAGATCATATCACATCACTCCCATATCGCTCATCGCATGTATAAAGGCCTTCGCTCCTTTCCTCCCCTGATAGCTGATCGTTGATGCGATATTGGCGATCGCTGTATCGCTTGCATGTATACATATAAAAGGCCCACCCCCATGACCTCGCCGATTGCGATTTTGCGAGTTAATTGCAGCCGTTGGATTTGCCCGCACTAGATACAATGGCCCAGATCTATTTAAGGCTACAGTGTCGCTCCCACGTGGTTTTTAATCAATTGTTCTGTGTAAAGAGATCTTTGCCTTTTATAAGGGAAAAGGGCATCTCTTCATGATTTCTATTCGGCGCCTGAGCGCGCTCCATCAGAAAGGGGAACATGGTCATTCTTCGGCCATTTTGCATCGCTCTAGCCCAAATTAGTGCCAGACAGCAAGATTTTGGCCTCGACATAGCTATCAGTGGGCAGTCCTCCTTTATTTTGCAGCATTTCTTCATTTTTGACAGGATTTTAATCGGCCAAACGCCAAAACACTTCTAAAAGCCATAATAAGCACAACAGCAGTTATATTTGCCATAAAGTGGTAGGCAGGGGAAATTTAACAACATCAAAGTGTATCAGTGGAGATAAAGTGTATCAGGCAGCTGAAAAGAGTATCAGAGAAAGAATTAAAAGAAATATCAGTGGAAGACTTAAAGCCACAACGGATGAGCAATAAAGAGCCCCAAACAAAGTCAATAAGCACCAGAACATAGTTAAAGCCGAGTCATATCAGATTTAATAAGAATCACAACCATCTAAGAGTAGCAGAACTGATTAAGAGTTGCAGATAGGAGATTAAAGGAACAGTTATGGAAAATTGGACAGTGCATAGCAGTAGAGGATGCTATATTAACTCATTTTTTATGCAGCTGCCTCCAACGCAGAATTTAGATAGATATTTTCATGTTTCTTGCAGTAGAAGTTAGGTTTTCTAGATATTTTCCATCAGATCTTCTGAGATCTGTCTTGTAGATATTTTGCCTATATATACCACCCTGAGCAATGTAAAAAGGGTTGGTTGGTTGATAATCTCATTTGAGACTTGCGCTGCATATTTTGATACTTTCTATGATCAAAGATTGCTGGAATGTTTGCTTTTGAACTGTTGGTTGTGGATTTGATGGCTCAAGAGCTGATTATAGAATTCTAACGCTTCTACATGGATCAATAAGTCTTTCTCCATTGTTTTTAGTTTCTATGTATGCTGTATGATCTATGTGTCATGATCTAAGTTGCAGGAAGAAAGAATAGCTCAGATTTACTTGGTTGTAGTCTGTGCTCAATTTCTGTGATTTCTTAATGTTTTCTTCTGAATTAGCTATGAATATGAATACTTCTTTGCTCATATTTTCACTAATTCCTCCATATATGACTGTTATTTAGGGATCCTTAACTGCTCCTAGATAATGTTCACTCACTTTCCCTCTGTTAGCGTGATGAGAGCTACTTAATTGTCTTTCATCCCCTGACCTCCATTTCATCTCTTTTCAACTTAGAAAATTATTCCTTGTGTAGCTATCCTGCTCTGTATTCCTCTTTTACTAAAGAATTTGCACCCAGTAGCCCTTAATCCTTGACTCCATAGCCAATGGTCTAAATTTCTCACACTTTGCAGTCCAACTCTATTTGAAACATCATCCTTCCCACCAAACTTAAAACAAAACCCATGTATATCATATCTAGCCTAAAATCATATCAAAACAAAGCTAAATCCTAGAGAGAGAGCCCTCTCTGGTTGCCGGTAGGCTAGGACCTGCAATCCAAAGATTGGTTTGTGGTTACCTCGGTCGTATCCCTTAAGGAGCCAAGGGACAACCTGAGTGATAACATCATTGGCGACTCCACTGGGGAAAAAATATTTTTCAAATCACTGTCTTAGACACTGGGTCCAAAGAAGAAATCCTGCCATACTAGGTCTAATCCAGACCCAGATCCCCCAGCTGCTTTTGAAAATCCAAATTTGATCCCAAGAAACCTCAGGAAAAAAGAGCGAAATGAGGATTTTGCTGTTTCAAGTCCTGAAACAGTTCCGCATATATATATTCCTACCCCTTCTAAATTTTCTTTCCATCCGCACACCATTGTTTCTCCCATTTCTTCATCCACCTCTCAAAGAACCTTTTCCACTCCTCCATTTACTGCACAAACTCCTATTATCCCAGTTGTTCCTGTTGTACCATTTGTTCCCACTATTCCGTTTATACCAGTATATATGGCTAATAGATATGCACCTTTATAGTTACCTGGAAATCTAGGGGCTATGCCTCAGGATTATCAGACTAAAATCACTTATTTTGATGGCACATGTTCTTACACAGCCCTGCAGCATACTAAGAAAATGTAGGACTATTTTGAAAATTATGAGATAGATGATGATGATGTAAGAATGAAGATTTTTGTTCAAAGCCTCACAGGAGATGTAAGGCCCTCGTTTAGAGCTCTTCCCGTGAATTCCATAGCTGATCCAGAGGCCCTCTACCAAACATTTCTTAATAGATGGGAGAAGAAGAAAGATCCGCTGCACATTCTATTTGAGTATGACACTATCAAAAGAGGCCCTCAAGAAGCTGTTTTAGACTACTATGCAAGATTCAACAATGTTTACAACGCTATTCCACAAAACCTTCGACCTCCGCCTGATCTAGCCTCATACAAATTCCCTGATGGATTCAATTCAGACATGGCATATCATTTGAGGGAAAGAGCCCCTCAGACCTTAGCAGATATGCAGAACATTGTTGTTAGTGTGGAGGCAAACCTCATAGCTAAGCGAAATAGAGCTAGAGCCGAGAGAAGAACTACTTTTAAAGAAGAACCATCAGCCTTAGATCAAAAACTAGATCAAATCATCAATAGCATGCACAGAATTGGAGACAGAGTAGAAAATGTTGAAAGAAAATCATCATGAGATGGACAACAAAGTAATACTATCAGAAACCCAAACTTTAGAAAAAACCAAAATCTAGACGCTGGAAGGGCTAGCCCCGATCATGATATAAGACCTCATTTTTAAGAAAACTACATTGAAGCATCCACATCTAGTGAGCCAACCGAGGACACTCATATTAAATTGATGGGTTTAAAGGGTGAAGAACAAGTTTTTTTAACCCAAAAAGACCAAGATGACCATGAATTCAATCAATTCTAGACTAAATCCGGAGATTCATTTGACTTGAAACAAGGCTATGATTCAGCAGTATATGAGGTTCACAAGAAATACAAGCTGAGAACTAGAACCATTGATGTGCCTCAAACCATCAAACCAAAGGATACCAAACAGCCAAAGAAGATAAAAGACAAGGTTGCGTTCACAGAACCTTCTGATAAAACAGACCCAAAACCAAAGGAAGTGACTGTAGAAGCTGTAATAGAGATATACCCCTCTAAAAATCAGCCATTGGTATCCTCTTCCTCAAAAGAAAATTCAAACAACACTCCTGAAAGCCTTCCCAAAACAGAAATACCTCAAGAAATCACTGAAAACCAAGAGAAGAATGTTGAAAGTGCAATTGAAAAAGGAAAATTTGCTATTCACAATACTAAAACCCAGTCAGAAAAACCATTTGATTTAGAGGCAGAAATTGGTAAATTAAAGATATCTATTCCTCTATCTGAGCTTGCTAAACATGATATATACAGACAGCAAATCAGGAGATCACTGCAAATGCCAGAGAACAAGGATGATGTTAATGTCCTAGATGATCAGCTTGAGCTGCTTTTCAGTCCTGAAGTCAATGGAAAAACAACAAATGGGGCTATTCTGCCCTTTTATGTCAGTTTACACATACATGAAAAAGTTTTGCACAATGCAATGTTTGATTCAGGTGCTTCACACAACCTAATGCCCAAAGTTGTAATGGAGAAGCTAAACCTTGTTGTCACTAGATCATACAAAGACTTATTTTCATTTGATTCTAGTCAAGTCAAGTGTTTAGGCTTAATCAAATATTTATGTGTGTCTTTAGTCCAATATCCCAACAAAACAATCCTAATGGACGTGGTGGTAGCTGACATTCCACCTAAATATGGCATGCTCTTATCAAGATCTTGGGGAGCCAAACTCCAAGGATCTTTGTAATTAGACCTCTCCTATGCCACTATTTCAGTCTTTGGGCAACCAAAGAGACTGTATAGGGAAACATTGATGAAATATGTGGTAAGTAGTGAGGAAAAGCCCCAAAACTTTCCTATCTATTCAATCCATTCTGATATGGATTCTTTTATCTTGTTTAATGATGATATGTCTCCTCCGACTGATGATAAGCCTTTGGCTTTAGAACAAGAGATAAGCATAAATGAAGAATCGATTGCCCAAAACCAAGAAACTCTTAAAACAGTTGATGTAACCAGACCACAAGACAAACTACATGAAACAGAAAACTCAAATCTTCCCATTGACAAAATGATTACAACTCTCAATACTGGACACAAGCAAGAAATCACATGGTATTTAGAATTTGATGGCTTAGTAAATAAACTAGGAGTAGGGGCAGGAGTGTGGATCCACAATAGGCAAACCAACCATGCTAAGGGTCATGCCTATAGATTAAATTTCAGATGTACCAACAACATGGCAAAGTATGAAGCTCTCCTTTTAGGTCTTAAGCTAGTCAAATCTCTAGGAGCTGCAAAAGTTTCAATTCTAGGAGATTCAGATCTAATTATACAGCAAATGAAAGGAACCTTTGTCACTAATGATAATAGGTTGAGAGCTTATAGAAAGGCAGCCTCTGAAATACTCAATACTTTCACAGAATCCCAACTTACTAAGATTTCAAGAAGCCATAATCTACATGCGCATAGCCTAGCTATTTTTGATAGCACTTGCAAGTTGCCATTCAAGTGCAATCACCATTTTACTGCTGAAATAAAGCACAGGCCTGTAGTCCCAAACAATATCAAAGATTGGCAAGTCTTTGAAAATGTTGCACAAATCAACAATTTCCTTACCTTACAACATGAATTTTCAGGTTTAAACATTGATACAGATGCCATGGATGATTCACAACAGCAAATGAGCCAAAATGAGCAGACTATAACAGTTGAAGTAGAAAATCAAGTGTTGCACCCAACCATTTTTTATAAAAATAACGTACAAGAGCTGAAACAAGTGCATTTGGAGGAAATAACTGAAGCAGAGGCTGGGATTATTGAATTAAAAGACAACTTTCTGCCTACAAGCCTCACTCCATTGGAAGATATTTTTGATGCAAATGATGTCCCCAAAAAGCCAAAGATGCAGCCCTTAAACGCTGCCATTGAAGACTATAATATTGGGACAGCTTAAAAGCCCAAAATGATAAAACTGTCCAAGTCTTTGCTTGCTGATCAAAAGCCAAAATATGTTGACTTGTTTAAAGAGTTCCAAGATGTTTTCGCCTAGAGCTATGAGGACCTCAAGTTCTATGACACTTCAGTCATTCAACATACCATACCTTTAAAACCAAATCAAAAGCCTTTCAAATAGAAACTAAGGAGAATCAATCCTGTGCTTCTCCCTTTAATTGAGAAAGAAGTAAAGAGAATGTTTGAAGCAGGTATTTTAGCACCCATTAGAATTTCAAAATGGGTATCCAACTTAGTGCCCACAAGGAACAAAATAGGTGATATCAGGTTATGTGTTGATTTAAGAAATTTAAATCAAGTCTCCCTTAAAGACCGCTACCCATTGCCAAAGATGGACCATATTCTACAAAGAGTAGTGGGTTCTTCAAGAATTTCATTATTAGATGGATTCTCAGGTTTCAATCAGATATTAGTTCACCTGGATGATCAGGATAAAAACAACATTTACAACACCATGGGAACCTTTAAATATGTAAAAATGCCTTTCGGACTCAAAAACGCAGGAGCTAATTTTCAAAGGGCAATGGGCATAGTATTTTCCAAAGAAATCCATGATTTCTTAGTGGTTAACCTTGATGACCTTACTCCATTCACAAAATGTGATCAAGAACATCTGAAACATCTAAGGCAAGTGTTCCTAACTTGTAGGAAGTATGGCATATCTTTAAATCCTAAGAAGTCCCTGTTTGGCCTCAAACAAGGAAAATTGCTTGGTCATATCATTTCAAAAGATGGTATTAGAATCGATCCCGACAAGATTCAAGCCATTCTTCAAGTCCCTTATCCAAGAAACATCAAAGAACTGCAAGCTTTTTTAGGAAAGATCAATTTCCTAAGGAGATTTATCCCCAACTTGGCCGAGCTGATAAGATTGCTAAACAACATGTTAAAGAAGGATTCCAAAGTCAAATGGACATTAGAAGCCAAACAAGCCTTTGAGGGCATAAAAACAACATTAACCCAAACTCCAGTCCTCACAAGTCCGCAAGTTCATAGAGATTTCATCATTTTCTCCTTTGCATCTAATCACACCATAATTGTTGTCTTATTACAAAAGGATGACCATGGAAATGAAAAGCCCATTGCTTTCTTTAGTCGAGCCCTTAGAGATGTGCCTTTAAAGTACCAAATCATGGAAAAATAAGCATATGCCCTTGTTAAGGCCATCAAAGATTTCAAAATTTATATCTTATATTCACATGTGATAGCATATGTTCCAAACGCTGCTGTAAAAGACATTCTATCAAGAAGGAATTGAAGGCAGAAGAGGAAAATGGATTGCCAATATCCTTGAATATGACATTGAGATAAAGCCCACTAAACTGATAAAAGGACAAGGTCTAGCCAAACTGATGACCCAGACCAATTTTCAAGCCCTTAACATTAATGAACTAGACAATGAACAGGAGCTGGCGACTCCATAGATCAATGAAGCCTTTTTGCAATCACCTTTGTATGCTGATATTTGTTTTATATTGTTAAACCTACATGCTCCTCCAGGATTGTCCAGAACTAAAAAGAGATTCTTAAAAATGAAAGCATCAAAATCTTGTCTTAGATAGTGCTTGTTTTGGAAAAATCATGAAGGAATATTGCTGAATTGTCTAAGAATCAATGAAACTGATAATGTTATGAAAGAGTTTCATGCAGGGGACTATGGAGGACACCTATGTTGGAAGTCTACTGCTGACAAGATACTAAGGGTTGGTTTCTATTGGCCCTCTTTGTTTGCAGATGTCAAAAAGTTTGCTATTTCATTTCGCAAGTGCCAGATCTTTGAAAGCAAAAGAAAGCTACTGCCCTTACCCCTTAAGCCCATTTCAACTGAGAAACCATTCTAGTAATGGGGTTTAGACTTCATTGGTGAGATCCACCCATCATCCTCAGGCCAACACAAATGGATTTTAACAGCCACAGATTACTTCACCAAGTGGATAGAAGCCATCCCATGTAGGCAAGCCAATGATTCAACCATTATCCAATTCCTTAAAGCCAATATTCTGTCCAGATTTGGCTGTCCTAAAAAAATCATTACAGACAACGCTGCTGCCTTTAAATCCAAGAAAATTACAAGCTTTTGCCACAAATTCCATATCACTTTAGGTCACTGCATAGCCTATTACCCTCAAGGTAATGGCTTAGCCGAGTCATCCAATAAGAGCCTCATTAACATCATCAAGAAAATGTTGGAGGAAAACAAAAAGAATTGGCACAAAAAGCTTATGAATGCCCTATCGGCAGACAGATTGACAACCCAGAGATCCATTGGAATGAGCCCATATGAATTAGTCTATGGCATGGAGGCCAGATTCCCTTCATATTTGGGAATCCCTGCTATCAAGCTGCTACAAGAGATTCAAGCTGAGCCAAATGATATCCAAAGGAGGATAAATCAGACCATTCATCTACAACAAACAAGGGAGCAAGTGTATCATAGAACGCAGATTCTACAAGAAAAGCTCAAGAAAATGTTTGACAAGAGAATCAAGGCTGAAGACTTCTTCATAGAAAACAAAGTTTTAAGATGGGATTCAAGAAGGGAAGACAAAGGAAAGCATGGAAAATTCAACTTCCTGTGGAAAGGCCCCTTTGTTATTCACGTTGTGCAAGGCAACAATACATATTTTCTCAAAAGTCTGGATGGCAGCGAAGCTGAGAAAGGCCCTGTTAATGGGTGCATGCTTAAGCATTACCATGATCCCCTTTGAATATAACGCAGCTGTGTCTTATACTTGTACACTAATATTTGAATTTTCAGCACTGTTTTGTTTACAGCAGGCTGATAAGGAATCAACGCAACAAAGTTTTGGAGAAAGAATAAAAAGAAATGCACCATTTCAGATCTCTATTTTTGAATTAATTTCAAGGAAGCTCTCAGGCAGATATGAATATGTTTATAAGCATGCAAAAGAAGACAAGAGGCAGCGCTGTAATTTTACAACAATTTCAGTTAAAAAGTGTTGCATAAAGCATCCAAAATTTTAGTCAATAGTATAAAAAAATAAAGAAGATTTTCAGTTTACAGCAACAATTGAAGACCAAGGCAATCTGACCTGCTGCTCCTAGCTTTTCATCTAGAAAATCCATCCCCAAGTGGATCCACTATTAGCCTCCTATTGCAAGGTTTTCATATTTCATGATTGACAGTTGAAATGCCAAATATGCCATCTTTTTCATGCTAAAAAGGTTCCATATTTCCTAGAAAACTCAGAAAATTTAAAAAATGTAAAGAGGGTATGCCCTAAAAGAACAATCAAAGGGTAAAAAGAATAATGAATGGGCCAAAGAGAAAAATAAATTAAATGAACCCCAAACAAAGGTCAGGAAAGTGTGCTAGCTCAAATGACACTACTGTATTCCATTTTTGAAAGACTTATTCCATTTTTTAAGAATTTTTCAGTTAAGGGAAGGCCAAATAGCTTAATCTTGGCTTCCCTAGGTTTAAATTGCTTGTTTAGAGATAGAGAATAAAAATCTGTCCAAACTGTTTAATCTTGGCAGATTGATAGATAGCTAGAGAAGCTAGGGTGCTCAACAGCTTAATCTGAGCCCCTGGAAGAAATAAGGATATATTTAGATAGGAGGATAGCTAAAAGAAAAGATGAAAAGTTGGGTTTGCTAGTTTAAATGCACCGAAACAAAAAGAAGACAAAATGCAAGGTAAGTAGGATGGGTAGGCAGTTTTGAGGTTGCAGAATAAGGAGTTGTGATCAATTTTGTATTTCAAAGTGTTTATTTACTTCAAATCACAAGTATAAAGCAGTTTTCCCTTGGAGCAGCTCAAGCAAGGCATGACTAACTTCCCCTTCTTCCTTTTCCCGAAATCATTCACTAATTTCCCCTAAAGATGTTAAGATCTGCTTAATATCTCCAAAATTCATAATTTTCCATAACATTTGCCTAAGTAAAGATATTCTTTGCTTAGGAGTGCTCATATTTCTTCTATAAAGTCCTATTCCCCTTTATAGCCTAAGATTTCTATCCTTAGCGCTTTCTTCATAATCTCATATTAATTTCTAACTCTATTATGTAAATCCCCCTTTATTTTCCCTCCCCATACTAAAAATATATATAAAATCCCCCTAAGTACATATCCTCTCCATTGGTTGAAATATAACCATAAATAAAGCTTTGGGAATTACTAAGTTATTTGAAACTTAGTAACAACCCTCATTTTTCTCATTTAAACCTCTTTAATGCATTTGGACTCCTTCCAATGTATAAAATCCACCCTCAATGTATAAAAAGCCCTTTTTTCTCCTTGATTATACCTTTTCCAAGGCATAAAACCATCTTCCTATGCGTACAACCCTTTTTTAGGCATCAAAACCTTCCTCCGATGTCAAGAATCCCTTCTCCGATTCGAAGAAAGCCTTCCAAATCTTTAAAAAGCCTTCTCTGATTATTAAAATCATTTCCCCATCTCATAAAACCCCTTCCGATTGCAAAAAACCCTTTGTCGATTTATAAAACACTCTTCTGATTCAATCCCACCCCCGACATGATATCACTGTCAGAGGTCGCAGCAGTGTTGGCCCCCTTATATACATTGTTCCGATGGAAACATGCCGATGCGATTATCGCAATCAACAGTCACTAGATATGTGTGCCCATATTCCATGCCTCCACTCCATGTCTCTGACGCGATATCGCTATCGTACCCGAAAGCGATATCGCTGTCGCAAAGCAGTCAGCAATCACATTCTCCTCATTCCAATATATCTCTGCATTATCATTAAAATCATATTATACCGCTAATCCATAGTTTATCGTTAAAACCCCGCATTTTTGCCAAACCTCCCTTTATCACTATATCGCTATTGCTATCGCAATTTTATAAAGGCCCACGCCCATAGGCCTCCGCCGACATGATATTGCAATCGCGTGGCAGCCGTCCGATCAAGCCCCCTCATCAATGATCCAGATCTTATTGCATCGCTCCCATATCGCTCATCGCATGTATAAAGGCCTTCGCTCGTTTCCTCCACCGATAGCGAATCGCCGATGCGATATCGGCGATCGCTATATCGCTTGCATGTATACATATGAAAGGCCCACCCCCATGGCCCCGCCGATTGAAATTTTGAAAGTTGATCACAGCCGTTGGATTTTTCCATGCTAGATCTAACGGCCTAGATCTATTTAAAGCTATAGTCGCTCCCGCCCGGTTTTTAATCAATTTTCCTGTGTAAAGAGCTCTTTGCCTTTTATAAGGGAAAAGGGTATCTCTTCATGATTTCTATTCGGCGCTTGAGCGTGCTCCATCAGCAAGGGGAACAGGTTCATTCTTCGGCCATTTTGCATCGCTCCAGCCCAAATTAGCGCCAGATAGCAAGATTTTGGCCTCGGCATAGCTATCAGTGGGCAGTCCTCCTTTATTTTGCAGCCTTTCTTCATTTTTGACGGGATTTTAATCGGCCAAACACCGAAACACTTCTAAAAGCCACAATAAGCACAACAGTGGTTATATTTGCCATAAAGTGGCAGGCAGAGGCGATTTAACAACATCAAACTGTATCAATGGAGATAAAGTGTATCAGGCAGCCGAAAAGAGTATTAGAGAAAGAATTAGAAGAAATATCAGTGGAAGACTTAAAGTCGCAGTGGATGAGCAATAAAGAGCCCCAAACAAAGTCAATAAGCACCAGAACAGAGTTAAAGGCCATTAAAGCCGAGTCATATCAAATTTAATAAGAATCAGAGCCACCTAAGAGCAACAAAACCGATTAGGAGGTGCAGATATGAGATTGAAGGCACAGTTATGGCAAATTGGAGAGCGCATAGCAGCAGAGGACGCCATATTAACTCATTTTTGATGCAGCTACCTCCAGCGCAGAATTTAGATAGATATTTTCATGTTTCTTGTAGTAGAAGTTAGGTTTTCTAGATATTTTCCATCAGATCTTCTCAGATCTGTTTTGTATATATTTTGCCTATATATACCACCCTGAGCAATGTAAAAAGGGTTGGTTGGTTGATAATCTCATTTGATACTTGCACTGTATATTTTGATACTTTCTATGATCAAAGATTGCTGGAATGCTTTCTTTTGAACTGCTGGCTGTGGATTTGATGGCTCAAGAGTTGATTACAAAATTCTAATGCTTCTGTATGGATCAATAAGTATTTCTCCCTTGTTTCCAGTTTCTATGTATGCTGTATCATCTATGTTTCATGATCTAAGTTGCAGGAAGAAAGAATAGCTCATATATTACTTGGTTGTAGTCTGTGCTCAATTTCTGTGATTTCTTAATGTTTTCTTCTGAATTAGCTATGAATATGAATACTTCTTTGCTCATATTTTCATAGTTCCTTCATATATGACTGTTATTTAGGGATCCTTAACTGCTCCTACATAATGTTCACTCACTTTCCCTCTGTTAGCGTGATGAGAGCTACTTAATTGTCTTTCATCCCCTGACCTCCATTTCATCTCTTTTCAGCTTAGAAAATTCCTTGTGTAGCTATCCTACTCTGTATTCCTCTTTTACTAAAGAATTCACACTGAGTAGCCCTTAATCCTTTACTCCATGCCCAATGGTCTGAATTTCTCACACTTTGCAGTCCAACTCTGTTTGAAACATCATCCTTCCCACCAAACTTAAAACAAAACCCATGTATATCATATCTAGCCTAAAATCATATCAAAACAGAGCTAAATCCTAAAGAGAGACCCCTCTCTGATTGCAGGTAGGTTAGGACCTGCAATCCAAAGATTGGTTTGTGGTTACCTCGGCCGTATCCCTTAAGGAGCCAAGGGACAACCTGAGTGATAACAAGCCCAACCGTCAGTACACTGAAGAAGTGAGACATAGACCTGTTATACCAGACAATTTGAAGAATTAGCAGATTTTCTCACAGTATTCTTAAATTTATGATTTTATTAATGCTAAAGATGAGTTTCAGAATTGTAAAATAGATACAGATTGTACAATAGAAAATAACATAGATAATGACATAGATGTAAATATTTTAGAAATAGGTAAACCCACAAATTTCACTAAAGTAGAAATTGGTAACTTATAAAATGTAGAAATAGAAGAGATAATGAATGGTGATCTTGAAATTCTGAACCTGAAAAATAATTTTTTGCCTAAGGGTTTAGTTCCATTAGAAGATTTGTTTGATTCAAACGATGTAGCTAGAAAACCAAAAATGGAGCCTTTAAGAGTAGATATAGAAGAATGTAACATAGGAACTCAGGAAAAAACAAAACTCATTAAAATATCAAAAGCCTTACCTCGAGAGGAAAAGGTTGAATACATAAATCTATGTAAAAAGTTTCAATATGTTTTTTCTTGGAGTTATGAAGACTTGAAGTCCTATGACACCAGTATAACTCAACACAAGATAGCTATCAAAGAAGATCATCAGCCTTTTAAACAGAAACTTAGGAGAATTAATCTAGTTCTTATGCAATCTATTGAGAAAGAAGTTAACAGAATGTATGATGCCAAAATCATAGCTCCCATTTGATATTCATATTTGGTTTCAAACTTAGTCACTACTAGAAAGAAGACTAGAGAAATAAGACTTTGTGTTGATTTCAGAAATTTGAACAAGGTCTCATTGAAAGACAACTATCCTCTACCAAAAATGGACCATATCCTTTAGAGGGTAGTAGCCTCATCCAAAATTGATGAATTTTATAGATACAACTAGATCTTAGTTCAACCAGAAGACCAAGCCAAAACTACATTTACTACTCCTTGGCATACCTTAATGTATTTGAAGATGCCTTTTGGATTAATGAACATAGGAGCAACATTTCAAAGAGATATATATATAGCTTTTTCCAAGTAAATCCATGAATTCTTAGTGGTCTACCAAGATGGCATCATAGTATTTTCTAAATCTAAAAATGAACACCTAGATCACCTGAGAAGAGTTTTCATTAAATGTAGAAAATTTGGAATTTCCTTAAATCCAAAAAAGACACTCTTTGGTCTAGAAGAAAGAAAACTATTGGGACATATAATATCCAAAGAAGGAATTAGAATAGATCCTTCTAGAATAGAGGCAATCTTGACCATTACCCATCCTAGAAGCATCAATGAATTGCAGTAATTTTTAGGCAAGATAAATTTTCTTAGGAGATTCATTTCAAGTTTAACAAAAGTAATTAGAGAACTAAATAACATGTTAAGAAAATATTCAACACTTAAATGGATAGTGGAGGAAAAAAAGTCTTTTGAAGAAATTAAGGAAGCCGTAACCAAAACTCTAGTACTTATAAGTCCCAATTTTCAGAAAGATTTTATAATTTTTTCTTTTGCTTCAGAACACACTATTGCAACAGTCTTGCTGCAAAAGAATGACCAGGGATGTGAACAACCAATTGCATTTTTCAGTAAATCCTTAAGAGATGCCACACTCAAATACAACATAATTGAAAAACAAGCACTAACTTAAATAAAGGCTATCAAAGATTTCAGAGTGTATATTTTGTATTCTCACATCATTTATGATGTTCCAAACTCAGTAGTAAAGGACATTTTGACACAAAATGGGTCTGAAGGAAAGAGAGGCAAATGGATTGCCACTATTTTGGAATATGACAAAGAAATAAAGCCCACTAAACTTATCGAAGGCCAAGGTATAACCAAACTCATAGCTAAATCGAACTCTCATGCCCTAGATATAAATTTCATTGGTGCCCTTGATGATCAGGAAGAGATGGAGACTCCACAAATCAATGAATCTTTTACTGATTCACCTTGGTATGCAGATATTATATTTGTATTGGTGAAGTTACAAGCTCCTCCTAGTTTAACAAGAACTAAATCTATATTTTTGAAAAGGAAGTTATCGAAATATTGTATCATAGATAATGCTTTATTTTTGTTTACTGAAAGATGAAGCTGATAAAATTATGAAAGAATTTCATGCAGGGGATTGTGGAGGACACTTGTATTGGAAAAATACTGCTGACAAAATCCTGAGGGCTGGTTTTTACTCACCCACTCTTTCTTCAGATGTTAAGAAACATGTGAACTCCTGTCACACGTGTCAAATATTTGAGGGAAAGAGAAAGCTTTTACCTTTACCTCTCAAACCAATATCCACAGAAATGCCATTTCAACAATGGGGTTTAGAATTCATTGGATAAATACACCCAACATCCTCAACTTAGAAATGGATTTTGATAGCCATTGATTACTTCACCAAATGGACATAAGCCATCCCTTCTAGACAATCCATAAACTATGTCATTATCTCATTCTTAGAAAACAATATCTTGTCAAGGTTTGGATGCCCCCAAAGGCTCATTACTGATAATGCAACAATGTTTAAATCCAATAAAATGGTAGAATTTTGTAACAAATACCACATAACCCTTGGCCACTCCACTGCCTATTACCCTCAAGGTAATGGACTTGCAGAATCCTCTAAAACAAGCCTTGTGAATATCATTAATAAATTACTAGAAGACAACAAAAAGGCATGGAACAAAAAGGTGGTAAATGCCTTATGGGCAGACACGCTAACTACCAAAAAGTCCCTTGGTACATCTCTGTATCAGATAGTATATGGGATGGATGTTGTTTTTCCATCCTCTTTGGGAGTGCCAATGATGAAGATCATCTAGGAGTTGCAGGTAGAACCATTGATATCTAGAGAGGGATAAATCAGACCATACACTTGCAACAAACTAGAGAAGAAGTCTATATTAAATCACAAGTAATCCAAGACAAAATCAAAATGATTTTTGATAAAAATACCAAATCTAATGAATTTTAGACAGGTGATAAAGTTATTAAGTGGGATTCAAGAAGATAAGATAAGGGAAAACATGGAAAATTTGATTTCTTATGACAAGGCCCTTACGTTATTTATGGTTACAGGGGGGAAATGAATTTTTCTTGAGAGTGATAGATGGATCAAATCTAAAAGGAGGACCTGTCAATGATAGAATTTTGAAGCATTACTTATCCATAGATTAACAATAGTTAACCTTACTTTGATAATTGTACATAACATTATAGATTTTAGATTGGATTGGATAGTGGTCTTTTGAAGTTGAAACTTGGAGAGAAGGCTCTTAGCTTTGAAGGGTTCACCATCATAAGTATCAATAAATCAGAATCACAGAAGGACAGTCTACAAGGTAACTTAAGTCACAATTCAAAGGCTACTAATCTTTAAGTTGTTGACATTTCACCAGGAAATGCCATCCCGATGTGGAGCCACTGTTAGGGTCCTATAATAATAGGATTCATAATTTTGAATTGGCTATGGTTAGTCTTGTAATATTGTACATACTTTTGCTTTCTGTAAAATGTTTTCCATATTAAAAATTAGAAAGTGTAAACAGGGTATGTCCTAAAAGAAATATCAAAGGACAAAAACAAAAAGGAAAATATCAAAAAAAGGGAAAATATGAACCCTAAACAAAAAATAGATCATGCCAGTGCGCAAATTCAACCGCCACTAATTTTACTTTTATGTGAAAATTAATTATTATGTGCAGCTTGTCATAAATGCCACAACCCATGATAGTCAACTAGCTTAATATTGACTAATTCATCTTTTAAATTTCATGTTTATAGATAGAGAATAAAGTTATGGCCAAACTGTTTAACCTTGGTAGATCAGTAGATAGGTAGAGAAATAAAAATGTGCTCATCAACTTATTCTAAGCCATTGGAAGTTATAAGGTTAGAATTATATAGTTTTCTTGTCAAAAGAGAAGGAAATAAAGGGTTTGCTAGGTCAAATGCACCCAAAAAATGAAGAAAAAATGTTAGGATAAGTAAAGGGTAGGTAGAAGAAAGGTTGCAGATATACAAGGTTGTTAAACCATAAGCACATTTATCATGCTTAATCCTATGTTTTAATGTTCAGGAGCATTTTTTAGAGTGAAAATATGTTCACAACCTTATTTAATTAACTTCCTGTCATTTCATTTCACGCCTGCTACATACTTACTAGTTTCCCGTTCTCCCATCATTTCTTATAAAAATACCCTTTTCCCTTCATTTTGACTGTTACCCCTTGGTTTCACACATTTCCCTATTGTGAAACCCATTCAAAATGTCATCCACTTTCCTAAAAACCCCATTCCCTAGTGTGAAACCCATTCCCCATGGAAAAATCACCTTCCCCTTATTAATTTCTCTATTCTACCTCAAAAACCCATAAGAACCACTTATCCTAAAGTTTTATTCCTACCCACATTATTTAATTAATTCCTCGAATTCATATTTTCCCAACAACCCTTTTTAACAACCACCCTTGGTGCGGTTAAGAAAATCCTGCCACATTAAACCCTTGTCCCACTCCAGTAACCTACCTTCCAAAAGTAGTGCAATGGCCCCTAAAATTGTCTCCCCGCCAAAAGCCAAAACCATCCACTGTTAATCTATGAATTCCATGCCAAATTCTAGCCATTGTTGGTTAAAAGTTCGAAGAAGCCCATTTCGACTCTTTTCGCTTGTTTGTACTGTGAATATCTCTCAAGCATTCCTCTGCCACCCTGAACCTCTGCAACTAAAATTGACCATCATTTACCTCCCAAACAAGATCCAGACCCCCAATTCAAGCATCCAATGCATAGCTGAAACCACTGTACCATTTACAGTCACCATTAAAACTAGTTTGTAGCCTGAACCGCCAATTTCCAAGTATTTTGAGAAAAATCAGAAGGACCCTCTCAATTTGAAAGCATACAGTTAATTAAAAGATTAATTAACCGGATTTAATTATTTTTCCCCTAAATTTAAGAGTATATCCACCTGAATACCCAAACCCCTCTTTTGCAAACTACAAATTACCCTCTCATTGCACCAGAGTTTTCAATGCCTCACTGTTATAACCTATACAATCCTAATTCACACCTTTTCCCTAAAAATGGCTTCCCAGACCTCTCTGGATGTCAGACCCGTCTCAACCCCTCACCTGGACATCGACCATTTGGCACTAGCAGATAGGGATTTCTAAGTAAAATACACTGCTACTACAACCTACCTTCTGAAGCTTCACTGCTAGAGTAAGGAAAGATTTCCGAACCATGCCGATGACATCCACCTTTGGGAATCCAATTTACCCAAATACCTATTCCCAAAAGTTCACCCATTCCCTAATATCATACATTTATGTCATCCTTTCTATATCCCTAGCCAAAGAGCTATTGTTGCCCCAAACCAGCAACTCCTATTCACCATTACACCAGAGTCCATCAACCAAATGCTTCAAGTCCAACCTAGCCCTAATCAGACCCCTCTATCCATTGGAGACCTATTGGACCTGTATATCACCCTATACCTGGTTAAGATAAGGAAAATCTTCTAGAATTACATCATTGAAGACCACCATACTCCTACAGATACTCCACCTTATGCTGCTACCATTTTTTCAGAAACATGCAGACATATAATCACCATGCTCTCATGCATCCTAGGATACACCACAGATGAGCATGTGGATGTGGTCATCCTAGCCTTCCTATCCATTTTTACCCTAGGCAAGCCTCCTTCTATCATGTATAATTATTCTCAGTTCATTACAGACAGGATGCACGAACAATTCACAAGGCTCCCCACTGAAAGAGTTTTTAAATACCCTTCAGTGTTATTTCACATGTTTTTGTATTACCTAGAAGATAAGTTCCTTGTAAGCATCCAAAATCTTGATACCAAGGTTAAAGAAAGATCAGTAGTCTACTTGAAACACTTGATCCAAAAATACTCCATAGCATTTACATATAAAGATTTCATAGATTCATTTGTATACCCAGTCATGAACATGCTGACTTGTAACACTCAACCTAGAATCATCCAAGAAATCAAGAGAGTGTTACAGTTGGCTAAGAATAGCAAGGTGGGAGACTGGTACTTGTACAAGAAACACATGGAAATAAGGGTTTATGGCTGCCAATCATCTCCTTATAAGTTGCCCAAATACCTCCCCATGAGGATATTTGCACTTGAGTATTTTAGACAAATCATCAACTCTAATGAGGTCCACCTCCTATTTGCTAGGAAGAATATCTATTTTAAGATGAAAAACCAATTGGGCTGATTCGTTTGCAATGATAGAGAGGTTGGACCAGACACTGATAGGATACTACAATAGATGAAATTCAACAACGACTTCATGTGGCAATATGACCCTCATGGGGTCATAAACAAGCTAAGACTCAGGGTCAAATTAGGACCTTAAATCCACCACCCAAGACCTGACATTGAATAGTTTTCCAACCAATCTGAATGGTTGGAAAATACATTAATTGATATGGAAAGCATCATTGTGGATGTTGAGAACACACTCATCGATCTAGAAAAGAAATTTGACCAGAGTTATTTTCTGCAGGTTCCAGAACTAGGGGAACCAATGAATATTCATCCTATATTACAGACCCTAGCCAATGAGGAGAAGAACCCAAAGAGGAAAAGGAAAGAGGCATATAGTTCTTCCATGGAGACTACAGATGAGTTGTTTGAGCTAGGAAAAAGGGCCAAGTTGAATCACGTGTCTAAACAGGAGGAGAACATTGAATCCGTGGAAATAGATTACAGTGAAACAATATGGCAGAGAAGAAAAGACACAACAGCTTTAGGTGAAACATAACAACCATTGACCTCCAAAATTCCAATGATTGAGAGACAACAAAGTGTTGCAGTTTCTTCCTTTGTCAAACCAACTGGAGGAGAAAAGGACATAAAATACAGGTACAAATAAATAAAGATGAGGAATGATAAGTTGAAGGCAGAGACATATGCCCAATACTTCAAACATACACTAGCCAACTAGAGCAGGTTGATGTTAGCCTTTGACATCAAAGTAGGAAATATGCAGGTACCATTTTTGTAGCCCACTGTTCAACAACCAAATACCTCAACTGATTATAACAAGACTAATTTTGAGGTGTTGGCTAGGGATGTTCATGTCATTGACTAGATAGAGTTCCACAAGCAGAAATGAGAAATGATTTACTCCACCCTTACATGAAAAGCCATGGATGCACACAGTTTGCAGGATTCACTAGATAATGTAACAACCGAGTATAAATTGGAGGAGGCCTCTTCACAGGCCAAAGACAACAGGATCAAGTCATTGGAGGACTTGGTCATTGAATTGGGCCATGATCCAAGTGACATTAATGCTACTGAGAAATTGATCAAAAATAAGAATGATGATATAGTAGCCCTCAAGAAACAACTTAAGCTACCTCATTGACAATACCCACAAACAAAGGAGGTCATGGAGAGATAAACCAATCATGAAGAGATGATGGACATAGCGCTACAAATAAATGATCAGTTAAAGGAGATGGAGAAAGAATTGGATAGCTTGATTCAGCTAAAGAAACCTAGTCTTGATGATGCCCTTGCAACTGTTATCCCAACAGTTACCACTGTTGTACCTTCTACTTTGGCAACATCCTTAGCTCCCATAAAGCATCTACAAAAACTACATCAGCAACAGGGTCAACAACAATAGGTTATAGGTAATGAGGTAAATAGGTTGGTCAAAGCAGTGGACGAAATGTTCATCCAATCTATTGAAAGTGACCAACGTGGAAACAGATTACGAACTTGCCAAAATCATGCACAAAGAAGAACAGTAGAAGTATACAAGGATGATCAAAAGAATCAAAATACCAGAGAAGGAAATGACACTGAATGAACCTTTAGGTCAGGCTAAGGAGCAACTGTGGGCCAATATCATTGACTCTATCAATGATATTTGGGCATCCATCCAGGTTATTTTTGAACAAATTGATTTAATAAAGCAGGCTACAAAATCCATTGAAAGAGTCAAAGTAGAACTTGGAGACATGCTAGAGGAAGCTGCAAGGATCACTTACTTCCTCAACTCCAGCAACAAGATTGAGTTGCAAGAATTAGAGATACCTAACAAAATAGGTACAATTTTGGATGTTAAAAGGGTCCTCACCAAGAGGCATTTGATGTGGAACTTGGAGGATAAGTGCTAAACCATGCAATTGGCCATTGGCAGATTCATGGTGAAGTTCGAAATTTTGAGGCAAAAAGGTTTACCAAATCCCTTGGTTATAAACGAGAAGTTAACGACATAGGAGGACTATAATAAAAAGATCATGGAAATAGTGAGAGATGAGGTGAATACTTAATCCATGAAGGGCATACCTACTGGAAAAGTATTATATCAAACTTTTGAGAATTTGTTTTACCTCCAGCATGAGGTTAAACACATTTTTGTCAATAAGACTACTTTTGCCAAATATACAGGGGTAGATGAGATCTACATAAAGATGCTAAACAAAGTGTATGAGATGAAAGTGTATTAGAGTGAGTTTATAACTATAAAAATACTTTTGAATACAATAATATTATTATATATATTATATTAATAAATTAAATTAAAAATTAAAAATATATATTAGTTATGTATATTACAAAGTTTTTTAATAAAATTAAAAATAAAAATATCTTTGCATATCATAATAGATGCATTTAAAAGTCAGATCAACTAAGAACCTAAAAAGATAGAATTTGTGAACTTATTTTGAGTATTAAATTTGAGAAAATGTTTTCAATTTGATTCTTCTCGACTTTGGAAAATTTGTATTTAAAATAGATCTATGGTTTTATATACTATATATTGACATTCTCTCTCTCTATATATGTCTTAAATTTATGTTATATGTGAGTTCCATATATTACGCATGGAAGGTTCATCATATCTTGAATTAGAAATAACATGTTTTTTTTTTTTGTAAATTGCGGTAGATCTATTAATTATAAACAAATATAGTACAAAACAGAGGAGCCTCAATCTGCCCCGAGGGGAAACCAGATCTGTTGGCTCCTATCCTTCCAAGAGTCAATTAAGTTATCATTTTGAACATTGTTCCCTATCACAAGACTAAAACAACTCTTTCCCCCAATTGTCCAAAAGGTGAACCAGTTTTTCTCAGTCCTACTGTTCCTGCCTAGAGCCCTATTCATATCTATTATAGACCCAAAAAACTTTTCAAATCTACGATAGACCCAAAACACAAAATATTGACTTTTTAAAACAGGAAAAGAAACAGGAAACCAGCCTCTTAATTCTCTGCAAATCCACGATCTCTTGCGTTGTTGTCTCTGTCTTTCTTCATCTCCATCAGCATTGTTTTAATTTCTTTGAGGAGTTCAGTCTGCTGTCGCACCAGCTCCTCCATACTTGCAGCTTCCTGTTTTGCAATTGCTGAAGCTTGCGCTATCTCCAGCATTTCCGACGCCACCTGCTCCAGAGCTTTGGCGAGGAGGTGTTTGAGGACCCAATAGGTGTGCAGGGCACGGCGGTACATCGTTAGCCGGCCTCGCGTGTTGCCAGGGTCTGGCAGTTGAGAGGCCCACTCGTTCATTTCCGGGTCCGAGGGCTCTTCTAAGACCCTCGCCTCCATCGCGTCCATGATGTTTCTGATATCCGCATTGGTCTCCATGTTGTATGCTTGTTCCGCTTCATGCATTGCTGTGCTGGTCGTCCTGTTACCCCTCCTTCTCCTGGTTGGCGGTCTGTTACCTTCATCTGCGCTTGTGTGTTGCCGGGTTTGACCTCTTCCCCCCTGCTCCTGCTGCTTCCGCCCTCTTTCTTTGCTAGCATGCCTCGGTCCCCTGCTGCTTTGGCCCGAATCGAACTGTTTCCCCTTGCAGGCTTCTTCTTGCATGTAATCCATCTCCTCAGAACTCTCTATGTCAATTCTCACATAATTTTGCTCCGGGTGCCTTCCCTCTACCGCTTCCTTGCCTTTTTGGCTCGCTATCCTCTTCTGGTCACTCATTGTCAGTTTTTGGGCTCGCTGGTTACTATCTCTCTTCCATAATTCCTCTGTTTTCTCCAACTCTCTCGTGCACCTAATGCCTGCTCTTCTTCCTTTGCTTCCCCTTATACCTGTCTCGCCACCTTTGCATGAATGATGGGATTTCTTCCCGCTTCGTCTGGCGTCTTTACTTCGCATGATGTCTGTTGTCATGGGAATCGTTTTTTGCTTTGGGCGTCGTCCCTGTCTTGCTGCCAAATCATTAATTCCTGCTGTCCGTGATTTGAATGTGCTGTCCTTTTGTCCTCTCCGATTTTCCGCCTGCTCTTGCCAATTACTCCCTTTCCCGATCCACGCGGGGTAAAGATTATCCTTGTCCTGCATCATTAATATCGCTGCCAAGCAGCTGCCTTAATCCTTCCCATTTCGCCAACGTGGACTGGGTTGTCCAGCTGTCATCTATTTTATCCATTGGTTCCTTGCACCCCCAATTTTCCAGGCAATCAGTAGGTCTATTACCCTCCCTTCGGACATGCACAGTTATTTTGTAATCGATACCTGTTAGCATCTCTCCAATGTCCCTGACTATGCTGGCACTCCTCCAGCTTGTCACCACTTTCTCCCAATTCTTCCCTTGAATTAGTTTCCTGATCGTCTCGATGACCAGGGTGGAATCTCCCTCAATTTCGACCTTCCTGTATGCATTTCGTCTGGCAATTTTGAGACCTTGGAAGACAGCCATAAACTCTGCCTCATTATTGGTCATAGTTCCTCCATTTTCCGCATATATCCACTCTGTTTCCCCCTGTTCATTTCTGAAGATTCCGCCGAACCCCGCTGGACCCAGGTTTCCTTTCGCCGCGCCATCAAAATTGAGTTTCACAAACCCTTCTGGAGGCTTTCTAAACACTGTCCTACTTTGATTAGCTAAAGGTTGTCTTTGTTTAGTTCCCCGATGATATATCATTCCCTGCTCTAGGTTCAGTTTCTTTAAGATGGCTGTCTCTGCATCCGATGTTTTCCAGTCCTCATCATCCCAGTTCTCCGCTAAAATTGTTTCACGAATTTGACTTAGCGTACGCTTCCACACCTCCTCCGACCCTGTTGCCTTCCCTCTGAAAATGCAGTTGTTTCTCTCCTTCCACAAATTCCAGATGTTAAAACCCGCAGTGACACTCCACGCTTTTCTAACTATTTTTCTATGGAATTTACCTTCTCCCCAATCCATTGTGGTTTGAATTATATCGTTCGAGTTTCTGTTTGTTGTGGAAAAAAGATTTAACATTTTACCCCATTGGAATTGCGCCACTCTACAGCCATTAAGGATATGTTCCTGCTCTTCTATAGCAGATTCACAGAGATGGCATCTGGAAGGACCATAAAAACCTCTTTTCTGAATTCTATCCCACGTTAGAATTCTCTTTCTACCTACCAGCCAGGCAAATAATTTAACCTTTGGCCACCATTTTGTTCTCCAGATCTTTTTCCAGATTTGGTCTTCCTCTCCCTGAACTTGATGGGTTTTTATTTTGTAGGCCTCCTTGATAGTGAATATCCCTTTTGTTTCTTTGCCCCAACGGAGTATGTCTCTAACTTCTTTGCTCTTTATTTTCCTAGAATCCATTTCCTTTTTAAAGGTTGTTTTTTGTTCTTCAGTTGGACTCCGTTCCCATTCCTCCAAAGGTTTCCAGTGTCGCCATTCCTCATTGTCTTGCTCCACAACCCAGTAATCATTAACCGTGATCAGGTTTCTATGCATACCTATTCTTTGGTGTTCTTGCATACCTGGAAGATTCACCATTTTTCCTCGTTGTTGCCAGGCTTCATCCCAAAACCTCGTTGTCTGTCCCCCTTTGATTTCCCAGAATATATTACTGTCAACTAAGTCCCTATTTTGAATGGATAAATTCCAAATATCTGATCCCTGAGGCATATCGTGCTTCCTGATAAGTTCTTCCGGATTGTTGGGCATATTATATTTAATTGTCCAAATTTCCTTCCACAGATCCTGTCCTCCTTGTAACCATCTCCAGCGTAGTTTGGCTGCTAACACCTGATTTAAAATCCCTGGGTCTCTGAGGCCTAAACCTCCCTTTTCTTTAGGTTTGGCTAGGCTCTCCCAAGAACATAGAGCCCACTTCTTTTCTTGTTTCGGCTCCCCCCATAGAAATTTCCTGTACATCTCGACCAGTTTGTTACATATACCTTTAGGAGCGTTCATCACTGATAGGGAGTATATCGGTATTGCCTGGATGGTGGCTTTGAGAAGAACTACCCTTGCTGCTAAGTTCAGAGCTCTGAAAGTCCAATTTTCCATTCTCTTCTTGATTTTCTCAAGGATATGTTTCCAGTTCCCTATCCTGAGGGAAGAGGAGTCTAGCATTGTGCCTAAATATTTGGTCGGGAGCTCTCCTATCCGATATCCCAGGACTCTGGTTAGATGATTCTGTATGGGTTCCGCTATGTTGAAGAAGAAAGTTCTGGATTTCTCATTATTGACCTCCATTCCTGTGCCTTCCATAAATACCTCAAGGATTTTCTTTATCCTTTTTACTTCTCGCAGTGTTGCTTTGCAGTATATCATTATGTCGTCCACAAATTGTTGGTGGGTGACAGTGGTTCGATTTCCCCATAATTTTAGCCCTTGAATGTTTCTGTCCCTTAATTCTTTTTTAATATATCTGCCTAGACCTTCAGCTGCAATGATGAAAAGAAAGGGAGATAGAGGGTCCCCTTGTCTGAGGCCTCTTGTTGCATTAAATGTTGTTGTAGGTGCTCCATTTAGCAGAATGGAGAAATTCGGTGTAGAGATCATGCTTAGCACCCAATTTACCCATCTGTCACAGAATCCGAAAGCTTTAAGGATCACTTTTAAGTACTTCCAGCTTAGCCTATCATATGCCTTTGATAGGTCTAATTTGATCAGCATGCCTTTTTCTTTTTTTGTTTTCAGCGTGTGAATTACTTCTTGAGCCACCACTAGCCCGTCCAAGATCTGTCTCCCTTCAACAAACCCGGTTTGCTCTGGCGAAATAATGCTTGGGAGGATGAGTTTCAGTATTTGAGCTACTATGGACGCCACAATCTTATAAATGACATTACAGAGGGATATGGGTCTGAATCCTTCTGTCTGGTCTGCCTGATTAGTTTTTGGAATAAGAGACAAAAGGGTAGCATTTATTCCTGGCCATATTCTTTGATTTATCCTTGCTTCCTCTGCAACCTCCACTACTTCATCAGCAATAAAGTGCCACCCAGCTTGGAAGAATTCAACCGTATACCCGTCTGGTCCAGGAGCTTTATTTCGCTTCATATTTTAGACAATCTCCTCCACTTCCTCCTTGGTAATCTTCCTCATTAGAGCCTGATTTTGGTCTCTTGTCACTATTTGTGGTATTTCTCTGCTTATCTTTGCTATGGCCTCTGTTCTGTTCGATTGTGGTTCCTTCAATATGTCTTTGAAGTGGTTCACTAGCACTTTCTCAATCTCTTCCTACTGAAGAACTCTTTGTCCTTCTTTGTTTTTTATTGAGAATATTCTGTTTCCTTGGCGGTGTTGGATCATGGCTTTGTGGAAGAACTTAGTGTTCCTTTCGCCCTCCCTGAGCCATTGAACCCTTGATTTCTGTTTCCATAGGATTTCCTCTTGTTTCCTTCTTTCCTCAAGCTGATTTAGAATCATTCCTTCTTCTTTTGTTCTCTCTCCCTGTATACCTTCTGAGATGTCCATTTGTTGTAGATCTTCCATTTTCTGTTCCAATTTCTTTTTTTCCTCTATAATATTCCCGAATTCTTCCTTGTTCCATTTCTTTAATTTGGTCTTCATTTCCTTCAATTTGAGTTGAAAAGTATGCATCTTGTTTTTGCCCCTTTGTTCACTCATTCTCCACCATTCTTCTAATTTTTCCATCAACCCTTCATTTCTTAGCCAAAAGGCTTCATATCTGAAGGGTCTGTTGGGGGGCCTTTGCTTTAGGTCTATTTCTAGTTTGATTGGCCAATGGTTCGATCCTACAACAGGTAAGATTGATGCTTCAATGAATACATCCTTTATCATTATTTGTTCTGAGATTAAGAATCTGTCGAGGCGCGAAGCTATTTGATTAGCTCCTCCCCTTCGATTGTTCCAAGTGTGATTTCCATTTATGGTCTGGATATCAATCAGTTTTTGTTCTCTTATTAAGTCTCCAAATTTTTCTGAAACCTTATCTAATCTCCTTATTCCTCCTCGTTTTTCCCCTGTGGCTTTAATCATATTGAAATCCCCACCGATTATCCACTATTTTCCTGGCATCAGGCTTCTTAATGCCTTTAAGTTCTGTAGGAAGTTTTCCTTTTCATTCTGGATGTGCGGGCCATACACCCCTGTAACAAGGACCTCCTCCGTCGTTCCTAGTATGTGAGCCGTTCCTGTTAGAATTCTTGGGAAACTCATCCAGTTACTGAACTGTATTTCTTCTGGATTCCAAATTATTACCAATCCGCCAGCACTTCCAATAGCATCTTGTCCCATCATCTCATACCTATTTCTGTTTCTGTTTAAAATTTCTCTCATCTTCTCAGTACTTACTTTGGTTTCTTGTACTATTATTATACTGGGTTTTTCTTTTTTCAGTCTCTCATTTAGATACCTTTGTTTGCCTCTGCTATTGAGGCCTCTTATATTCCAGGTTGTGATTATCATCTTAACAGTTTTCGAGGAGTTTGGAATACCTCTGAAAGGGGTATCACTCTTCTTGAACTTACAAGCGCCTCTCCTACATCTTGTATTGCTTCACTTATAGGTTTCCTCCCTCTTTTTTTCCCGACTTTGCCAGCGCTGCCCGCTCCCACGTCTGGTTTCTCTGTATTTTGACTTTGCCTCTCACTTGTAATTCCTTTCTTTTCCTAACATAGGAACTCAGGAAAAAACAAAACTCATTAAAATATCAAAAGCCTTACCTCGAGAGGAAAAGGTTGAATACATAAATCTATGTAAAAAGTTTCAATATGTTTTTTCTTGGAGTTATGAAGACTTGAAGTCCTATGACACCAATATAACTCAACACAAGATAACTATCAAAGAAGATCATAAGCCTTTTAAACAGAAACTTAGGAGAATTAATCTAGTTCTTATGCAATCTATTGAGAAAGAAGTTAACAGAATGTATGATGCCAAAATCATAGCTCCCATTTGATATTCATATTTGGTTTCAAACTTAGTCACTACTAGAAAGAAGACTAGAGAAATAAGACTTTGTGTTGATTTCAGAAATTTGAACAAGGTCTCATTGAAAGACAACTATCCTCTACCAAAAATGGACCATATCCTTTAGAGGGTAGTAGCCTCATCCAAAATTGATGAATTTTATAGATACAACTAGATCTTAGTTCAACCAGAAGACCAAGCCAAAACTACATTTACTACTCCTTGGCATACCTTAATGTATTTGAAGATGCCTTTTGGATTAATGAACATAGGAGCAACATTTCAAAGAGATATAGATATAGCTTTTTCCAAGTAAATCCATGAATTCTTAGTGGTCTACCAAGATGGCATCATAGTATTTTCTAAATCTAAAAATGAACACCTAGATCACCTGAGAAGAGTTTTCATTAAATGTAGAAAATTTGGAATTTCCTTAAATCCAAAAAAGACACTCTTTGGTCTAGAAGAAAGAAAACTATTGGGACATATAATATCCAAAGACGGAATTAGAATAGATCCTTCTAGAATAGAGGCAATCTTGACCATTACCCATCCTAGAAGCATCAATGAATTGCAGTAATTTTTAGGCAAGATAAATTTTCTTAGGAGATTCATTTCAAGTTTAACAAAAGTAATTAGAGAACTAAATAACATGTTAAGAAAATATTCAACACTTAAATGGATAGTGGAGGAAAAAAAGTCTTTTGAAGAAATTAAGGAAGCCGTAACCAAAACTCTAGTACTTATAAGTCCCAATTTTCAGAAAGATTTTATAATTTTTTCTTTTGCTTCAGAACACACTATTGCAACAGTCTTGTTGCAAAAGAATGACCAGGGATATGAACAACCAATTGCATTTTTCAGTAAATCCTTAAGAGATGCCACACTCAAATACAACATAATTGAAAAACAAGCACTAACTTAAATAAAGGCTATCAAAGATTTCAGAGTGTATATTTTGTATTCTCACATCATTTATGATGTTCCAAACTCAGTAGTAAAGGACATTTTGACACAAAATGGGTCTGAAGGAAAGAGAGGCAAATGGATTGCCACTATTTTGGAATATGACAAAGAAATAAAGCCCACTAAACTTATCAAAGGCCAAGGTATAACCAAACTCATAGCTAAATCGAACTCTCATGCCCTAGATATAAATTTCATTGGTGCCCTTGATGATCAGGAAGAGATGGAGACTCCACAAATCAATGAATCTTTTACTGATTCACCTTGGTATGCAGATATTATATTTGTATTGGTGAAGTTACAAGCTCCTCCTAGTTTAACAAGAACTAAATCTATATTTTTGAAAAGGAAGTTATCGAAATATTGTATCATAGATAATGCTTTATTTTTGTTTACTGAAAGATGAAGCTGATAAAATTATGAAAGAATTTCATGCAGGGGATTGTGGAGGACACTTGTATTGGAAAAATACTGCTGACAAAATCCTGAGGGCTGGTTTTTACTCACCCACTCTTTCTTCAGATGTTAAGAAACATGTGAACTCCTGTCACACGTGTCAAATATTTGAGGGAAAGAGAAAGCTTTTACCTTTACCTCTCAAACCAATATCCACAGAAATGCCATTTCAACAATGGGGTTTAGAATTCATTGGATAAATACACCCAACATCCTCAACTTAGAAATGGATTTTGATAGCCATTGATTACTTCACCAAATGGACATAAGCCATCCCTTCTAGACAATCCATAAACTATGTCATTATCTCATTCTTAGAAAACAATATCTTGTCAAGGTTTGGATGCCCCCAAAGGCTCATTACTGATAATGCAACAATGTTTAAATCCAATAAAATGGTAGAATTTTGTAACAAATACCACATAACCCTTGGCCACTCCACTGCCTATTACCCTCAAGGTAATGGACTTGCAGAATCCTCTAAAACAAGCCTTGTGAATATCATTAATAAATTACTAGAAGACAACAAAAAGGCATGGAACAAAAAGGTGGTAAATGCCTTATGGGCAGACACGCTAACTACCAAAAAGTCCCTTGGTACATCTCTGTATCAGATAGTATATGGGATGGATGTTGTTTTTCCATCCTCTTTGGGAGTGCCAATGATGAAGATCATCTAGGAGTTGCAGGTAGAACCATTGATATCTAGAGAGGGATAAATCAGACCATACACTTGCAACAAACTAGAGAAGAAGTCTATATTAAATCACAAGTAATCCAAGACAAAATCAAAATGATTTTTGATAAAAATACCAAATCTAATGAATTTTAGACAGGTGATAAAGTTATTAAGTGGGATTCAAGAAGATAAGATAAGGGAAAACATGGAAAATTTGATTTCTTATGACAAGGCCCTTACGTTATTTATGGTTACAGGGGGAAATGAATTTTTCTTGAGAGTGATAGATGGATCAAATCTAAAAGGAGGACCTGTCAATGATAGAATTTTGAAGCATTACTTATCCATAGATTAACAATAGTTAACCTTACTTTGATAATTGTACATAACATTATAGATTTTAGATTGGATTGGATAGTGGTCTTTTGAAGTTGAAACTTGGAGAGAAGGCTCTTAGCTTTGAAGGGTTCACCATCATAAGTATCAATAAATCAGAATCACAGAAGGACAGTCTACAAGGTAACTTAAGTCACAATTCAAAGGCTACTAATCTTTAAGTTGTTGACATTTCACCAGGAAATGCCATCCCGATGTGGAGCCACTGTTAGGGTCCTATAATAATAGGATTCATAATTTTGAATTGGCTATGGTTAGTCTTGTAATATTGTACATACTTTTGCTTTCTGTAAAATGTTTTCCATATTAAAAATTAGAAAGTGTAAACAGGGTATGTCCTAAAAGAAATATCAAAGGACAAAAACAAAAAGGAAAATATCAAAAAAAGGGAAAATATGAACCCTAAACAAAAAATAGATCATGCCAGTGCGCAAATTCAACCGCCACTAATTTTACTTTTATGTGAAAATTAATTATTATGTGCAGCTTTTCATAAATGCCACAACCCATGATAGTCAACTAGCTTAATATTGACTAATTCATCTTTTAAATTTCATGTTTATAGATAGAGAATAAAGTTATGGCCAAACTGTTTAACCTTGGTAGATCAGTAGATAGGTAGAGAAATAAAAATGTGCTCATCAACTTATTCTAAGCCATTGGAAGTTATAAGGTTAGAATTAGATAGTTTTCTTGTCAAAAGAGAAGGAAATAAAGGGTTTGCTAGGTCAAATGCACCCAAAAAATGAAGAAAAAATGTTAGGATAAGTAAAGGGTAGGTAGAAGAAAGGTTGCAGATATACAAGGTTGTTAAACCATAAGCACATTTATCATGCTTAATCCTATGTTTTAATGTTCAGGAGCATTTTTTAGAGTGAAAATATGTTCACAACCTTATTTAATTAACTTCCTGTCATTTCATTTCACGCCTGCTACATACTTACTAGTTTCCCGTTCTCCCATCATTTCTTATAAAAATACCCTTTTCCCTTCATTTTGACTGTTACCCCTTGGTTTCACACATTTCCCTATTGTGAAACCCATTCAAAATGTCATCCACTTTCCTAAAAACCCCATTCCCTAGTGTGAAACCCATTCCCCATGGAAAAATCACCTTCCCCTTATTAATTTCTCTATTCTACCTCAAAAACCCATAAGAACCACTTATCCTAAAGTTTTATTCCTACCCACATTATTTAATTAATTCCTCGAATTCATATTTTCCCAACAACCCTTTTTAACAACCACCCTTGGTGCGGTTAAGAAAATCCCGCCACATTAAACCCTTGTCCCACTCCAGTAACCTACCTTCCAAAAGTAGTGCAATGGCCCCTAAAATTGTCTCCCCGCCAAAAGCCAAAACCATCCACTGTTAATCTATGAATTCCATGCCAAATTCTAGCCATTGTTGGTTAAAAGTTCGAAGAAGCCCATTTCGACTCTTTTCGCTTGTTTGTACTGTGAATATCTCTCAAGCATTCCTCTGCCACCCTGAACCTCTGCAACTAAAATTGACCATCATTTACCTCCCAAACAAGATCCAGACCCCCAATTCAAGCATCCAATGCATAGCTGAAACCACTGTACCATTTACAGTCACCATTAAAACTAGTTTGTAGCCTGAACCGCCAATTTCCAAGTATTTTGAGAAAAATCAGAAGGACCCTCTCAATTTGAAAGCATACAGTTAATTAAAAGATTAATTAACCGGATTTAATTATTTTTCCCCTAAATTTAAGAGTATATCCACCTGAATACCCAAACCCCTCTTTTGCAAACTACAAATTACCCTCTCATTGCACCAGAGTTTTCAATGCCTCACTGCTATAACCTATACAATCCTAATTCACACCTTTTCCCTAAAAATGGCTTCCCAGACCTCTCTGGATGTCAGACCCGTCTCAACCCCTCACCTGGACATCGACCATTTGGCACTAGCAGATAGGGATTTCTAAGTAAAATACACTGCTACTACAACCTACCTTCTGAAGCTTCACTGCTAGAGTAAGGAAAGATTTCCGAACCATGCCGATGACATCCACCTTTGGGAATCCAATTTACCCAAATACCTATTCCCAAAAGTTCACCCATTCCCTAATATCATACATTTATGTCATCCTTTCTATATCCCTAGCCAAAGAGCTATTGTTGCCCCAAACCAGCAACTCCTATTCACCATTACACCAGAGTCCATCAACCAAATGCTTCAAGTCCAACCTAGCCCTAATCAAACCCCTCTATCCATTGGAGACCTATTGGACCTGTATATCACCCTATACCTAGTTAAGATAAGGAAAATCTTCTAGAATTACATCATTGAAGACTATCATACTCCTACAGATACTCCACCTTTTGCTGCTACCGTTTTTTCAGAAACATGCAGACATATAATCACCATGCTCTCATGCATCCTAGGATACACCACATATGAGCATGTGGATGTGGTCATCCTAGCCTTCCTATCCATTTTTACCCTAGGCAAGCCTCCTGCTATCATGTATAATTATTCTCAGTTCACTACAGACAGGATGCACGAACAATTCACAAGGCTCCCCACTGAAAGAGTTTTTAAATACCCTTCAGTGTTATTTCACATGTTTTTGTATTACCTAGAAGATAAGTTCCTTGTAAGCATCCAAAATCTTGATACCAAGGTTAAAGAAAGATCAGTAGTCTACTTGAAACACTTGATCCAAAAATACTCTATAGCATTTACATATAAAGATTTCATAGATTCATTTGTATACCCAGTCATGAACATGCTGACTTGTAACACTCAACCTAGAATCATCCAAGAAATCAAGAGAGTGTTACAGTTGGCTAAGAATAGCAAGGTGGGAGACTGGTACTTGTACAAGAAATACATGGAAATAAGGGTTTATGGCTGCCAATCATCTCCTTATAAGTTGCCCAAATACCTCCCCATGAGGATATTTGCACTTGAGTATTTTAGACAAATCATCAACTCTAATGAGGTCCACCTCCTATTTGCTAGGAAGAATATCTATTTTAAGATGAAAAACCAATTGGGCTGATTCGTTTGCAATGATAGAGAGGTTGGACCAGACACTGATAGGATACTACAATAGATGAAATTCAACAACGACTTCATGTGGCAATATGACCCTCATGGGGTCATAAACAAGCTAAGACTCAGGGTCAAATTAGGACCTTAAATCCACCACCCAAGACCTGACATTGAATAGTTTTCCAACCAATCTGAATGGTTGGAAAATACATTAATTGATATGGAAAGCATCATTGTGGATGTTGAGAACACACTCATCGATCTAGAAAATAAATTTGACCAGAGTTATTTTCTGCAGGTTCCAGAACTAGGGGAACCAATGAATATTCATCCTATATTACAGACCCTAGCCAATGAGGAGAAGAACCCAAAGAGGAAAAGGAAAGAGGCATATAGTTCTTCCATGGAGACTACAGATGAGTTGTTTGAGCTAGGAAAAAGGGCCAAGTTGAATCACGTGTCTAAACAGGAGGAGAACATTGAATCAGTGGAAATAGATTACACTGAAACAATATGGCAGAGAAGAAAAGACACAACAGCTTTAGGTGAAACATAACAACCATTGACCTCCAAAATTCCAATGATTGAGAGACAACAAAGTGTTGCAGTTTCTTCCTTTGTCAAACCAACTGGAGGAGAAAAGGACATAAAATACAGGTACAAATAAATAAAGATGAGGAATGATAAGTTGAAGGCAGAGACATATGCCCAATACTTCAAACATACACCAGCCAACTAGAGCAGGTTGATGTTAGCCTTTGACATCAAAGTAGGAAATATGCAGGTACCATTTTTGTAGCCCACTGTTCAACAACCAAATACCTCAACTGATTATAACAAGACTAATTTTGAGGTGTTGGCTAGGGATGTTCATGTCATTGACTAGATAGAGTTCCACAAGCAGAAATGAGAAATGATTTACTCCACCCTTACATGAAAAGCCATGGATGCACACAGTTTGCAGGATTCACTAGATAATGTAACAACCGAGTATAAATTGGAGGAGGCCTCTTCACAGGCCAAAGACAACAGGATCAAGTCATTGGAGGACTTGGTCATTGAATTGGGCCATGATCCAAGTGACATTAATGCTACTGAGAAATTGATCAAAAATAAGAATGATGATATAGTAGCCCTCAAGAAACAACTTAAGCTACCTCATTGACAATACCCACAAACAAAGGAGGTCATGGAGAGATAAACCAATCATGAAGAGATGATGGACATAGCGCTACAAATAAATGATCAGTTAAAGGAGATGGAGAAAGAATTGGATAGCTTGATTCAGCTAAAGAAACCTAGTCTTGATGATGCCCTTGCAACTGTTATCCCAACAGTTACCACTGTTGTACCTTCTACTTTGGCAACATCCTTAGCTCCCATAAAGCATCTACAAAAACTACATCAGCAATAAGGTCAACAACAATAGGTTATAGGTAATGAGGTAAATAGGTTGGTCAAAGCAGTGGACGAAATGTTCATCCAATCTATTGAGATGAACATGCTTAAGGAGAAAGTGACCAACGTGGAAACAGATTACGAACTTGCCAAAATCATGCACAAAGAAGAACAGTAGAAGTATACAAGGATGATCAAAAGAATCAAAATACCAGAGAAGGAAATGACACTAAATGAACCTTTAGGTCAGGCTAAGGAGCAACTGTGGGCCAATATCATTGACTCTGTCAATGATATTTGGCCATCCATCCAGGTTATTTTTGAACAAATTGATTTAATAAAGCAGGCTACAAAATCCATTGAAAGAGTCAAAGTAGAACTTGGAGACATGCTAGAGGAAGCTGCAAGGATCACTTACTTCCTCAACTCCAGCAACAAGATTGAGTTGCAAGAATTAGAGATACCTAACAAAATAGGTACAATTTTGGATGTTAAAAGGGTCCTCACCAAGAGGCATTTGATGTGGAACTTGGAGGATAAGTGCTAAACCATGCAATTGGCCATTGGCAGATTCATGGTGAAGTTCGAAATTTTGAGGCAAAAAGGTTTACCAAATCCCTTGGTTATAAACAACAAGTTAATGACATAGGAGGACTATAATAAAAAGATCATGGAAGTAGTGAGAGATGAGGTGAATACTTAATCCATGAAGGGCATACCTACTGGAAAAGTATTATATCAAACTTTTGAGAATTTGTTTTACCTCCAGCATGAGGTTAAACACATTTTTGTCAATAAGCCTACTTTTCCCAAATATACAGAGGTAGATGAGATCTACATAAAGATGCTAAACAAAGTGTATGAGATGAAAGTGTATTAGAGTGAGTTTATAACTATAAAAATACTTTTGAATACAATAATATTATTATATATATTATATTAATAAATTAAATTAAAAATTAAAAATATATATTAGTTATGTATATTACAAAGTTTTTTAATAAAATTAAAAATAAAAATATCTTTGCATATCATAATAGATGCATTTAAAAGTCAGATCAACTAAGAACCTAAAAAGATAGAATTTGTGAACTTATTTTGAGTATTAAATTTGAGAAAATGTTTTCAATTTGATTCTTCTCGACTTTGGAAAATTTGTATTTAAAATAGATCTATGGTTTTATATAATATATATTGACATTCTCTCTCTCTATATATGTCTTAAATTTATGTTATATGTGAGTTCCATATATTACGCATGGAAGGTTCATCATATCTTGAATTAGAAATAACATGTTTTTTTTTTTTGTAAATTGCGGTAGATCTATTAAATATAAACAAATATAGTACAAAACAGAGGAGCCTCAATCTGCCCCGAGGGGAAACCAGATCTCTTGGCTCCTGTCCTTCCAAGAGTCAATTGAGTTATCATTTTGAACATTGTTCCCTATCACAAGACTAAAACAACTCTTTCCCCCAATTGTCCAAAAGGTGAACCAGTTTTTCTCAGTCCTACTGTTCCTGCCTAGAGCCCTATTCATATCTATTATAGACCCAAAAAACTTTTCAAATCTACGATAGACCCAAAACACAAAATATTGACTTTTTAAAACAGGAAAAGAAACAGGAAACCAGCCTCTTAATTCTCTGCAAATCCACGATCTCCTACGTTGATGTCTCTGTCTTTCTTCATCTCCATCAACATTGTTTTAATTTCTTTGAGGAGTTCATTCTGCTGTCGCACCAGCTCCTCCATACTTGCAGCTTCCTGTTTTGCAATTGCTGAAGCTTTCGCTATCTCCAGCATTTCCGACGCCACCTGCTCCAGAGCTTTGGCGAGGAGGTGTTTGAGGACCCAATAGGTGTGCAGGGCACGGCGGTACATCGTTAGCCGGCCTCGCTTGTTGCCAGGGTCTGGCAGTTGAGAGGCCCACTCGTTCATTTCTGGGTCCGAGGGCTCTTCTAAGACCCTCGCCTCCATCGCGTCCATGATATTTCTGATATCCGCATTGGTCTCCATGTTGTATGCTTGTTCCGCTTCATGCATTGCAGTGCTGGTCGTCCTGCTACCCCTCCTTCTCCTGGTTGGCGATCTGTTACCTTCATCTGCGCTTGTGTGTTGTCGGGTTTGACCTCTTCCCCCCTGCTCCTGCTGTTTCCGCCCTCTTTCTTTGCTAGCATGCCTCGGTCCCCTGCTGCTTTGGCCCGAATCGAACTGTTTCCCCTTGCAGGCTTCTTCTTGCATGTAATCCATCTCCTCAGAACTCTTTATGTCAATTCTCACATAATTTTGCTCCGGGTGCCTTCCTTCTACCGCTTCCTTGCCTTTTTGGCTCGCTATCCTCTTCTGGTCACTCATTGTCAGTTTTTGGGCTCGCTGGTTACTATCTCTCTTCCATAATTCCTCTGTTTTCTCCAACTCTCTCGTGCACCTAATGCCTGCTCTTCTTCCTTTGCTTCCCCTTATACCTGTCTCGCCACCTTTGCATGAATGATGGGATTTCTTCCCGCTTCGTCTGGCGTCTTTACTTCGCATGATGTCTGTTGTCATGGGAATCGTTTTTTGCTTTGGGCGTCGTCCCTGTCTTGCTGCCAAATCATTAATTCCTGCTGTCCGTAATTTGAATGTGCCGTCCTTTTGTCCTCTCCGATTTTCCGCCTGCTCTTGCCAATTACTCCCTTTCCCGATCCACGCGGGGTAAAGATTATCCTTGTCCTGCATCATTAAT
The DNA here is from genome assembly GCA_031772625.1 of Pinus tabuliformis. Taxonomy (NCBI): domain Eukaryota; kingdom Viridiplantae; phylum Streptophyta; class Pinopsida; order Pinales; family Pinaceae; genus Pinus; species Pinus tabuliformis. Next base: position 284,502,922 of record CM062806.1, on the reverse strand, counting down.
ATCACTGCCAAGCAGCTGCCTTAATCCTTCCCATTTCGCCAACGTGGACTGGGTTGTCCAGCTGTCATCTATTTTATCCATTGGTTCCTTGCACCCCCAATTTGCCAGGCAATCAGCGGGTCTATTACCCTCCCTTCGGACATGCGCAGTTATTTTGTAATCAATACCTGTTAGCATCTCTCCAATGTCCCTGACTATGCTGGCACTCCTCCAGCTTGTCACCACTTTCTCCCAATTCTTCCCTTGAATTAGTTTCCTGATCGTCTCGATGACCAGGGTGGAGTCTCCCTCGATTTCGACCTTCCTGTATGCATTTCGTCTGGCAATTTTGAGACCTTGGTAGACAGCCATAAACTCTGCCTCATTATTGGTCATAGTTCCTCCATTTTCCGCATATATCCACTCTGTTTCCCCCTGTTCATTTCTGAAGATTCCGCCGAACCCCGCTGGACCCAGGTTTCCTTTCGCCGCGCCATCAAAATTGAGTTTCACAAACCCTTCTGGAGGCTTTCTAAACACTGTCCTACTTTGATTAGCTAAAGGTTGTCTTTGTTTAGTTCCCCGATGATATATCATTCCCTGCTCTAGGTTCAGTTTCTTTAAGATGGCTGTCTCTGCCTCCGATGTTTTCCAGTCCTCATCATCCCAGTTCTCCGCTAAAATTGTTTCACGAATTTGACTTAGCGTACGCTTCCACACCTCCTCCGACCCTGTTGCCTTCCCTCTGAAAATGCGGTTGTTTCTCTCCTTCCACAAATTCCAGATGTTAAAACCCGCAGTGACACTCCACGCTTTTCTAACTATTTTTCTATGGAATTTACCTTCTCCCCAATCCATTGTGGTTTGAATTATATCATTTGAGTTTCTGTTTGTTGTGGAAAAAAGATTTAACATTTTACCCCATTGGAATTGCGCCACTCTACAGCCATTAAGGATATGTTCCTGCTCTTCTATAGCAGATTCACAGAGATGGCATCTGGAAGGACCATAAAAACCTCTTTTCTGAATTCTATCCCACGTTAGAATTCTCTTTCTACCTACCAGCCAGGCAAATAATTTAACCTTTGGCCACCATTTTGTTCTCCAGATCTTTTTCCAGATTTGGTCTTCCTCTCCCTGAACTTGATGGGTTTTTATTTTGTAGGCCTCCTTGATAGTGAATATCCCTTTTGTTTCTTTGCCCCAACGGAGTATGTCTCTAACTTCTTTGCTCTTTATTTTCCTAGAATTCATTTCCTTTTTAAAGGTTGTTTTTTGTTCTTCAGTTGGACTCCGTTCCCATTCCTCCAAAGGTTTCCAGTGTCGCCATTCCTCATTGTCTTGCTCCACAACCCAGTAATCATTAACCGTGATCAGGTTTCTATGCATACCTATTCTTTGGTGTTCTTGCATACCTGGAAGATTCACCATTTTTCCTCGTTGTTGCCAGGCTTCATCCCAAAACCTCGTTGTCTGTCCCCCTTTGATTTCCCAGAATATATTACTGTCAACTAAGTCCCTATTTTGAATGGATAAATTCCAAATATCTGATCCCTGAGGCATATCGTGCTTCCTGATAAGTTCTTCCGGATTGTTGGGCATATTATATTTAATTGTCCAAATTTCCTTCCACAGATCCTGTCCTCCTTGTAACCATCTCCAGCGTAGTTTGGCTGCTAACACCTGATTTAAAATCCCTGGGTCTCTGAGGCCTAAACCTCCCTTTTCTTTAGGTTTGGCTAGGCTCTCCCAAGAACATAGAGCCCACTTCTTTTCTTGTTTCGGCTCCCCCCATAGAAATTTCCTGTACATCTCAACCAGTTTGTTACATATACCTTTAGGAGCGTTCATCACTGATAGGGAGTATATCGGTATTGCCTGGATGGTGGCTTTGAGAAGAACTACCCTTGCTGCTAAGTTCAGAGCTCTGAAAGTCCAATTTTCCATTCTCTTCTTGATTTTCTCAAGGATATGTTTCCAGTTCCCTATCCTGAGGGAAGAGGAGTCTAGCATTGTGCCTAGATATTTGGTCGGGAGCTCTCCTATCCGATATCCCAGGACTCTGGTTAGATGATTCTGTATGGGTTCCGCTATGTTGAAGAAGAAAGTTCTGGATTTCTCATTATTGACCTCCATTCCTGTGCCTTCCATAAATACCTCAAGGATTTTCTTTATCCTTTTTACTTCTCGCAGTGTTGCTTTGCAGTATATCATTATGTCGTCCACAAATTGTTGGTGGGTGACAGTGGTTCGATTTCCCCATAATTTTAGCCCTTGAATGTTTCTGTCCCTTAATTCTTTTTTAATATATCTGCCTAGACCTTCAGCTGCAATGATGAAAAGAAAGGGAGATAGAGGGTCCCCTTGTCTGAGGCCTCTTGTTGCATTAAATGTTGCTGTAGGTGCTCCATTTAGCAGAATGGAGAAATTCGGTGTAGAGATCATGCTTAGCACCCAATTTACCCATCTGTCACAGAATCCAAAAGCTTTAAGGATCACTTTTAAGTACTTCCAGCTTAGCCTATCATATGCCTTTGATAGGTCTAATTTGATCAGCATGCCTTTTTCTTTTTTTGTTTTCAGCGTGTGAATTACTTCTTGAGCCACCACTAGCCCATCCAAGATCTGTCTCCCTTCAACAAACCCGGTTTGCTCTGGCGAAATAATGCTTGGGAGGATGAGTTTCAGTATTTGAGCTACTATGGACGCCACAATCTTATAAATGACATTACAGAGGGATATGGGTCTGAATCCTTCTGCCTGGTCTGCCTGATTAGTTTTTGGAATAAGAGACAAAAGGGTAGCATTTATTCCTGGCCATATTCTTTGATTTATCCTTGCTTCCTCTACAACCTCCACTACTTCATCAGCAATAAAGTGCCACCCAGCTTGGAAGAATTCAACCGTATACCCGTCTGGTCCAGGAGCTTTATTTCGCTTCATATTTTTGACAATCTCCTCCACTTCCTCCTTAGTAATCTTCCTCATTAGAGCCTGATTTTGGTCTCTTGTCACTATTTGTGGTATTTCTCTGCTTATCTTGGCTATGGCCTCTGTTCTGTTCGATTGTGGTTCCTTCAATATGTCTTTGAAGTGGTTCACTAGCACTTTCTCAATCTCTTCCTGCTGAAGAACTCTTTGTCCTTCTTTGTTTTTTATTGAGAATATTCTGTTTCCTTGGCGGTGTTGGACCATGGCTTTGTGGAAGAACTTAGTGTTCCTTTCGCCCTCCCTGAGCCATTGAACCCTTGATTTCTGTTTCCATAGGATTTCCTCTTGTTTCCTTCTTTCCTCAAGCTGATTTAGAATCATTCCTTCTTCTTTTGTTCTCTCTCCCTGTATACCTTCTGAGATGTCCATTTGTTGTAGATCTTCCAATTTCTGTTCCAATTTCTTTTTTTCCTCTATAATATTCCCGAATTCTTCCTTGTTCCATTTCTTTAATTTGGTCTTCATTTCCTTCAATTTGAGTTGAAAAGTATGCATCTTGTTTTTGCCCCTTTGTTCACTCATTCTCCACCATTCTTCTAATTTTTCCATCAACCCTTCATTTCTTAGCCAAAAGGCTTCATATCTGAAGGGTCTGTTGGGGGGCCTTTGCTTTAGGTCTATTTCTAGTTTGATTGGCCAATGGTCCGATCCTGCAACAGGTAAGATTGATGCTTCAATGAATACATCCTTTATCATTATTTGTTCTGAGATTAAGAATCTGTCGAGGCGCGAAGCTATTTGATTAGCTCCTCCCCTTCGGTTGTTCCAAGTGTGATTTCCATTTATGGTCTGGATATCAATCAGTTTTTGTTCTCTTATTAAGTCTCCAAATTTTTCTGAAACCTTATCTAATCTCCTTATTCCTCCTCGTTTTTCCCCTGTGGCTTTAATCATATTGAAATCCCCACCGATTATCCACTGTTTTCCTGGCATCAGGCTTCTTAATGCCTTTAAGTTCTGTAGGAAGTTTTCCTTTTCATTCTGGATGTGCGGGCCATACACCCCTGTGACAATGACCTCCTCTGTCGTTCCTAGTATGTGAGCAGTTCCTGTTAGAATTCTTGGAAAACTCATCCAGTTACTGAACTGTATTTCTTCTGGATTCCATATTATTACCAATCCGCCAGCACTTCCAATAGCATCTTGTCCCATCATCTCATACCTATTTCTGTTTCTGTTTAAAATTTCTCTCATCTTCTCAGTACTTACTTTGGTTTCTTGTACTATCATTATACTGGGTTTTTCTTTTTTCAGTCTCTCATTTAGATACCTTTGTTTGCCTCTGCTATTGAGGCCTCTTATATTCCAGGTTGTGATTATCATCTTAACAGTTTTCGAGGAGTTTGGAATACCTCTGAAAGGGGTATCACTCTTCCTGAACTTACAAGCGCCTCTCCTACATCTTGTATTGCTTCACTGATAGGTTTCCTCCCTCGTTTTTTCCCGACTTTGCCAGCGCTGCCCGCTCCCACATCTGGTTTCTCTGTATTTTGACTTTGCCTCTCACCTGTAATTCCTTTTTTTTCCTTGTATCTTTGAAAAGCTTCCTTATACCTCTGTTTCTGTTCTTCTGGGATGAAACGATCATCTAGCCTCCTCCATTCTTGTATCAGTTTCGCCATTTCTTGTTCTTCCTCTTCTCCTTTCATGCTCTGTGTATCTATCTCCATTTCTCCTTGGTCTTCTTGGGTGTCGCTTAGGTTTTCAGTACCCTGTTCTTTATCCCTTTTATCTTTTCCTTTGCTTGCCTTTTCTCCAATTATCTCCATTTCTTCCACTTCTTCTTCCTCGCTAACCTCTGTCTCAAGATCTTCTTCCTGTAGGACTGTAAACTTGTTTTGTGTTTCAGTTTTCTGAGTTTCCTGTTGTTTTCCCATCGGCATCCTTTTATTTCCTCTTCTTCTCCTCCTTTGTACTTCTCTGAAATCCTCTTCTTCTCCCTCTGTTGGCCGTGTTGCAGTTTTTCTTGTGATCTCTGCTTCCCTCTCTTTTTCAGCTAGTGTTATGGGACAGTCTCTGACTAAATGGCCATACTCGTGGCATCTTCTACAACGGAATGGGATATGTTCGTAATCTATGGTTTGTTTCCATATCTCGTCATGATATTCCAGTTCAATAGATTCTGGAAGAGGTTCAGTTATGTTCATGTAGGCACATATTCTAGCATAGGTATTGTATTTTCCTCGCTTAGTTGATTCGGCCACTTTAACAAAAGATCCTATTGAGTTTCCAATACCTTTAAGGATATCCGGATTCCAGAATTCTGATGGTAGGCCAAAGAGTCGTATCCATATTGGAACAGCTAATAGCTTTTCCTTGTCGGGATTGTAGCATTCGACCCAGTGTCTCATGAACAGCCCCGCATTATTCATGAAGTAGGGCCCTTCCTCAAATATCCGAGTCCTATCTTCTAGATTAGAAAATATGACCGTGAAAAACCCCTTCGCTCCCAACTTGACCTCTACATGGCCTTTTGGTTTCCATTTCAGATTGATCCATCTCATAAGATCTTTCTTAGCTGGCCAGTAACCTATGAATTTAGAAATTAAAGCATAATCTCTCATGTAGGTTCTGTAGTTTTCTAATTTATTGGGCGGGATTACGAACCTTGGTGTATTCGTTGACCTTGGTAGGCATTTCCTTTGGATTCCTGCTCGTCTTTGTGCTCCAGCTTCTGAAGTCTCTCCTGCATTGGATCGATCTCCTTCGTCTTTCCTTTCTTTCCTTGCTTCGCCTGTTATTACTTCTTTATAGGAGGGGATCTCTCCCTTCCCTGCCTCCATCCCCATTCCTTCGGATCAGTACCCTTGTTCGTTGTTTCACAGGTTGGTATGCTCCCGAAAATGCGTTTGAAGAGGTCTGGTCATCAAGATTTGTCCTGCTGCTCAGGACTCTTCCTTCGATGCGCCTCTCTTCCTGAGACGCAGCCAACCCTGATCCCCTGCTCTCGCGCAGCCGACCCGCCGACGAAACCCTAGCTCCGCCTGCTACCCCGTCGCTCGAGTCTCTCCCCCGTCCCCATCTATTAGAAATAACATGTTAATGACATACGAACTCTATTTAAAATCTTTTATTCAACACGCATATTAAAATATTTCACTTATGACCCATATTAAAATTTTCTTTTATTAATACTTCTTAACTATTATATATGATCTCCATATTAATGTAGAAATAACTCAAAATTTGCAGTTGCTAATAAAATCAGACTGAAATCAATAAAAACAATTTTTTCTAATAAATACGGAAAAATAAAAACGTGCAATAGAAACACATGCAATAATTCAATCACAATTGACACATAATTTTTACTAGGGAACCCAACTGGGAAAAAACCCTCCTCTCTTTGTATTATATCAGATGAGACCAATGATATATTACAATGACTACTTCAATGATTGAACTTCAATTTGAAATGCAATATTGATTCCTCCTTGAGTCTTATTTGGCCAATACTTAGCCAAAGTAGGCCTCCTGTTTCCTCCTATTTCTTTGCAGAATTCTTGCTTCTAAAGAATAGGGAAGGTCCTATTTTCGTGCACAATTAATGAGGAAATTAGCTCACCTACTACATGAAAACATTGTACACTCACTAGTATACAATAATAAATATAGTTATTCATTTTCCCTCAACTCGACTAGAAAATGGAATTGCATGCATGACTAGGATTATTTTTAGTAAATTTACTAATTAACTAAGGATTAGCGAGTTAAAAATAGTTACAACTACTATAATTATGCATTTTCCCTCCACTCAACTATGAAAATGGAATTGCATGCATGACTACGACTATTTTTAGTAAATTTACTAATTAATTAAAAGACTAGTGAGTTAAAAATAGTTACAACTACTCGAGTAAACCCATACTATCCATATTTAGCATAGAGATCAAATAACTAAGTTTCACTCAATATAACTCCACTAGACTCCCAGATCTTAGAAATCAACTCATGCACAAATTTACTTCCTTCCCACAAACTTGAATCAAGTGACTCAACTAAGTCACATGACCATGTAACTCCTACTAACTGCAACTCAAGTTATTCTACTGAAGTGGAAATTCAAATTTCTCCATTTGATAATGGCCGAAGTCAAATGAAGTCTTTTCTTGCTATAATTTAACACTACCTCTTAGCAAAAAGAAATTTCTTGGAAGAACCCTACCCACCTAAGTCTATCTTCAACTCTACCAAGTTCTCTACTGATGCAACTTCTCCCTCCAAGCTAAGATAATTTTATGCTTTCTTCTGCTAAACTTGATCTGAACACCTGTTCTTTCCTACATTGCTTTTTGAGTCCATCACCTCTTTATTTTGTGCACAACCCGCCTTGTTTCTCAAGGCTACTCCCCTTGAAATTGTTCATATCCAGCTCCAAAATCTCACAATATCAATGATCACACTACTTGTTGTGTCACTAAACATTGATTCACTAATTTGTGCATTAACAACCTTCTAGCTCCATTGAGAAGTATGCACATAAGGTCTTCTAGATCTGCCATGAACTAGGGCTCCATCAATCTACCTCCTAACATACCTTGACTCATTTCATGCATACTATACTTGAGGTCTTCAAGCTACTGCATACTACATATAAAAGTCAATGTTCACAACTACATTTGTAAACAATGCTTAGCTTTCCATATCTACCATATGTCTATGGCATATCAACTATTTTTGTCATGCTTCTTAGCCCTTTCAAATATGGCCACATACTATCACTCCTTGATTGATTTAGGGCTTCAAAGAACACTAGCATACCTTTACAATTTTCTCCTTGAATTTCCCAGATCTAGGCTCCTTAGATCTTCCCTCTTTTCTCTGGTTTTTTATACAAATTGATCTCTGTGTATTGGTCCCTACTCTTCTCACTTCTCTATCCTAAATCCATAAACCGACATGATTTTCTGCACTTCTAGATTTTCTGCACTAACAAATATGTTATTTAAAAATTTTCTCAGCGTTAATCAAAAACCTCATTTCCATGTACTTTTCAATGGCTCTGATACCATATAGAATTTACTTGAAATTTGCATCTTCTAATGAAATCATACATAAATCAATAGAAACAAATTCCTTCTACTCAATCTGTAGAAAGGAAAACATACAATAGAAATACATGCAATCATTCAATCACAATGAACATAATATTTTTACTTGGGAAGCCAATTGGGAAAAAACCTCATTTGTTTGTATTATATTAGATGAGAACAATGATCTATTACTATGATTTCTTCAATACTTGAAGTTCAATTTGTACTGCAATATTGATCTCCTCTTGAACCTACTCTCGCCAATACTTAGCCAAAATAAGTTTTTTTCTTCCTCCTATTTCCTTGCGCAATTCCTTCTCTTAAAGAATAGGGAAACTCTTATTTGACCAATTCCTAAAGAAATTACCTCACCTGCTACATGCAAACATAGTACACTCACTAGTATACAATAATAAATAAAATTGTGTATTTTTCCTCCACTCAACTAGGAAATTGGAATTGCATGTGACTACTTTTAGTAAATTGACTAGTTAACTAAAAGGAAAATGAGTTAATAAAATTTAAAACTACTAAATTGAACTTGTACTAACTCTATTCTAAGCTAGAGTTGAGATAACTCAGTTTCCATCCACTAGATTGCGAGATCTTAGCAATCAACTCTTGCACAACTCTCTTCTTACACACAAACTCGAAGTGATTGATTTAATGGAGTGACTTGGCCATGTCACTCCTACTAAGTTCAACCTAAGTCATCCATTTTGGAGTGGAAATTCCAATTTCAGAATTTGACTAAAGCAAAAGTCAAATAAAGTCTTTTCTTACTATAATTGAACAATTAATAATAAAATAAATTACTCTTAAATATATTACACATATCTTGACAATAAAAATTCAATTTTTTTAATTTAAATTAATTTTTTTAAATAAAAATGATATAAAATTACAAAAAAGGATAGAAAAGATGCATAGAAAGGTTAGAAATTTAGAGACAATTATTATGACACATTACATATTCTATTGAATAATTAACTTATATAAGTGAATGAAACGTTAGAAGTTTAGATGCAATTATTATTACGCATTAATTAAATGATTAATCTATATAAATGAACGATTAAAGTAAGTGGATTAATCAAGATTAAAGTAAGTGGATTAATCAAAATAGAAATATAACCTGAATAAATAGAGAATGATGAATGGCCATTCCATCCAGAACGAACAAGTCAGCTATAAATTCTACATTCCACGAACAAATTCAATTATACGCAATTACCGTGTCACTTTTGTGAATATATAGAGAATGATAAATGGTTAGCCGATCAAGAACGAACAAATTTAGCTATAGGCGATTGTCGTGTCATATTTTATATCTTTCGTTATATTTAATTTTATGTGTAATTTTTAGTCCTTGCTCTCCAGGCATGGATTATAGTAATCGAAAATGGGCACTTTAGCATTATTATTGATGATTTTACTCTTCGCTTATCAAATATAAACTAAGGTTTGTGGACACATATTGATAAATCATGTTATTTGGCCTCTTCCCGAGGACCCGTGGCTAATCCGAAGCTAAAGCATATGTTATAATTTTGTTTGCTTGATATTCTGAAATTGGTGAAAATACCACCTAATCTAATGCCAGCATTAGTCGACGGCATTAAATTTTAGCTCCACTATTTTGGATTTCCATGGACTACATGGTATAATAGAGGAAGCATCAGCCCTGCTTGTACGCCAGGGTACTCCTGCCACCACTACTTATCACCGCTTGTACACCTGCCACTCCTGCCTCCCACAACTTCCAGGTGCCATCTAATATATGTAACCAGGTGTAATCTTATTCCAAATCTTATTGGAGGACTAGCAGCACTGGAATTGCAAGAATTGCAGGACCGGTAACACTGGAAACTCGCCATAAGGGGGAATGATTCATGAAGAAAGGAAAATGAATCATGAAGGAAAAAATACAAAGATACATACCTCCTGCTTCTATCCATCGCCAGCACTCTGTGATCGACCCTGCTCAACTGTTGAACGCTTTTACAGCGCTCTCTAATTGACCTTGCTCAACTGTTGAATGCGTTTATAGTATTGTTGTATTATCCAGCCTGCCGCCCTGAATATTCCAGGGTTCATCTAATCGTGTCATTGACTAATACAGGGTTGGCTCTGAAGGAGAAGGAAGGAATAATCCTTTACCCGGGAACCTTTCACCTTCTGCCTTCATGGTCTGACGATTCTTCAACGCAAGTCGAGTGACCAGACTCGTGTGGTGGAATCTGTGAAGGGCATTGATCTCCTTTGATACCTGCCCTCTCATCTATTTGATTGCCACTCTGTTTCTGCGAAGAACCGCGTGGAAGACGAAATTCTTGATTCTGTGCGCCCCGCTGAAATTGTCGGTGGCCTCCTCAAGTTCTTTGAAGGAAAAGCCTATCAATCTGTCCAATGCCAGCAATTCTGACATGTTCAAAAGAAGGCTCAATTCGATCTCGAAACCCTCCGCATTGCCTGTGTCTAGCTTTATTGTCTCTGGTTTGCTTCGCCTTTGTCTTGAAAAGCAAATGGCTCCCAAAAGCCAAGTAGCGCTTCTCCTACGAATGCGTGGTTATAAACTAAGGTAGGCGCCTTCGCTATAGCAGGAGGAGGGGGCGGAGAGAATGGGGTAGAAGGGAGAATCACAGCGCTGTGGTCAAGGGGAATTAGCAGAGTTGTGTAGTAATGGCTGCGGGGTACATTGGGGTGATAGTTTATACTGTCAATGAAAAAGATGGAGGCAGTGGTGGTGGCATTGGCAATGGTAACAACAACAGCAACCCATTTGGGCTCAGACACCGACAAAGTCTGTGTAGGAGAAGAAATTGGAATTGAGGCATGCATTCGAGATAAGACAGACAACACTTGATCTCCATACCTCCAACACCTGGGAAGCATGCTCTTGGCATGGGAACGTCTCTTTTTGATTTAATTTAATTCAATTTATTATTATTATTTTTAACATTCCCATATCTAATGGCTTGGTTCAATCTTCATGGGGCTTTCTTATGGCTTCTTCTTTGGGCATGGCCTTGCTTCTGGGGTATGGACTTTGAACAACCATGATTGAAAACTAGTGAGCTATTGAATTCTGCTTTCTGTCACAAATGTAACAACGGTATGGCTTAACGAGAGGGAATGAACATTTCAGGTTTCACAATTTGTAGCATCTAATAATGCACAAATTCACATATCTGCACCGTCAAGGTCTATGCAAACAAATGTTCCAATGTAGGTGGCATTGGAAACTTTGGAGGACATGTATTTGGCTTGCTGCAGGGGAGCAATTTCAGAGTGTCTCAGGCTGCAAGCTCACAAGATATCCAGGGCACCATAGATTTGATGTGCAGGTCCTCAGAAACACAAAATGATTCTCATGATCAACATCGTATGGTGCACTGTTGAAAACTGGTAAGCATGGCCTTGCTTCTGGGTAAGGACTTCGAACGACCATGATTAAAAATTGGTGAGCTGTTGAATTCTGATTTCTGTCACAAATGTAACAACAACGATATGGATTAACTAGAGGGAATGAACCATTTCAGGTTTCACAATTTGTAGCATCTAATAATGCACAAATTCACATATCTGCACCGTCAAGGTCTGTGCAAACAAATGTTCCAATGCAGGTGGCATTGGAAACTTTGGAGGACATGTATTTGGCTTGCTTCAAGGGAGCAATTTCAGAGCGCCTCACGCTGCAAGCTCACAAGATATCCAGGGCACCATAGATTTGATGTGCAGGTCCTCAGAAACACAAAATGATTCTCATGATCAACATCGTATGGTGCACCAGGGAAGTAGACAGTTTACTGACGTGCAGTTGTTGAGGTCTTTTGAATCATCTATTTATGACACTCATCAACTGCTGTAGCTTTGATCTGTTTGGTCATACGACAGTATTTTCTTTGTCGTCGGACTTGAAGCTAACTGTTAAAACTTCATTATGACAATTATCTATATTCTCTAGTTGCAAACAATTACTTTCAAGTTGCAGTTACTCTTGCTTAATTTGCTTGTTACCATGTGTGGTCCTAGTTATTGTCTTTATCTAGAGTACAATATCATATTCGAATGGGTTTTGCTAATGTTCGAATGGGTTTTGCTAATTTAGGTCAATATGAGTAACATCATTTATGCACATGGCATCAATTTGATGATTACATTGATAGGCTAAACTCAGGGAATGGGTTTATAAGTTGTCCCTCTATTTTGTTTATGGATTTCATTCGACCTCATCATTTCATGGAGAGACAATGATACCAGGTAATTGACAGTAATTTGGAGTTGTGTAGGATCTTTTCCATTTTGTACGCAATTTCCAACCCAGCAATCGCCAAATCTCCTATTATTACAATATTTGGGTGCCTATTGCAGTAGTTATTGGTTATCAGTTTGGAGATTTATCCCAGTAGGCCATGATCTCTCTTCTTGATGTATGTGATGGTTTAAAATTGAGGAATATGGACTTGTGTGTATGGCATCTCATTAAATGATCAATGGTTGATCTCCCTTTAATCTTTATGTACATTCAACAATATCATATTTTGACTTGTTATACGTATATTTCATATTATAACTTGTTAATTTTCTTCTTAATCTATATGTATATTCAACCGTATCATATTTTGTTTTGACCTGTTATATGTATATTTCATATTATAACTTGTTAATTTTCTTCTTAGATGTCCACTATGGCAAACACTATCCACCATGCAGACTCACCTAGTTTGGATGCTTAGAGTTTCTAAACATTTGTAAATCTTTTCTATATTGTACTATAAAAATGTTTCTAGATAGCTTTTACACTTGCAGGTCTAGGGAACATAATATTTGTTGAGTTTTACTTGTGTAATGGGATCCTCGCCTGGGTTGCGCTACAGTTTTTGCATATTTGTAATTGCTATTTTACATTTTTGTAAGCAGGGTATCTTAAGCTTTGTTCTAATTGCATAATCATGTATTTTCATCCACGATGTTTTTGGGTATTCCCATTTTATTTTTCAGCTAGAGGCAAATCTTCATGCTAATCGAATTTAAACTGCAAATTATAGTAGATGTCCCATCGGTTGGAGGGAGGTTGGTGCTGGTGGTCATGGCTGGTTCAGAAAACATCAAACATGTTAGGATAGGGGTAGAGGCAAAAATGTAGGTTCTCACTCTTTGTGTCTCACTTCTAGACATGCATTCATGCATCTCATGTGATAGGTATATGGCTATAAAAAGTAATGTGTAGTTCCATCTTGTTGATCAGACAGGTAAAATAAATCAAGGGAATGGGGCATTGAAAAGGGTTGTTGAGGCTATAGCAAATGGGGATGGTTACATTCCCTACGGGGACAGTAAACTCACCATGCTTCTCTAGGTATGCCTATCCTCTCGACCAATGAACTTATTCATTTCCAATAGGAGGGTTTTGTAAACTTCTCTTCTTTTTCAGGATTCTTTCGAAGGTGATGAATCTCAAATATTGATGATTCTGTGTGCAAGAACTGATCCAAAAGACATTAAAAAAACAATTAGCACCTTGGAGTATGGGGCCAAAGCCAAAGGTATTGTCAAATTACCTAAATCCCATCTTAAAGAGAAAATCAATGCCATTGACCAAGTAGTCTTAGAGACCAGGATCAAAGTCATGAGTGCCTTGATTGCAAAAGTTCAAGTAGATAATAGATTAAAAGGTGAGTGCAGAGATGAGATTGCAAAAGAGTTGGATGGAAAAACACAGCAACTGGAGAATCTGAAAAGTAGTGTAGCACATGTGGAAGGGGAGAAATGACGGTTTATGGAGGAAATGCTAAAAATAGATGAAAAGTTGCTAAACTTGATTAACAAAATTGAAAACAACAGAAAGAAGATATCGGAAATAGAAACCAGGAGGTATACAGAAATGCAGGAACATCAAATGAAGATATGTGAACTTGTTGATAAGGTCCAAGACATAGAAGCTGAGCTGATATTCAAGATGATAGAACAATAGGGAGGGCTTTCTGAAATAAGAAATCGAAGTTCATATTGATCCAAAAATTGCATCCTTATTAAATTTGTGACTAGAAAAAGTTGGTATTGTCTATAATATTAACTTGTATTTGAACCTTGGTATAGCATTTAGTTAAATGATCAATTACTGATGTTTCTTAATTCATTAAGAAACCTAATTTCTTTCAATATATTTGATATATTTTAGCCTCTTTGAAATTTAGATACTAAGAGGATGAAGTATCTCATTACAGTCTGTCACAACCAATTTCCTAGGAAGATGCTAAGTTTCTTTTATGGGGAAACCAGAGTTTAGAAGTTTGTCATCTTCATATTCAAGGGTTCTACATGGTGAAGTAATCTTTATATTCAGGGGCTTACATTGATGAACTATTTGCATGGTGATTCCCTGTTTGAATATTTCAATCATATTCTTGATAAATACCTACTCCAAGATAGATTGTGTTGAACCATGTTTGAGAAGGTTTCAGCGATATCACTAGTCTATGCCATTCATGGTTTCAGCCCTGCTCAGTGATGAATCTGGCCCAGCAGCACATAGATGTTTAATAAATTTGGGATAGAACCAGTGGTTATTTAGCACCTAATTACTGTATGTTGAGAGGGACCCACATTCTCAGCACATAGATGTTTAATCATCGCAGCCTTCTTAGGTGATAGATATGTCTGAGAGATTGAGTGCCACCACCAAGACATCCATATTTTTGAATGGCTTAACTAGAAGGAATGAACCATTTCAGGTTTAACAATTTATAGCATCTAATAATGCACAAATTCACATATCTGCACTGTCAAGGTCTGTGCAAACAAATGTTCCTAACCCTCTGTACCATGAGATGCTAAGGATACGAAAGGAACATGAGCGAATTAGAAAGCCTCATGAAGAAGAGGTACTTCCAGAAGATTTCCATATAACTTCTCTATTCTAAATTTGTTAAATTTGTTGTGCAAGATTTGGTAAGTTTGCTTTCTGTTATTGCTAGATTTGTTCAACTAATATTTATTAGTTTACCTAGATCCTGATGTTAGCTTATTGGAAGCTGCCTAAGTATGTATATGAACTTGGAGCAGCATTTTAATCTCACTACATACGTTTCTTTCTTTTTATGACAGAATACACGAATCAGAGTTCAGTTTGAGAAGGAATTGGAAGAGCTGAAGAGATTTTATCTTTTTTTGGTGACTTGTATTATCTGCATTCTCAGTTAGCATTTGATTTCAATTTTATGTTGATTGCAAATTTTCAAACCATGTCTCAAAACTTCATCTCACATCATTCACTCCCTGGGAGGAGAGCTTGGTGAAATCCTAATCATATATTTACCATTCCAAGCATAGTTTTCAAAACTGGCTGGTCTGAACCGGAAACTAGTCAAATCGGCCAGTTCATTAGCCCTAGCCATCAAACCAGTTGGAAACCCAGTTTTCTGAGCGGCTAGTGGATGAAAAACATGTAGGTAGTAAAGAAGCCCTACCCCCGCATTGATTCCCAACCAGCTCCTTTTCTTATAAACATTTTCCTCCCATCCATGGACTATGAAATTGAAGTCCTTGTACTTCTCCAATGGGTGCTCAAATTCCATGTCTGTGATCACAGCATCTGAGTCCATCCACCATCTCCACTCAGCTTCAGGGTGAGCCACCATGGCTGCCCTAATCAAAGGAATTTTGGCCCAGAAAGTGTACATTTTCTGATTAAGGAGGATTGTGTTGTAAAACATGTCCAAGCCATGGATCCTGCAGTAGTCCTGCTTGTTTTTGAAGCACCTCAGAAGCAGATGATGATGGGCCTTCAACCATTTTTGTCTCTTGAGGTAAAGTCAGAATTAGCATAGAAATTATCAAAACTTTTCTCCCACTCATCCATTGACTGATACAAGGATTCCTCTTCTTTGCCATTCATTTCATGTTCATTGCTCTGATTCTGTTGAACAACAGAACTCACATTTTGATTTTCTCCCACTCATCCATTGACCGATACAAGGATTCCTCTTCTTTGCCATTCATTTCATGTTCATTGCTCTGATTCTGTTGAACAACAGAACTCACATTTTGATTTTCTTGAGTAGCAGCAGTCACATTGGTATCATGAAACCTCTGGATCCTGAAATTCCATGATGCTGAAGATTGTTGTGCTTCAATTATGACAGCTCTATAAGCAATTCCATAAGAGCAAATTCTCCATAAACTCCAACAGAGTACCAGAGTAACAATGACCAGTGCCCAAAACATGAAAAAATCACAAAGTTTCCTCTTCTGCACCATATTTGGTACACATAATTTCAAACTGTTAAGCTTTCACCATGAACCCTCCATCTCTGTAATAGGGTTTTTCTTCACATCTACCACAGCTCATCCACTCATCTGTTCTACTCTGTAATATAAACAAATACAACCAATATTTACAATTCATTGACAGTTACGTGTCAAGGTACAGTTGGTCAAGAAATTCAGGTTACTTGTGAGGTACAACAATTATTAGGAAATCATAAGGTTAGAGTTGTAGCTATGAGTGCTACAGATGGTTTGATGAGAGGAATGAGAGTGATTGACACGGGAGCTCCTCTAAGTGTTCTTGAGCTCACCCTCAGGGCTTTATCAGGATATCTTTTATTGGATACAATGGAAAGTTTGCCAGAACTATACTTGTTTGTACTTCCTTTTTAGGAAAAGACTTCATACGTTCTCCCGTCCGATAGGTACTAGATGGAGATTCCCAAGGAAGGAATTCCTATAAAGTTCTAGACTGTATATGTTTACTTTGTATATTGCCAATTGGTTAAAGGGCATCTCAAAAATTCTAAACATAAAATTAATCAGCATATGGTTGAAACAATGATCTCTTAAGCTTTTAAGTTTGGCACAGATTGAATCAATCAGTACCTCCCTTCTGTGATTGCTCTTTATTGCACGGAGAGTAGCTAGGTGCTCTTATAACCTGGGGTGGAAGAGATCTGTCACGTGTGTCACATGTGGACTGCTAAATAAACTAAAATGAAAAGGAAACAGAGTTCTGATCTCATGTCAAAAAAGTAGAAGAAAACGGCCCAACAAAAATGTATAAAAAGTAAACTAGCATAGATCCGTCTCAACACTGGATTTTTTATGTGGCTAGAGATTTTTTTGATCTCTATTGGTGGTTAAGATCACGGGTTAAAGTAGATCTCAATATATTTGCATGCAATAGGATATAACTTTGATTGGATAGTAGATACCCTATATTGGTAGGCTGACTTCTGCATGCAGTGCTTCCTAGTAACAGGTTTATAATTGTTCCTCTGCTAACAGGACTGACCAGTTCTGGAGAAAGAAGCCCAGCAAAGTTCCAGTCTTCTCAGGATTACGAGTGCAGTAAATCAAGCCCATACAGGCCATTGGATGGTTATAGTTTAAACTTTCAAGGAGTGCTTGATTCAACAGATACAATTTTTTTTAGATGAATAGGACAAGTCCATTTGCAGATTGCCTCCCAATTCTGCAGACCACTTTCTAGATAATAGCATGCCATAAGCAGCAGGTATGTCAATCACTACCACATCCATCATGGTGGATATGTCGGGATAAGCTAATAAATCGGCCTTGATATCTTTCAAAGTGGGCCGTGGACTTTGATTTCCTTGGAGTCTATCCCACATACATTACCATAAGGGCGAGTGATTTCTAAGCCTAACGCCGACACTGAAGTTAAGGGCATAACATTTGTCGCTGCTCCAGTGTCATTTTTCAGAGGTATTATCCTCTTTTATTTTGTTAACACTAACTTGTTAAGCTCCATTAATTTTGCACAAAAGCTGCCTTGATTTATGGAATTGCAGCTTTCCTTAACTTGTGGAAACCAACTGCAGTAGTTTCCCTAAGTTAAGAAAATCAACTGCAATTACTAAATTTATAATTGGGAGCTACTAAAGTGGTCCATCACTTTGATTCGATCTCTGCCTTGATTTGTGGGACATCTAACCAATAGCTTTTAGAAGCTTGATGGAAGCTTAGCTATATATATTCATTTGTTTGGTCCCCAAGCTCATATCTCAATCCCCTTCAGTTCTACACCATCTAGCTGAGATAGCAGAGCTTGGAAGTGCCTTCAGATCAGTTGTCTTCTTCCTTTTTGCATGCGCCGCTGAAGCGTGGTGTTTCAGAAGGAAATTGCATCAACAGTTTCACCAATGGCTGGAGGTAATTCGTATCCCTGGGCATTAAGTTTCAGTGATTCTTTTCAGTTCTTTCCGCATGCAGAATCGCTGTTTAAGTTTATTAGTTTTCGAACATAACTGCTAGATTGTATTATCAAATTTTGAGTTGGCCATACAGTATGATTACAGAATAGTGTTTACAGAGCCAGATTTTCATTAACCTTCCTACAGATGGCCTGCTTTTAATATGTTCTCCTAACTAGGACAACCAAAATTCCATGGATGTCTCTAAGTAAATTCTCTGTAAAAAACATCTCTATACTTGCAACATTTTGCTTTCATATCGGTTTATTAGGCTACATGCTACCAGATAAAACTTTGTCTGTGTCAAGAATTACCAAGGGAGCTGTGATATTCAAAGGACTGCGAAAAAAGAGCTCATAAGGTCAGTTCACTTTTGGTTCACGAAGGTCTGCCGTCCCAGGGGCCATGAGAAGAATGTTGCTTCAGAAATCTCGAGGTCTATGTGGGGTTCTCTTACTGGCTCGGTCGGGCCAACGCAGAAAAGCATTCTAGCACACTCAATGCAGTGACTTGCTGCGTCGCAGCTTCCCTGGTTTAATCCACAAACAAATTCAATTATAATCCACGAATCCGTCTCATATTTTATATCTTTCGTTAGGTTTAATTTTAAGTGTAAATTCTGAAAGTTGAAGATTTTAGAAAATGTATGTTTCGGATTTTTCTTCATCTGCACATGATGGTATTTTATCGGCCGCATTTAACTATCATCGACTTATTGATCTCTATCTTTCCAGTTTCCCCGTTTTCTCTTGATGTTGTTTTATTGGCTGGATTTAACCATAGTCTTGTGGTTCATATGCATATTTTCAATTTTTACTTCATCTGCTCATAATGTATTTCCAATTTTTACTTGATCGGTTAAGTATGGTATTTGGTTGCATGTAACTATCATCCTGTGATTCATATCTATCTTTCCTATTTTTACTTAATCTTCTCATAATGGTATTTTTATTTCATCTGTTCAAGATGGCATTTGCCTGCATGTAATTATCATCCTCTGATTCATGTGTATCTTTCCAATTTTTCCATTTGGCTGCATGTAGATAACATCTTGTGATTCATATCATGTTTTCAAATTTTCCTTCATCTATTCATCGTGGTGTTTTATTGGCTGCAAGTACCAATCATACTCTGATTCACATTTATGTTTCCAGTGACTATTTTCGACTGATTTACAGTTGTGTCCTATAACTATCATCCTCTGATTCACGTTTATGTTTCCAGTGACTATCATCTGGCCATGATGGTATTTTTATTGCCTGCATTTAACCATCATCCCGTGATTCACATCTATGTTTCCAATTTTTACTTCATCTGCTCATGATGGTATTTCCAATCATTACATCATCGGCTCACGATGGTATTTGGCTGGATGTAACTATCATCCTATGATTCGTATCTATGTTTCCAATTTTTCGTTGCTCGTGATGGTATTTTATTGGTCGTATGTAACTATCATCTTCTGATTTATATCTATGTTTCCACTTTTTCCCTCATCTACGCGTGATGGTATTTATTGGCTGCATGTTATTATCATCCTCTCATTCATATCTATGTTCCCATTTTTATTTTTAGGCAATGCATGAAGCTCAAAAGGGTAACAGCAAAAGGATAATTCATGATGTTAACAGCATAAGGATAAGCATAATCTATGGAACTGAAATAATGAATTCTTTCACTTGCTCACTCTATGCACAAGCTCTGCCCAAGTTAGTGGAGTGGAGTGTATATATTGTGGGCATAGTGTGTGTAAGAGATTTGTTGGTAATGAAAATGAAGTAACGTGACCATACACTTCAAAGAAAATCGGATGTTTCAGAGAAATTGTGTGAGTAGAAAAATATGTCATTCTGAAAATTTGTGAGTTCATATATATGAAAATAAGTATGAGCTATGATTAAATGGAAATTTGTATTAGAAAAATATTTTTTTGGTGCATATATTGCTACTCTTTGAACCATTTTTTGGTGCATATATTGCTACTCTTTGTGGTTCAAGTAGAAATACGATTACATCTCATACAAGCATGTGTCTGTATTTGGGTGTCTTTTTCAATCATTTTGCATTCACTTAGATTTTCTGTATTTATGAGATTGGAGACCATTGTAATGATGAGATATTTTGTGTGTTTTATTTGGGATCATTTTGGCATTGATTCAGATTTCTTTAATTAATGAATCTAGACATTTAGTTATGTTATTCTATATAAAAAACTTGGTAAATTGATATATCCAGTAATAAAATCATGTGGCTTTTTGCAAATGGTCAATGTTTTGGTTTTGAAAGCCCTATCATCTATCCTATAGCAGTAGATTTCATGAACATTCAACGCTACAAATTTAAATGGAACTATAGTTTCCTAATTCAAAATTGCAATCTAAATGGAACTTTCATTTTTTTTGGGGGTTAGATTTATATATTTACAGATTTTAAAACATTTGTTTTTTTTATAATAATATTTTAAAACACATATTATATTATATTATATTATATATATATATATATATAATTTTATTTGGATAGATTCATCTTACTAAGTGTTTAGAGCTACTAAATTTCTCAAGATTCAAATTTCTAAAATTTGAAGAAAAATTTGCATGTAGAGAGATCTGATTACTTTAATTACTTAATAGTTTTTTAGTTAAGATGGATCTAAGTTAATTTTAAAAAAATATTACTTATTTTAGATTTTAGACTTTTGCTATCAATATTTACAACAAAATATTATTTATATTATATAAATTTCAAATCTCTCTATATAAAGGTATTCTTATTTCTACTCTTATTAAACCTTGATTTAGCCTTTATAGAATATTAAGGCTATTTTTTTTGTAGAAGGATATTGTTTGCAATGAAGGTAAATGATTTATAATTGTCCCAAAAATAATTAACTTTTGTGCTTTCAAATTTTTAAAAAATGTTGTAAAATTAAAGTAAATTAAAATATTGATAATTCTTCTTTTTGTAAAATGAGTTATGACTTTTTTAGAATGTGGTGTTGAATATGTTAGTGTAGGCGTTGTAACAAAATCTGTTTAAAAGTTAATAATATTCATAGTAAAGTGAGAGTAAATATTTACCTTAGATCCATTTTAACTCCATATCTATCAAGCACAGATGTATCAAGGGGATTTGATATCATTGAGTGTTACATAGATCCCGAGATTTGATCACTCTCAGGACTTAAAGTACTTTATTTATGACTCACATAGAGTGAATTAGAAATCATATAATATGAGTACTATTATTTTTATATGCCATGTGTCAACTCCATATTAAGTAATGAAGAAATTACAGACCTCCCTTATACTACAGAACAAACATATTTTTTTAATTTCAATTTTTTTTTAAAATCTCCCTATGTAATGTTAATGTAAAATTAATGTATAAATTGAAATATTATATATATGGTCATGTTGAATTTTTTTTTATTATTATCTTTATTTTTTTAATATAAACAATATGTTATAAATATAACATTACTGCACACCATCTTCTTTATATTAGGCTATAAAACACCTATCAACACAATAATAATACATAATTTATATATAATATAAATAATATTGAAATAAATTTAATTTTCATAATTCAAATTTTTTTTTTTTTAATTATATAAATGAAATAATGTACATATTACAAAAATACATCAGTAAGTATTAGTATTAATTGTTGGAAGAAAACTAAAGTTCTAAAAACTCAATCCAACGAAACTCTATAATGTTTTATTACTTAATAATACAAGATATTAATTTAAAATAATAATAATAAATCAGCCCCAAGGGTTAGCTCAATCGGTCAAGCCGGGGCCTCGCCAATGGGAGCTCACAGGGTCGAAACCTGTAAGCTCTTGGGGTTAGGTCTGTGATGGCCGAGGGGTGTGACCCCCTTTGGGTGGGGTCCACCTTAGAGACTTTCGATCCTGGACGTAGCGGACCACTGACCATGGTATCCGTCCCCTTCAGGTGGGGTCCACCTTAGAGACTTTCGATCCTGGACGTAGCGGACCACTGACCATGGTATCACTGAACCAGAAGTGAAAAAAAAAATAATAATAATAAGTTAATATCAATTATTTTTGGAAAAAGCATAAAATGTTATAATATTGATAATTTTGGAAAAAACATAAAATATTAAAATATTGATAATTGTTGAAATTTTTTATAAAAATTATATTTCATCTCTATAATATATTTTTAACTTTTATTTTTTTATTTTTTATTAGAATAAACTAAGGAAGTTAATTAAAATAAATTAAGGAAGTTTGTGTCATACATATTTTAAATAAATTTATTTTGATTTATGACATTATATTTAACAATTCTAATATGGAATGATGCTGGTTTGTACTTAATTTTTATGCAAAAAGTAATTGATAACAAAAGTATAATAATTCCCCATGCGTATACATAATGTTAGGTCTCAGTAAAACTAGTGTATCCCCTTATTGTTATTGTTAGTGTAGCTCTCTTATCGTTATTTTGTTCCTTTACATTATTATTGTTATGTAGGTTCTTATTATATTGTGACCCCTTATAATTCTATATATATAAAGGAGGTCTTATCATTTGTATGATCCAAGAATTGTTCATTTATCTGTTGTAGAGGTTTCCTCCTCGAAGAGGTTACTTCTCAAGTTGTTGATCTATATTTTATTATATTTTGGGAGCTAGTTGAATAGAATTTGGTATGAGAGCTTTCGAATTTTAAGGTTTCACTGCTTCAAACAGTGCATATTGGTATTTTCGCTATAATGTTTTCTCTATGAGGTTTCAGAGGTTGAAATTTCGACCATGTGGAGCTTAAATCAAGGTTAATTTCATGTAAAAGTTTCTGAACTTGGTTCACTATATGTTCGGAGATATGATTTGAGGAAATTAAAGTTTTTTGCATGCTCCTAAATTCAATATCAAGCAATTGTCAAAGGTAAAATTGTCATAACTTTCCGTGAGAGCGTCAGACTTGAATTTCATAAGAAGTGTCTGAAAGTGCAGAGAACTAGGTTTTGTGTTTATTGTTTTCAGGGACAAAGGTCAAAATAGGGACACATTGTACTCCAAACAAGTTCTCTCTACTGAACCAGTATATAATCAAATCATTGTGGAAGGTCAGAAATAACCATTTTTAGAAGTATACAATTAAGGTCTAACTTGTGGGGTTGGAAATAAGACCTAGAGGGCTACTATAGAATGATATTTTAGGCCTTGTAGATAAAAAATCACTGAGATACAACAAGTTCAATATCGATCTTCTATAAATCAAGAAAAAGGTGTGTAATTTTTTTTTTAATTTTAATAACTTTTGTTGGAAAATCAGTTTGAAGTGATTCAAAAGGAATATTCAAGCATACATATTAGTATTGGGTTCTAAATTGTCTCACAAAAAAAATAATTCTACAGTCATTAAGCCCTCAGAAAGCTCTACTATGACGCATGAAGAGGAAGAATTGCAATATGATTTATCAAAATTATGGGACCAAGCAGAATAAATTACACTGTCACAAATAGAAACCAAAGATGACCTAAAAGGTAACATAGATGGCTTAAAAGCGGACATGGAGGGTTTAAAATAAGACATGGAAAATTTGAACGATGTATTAAAAGAAGACATGGAAGGTTTGAATGATGGATTAAAATAAAACATGGATGCTAATATGGAATGTTTAAAGGAAGGTTTGACAAAGGTGCTACAAGAAATGCTTCCTAATGGTGAAAAGGTATTTGATGAAACTCATGATGAGAAAAAAATGAATGCTAATCATGATTTCAGAGTCTCTAGCTTTTGAATGAATACCCACCATATTTTATATATCGATATGAGGAATTTTGATGGAAGGGATATTGTAACATGGATACTATAGATGGAGCAATATTTTGATCTCCATAATGTGAAACACACATAAAAGGTACAAATTGAATCTTTATATTTAGAACCCAATCAATTTGTATGGTATCTATGGATTTTGTCTCGTAAACCACTTGTCACTTTGTCAATTTTTACGGAGGAAGTGATAACACATTATTATGATATAAAGAGAAACACCTTATTTAACCAATTGATAAATCTTGAACAAAAGGGTTGAATGGAAGATCACATTGAGGACTTCTAATAACTGAATATAATGGTATATGATATTTGAGAGAAGCATAGGAATGATGTCTTCATAGGGATTTTAAAGGATAACATCCAACATGAGGTTCAAATTTGGGAACCTGATTCATTGCAGATGGCATTAAGGGTGGAAAAAAAAGTTAAAAGAAAAATTATGGCAACAAGGAAGTGTACCATTCACAACTATCAAGATGGAAGTGTTTCTGCTCCTATCCTTCCACAACCACAAATGTTGACACCACAAAAATTGGAAGAAAAAAGAGAAAAAACACTTTGTTACAGTTGTAATAGCATATACACTAAAGATCATCAGTTTGTCGAGAAGAAATTATTTTATATATATTGTGAAGAGGATAAATAAAAAGAACAACGAACATCAAAATAGGATGATATACACCAAGAACCATCCCAAGAAAAATAAGAAATGAGTCTGACCATATCCTGTAATACATTGGAAGGAATTACCACTTCTCAAACTCTCGGGATATAAGAACATATAGAGAAGAAAAAGGTAATAGCAGTGATTGATTTGGGTAGTACCCATAATTTTATTCATTGTAAGATAATCAAGGAATTGAGCTACTTCTTATATCTAGCACCACAGTGGCAAGTGATGGTTGAAAATGGAGGAACTATAAATTTCTCGTGAAACTGCCATAATATCAGGCTAACCATGAAGGAATATGTACTGAATAGTTCAATGCTTTCAATTTCAATGGGTGTTTTTGATGTTGTACTAGGAGTATAATCGTTGTAATATATGAGTATGAAAGAGTTTAATTTTCAAGAACATTCTTGAATTTATTTTGGGAAGAAAAGGAAGTTGAATTAATGGTTATTGTAGGGAAACTAAGAAAGATAATCAACTCTAATGGAAAGAAAAATCTTCTAAAGAAATAACAAACATGCGTAATTGTGCAATTATGCTGATTATAGGTCCATACATCGAAATCATATATTTCTCTAGATGTCCAAAAACTCTTGGATAATCATTCCAAGGTATTTTAGACTCTCAAAGGTCTCCCCCTGTTCATGATCATGATCACATTATTCATTTGGTTCCATGAAGTGCTCCTCCAAACATTAGGTGTTACATATATCCTTATGCCCAAAAGAGTGAAATTGAATGTATGGTTGCAGAAATGCTAGAGGCCAATATAATTCAACTTATTTAAACTTATTTCTCTACTCCAGTAGTATTACTGCATAATAAGGATGGATCGTGGTGCATGTGTCGCGATTATAGGGAGCTCAACAAACTCAACGTTAAAGATAAATTTACAATTCTTTCCATTGATGAATTTTTGGATGAATTACATTGAGAAATTTACTTCACGAAGTTGGATCTTCATTGGGGATATCATCAAATTAAAATGAATAAGAAATAAATTTTGAAAGAAACATTTAGAACTCATGAGGGTCATTATGAGTATTTGGTCATGCCCTTTGGGAATACGAATGCACCTTCCACATTTCAAGGATTGATGCATTCCATTTCCAAACCTTTCCTCACAAATTTTTTGTTAGTTTTTTTAATGATATACTAATCTACAACAAGTCTTGGAAGGATCATGTTCAACATGTTGACAAGGTGCTCAAACTATTGGAAGAGAAACAATTATATGCAAAAATCTCCAAATGTTCCTTTGGAGTATAGGACGTGGAATATCTTGTTCATATTGTATCTTGTGGGGGTGTTAAGGTATACCCTAACAAAATTAAAACCATTAAGGAATGAAAAATCCACACAACCATAAAGCATCTTCGCAGATTTATCGAGTTGAGAGGTTACTATCACAAGTTTATCAAGAATTATGGGAGAATAGAAGCACCTCTAACAACATTAGTGAAGAAAGGTTTTTTTCTTGGACTCCATAAACAACTAAGGCCTTTGAACATCTTAAAGAGGCAATGTGCCAAGCACTAGTCTTTGCTACACCATACTTCACAATAACCCTTTTTGTGGAATGTGATGCCTCATGAAATGGAATTAGTGTTTTTTTAATGTAAGAAGGAATACCCATTTCTTTTGAAATTCGTCCAATCAAAGGAAAGTTTTTACAAAAGCCTATTTATGACAAGAAAATGTTGGCAGTACTAGATGCACTAAAGCAATGGAGACATTACGTAATGGGAAGACACTTACAGGTAAAAATAAATGATGATAGTCTTAAACACTTTTTGAAACAAATATTATATTTAAAAGAGTAGAAAAAATGGGTCCCAAATATGTTGAGTTATGGCATAGAAATCATCTACAAAAGTTGGAAGCAAAATGTTGTTGTAGATGAACCCTCAATAAAGGATTAGGATGTGGAAGCATTGTTTTGTGCTATTTCTATCATACGAGCATATTAGACAACCAAAGCAAGGGATGAATGGAAGAATGTTGAAGAACTATGGACACTTATAAAACTTTTGTAGCAAGATCCCAATACATATGATACTTTTAGCTAGAAAAACAATTCATTATGATATAACCATCACTTATATCTTTGTAAGAATTCCCAAATAAAAAAATAAAAGAAGTTGGAATTGCTCACCTCTCCAATAGTAGGGCACTCGACATTTGTGAAAAAGTGTTGTAGGGTCAAGAAGGAATTTTTTTGGAGTGACCTTAGATATGATATTCAAAAGTTTGTACCGAAATGTTTGGTTTGCCAAGAAAATATAGTTGAGACAATTTAGAACTTGGGTATGTTACAACCTTTAGTTATTCCAAGCAAATGTTGGGGGGAGGTCTCAATTGCTTTTATCACATGTTTACCCAAGACCAAAGGAAAGAGTTGCATCATGGTGGTAGTTGATAGACTTGCCAATTATGCATGCTTTTGTGCATTATCTCATCCATTTAAAGTCAATACAATTTCTATCTCATTTATGGAAGCAATTCAAAACCTACATGGAAACCAAAATATTATTGCAAGTGACAGAGATCCCACGTTCACTCTAAATTTTTGGAATGAATTGTTTTCTTCTTTGGGTACTTAATTAGCTCATTTCTCACCTTACCATTCTTATTTTGATGGGGAAATTGAGTGATCAAATGTTTGGAAGGATATCCCCGTTGCTTTGTATTTGATAAACAAACACAATGGGTCAATTGGTTACCTCTGCTTGAATGGTTTTTATAACAGTTCCTTCCATACTACAACAAAAATGACATCGTTTATGGAAATTTATAGATATCATCCACCATCCATCGTATCATCTTTAAGAGAAAATTCTAAGATTAAAGCAATGGAAGATCACATCGAGCATCAATAACAATTTCTCCAACTCTTAAAGGATAACCTCACTTTGGTGCATAATTGAATGAAACAATAGGAAGATTATCATCGTAACTAAAGAATTTTTGATGTAGGTGAATTTGTATTTTACGGCTAAAACCATACAAACAAATGTCCCTCAAGATAGCCAAAAAGGATAATAAATTATCATCAAAGTAATATGGTCCTTGCAAGGCCTTGCAAAATATTAGTACTATGGCATACATGTTGGATCTTCCTACATCTTCTCGAGTACGCCCAGTTTTCCATGTTTCATGCTTAAAGAATATTATAGGTGACAAGCTTCGAGTTCAAACAATGTTGCCAAAACTTGACGAGGAAGGAAAAAACATGTTGAAACTTCAAGCAGTCACATAATAAGAATCTGACAGCTATGAAATCTAATAGTTTTAGAGTATCTCATCAAGTGGAAGAACTTACCCGTCAAATATTCCACATGGGAGGATGAGAATTTTATACAGAATCATCCAAAACTACTCAAGTATTGAGGACAACACTCTTTTTAAGGACATGGGCATGCTAGGTCCCTATAATACTAGTGTGCCCCCTGATTGTTATTGTTAGCGTATCCCCATTACTATTATTGTTGGGTCCATGTAGTCCCTATATTGTTATTATTGTTCCCCATAGAATTCCATTATTGTTATTATTGTGGCCTTGCATTATTATTGTTATGTACGGTTTGATTATATTGTGACCCCTTAGACTTCTATATATAGAAATGAGGCCTTGTCATTTGTATCATCCAAGAATTGTTCATTTATGTGATGTAAAGGAGGTTACCTCCTGAAAGAGGCTAATTCTCAAGTGCTTGATCTATCTTCTCTTCTATTTATGAGTTGGTTGCATAACACATAAATATATTAAATGTTTTTAATTATTAAAACATATGATTAGCAAGGTTCCATTTTCTAAGCATAATTATAATATTTGAAATCTTTTTCAACTTTTAAATTTAGGTTTCTACTTTAGAATATTAAAAGAAAGATTGAAAATATTAAGATAAATAAAATTGTTAAATTTTTTAAGTAGGGATATTTTTATAGTTGAATTCACAAAATTAGGATTTAGTAAGTGTTTAGTCAAAACAAGGAAATTTCTAGTTTGCATTAAAATCTTTTATAACACAAATTTACAAAATAAATGACATGAATTGGAGTTTGCTTGTTATCTATGTTCCTAAATAACTAATGCATCTACCAATGCTTATAAGACTTTACCATTATTTGACAACTTGATATCTCAAGGCCTTATATGTCTTCTGCACAAGTTTCCTATACAATCATGCTAGTTATTAAAGGTAGGTAAAAATGTTTGAAAGAGAAATATTAATATCATAAAAATATTATATAATATTAAAGGAACACATAATTAATTATGTAAAGGCATGTTAAATTAGGGGCATACCAAAGAATTATAAAGATTTATAATGCGAAGGACATTGTTTTTTCCTATAAAAAAATTATATTGTTTTGAAATATATTGTTAGTAAAGGACTATTTATGTTTTATGCCTTTATATTTTTATGAAAAAAACAATAGAAAGATATTTATAATTATTAGGATACTTTATGTTATTAATGGATTAGATAAACAATAAATGTAAAATTGAGACCATAATATTAGTTCTAATTACAAATCATTTTATGAAGGTAAAAAACAATATATATATATATATATATATATATATATATATATATATTGGAAACTAAAAGATGGAGAGAGCTAAATTGAGGGAAGTTTGACGGAGGGCGAACAACGAGGGTTTCAGATAGTTGCAGAGGTTGATGTACATGGAGGGATGCAGAGGAGGGAGCTCCACTCCCTCCTATAAGGAGGTTGTAGCCAGCAGAGGCAAGAAACCTCTAGAAAATGCTAGAGGTACTGCTAAGGAAGCGATAAGGAATACTGAAGAGGAGATAGAAGGAACCAAAAATAATGAAAACAATAGCAAAAATGACAAGGAAGAAGAAGACAAAAAACAGGGAACTAAAGACAAAAAACAAAAGGGACCTTGTAAAACCAAAGCTGAGATCACACCCAGAGTAGTTTTAAATGATTTTACTCTGCAAGCACATATGGATCACATGAGAACTTATGCTATCATCTGTAAATTCATGGGATTATGGCCCATAAAAAAATCTTTACAGACATGGATCAAATACCACTGGAAACCTAAAGGGAGCATTGACCTACATCTTGAGTCAAAGGGATTCTTCGCTGTAGTGTTCACAAATATTGAAGAAATAGACAAAGTGTTTGAAGGAGGGCCCTACTTTTATGCAACAGATGGCCTCTATATGTGGCCATGGATGATGAATTTTGTCCCGGACCGGGGGACTCTTACTTCAGTACTGATCTGGGTAAGGCTCTATTCACTACCTCTTGATTACTGGCAAACTGAATCATGAGCTACCATAGGCAATAAATTGGGTCGTTTTATCAAAGCTTCGGAAGCCACAAGAAGGGGAAAATACGCTTCCTTTGCAAGGATATGTGTGGAAATGGATTTATCTAGAGCTCTACTGGATGAGGTAATATTTGAAGTTTTTGATGAAAAATGGGTGCAAATAATAGACTATGAGCATATTTCGTTCAAATGTGGTAGATGACATGAACTTGGGCACCTATTCAGAGACTTCCGTCTAAGTAGAGTAGAAAACAGGAGCAAAGCTAACACAATGAACGACACTGATATCTTTCAGAAAGTGGTAAATAGAGGAAAAGGCAACAAAGGAGGGCCAAAGCAACATCAAAGTGAAGGGAAATAGGTAAATCAAAACAAGTTCCAAGTTCTTGAAGCAGATGAATAGATTACAAAAGAAGATCATGCAATGGAAGGAAGTCATCGGGAAATGGAGAAAGAAGAAAACCTTGAACAAACACAAGATATTGAAAATTAGAAAGAGACTATGATGAGTGATGCAAAACTGGAGATGGATCAGAAAATGACCTAAAGTGAAATGGAACTAGAGGACCATGAGCTATAGGAGATTCTCAACAAGGAACACCTATATCTGGAAGGGTTCTTGATTCAGGGAACCACGAGCAAGGTAGATTCATTACCTCGAGAAGAGCTCAATAGAATACATCATTTTTTTTTATGGAAAACTTAGGCTAAAGGGTTGGAGAAAGGAAAAAACACTGAGAAGCAGGATAACAGAGGTGTGAAAACGATGAAAACAACTCCTGGATTAGCAACTAGAAACCCAAGAAAGAAAAGAGGTAGAAAAAAGTAGAATGAGCTCTTGATGGAGTGTGGAAATCTAATGATTGATTTAGGTAAGATGAAAGATATAGCCAGCTACTCCTTTACAAATCTTTAATTATGAAGTTCACATATTGAAATATCATGGGTCTAGGTAGTAAAAGAAAACAGAGAATGCTTGGTAATAGAATGAAACAAGAAAAACCAAATATACTCTTCATCCAGGAAACTAAATGTTCCATTCAAAAATTAAGACAAATTCATAGCAAATGGCTTAGTATATTTGAGTTTCTAAAAGTCAAAGCAGAGAATACAACAAGGGGCATACTCACTCTTTGGAACCCCCCAAAAAATGGCATAATAGATGTTGAGGCATCTAGGAACTATTTATCAGTAGTTATTTAGCCTATAGGAGATAGGGATACCTGTCTAGTGATGAATGTTTATGGCTCTCAAAGAATAGATGATAAACTTAGGTTTCTATATTCCCTTGTGGATCTTAGGGATAGACATGCAGGAATACCTTGGATCATGGGAGGGGAATTCAACATGATCAAATCGCTTTCGGAGAAAAAAGTGGGAACAACTCTCAGTAAAGACACTTTAACATTTCAAACCTTTACAGATAACATGAAACTAGTTGATACTTATACGAACAATGGCCACTTTAATTGGAACAATAAAAGAGAAGGAGAGTCTCATGTAGCCTCCAAGTTAGATAGATTCATTATCTCAGAGAATGTTATGCTTATAAATAAGGAAATAATAGTGAGACTTCTCCCCTTTGCAGGCTCAGATCACTGGCCGGTTCAACTGGAGATCAAGGGCATTGGTACTTCAGATTTGAAAATATCTGGTTTTCCCACCCCGAATTCATCATCAACATTGAAAAATGGTGGTCAGAAGATTTGGAGATTCAGGGAACAAGAATGTTCCTTCTACATAAGATATTAAATCACATCAAGCTCAGGCTTAAAGATTGGAACAAGAATGATTTTGGCAATATTTGTGGGAAAAAATTTGTTGAAAACAAAATGTAGGAACTCTATCAATCTCTGACCACAGAAGGCTTTGATAAAGTCAAAAGTGATCAAGTTGATAAACATCATTAAGAATGGGAGAATCTGTGTAAACAAGAGGAAATATTTTGGAGACAAAAGTCTAGAGTTCTATGGCTAAAATAAGGAGAGCGTAACAATAGATTTTTTCACAGATCTACCATGGAAAATAGAGCTCACAAAATAATTTCTTCGATCAAGGATGAGGATGGGGAGCTTCATATCTCCCATGAGGATATATCTAAGCTGTGTTAGTTCAGCACTTCCAAGGCATAACTCAGGAAAACAATGTAGACATAGAGCATTTCATCGGGGATGTAACTAGACACATACCTTAGCTGGTGTCTAGAGAGGAAAATTTCAACCTTAACAGGTCAGTAACTAAAGAGGAGGTCAGTGATGTCCTCAAATATATGCAGAATGGCAAAGAACAAGGCCCAGATGGTTTCAATGTGGATTTTTTTAAAGCTTGTTGGAATATTGTTAAACATGATATTTTGAATGTAGTGGAGAGTTCTAGGTTGAACAGAACTATTTTGAAAGTGCTTAATACCTCCTTCATATCCCTCATCCCTAAACAGGACATTGCTAAAACACCTGATAAGTATAGACCCATAGCTTAATGCAATGTGGTATAAAAGATAATATCCAAGGTAGTGGCCAACAGATTCAAACCTCTACTTCCTACTCTAGTTTCAGGGGAACAATCTGTATGTGGAAGGTGGACAAATTCTAAATAACATCATTCAAGCTCACAAGGTGGTTCACTCATTCAATAGCAAGAGGCAGGCTGGAATGATCATGCAAATGGACATAGCAAAATCTTATGATAAGGTGAACAGGACCTATATCAAGAAATTTCTCATTGCTTTTGGATTTGATCATAACTTGGTCAGATGGGTTATGGCCCTTGTGACTTTCTCCAGCTTTTCAATATTGTTGAATAGCTCTCCCTCTGAGATTTTTATTCCTTCGAGAGGCCTCAGGAAAGGAGACCCGCTCTCTCCTTTCCTTTTCATCCTCATGATGGAAGGACTTGGTCAGTCTATCAAGCACGCTAAAGTAATGGGTAAGATTAAGGGCCTTCAAATAACTAAGAATGGACATGCACTGACCCATCAACAATTTGTAGATGATACCATGTTACAAGGAATCCCCATAGTCAAAGAAGCTACATCCTACAAACGAATCTTGAATGACTTTGCCATGGCTACATGTATGGAAGTTAATCTCTACAAATCAAAAAACATTTTCTTTAATACCAATATTACTATTCAAATAAATATCTCCAGAATTCTAGGCTTTCATAGGGATTCCCTCCCCTCAAAATATTTGGGAGTTCCTCTAACTCCTAAACTGGTGCACAATAGTATTTGGGAACCTTTGATCAATAAGATGCAGGAAAAAGTCAGAAAATGGACCATCAGATCATTAAATCCGGCTAGTAGGTTGGTAATTACAAAGGTGGTACTGCAATCAATCCCTGTTTTCATGTTATCAACTCTTCCCGCCCCAAAAAGAGTCTTACAGCAATTCAAAAACATCCAAAGAGACTTTCTTTGGGGTAAGGAGGAGACAAGGAAGAAATGGGCCTTAGTTTCATGGGAAAAATTTTGTAGACCCAAGAACCACGGGGGCCTAGGCTTGGATGATCAGGAGATTCTTAGTAATGTTTTAGGGGCCAAACTATGGTGGCGTTGAGTTCAAGATCCAAAGGCTCAATGGGAAATTATTTAGAAAGAAAAATATGCTAGCTCCTGGCAAACAAGTGATCTCATAAGAATGTCTAGAAATATAAAGGGCTTATACATCTGGAATAAAGCCTGGGAGAACAAAAGCCTCGTACAAAAAAATAGTTTTTGGGAAATCAGAGAGGGAGATCTAGCACTATTCTGCGAGGATAAATGGCAACCAGAACCAACACTATTAAAAGAGGAATTTTTGTGCCTTAAGCATATGATAGATACCCAAGGATTAAATAAGGTAAAGGATTTCTGGGATCATACTGATAATACAGGAAAGTGGAGAATTTGGAGAAACATTGATTGCAGGGATGATAGCCCCTTGAAAACAAAAGCAGAGGCACTTATGAGAATGTTGGAACAAAGGATGATCTTAGTAACAGGGGGGAAAGACCAACTTAGATGGGGAAACAATAAAGAGGGCACCTTTAATCTTAAGGAAGCAAAATGTATTCTCCTTGAGCTGGATTCCCATGTTTCAGATAAGATGTAACAGAATCTATGGAGGCACCAAGGGTGGATGAAGATCAAACTCTTCATGTGGTTGGTACATCAGAAGAAAACCTTGACTTGGGATAATATTAGTAAGAGAAGTGTTTTGGGGCCTTCTAGATGCCAGCTCTATGAAGCTCAAGAGGAGACAATGGAGCATATTCTCAACAGTTGTATTTTCACCTCCTGGTTATGGGATACATTTGCTACCATTTTTCAGCAGACCGATAGGGACAAAGGGAGTGTCATTAATACCCTAAATAATTGGAGAAGAAACTTTTCAGATTATGAATTTCTTAGCTCGGCTTGGGCCCTAACACCAAGCTTCATCATTTGGAATGTTTGGAAATAAAGGAATAAGGGAGTATTAAAGGATTAAAAGAACCCCCCTCATCACCTGTTTGAGCTGATCTTGAAACAGCTTAAGGAGATGGTTGGCACCACAGTATGTAATCACCCTAAGAATCCTCCCTCAGAGGTTGATTTATGAATTCTCAGGCAGTTGGGTATGCAGGGGCTCATTCCTCAAGGCCTGGATAGGAAAGTAATCACAATGGAAATGGAGAAGGAATTTAGCATCCTCCCTCGAAAGGTTATTTGAAATACAACATTGATGGGGCTTCAAAAGGCAACCCAAGAACTGCTGGTTTTGGAGGGGTTTTAAGGGATGAGGAAGGAAATATTATCTTCTTCTTCCATTGCCATTTAGGAAGAGCCACCAACAACATTGCTGAACTAATGGCTTTAGAGAAATGCTTAGAGTTTCTGAAGCAGGACAACTACTTAAATGTAATTATAAAAGTAGACTCTGAGTTAATCATTAACTCGGTGAAAAGAATTACTTGTGGAATAGTGCTGGAAAAAGTCTCAACACATTGGAGGCTAATCTGGGTTTTCCAAATAATTCAGGGTCACCTCCAAGGATTTCGCAGAGTGAACTTCAACCATGTTCACAGAAATGCCAATAAACTAGTGGATCTTCTAGCCAACCAAGGTGTGAGCTATTCAGAATGTAGGGTTTTGATGGAGTGGTAGGAGTGGTCTGAGAGCATACTAAAAGTGCTTTGTAACGAGCAAGTGGAAGAGGACAGGGAAGTGTTTCGATACAGGGCCAAAGAGGCAAGTTTGAAATGACTAGATATCAGTATGATTCACCATTGGCTATCAAACTGTTCTTTGGTGTGAGGCCGGCCAATATCAGCCTTAGAAAACCCCAGTGTACATGGACTGGATTTCTCTGTTATTCGGGTGGTCGAACAGTGGGAAGGATCACAACATTCCATGGTCTCAAGTTCAGGCACAGAAGAAAGAATGCGAGGGACAAAAATCACGTCTTTTCCGGCAGCCATAATATCCCTAATTTCCACTTCCGAGAGGTAAAACCGCTTCCATGATGGCTTTCGATTATTCACATGACTCTCAAGAGAGATATGGTTTTATTGAATTGGAAGTGGTTCCGTTCAGCTTTGTACGTGCAGTAGGGGGTGGAAACTGTTGGCATTATGATTCAGGTGTTGTCCTTGATGGCAAACTCATTCAGGTAATAAATCAAGAAGGACGCAGAAAATATGTTCAGTAAGTGCGTCCCCGCAGGTAGACCTTGCAGAACCCGCGTCCAGGGACGCAGGCCAGCCGTTCAGGAGGTGCGTCCGCCCAGTGCACACATTTCAAGGCAGAGAAAAGCACGTGGGGGTTTCTTGTGTGGTATCTAGCCGACGGTTTTGTGTTTCTATGGTGTCGGCTCGTGGTATTGTTCCACGTTTGGGGGAGAAGCTTGCCTATATAAAGCAAAGGAGTTCATTTGGATTAGGCATCATCTTGGTTGAACATCTCTTGGTGAGATCTAGTCCAAATCTATAAGGGCGAATCTTCTAATGGACTACGATCTATATGGCGCATGATCAGATCTGTGGATCTGAGTGTTTGGGTTGGTTCTGAAGTCCTCTTATCTTCTATATCTGAAGGGACGCAGATTCAGTGAAGGGAAAGTGCGCCGGGACGCAGTACAGTAAAGGCTTGGGTGCGTCTCTGAAGCAAAAGACGCGGCGCGATAGTGTTGCTGGGTGCGTCGGTCGCAGAAAAGAAAAGAGGAATAGTGCGTCTGCACGCAGAACAGCATAAGGTATACTGTGTCCAGTCGCAGGCCACAGAAAGAAAATATGCGTCCCTGTCTTAAGATGATCTGTTGACTGTATATTTCTGTTCATACGGTGTTCTGGGTTGTTTCTGTAATTACTGATCTGATATCTGTAATAGACTGTATCTGTTGTATACTTGTTGATCATTTGATTCTTCATGAAAAGAAGTAGGGGGTTGTAGCTCCCTTCCAGGAGAAACTGGAAAACGAGAAAGAGTTGTAGCTCTTTGCAGGTTGCAGCCTGCGTGCTGGTAAAGGACTGCACCAGTACAAAATCATTGTAAAAAGAATTTCTTGAAAGAAGATAGAGACATATTGCAGCAGGTGGTTTTTCTCCCGCATTGGGTTTCCACCTTACATCTTGTGTTCTTTGGTGTGACTGTCTATTTTCTTTATTCATGCTCATTGTTTTATGGTACTGATATGCAAGAATATTTCAAAAGATCAAATAAGGAAGATTTGGTAAATTGCTAAGATAATACTGATTCACCCCCCTCTCAGTATTATTTCCAACAATTGGTATCAGAGCAGGTCCTTCAGAAAAGCTTGATCGCTTGAAGGTAGATCGTTCATCATGAGCAACTACGAGAGAGAAGCATCAATCAGGCCACCCGTCTTCGATGGGACAAACTTCAATTATTGGAAGGTAATAGTTACTGCATATCTTCAATCTCTTGGTACAGAAGTTTGGAACATTGTAGAATCAGGCTATGCCTTTCCTTCAGCTACTCCTACAGATCCAGCTGAGAAAAAGCAGTATGAAACAAATGCAAAAGCAGTCAGTACTCTATTAGGAAGTATATCTCAAACAGAGTTCATGAAGGTCATGCACTTCAAATCAGCAAAAGAGATATGGGACAAAATGATCACTAGCTATGAAGGGGATGAACAGGTAAAAGAAGCTAAACTTCAAACTCTCAGGATTCAATATGAGACTCTCAAGATGTATAATGATGAAAGTGTGGCTAATTATTTTCTTCGGGTAGATGAGATTGTTAATTGTATGAAAAATTTGGGTGAAGAAATAAAAGAGACTATAGTAGTTCAAAAGATTCTAAGATCTTTATCCCCCAAGTTTGAATCTAAAGTATCTGCAGTAGAAGAAAAGGAAAATCTCCGTGTTCTCACTATGTCTCAGCTGCATGGAATTCTAACTGCTTATGAAATGAGAAAGGGAGGTCCATCAGACAGAAGGGAAGCGGCTTTTAAAGCCTCAGGCAAAGAAGATCACTATGAAGCAAGTCACGTTCCAGAAGAAGAGGAAGAAGAATCAAATTTTGTCAGAAATCTTCAAAGGGGTTCTGGAAGGTTCAGAGGTAAGCTACCTTTCAAATGTTTTGCTTGTGGAAGAGTAGGTCATTATGCTGCAAAATGCTCTTATAAGGATAAAGGAAAGGAACCAGTTAGATGGAACAAGAAACAGAGTGCAAATAAGAAAAGCTACTACACCCATGAAGATAGTGATGGCTTATCCAACAGTGATGAAGATGAACAAGGTAACAAATATAGATTGTTAATGGCATTTGAAGATGATGATTATGAGGATGCTATAGATGTGGATAACCTTTATGATGAAATTACTAGACTCAAGAGATGTATAGAAGAAAAGAACATGATTATTGATACTCTACAATTTCAGATTGATGAAAAGGAAAAACATCTTGAAAAATTAGAAGGTGAAATTGTTGGTCTTAGAAAAGAAATTGAGAAAACAAAAACAATTTCCTATTGATGGTATAAGCTCAGGGGGAGCACATAATGCATTGTTGGCATTATGGAGAAGGAGATCTTGGAAATAGCTGCAATATGTCTCTGTCTACTTCATGATGGATTTCTGGTTACAGATCTGGAGAAGCATGAGCATAGGGGGAGCATACCCTTTGCTCTTGATGTCAAAGGGGGAGAATGATGAAGCTGAAGATTATGTGGTTGCCATCAAGTCCAAAGGGGGAGTTTGTTGGCATTATGATTCAGGTGTTGTCCTTGATGGCAAACTCATTCAGGTAATAAATCAAGAAGGACGCAGAAAATATGTTCAGTAAGTGCGTCCCCGCAGGTAGACCTTGCAGAACCCGCGTCCAGGGACGCAGGCCAGCCGTTCAGGAGGTGCGTCCGCCCAGTGCACACATTTCAAGGCAGAGAAAAGCACGTGGGGGTTTCTTGTGTGGTATCTAGCCGACGGTTTTGTGTTTCTATGGTGTCGGCTCGTGGTATTGTTCCACGTTTTGGGGAGAAGCTTGCCTATATAAAGCAAAGGAGTTCATTTGGATTAGGCATCATCTTGGTTGAACATCTCTTGGTGAGATCTAGTCCAAATCTATAAGGGCGAATCTTCTAATGGACTACGATCTATATGGCGCATGATCAGATCTGTGGATCTGAGTGTTTGGGTTGGTTCTGAAGTCCTCTTATCTTCTATATCTGAAGGGACGCAGATTCAGTGAAGGGAAAGTGTGCCGGGACGCAGTACAGTAAAGGCTTGGGTGCGTCTCTGAAGCAAAAGACGCGGCGCGATAGTGTTGCTGGGTGCGTCGGTCGCAGAAAAGAAAAGAGGAACAGTGCGTCTGCACGCAGAACAACATAAGGTATACTGCGTCCAGTCGCAGGCCACAGAAAGAAAATATGCGTCCCTGTCTTAAGATGATCTGTTGACTGTATATTTCTGTTCATACGGTGTTCTGGGTTGTTTCTGTAATTACTGATCTGATATCTGTAATAGACTGTATCTGTTGTATACTTGTTGATCATTTGATTCTTCATGAAAAGAAGTAGGGGGTTGTAGCTCCCTTCCAGGAGAAACTGGAAAACGAGAAAGAGTTGTAGCTCTTTGCAGGTTGCAGCCTGCGTGCTGGTAAAGGACTGCACCAGTACAAAATCATTGTAAAAAGAATTTCTTGAAAGAAGATAGAGACATATTGCAGCAGGTGGTTTTTCTCCCGCATTGGGTTTCCACCTTACATCTTGTGTTCTTTGGTGTGACTGTCTATTTTCTTTATTCATGCTCATTGTTTTATGGTACTGATATGCAAAGAATATTTCAAAAGATCAAATAAGGAAGATTTGGTAAATTGCTAAGATAATACTGATTCACCCCCCTCTCAGTATTATTTCCAACAGAAACGAATCTCGCCCCCATCACACACTAATGTATGAAGACCTTGAACCGTGTGATATTACTCTCAACCGTTGGATTACGCTGAGCAGATCTACGAACAAGAATGATCATGTAGTTTAGTGGGGCTGGGTCGTTAAATACCGAACTTCTTCACTGGGTGATTTATTCCTCTGACGTTGGATTGCGCGAGGAGAATGGATGGTTGTGATTAAAGATGCAAGTCTGGGAAGCGGGTGAGCGGGAGATTCTACAGTTTTTCACACGTTCTTTTGACCACCTGGCACACACTTGTTTGTA
Source organism: Pinus tabuliformis (assembly GCA_031772625.1). Lineage (NCBI taxonomy): Eukaryota > Viridiplantae > Streptophyta > Pinopsida > Pinales > Pinaceae > Pinus > Pinus tabuliformis. The sequence goes on along the minus strand of CM062806.1, from coordinate 284,463,256 downwards.
TTCCAAGGGTTCGGAGGTTACCTTTGTAGGGTTGAGGGTCATGCCTTAGGCAGTTAGCATTTTAATTTTCCTAGGTCCACGGTGATGGGTGGATGTTTGTACATTATGTAAAATATTTTCTGGCTTAATGAAATAGAAGGAACGACTCTTGCTTCAGCAATATATGTATATATATATATATATATATATATATATATATATATATATATATATCTATATATATATATATATATATATATATATATATATATCTATATATATATATATATATATATATATATATATATATATATATATATATATATATTTCAACTCAAATGTTGATCATCTCTCTAAAGAAGTTGTATTGATGTAGAAAGTGACTCAAATACAACAAAATTTTAGAGAAAGAGCTTAGGTTGCACTTCAAAAATATCTTTCTATTGATATAGGAAGTGATCGAAAATCACAAATGTATTTGTTGAATATTTTTGAGTTGTTGCAGCAGTATTGGACTTGTATTAGCAAGCCTTAAAAAAGATTTTGTTAAAGATCCCAATTATAACTTAGGAATATTTTATTTAAATAGTTACATAGTATGTAAAAGTGAATTACATATCAAGTGTTTCACATTTAAAATATCTGTGGTATATGTATATTAAACGGCCAAAAATTATGATAAAATAAAATGCGATTATTAAAAAATTTCAAAAATTTGAGCAAAAGTTACACATTAATTAAATGTAAAACATGAGTTTGACACACCTACTTAGAAATAAAATTTATGATAAATATTAAGATTTGATGTTTGTATTATTTGTTATAAATATTGGAATTTGATGTGTGTACTATTATGACACTTGAATATAATGTTTTTGGATTTTTAATTATTAATTTTTATAAATAACTGATTTTTCATAAATATTGAGATTTGATTTATGTATTACTATTTTTTTCCACAGCAAAAAGCAAACCATCTATTAAGAATAATAGGTAGTTACACAACAAATGCAATGCATTGCAAGAGGACTCGTTCTTTGCCATGAGGCAGGGGAAAGAACAGAGTCGCTGCTGAAATAAAAAGAGATCAGCACCGTCAAGCTCACCCAAGAGGCAATGAACAAGCACAGAGATCCCATATGATTTACATTCAAAATGGAGAAGTCGTGCGCCGAAAATAAACAAAACGAAGAGAGGCATATAGCCTGTCAAATAACACGCCTCTCTGTGGCCCGAGGAAAGGCAGACCGACGAAGAGTATTTCCCATGCAGAAAAAAACAAAGATTTCGCACAGGGAAGGAGCACCCATCGTCCAGGAAGAAATCCTGCGTAAACACGACCAGGATTCTAGAGAAAGGGAAGAGAGAAATAGTGACCAGGTCGAAGCGAGCCTCCTTTTATAAGGAAAGCAGCCCGAGAGACATGAGAAGGAGCAATGAAGCAGAAAAAGAAAACAAGAGAAACAAGACATGTATGTACAGAGCACAGGAAGGAGAAAATCAGAAAAGAGAACTAAGTGAAAATGGGCTGCTCAAGAGGACGAGCAACCCCATTTTCTTCTTCTAGGACAATCCACGACCCCATCATTTGATTAACACCTTCTTTGGAGAGACGATCGGCATCAAAATTTCTTTCCCTGTAGATGTGACTGAGGGAGAGCTATGTGAAATGATTTTTTAGTTGAGAAACTTCTCTGAGCAAGGGAAGAAGGGTGAAATTGTTGCATAACTGCGTCCCATTGAACCAACGCATAGTGTTCATAGAGTCCCCGAAGATCTGAACCTCATGCATGTTCCGCAGGACAAGCCAACTGAGGAGAAGGTGGAGGGCTTTCAATTCAGCAAAATTATTGGAGCCTTGTCCGAGGCCAACTGAAGCCTTGACAGTCTTATCCTTTGAAAGATGGATTATTAAACCAGCCCCACAGCGACCATTTATGTCTGAGGCTCCATCATAGTAAGCCCACGGGATGGAAGGTCTTATTGTTTCTTGTCGAACCAGCCTGGGAGAAGGAGAAGTAGGTAGAGCAGGGATACTATCAAATATTGCAGCTCCTTCAGCGGCCAATCTTGCGATCGGGAAGACAGAGTCCTTGAAGATGACCTGGTTCCTAGCCAGCCACGTCCCCCAGGTGATGAGGAGCGGGATGGATCTCTCTCTGTCATTTGCAGCTTCTTTCCACCACTTCTGCCAGGCTTCCAAAATCCCTTGCCCTTCCCACCTATAAGGGATTTTGAGTAACCTTAACATTTCAGTCCAAAGACTAGAGTTGAAGGGGTAGAAGAGGAACAGGTGTTGAACTGATTCAACGTTGTCTTTGCATAGAGGACACCAGCCCGGGCCTATCCTACCCCGTCTTTGAAGAAAATCCCAAGTAGGGACTTTTTGGAGTAGAGCACACCAGAAAAAAAGTCTGGTTTTCGCTGGACCTTTTAACTTCCATAGAGATTTGGCCCACCAAGACGGATTTTCCCACCCTTTCTGGGTCATCATCCATTTGTACCCCATCTTTGGAGAGTAGATGCCATTCTGAGCAAAAACCCATCGAAGTTCATCTGGGGCGTCGGAGAGCCTGACTGAAGAATTAAGGAGGTCATTCCTGTACGAATCCCATTCCTCCAGCCATTCTTCATCCAGCTGAAGATCTATTCCTTGCATCCACCCTTGGTTCCATATGGAAGAAGTCCGGGGATCGGCCACCTGGTTTAATGTGAGGAGACCTTTCTCTTTTAACACCGCAGCCAACCCCTGAGATAGGGAGAAACGCTCAGAACAACCAATCCAGGGATCTCTACCCAGCCTTATTTGAGTGCCATCTCCCACGCTCCAAGCCAATCCCTTTTCAATGATGTTGACAAAGGCAACCACGACTTTCCAGACCACCGATGAGTGTTTGCAGACCTTTGATGGAAGTCTGATCCAATCTATCGTTGATAGAGGGTTGATGTATTTTCTCTTAGTAACAGTAATCCACAAATTGTCAAAAGAAATTAACCTCCAAGCTAGTTTTGCTGCTAAAGATTGTGAGAAGCATTGAAGGTTTTTGATCCCCCAACCTCCCCACTCTTTGGGGCGACCACTTTATCCCAGGCGATCCAGGGAGTAAAATTTTCTGACTTGGTACCTGCCCACAGAAACCTGCTGCAAAGTTTATCGATTTGGGAAAGGACTCCTTTAGGAACCCAAGTCAGACTAGCCCAGTAGACAGGCACAACCATCAGCACAGATTTTATTAACACAAGCCTTCCCGCCCTGGAAAGCCATCTGAAGCTCCAGTGTTTTAGCTTGGATTCGATTTTGGCAAGAATCCAAGTCCAATCTTTATTTCTGTAGTTGTCTGGTTTGAGGAGAAAGCCCAAGTATTTGAAGGTATCCTCCAACGCTTTGACATCGAAGTTTAATACCATCTTCACGCTGTGCACCATATCTCTGGACAAACCTGAACACGTAAGAGAGGATTTCTTCTCATTTATACAGAGTCCAGTCGCCTTCAGGAAAAGGTCCATAATCCTTTTGAGCGTCTTACAATCCTCCAGGCTGCCATTACTGAGCAGAATTATGTCATCCACGAATAGAAGGTGGGTAACCCAGAGATTTTCAGCTGCTTCAATGCCTTTGAGGGTTCCTTGTCTTTTAGCATCATGGATCATAAGGCTGATGCCCTCTGCAGCCAACAAAAACAAAAGAGGAGAGAGCGGACAGCCTTGACGCAAGCCGCGTTCAGGGTTGAAAAAATTGGAAGCCGCTCCATTAATCAAAACAACTATGGAAGAGGAAGAAATACAGCTCATAATCCATTTCACAAAGTCATACCTGAAACCCAGGTGAGTTAGCAGTAGCCTGAGAAACAACCAGCTGATTCTGTCAAAAGCCTTTGACAAATCGATTTTCACTACAACTCCTTTTTTTTTCCCGATTTTGAGACTATGGAGAGTTTCTTGAGCAACTCCAACCGCTTCATGGATTTGTCTGCCGTCGAGGAAGCCAAATTGCTCAGGGGATATGTTTCGGGAGAGGAAGGGTTTTAATCTGGAGGCAATGACTTTAGCTATGATTTTGTAAACACAGGTGCACAAGGATATGGGTCTGAAATCTGCAAAAGAGCCCGGGAGGTCAGATTTAGGGATAAGAGCGAGAAAAGTGGAGTTGAAGGGATGGAAAATTGATCCCGTGCACCTTGACTCTTCTACAACTGCCACAAGCTCATCACCAATGAACTCAAAAAAGTGTTGGAAGAATTCGACAGTCCAGCCGTCCGGGCCAGGGCTTTTGTCCTTTTGCATGGATTTGAGAATGTCCTCTACCTCTTCCTTAGAAACAGGGGCCATGATGGAATCGTTGCCTTCCTCCTCTATGAACCTAGGGAAGAACTGAGCAACTCGTATGACTTCAGCGATAGTTGCTTCCTCTGGTTGTTTAAAGAGATTCTTAAAATAGGAGTTCCCTAGAGTAGCTAGCTCTTCAAAAGAGAGAGCCCTATCACCATTGGCTTTTTTCATTTCCCATATGGTGTTGGAAATTTTCCTCCCTTTTGCGTAGTTCTAGAAAAACTTGGTGTTGTCGTCCCCTGCCTGCAACCAGATCGCTCTACTTTTTGAGCGCCAGCTTTCTTCCCTGTTCTGAAGAATCCGCTTCCTTTCCAACTCCAGATCTTTGAGTCTGGCCCGAGACTCTTCAGTTCTATAGCCAATACCTCCTGAATCTTCAAGAAGGGCTATTTCCGCATTGACATTTTCCAGAGATTTTTCTTCATTTAGTTTCTTCTGGTGAGCCCAATTCTTGGAGGCGGCCTTCATCCTTGTGAGATTTTCCATGAAAGCCTTGCCACGACTTTCATCTTCGCTGAGGTTATCATTAATCCAGGTGTTGTGGAAGAGGCTGATATAGGATGCGTCCAGAAGCCAGGAAGCATTAAATTTGAACGGAGTGCCCGGTTTTGGGAAGGCACCCTTCACCTCGAGGAAAATAGGGAAATGATCCGAGAGACCTCCTTCTCCAACCCAGTGTCTGAAAGCCTGTAGCTTTTCAGACAGCGAATCACAAATTAGGAATCTGTCGAGCTTCTTCCCAACCCAGTCTACACCTATTCTTCGGTTTCTCCACGATGGACGCATCTTAAGCGGGGTGACATCCACCAAAGGAGAGGAGGCCAGCTTATTTATGAAGAAATCCGTGAGAGGGTCTGCTCGGGCTCTGACCCCCCAGGACTCTGTCATCCCCAGAGAAAAGTTGAGGTCTCCGCCGATTACAAGATTAGGGTGCGCCATAAACGACTTAGCAAAAAAGGGGTTCCAAAATTTCTCCCGATCCGTAACAGGACCGTATACATTGATAATGAGGAAGGGGATGCATAGTTCGCTTGAGAAGAGTTCCACAGCCAAAACATTTTCCCATCCCCACGAAGAGATCTCTCTAAGAACCTTCGAATTGAAACCCAATGCCACCCCTCCTGAGTGGCCATTGGCGTCTAAGACATGAAAACTCCAGCCCGGAAGAAGCTTATTGAGACAGCCTGTGACTTCTTCCCCTTTTCCCAAAGTTTCTTGGAGTAAAATAATGTCAGGTTTATTGGACCTGACCAATTCCTTCAGAGCTATCTTTTTGGGTTGGCTAGCTAGACCCCTACAGTTGTAGGATAAAATGATCATCGTAAACTCGCATAGGGTGTCTTCTTTGCTCTAAGCACCCCTGGAATAGATAGTTGCTTCCCATCTACAATGTCTACGACTGCCTTCAACTGAGCCTTCGATAGATCAGTTTTCCTTCCTCTTTTGATCCTCAATCCAGAAGTCTCCATATCCAGCTCCAATCCACTCGAAGCGAGCCCTTTTCCTTTTCTATTGGCCAAAGGTCTGAGGTTATATGGGGGCTCAGGACTTCGGACAGAAGGAGGGGCAGAGCAGACAATCTCGAAGGGAGAAGAGGTCGGCAGAGGGGAGGAGGGGATGGTCATAATAATGTTGTCAGAGGAGGTTTGCCCCTTCCTCAATTCCAGCGATTCATTCGAGAGCTGTCTTAATGGACCAGCCTCATCACAACAAGGCATAGATGGAGCAATAGAAAGACATAAAGAGGAGGGAGGGGAAAGAATCAAACTCGCCTGATCCTCACCTACCATTTCAGAGATTAGTGAGGGTCCCCGGGAGAACATCTGATAAGAGTTGTATTCATTTGCTGCTGACCCCGGATGATCCTGGAAATCTATCTTTCTTTGCTCCGTGACCAAACCCTGGGAAGATGCCAGGGGATCGCTTTCCATTGTCAGAGCCTCTGTTTCCTGAGGGATCACCTTCTGGTTTGTCTTCTGGGTGTTTCTGCTTCTCCTTTGTCCTCTGCGCCGACGGTATCCAAGCGGACATTCCCGGGCCAGATGACCATATTGATGACATCGGTGGCATCTGAAAGGGAGATTTTCATAGTCCAAGATCTGTATTACTATTACCACATTGAGTGGTATATATAATTTGTTTTTATTTTTAATATATATATATATATATATATATATATATATATATCTATATATATATATATCTATATATATATATATCTATATATATATATATATATATATATATATATATATATATATATATATATATATATATATATATATATATATATATATATATATATATATATATCTTTGACTAGTTATATTTATAACCTCACAAAACTATTCATTTCATAAGAAAATAAAAATTCAAATTTCAAAAAATATGTTTTATTTTCAAAATATTCAATTTAATAATTATTTTTTATTTTCAAAATATTAAATTTAATAAAAAAAAATTTCAGAATTTTGATAGACTTTATAAAATCCTTTCAAAACTAATTATATTTTTCGTATAAATTGATTACAATATAAACTAGTTAATTTCTAAATGAATATAAAAATATCCAAATCTTACTTGACCATTAGTTTTAGAAACAAATTATCTCCATATTAATAAATAATTTGATGATAATACCCAGAGGCCAATTAGTTTTAAAATCTAATTATTTCCATATTAATAAATAATTTGATAATCCTTCCACGGGCATGGTATAACATGGTATGGGCATGGTATAACATGGCATAACACTTTCAATTTTTCCTTTTGACTTGGTATTCGTTTGTCTTTGACAAAAACTTTATGAGGCTTATCCATAGTTTAACATTAGATATTCAAATTTTGTTATTTTATTATTATTATTTAGATTTATTTATGTGTAAAGTAATTCGTTGAGGTCTTATTATGGGTTGCTTAGTATTTCCATTTCTATTGGCTACTAATTTTAATTTTTTGTTTTTAATTTTATTTCCTTTTTATTTAACTTTTTGATTTTTTTCTTTTTATTTTTTCTCTTATTTTAATTTTCATAAATTACAATTTTTTCACTATATTTTCAATTTAAGATGACTTATTATTATATTAAAAACATAATTTAATAAGTTTAATTATAAACAATTATATATGTTAAGAAAAGACACACACATATAGATATATGTATGTTAATATAAACAATATTAGTTAATCATATTTCTTAATCTTTTGCCATGGCACTTAAGAATACAATATTTTATTAATTTTTTTTATTTTTGTGATGAAATCTGTCTTTATTATTATTTTTTGATTAATTAAGCTATATTTAAGCTAAGTGCATGTACTAGCTACTATGTAGCCCTTATTTAAAACTAAGAATTTGTTACTAATAGACTTCAAAATATTAGTTTGTTATCCATAATTACTCCAAAATACTTCAAAAATACTAGTTTGTTATCCATAATTACTTAAACTACTACACAATCTAAGAAAGTTAGGGAATAGAATGAGAAAAAATTGTTTTTTAATAGTATGTAAAAATAAAATGAAAAAGGTTTATTAGTCATTGTCTAATATTTGAAAACTGAAATTAGGTTGAGTAAAGTTAATGGTTGATTTATAAAGTCAAAAGTTAACCGTGCTCCTAAACGTTCCATTTCCTAACCCAATCATTGAAAGAAATGTAAGAATGATCCCTATTGGTACCCCTCAACTGTAACACAGATGTGCTATAACAAGAAACATATTATATATCTTTGAAGATGGGAAAACATTTTTGGTTTGAAATAGGGAAGTTCTACATCGTTATAATCTACAAAAATAGATGGACAGACAGTACCCCAGAGATCTGGCATTGTCTTGTTTCTTTTCGGGAGCCATTTCAGGTACCTATTATATTAAGGGCAGCTGATCAAGAGAACTTATATTTCGCAATGATTTGTAATGTTCATGAATCAGTAAGCATATATTTGGCAATAATTTGTCATGATCATGTAGAAATCCTACCAGTGTGATGCTGTGTTCTCATATCGTGCTGGAAAACATAACCCACAGCCCACATACGCTTTCATTCTGTGAAGTTTTCCACGTACCATGCTGCAGAAAAGCTTCCAGCTAATCTGTTAAAAAGGGAATATCGGTCGTTCAAACCCTAAAACGCTACTATATATTACAACAAGACCAGGTAGATTACTGCGTGTTGCTTTTATATCATTGATTCGTGGCTATCTACCAATGAATAAGATAAGAGATCTCCAGCACATGCAAGCGAATATGAGAAATATCTGCGTCTATTCATCATTTATATTAAAGATGCTCTCAATTTAATAAGGGGCAGCAAAAGAAAGCCTCAGATTCTCTTCCTTGACAAGACTAGACTGAAATAAAATTAATTTCATTACACGCACTACAATGCTCAGTGGAGTTGCTAATATCTATATATCCAAAACTGTGAAACCAGGGATGGAATTTGATAGGAAATTATTTATCATGGGTGATTTGTTGGTTAAATATAGTTAAAAATTATATTTTTTTTTGGAAGAATAAAAAACTCACATATTTTGTTTTTTATATGTTTTTTTGGAAATTTTGAATATTATATTATGAATGACAAAAACATAAAATCTGAAATTATAATTGTGTTTAAATTCTCTTTTAAATCATAAAAATTAAATAAAATCAAATTTAACAAATATATCCATCAACAAAAACGATCACATATAAAAAATAAATCTATTTTGAAATTCCAACCCTCTTCGCAACCGCTAAATGATTTACATGACCTTTGTGTTTGAGACCGTGCGGAGATTTCCTCTAAAAGATTTTAGAATATTTAATTCAATTAAGTTGACGCACTATTTAGAAACTGATAAGTCTAGAATTTTTGTGTGTCAACGCGCACAGAATCAATCATAGCGCACAGCTGCCAACCACGCAAAAAATAAACTGAAAACCAGCTAGTAGGCTGGGGCTGGCCTACTAATCATTGTTGGACTTTTTTGACAGAGACCGGGGTACTGTTTCTCATTCTACATTACAATATATTAAGGCTTTAAAATTTTATATTCCATTCAACAAAGGGAGGCGAGATATCGTCCGGTGCATGTACCTGTGGACGTTTTTGGTTTCTCAATCCAGGTTCCAGTATAGAAAGGCTTTAAAACTCCATATTAGCTGGAGTCCTATATTTCATTAAGAATAGAGGGACAGCAAGGACATTTTATTGGGCGGATGTAGCAAGGAGTAGGACATTTTATGGAGAGCAGGTAGCCTTGGGCTTTCATATAGAGATTCTCATTCTCCATTATAATTTTAAGATCTTTAAATTTTTCATATTTGATTTGAAATTTTATTAGGCTTTTGGACTTGTATGAGAGAGGTAGTAAATGCATATGGCATTCTTATTGTGGCTTTTTTCTTGATACAGATGCAATCCAATATCAGGACATATATTATATCGGACGTTTCACATAACTAATAAGAAAGAAAATAAATGTAAATAAAAAAATTCATGGTTAATCACTTATTTTTTCCTTCATAATTGAAATAGGTTATGATTTATAAATTTGTAATATTAAAGAAAGTGAATATAAGAAAATAATAATAAAAATCTTAAAAAGTCAGGTAATGAGGTTATTTATTGAGCGAAGAGATTCCATAATATTTGTCCATCTATATATATGTAAAAATGAATTGTTTATTATATTTGTATATTATTATTAAGGCGAAGATTTAGGGTTAATATGCTATCAATGATATAATTTTTTGTAGTGGTTTTTCAAATTTTAATTTATATGATATTTTCATAAGTTAGAGTTTGTTAGTATTCGGATTTATGTAACATGAAAAGCGTTATCATTTTAATACCTAAATAGGGATGCATAACCTTTTTCCATTTGTTTTCTAATGACATGATTCTTTTTTGTCTAGTTGAGTTTGGTAATCTCTATGAAAGAGTTTTTTTTCTAAAGAGAGAGAGTTATGAGTTTAATGGATATGATTGAGTGAATCATACTAGTTATAGAACTTGTGAGGTGAAATTTTATATTCAATTAGATTTAATCAACATTGTTTTATTGAGGATGGAATGTATCATAAGTCGCAATATGTTCAACAAGATATTGCATTAGAAGAGCTATCAATTTTTCATAATGAAGGGCGTAAACACTTGAGTGATGAACCTATTGTTGAATATCCAAATAATAACAAGGGAAACGTAGAACTAAGAGCACACCAAAGACAGAGAGGAAACAAAGGTGCCTTCAATGGAACTAACAATTGTTATGGAAGCCAATCATCATATCAATCTTTCACATCTCAAAGCTCCCAAGTAATCTAACGGGGACAAAATAGATCACATTATAAATCCTTAATAATAAGTAGAATGGAATTTAATGGGGTGACTCACAAGGAGCACATGGAATCAGATGAAACCTTGTGTGGGTGGAAATATTCTAATGCTTAGATGATTGATGGTGGAAGTATTGCTTCAAGTAAGCTTGCAATCCCTAGAGCATTATCTATCACCAATGATCAAGACAAACCACATCAAGTGACCTATGTGAAGCCAAGGAAGGAAAAATATGACTTTGGGTGAAGTTCTCCATTAAGAGAGGAACTTGGAATAATGGATAAATATAGGGTGTTCTATATTAGTTGTTGGTTCAAATTATGGGTCATATTTTGTCCTTAGATCTTATTTATGAGTAATTTGGTGCAACACCTCAACAAATCCATAACCCTATATATGTATGAACATTCTAATTAATTGACTAGTAGTGTCCTATGTAGGAACTCTTCGGGTTAAGGCTTGGCTCAACTGAGAGATGCTCATTTCCTCAATAATTTGTCTCCCTTAAATTTTAGTAATGAACCATGTACATGAAGGACTTCTTACTAGACCAAAGATTGCAATATTTAGGTACCCACGCATTGTGGTGGATGGTTGTTTCCTTATATGGATGTAAATAGTTTGATGATGTCTTTATGATCATAGTACAATGTTAAAATAATAGTTTGGTGCCAAAGGTAGACGTTAGTATATAGGAGGATACTTTGTGGAGTGTATGATCTAAAGAAGATGTAAATGAAAAACTTAGTATGTGAAATTTAAGACAATTATGCTTTAAGAGAGGTTCTTGGATTATGTAATTACTATTTGAGTTATATATCTATGTGATCATTATTCTTGAGTTTATTGATCATATTGGTAAATGAAGGAGTCCTTTGGCATTACTTAGGAGATTGTTTATACATAATTAGTTCACAGGTTCTATTCAACTAGTGAGTCTCCTCGTATGAAGTGTGGTTGAAATATCTTCTCAATTGAGTAATATGGTCTAAAATATTCCTCCTCTCTCAAAGATAAATGTATTGTATTACTATCTCCAACATTGTTTGATTAATGCAAAATGCTCCAGATATCATTCCTTAGTAAAAAAATAGTCTCCAACTTAATAAATGTTTGTTTATTTATATTTGGTAACTTTTTGTAAGTGAATATTTTTTTATGATAGTGAAATACTTTTTTAAATTCAGTAAATTATTTTTCTTTTTTTAAATATTTCTACCTTATTTCTATTTCTTTATATAATTATATTTATTTATTTTTATTCTTATTTCACCAAAATTAAGATAATTAACAATTTTGATTTTCTTTAACTTTGAATTAGAACATACTAAAGAGATATAAATTATGAGGCGATTTGATGAAATTTATGTTTTTTTAAGAAAAAATATTGCACCGTATTTTAGTCTTTGCCATTTAAATTATAAAGTTTGTTTTGGAAAATTAAAAAATTATAATTCATATGTATTATTATTAAATTAATAATGTTGTGTATGATCAATTAATTGTTTGTTTAGACACAACGACTTGTGTAAAAATTGGTGAGTAATAACTACTAATAATTCTATGCATTTATGGCTTTAATACTAAATAAATGTTGAGAGAATACATATAATGGTTGGATATAAGTTTTGGTAAGTATATTTATTTACATTTTATTTGTGTTTATATATTGACTCTAGGTGGAGGTTAGTCCCTATATATTTCATGAAAAGTTGTGGGTAAGTAGTAGTGAGATACATGCTTATCCCCAAGATCTTTCAATGCTTAGACACCCCTTGGAAACTTTAATTCCCCAAAAATAGTTCTCATCCTTAAGACCTAACAAGGACCAAACCAAACACAAACCAACTCAAATTAAATATTATAAATTATATTTGTTAATACTAAACTAATAATCATCAACAATAAAACTAATCAGGGACCAATAAAACAACTAACTCATAGTAGATGACCTTAATAGAAATTAAAAAAAAATGGAATAATTTTAAACCATAAGAAAAATATCATTGCAAATATAAATGAAGCTTTATACCATTTGTAAAATAAAATGTAGCTGTTTTCCTCAGTATAAATTTAATTCACCATATTAAATATCCATTTTAAAATATATTTCTATATAACCCTCCAATATATCATTTATAATATTTAAATATAAAATGTTATTATTATCATAATTTTCGTTATAAAAATAAACTATTTTATAATTTACAGTAAATAATATTTAATTTCTAATATGTATTATTCAATTACAAAATTTGGGTTTACATTACTATTTTATAGAAAAAGAAAAAACCATATTATTTATTTATTAACATCTCATTAAAAAATTCTTTGTTGATGAGTATCCTATAGAAAAGATACAGCTTTATCAATCTTGTAAAAGACTAATTTGAAATGGGTAGTAAGTTAGAATCATAAATGTGAGAAATAAACAATTAGAAACATAGTAAGGTTGATACTAAGCTTCTCTATTGAAAAGTGGGTATAGATGGACTTAGATGAGAGGTCATCTCTAGCCTTTTAGCTCTCCCATAAAGCTCCTATCAATAATCATCTTCTCAATAAGAATTGAATTAAAGATAGTGCCATGTGAAACAGACATACCATGACCTTCATAGTGCCCTCTACTTTATTCGTTTCCGTTCAGTGACATTGGAGTTTAAATAAAAAACAACATTGCATAGAATTCTAAATTTTAGCATTCTGATACCTATATCAAACGTTTTAAGTTCAAAATTCTCTTTGTCCAAATCGATGGACGCCAAGATCTTGCCCATGCAATAAATATCCATAAACCAAAACATAAACCAAAACATATTCATGTCCGTGGACATGAAAAATCCATATCCAAAACCCAATCTACCGATCGATTAATAGTTTCGAAGAGTACTAGACGACCATTGTTAACCTGCATGGTTTCTTTTTCTATCCCAATAGCCCGAAAAATGGATGTAGCTCGCATATGGGTGATGGCCTTGAACTTGTTTTTTAACTTAAGACATCGATAGAGTTGAATAACCTCCAATTTCTCTTTTTCAGCCATAACTATCATAGTTCTCATTACAAAAACTACACCCTTTCCCAATACTTTTGTTCCCGCATCTCTTCAATAAAATTGATTACTTTTACACTCTATAGTTACCTAAGAATAACTCATTTTTTTGTATATAAAGGTAACACCATCTTTTTTTTCTCATTATATTAAACAGGGGAACCATATACATCGTTCTGGTAGCCTCACCCTGCCCCGAAGGGAAACAAGCTCTGTTGGCCACTTTAGATTATTGTAAGCATTCCAAAAGCAAAACTTTACTAGTCTGTCCATATTAGCTACATACACCAAACAACTAAAACCACTTATTAAACTACTAGTTCGCATGCAAACAAAAAGGAGAGAAATTCAAAACAGCTTCAACCAAGCCTTCACAAGCTCATTCTTTCCTGGTTCCTGTGTGCTGGTCCATGTCCATGGGAATATGCGCTTGATCAACCTAGCTAGGGCCACTTCCAGCCATCCTAGACAGTATTTGAGACATCTCCTCTAACTTGTTATTCTGGTTAATCATGATGACTTGGAAATTATTCATTTCCTTCTGCAGATTAGGCACCCCATTGGCCAATTCTACCATTTCCTTTGCAACATATTCAAGAAGTTTAGCCAACAAGTGCTTCAGGACCGAGTAAATATGCAAGAACTATTTGTACAAGGTCAACATGCCCCTAGTGTTGCCTGGGTCGGTCACCGCTTCTGCCCAATCTTCTGTCTCTAAACCAGACTGCTCCTCCAGGATGCTGGATTCCATATTTTGGATAATGCATCGAATGTCTTCATCTGTGCCTTCCTGGTAGGCACGGGCCGCTTCTTGAACCGCTGTCAAGGTTGATCTCCTTCCTCTGCATTGTCTATCTGTTGCTTCTGCAGTCCTACCACCCTGGGTCTCCTGCCTTGGGCGTCCTCGGCCTCCTCGTCCTCTTCCCCTGCCCGAGCACGCCATCCCTTGTCTTGCCCTCACCTGTAAACATTCATCAATTACTGGAGTTAGTTTTTGGAGATTCTTCTCATCATCCTCACTTGCCTCAGTGCCTTTGGTTATTCCCCGATTTCTACTGCAGTTCCCTCTGTTTCCATAGGTTTGGTTCTTTGCTCTCCCTCCTCCAGGTATAAAAGATCTATTATGCCCTCTGCCATGCAGACCAGATGATGGGCAATTGGCGTAATTTTCGGGTCTCCCTTACTAGGCTTCTTCTCCTCTTCTACCTAGGGGTACTTATCCCGGTTTCCCTCATACTTTCTCCAACTATATTCACTGCTACAACTTTCCTTTTTCTCAGGATTCCCCACCCGGTGTAATTCCTTATATCCTTCTCCGAGAATTACAGAGGGGCGCTCATATTTCTCGTCCTCCGTGCTTCACATCTACTAAACATATCCATTCTGTCTATTGCGCTATATGGAAAAGAGACAGAGTTCATAGTAAGCACATACCCGTGAATGCCGACCTCCCTGTAGATTGCTTCTGGCTGTGGTTCTTGCAGCTCCTCCCTCGCCCCGTTCAAAATGAGTTTACCTCTACCTACCTCAGTCTTCATATAATAGCTCTTCGCCGCCCTATTCTCTCTGCCACTACCGTCGCCACTCCTACTACTCATCTGTGTTCCACCACCTCCACTCCAGTTTCTTAAGGCTTGAGCTTACCGCTTGCTCATTAATTTTGTTGGGGGTGCTGCCTCTTCCCTAAAGTCACATCCGGCTACCCTCCTTTTGCAATGATTGCTCTTGTCATCTCTACCTAACCAGCTCCTCATCCCGATCGGGAACCATCTATCACTGCGTCCTTTGAGTCATGTCTTCATGATTATCTTGGATGAGGATCATATTGAGTTGTTCAAATATTGATTCTTTTCTGTGCATTGTCCATAAGCTATCCATTTTCTTTCTTGGTTCCTGACATCCCTAGTTCGCAAGGAAATCCGCTGCTTTGTTGGTCTGTCTTCTAACATGCCTAATAATCATATAGTCAAATCTTCCCAAAATACTTTCCAGATCTTGGATCAGACTGGCTGTCCTCCAGCTCTGAGTTACTTTGTCCCAAGAGGTCCTGTTGTTAAGTTTTTTGAGGACTTGTATCACCATTAAGGAATCTCCTTCCACCTCCAGTTTATTGTAACCATTTCTGATTGCTATCTTTAAACCTTGCCGAACTGCCATCAGTTTTGCCTCATTGTTACTCATAATGCCTTCGTTGTCTGCATATATCCATCTCATTCTTCCCTGATCATCCCTTAAAAGACCTCTGATTCCTGTAGGGCCTGGATTTCCCTTAGAGGCTCCATTGAAGTTCAGCTTTATGAAATCATTTGGGGGAGGGGAAAATTTCATGATGCCATTATCTCCCACCCTGGGCGCTTTCGACATTTGAGGGGCCACCATTCCTTGGTTCAAGTTTAGTTTATTTAGGATCTGCTCTTCTTCCTATGGCACTTCCCAGTCCTCTCCATTCCAAGTGTCTGCAAGTATGGTTTCCTGAATATGTCTCAACGTTTTTCCCCATAGTTGGTCTTGTGTCATCTCTTTGTTTTGGAATATTCTTCTATTTATTTCCTTCCAGATCATCCATATATTCATCTCAGCTACCAGATTCCATGCATGCCTAACCACTGGACTTGTAAATTATCCTCATCCCAAAATTTTGATAGTGTTTTTAATACTTTGCTTATCTCTGTGGGTTTTCCAAAAAGCCACTTGACCTTTTCCCATTGTCTTTGAGCTTCTACACACGAATTCAGTAGGTGTTCTTGCGTTTCGTGTTCCTGTTTACATAGAGGACATCTGGGAGGTCCCTGAATGCCTTTCTTTTGGAGTTGATCCCAGGTTAGAATACGACCTTTGATGACCAACCATAAGAAATGAGTCACTTTCGGCCACCAGTTGTTGTTCCATATCTATTTCCAGGTACCTGTCATATCCTCTGGTTCTCTATTAATCAAGAGATGGTAAGCCTCTTTTATTGAGAAATTTCCTTTTATTTTGTGTCCCCATCTTAGGATGTCCAGTCCCGATCTTATGGGGATTCTTCTTGTCTGCATTTCCTTTTGGTATAGCTCTTTTTGCTCTCCGTCTATTTGTTCCATCCATTCTTCCAGGCTCTTCCAGGTTCTCCATGTTTCATCTTGGCTCTCTATCCTCCAAAAGTCCTTTACTAGTATCATTCCTTTCTCAGCTGCTTCTTGGCCTAGACTCCTTAGGGCTTGCAATCCATTCATTCTGTCCCTTTGTTGCCAGGCCTCCTCCCAAAATCTTGCTGAACTGTCGTCCTTGATTTCCCAAAACACATGCCTAATTATCATGTCTTTATTGAGACTGGTTAGATTCCACACTGTTGACCGTTTTGGTGTGTCCCTTATCCTTAGTATTTCCTCTGGTTTGGTGGGCATGTTATATTTTTTTGACCATATTCTTTTCCATAGATGATTTCCTCCATTCATCCATCGCCACCAAAGCTTTGCGCCCATTGCTTGGTTTAGAATATAGGGATCTCTAAGGCCTAATCCACCTTCCATCTTGCTTTTCACCACTTCCTTCCAGGATACTAATGCCTATTTCCTTTGGTCTTTATTTCCTACCCAGATGAGTTTTTTGAAGATCTTTGCCATCTTAGTGCACGCACCTGTTGGGGCAGCCATTGCCGATAGTTGATATATAGGAATATATTGAAGTACTGCCTTAGGTAAAACAATTCTGCCCGCAAAATTCAAGGTTCTAAAAGACGAGTTTGCTAATTTTCTAGTTATTTTTCCAGGGTTTGTTGCCAATTTACCATCCTCAAGGGGTTTAATGCCAGAGGGGTACCAAAATATCTGGTTGGAAGTTCTCCAGTACATAATCCCAAAGTTCTGGTCAAGAATTTTTTTATATTTCTAGCCGTGTTAAAAAAATACATGTGAGATTTGTCTTTGTTACTTTGGGTTCTAGAGGCTGTCATGAATAGGTCTAAAATTGCTTTGATTCTGTGGGCTTCTCTGAGTGACACATTACAAAACACCATGATGTCATCAAAAAATCGCTGATGAGTAATAGGAAGGTTGCCCCAAATTTGGATTCCTTTGAGGTTTTTTTCTCTAACTTCTTTTTTGATGTATCTCCCTAAGCCTTCTACCACTATGATAAACAAGAAAGGGGACAGAGGATCCCCCTGTTGGAGACCTTTGGAAGCTTTAAAAGGCTAGGATGGGGTTCCATTCACCATGACAGATAAATTTGTTGATGAGATAATTGATGATATCCATTCAATCCATCTATTATAGAAGTCGAAGGCTTTCAAGATTCCTTTCAGGTACTTCCAGTTCAGATGATCATAGGCTTTGGAGAGGTCAAGTTTAATCATCATACCAGCTTCCTTTTTGACCTTTAGGGAGTGCACCACTTCTTGGGAAACGACTAGACCATCCAAGATTTGTCGGCCCTCAACGAAGCTTGTTTGCTCAGGGGAGATAATGCTAGGCAGGAGAGGTTTGAGTCTTTTCACTATTAGGTTAGCTATAACCTTATATATTATGTTACATAGGGCAATAGATCTGAAGTCCTGAGGGTATTCTGATTTATTCTCTTTAGGAATTAGAGATAAGAAAGTTGAGTTTAGGTTTGTACTTACCTTTTGACTCCTTCTTGATTCTTATACAACATCCAGGATGTCTTGTACTAGGAAGTTCCACCCTGCTTGATAGAATTCCACTGTAAATCCATTGGGGCCTGGGGCTTTATTCTTTTTCATTCCCTTCACTGTTTCTTATACTTCTTCCAGAGTGGCTGCCCTCATCAGAGCGAGGTTTTGGTCTCTAGTAATTTTTCTCGGGATCTCATTACACATTTTTTTAATAGCTTCTTCTCTATCGACATTTGGCTCCATCAAAATATCCTTAAAGTGCTTAACCAATACCTGCTCTATCTCCTCATGTTGTGTAAATCCTGTCCCTACTTCATTTTTAATGGAGAAAATTCTATTTCTCTGCCTTCTTTGGATCATAGCTTGGTGGAAGAACTTAGTATTCCTTTCCCCTCCCCTTAACCAATTTACCCTGGATTTTTGCCTCCGCAAGATTTCTTCTTGTTTATGCTTTTCTTCTAATTGCCCTATTTATATTCCCTCCTCTTTGGCCAGGTCGTCGCTTCTGCCTGTGTTTATTATTTCTTGTTGGATTTGTTCCATCTTCTGCTGTAGCCTCTGCTTATCCTTGAGTATATGTCTGAATTCTTCCTTATTCCATTTCTTGATGTTTCCTTTTATTTCTTTTAGTTTCAGCTGGAAAGTTTGCATTTTGTTTCTTCCCCTCTGTCTGCTTTCTCTTCACCATTCTTCTACTTTATTCATAAAATTTTGGTCTCTGAGCCTAAAGGCTTAGAATCTGAATGGCTTTCTCTTCGGGCTAGCTTTTATGTCTAGTTGTGCTTTGACCGGCCAGTGGTCCAATGCCATTCCTGGGAGAATCGCTGCTTCAGTGTAAATTTACCAATTTATAATATGTTATGACAATAGGAATCGATCTAATCTGGATGCTATCTGATTTTTGCCTCCTCTCTTGTTATTCCATGTATAAATTTCATTTGTTGTCTATATGTTCACAAGCCTTTGAGCTGCTATCCAATCTCTAAAGGCTTCCATGTCTGTCTCTGTTCTTCTGAGTCCTCCCTTTTTTCATTTAGAGTTTTTATCATATTGAAGTCTCCTCCCACAACCCAAGGTAAACCTAGGTAAAGGGCACACAAAGCTGCCAAGTTCTGGAGAAAGTTTCTGCGTTAATTCTGCATATGGGGCCCATATACATTTCATAATAAAAACCATTCTTGAGACCCTAAAATTATAAATATCCCATAAAGGATACAAGGTATGCTCATTCAATCTTCGAATTGGACCTCCTCTTGGGTTCCACATTATTGCTACTCCTCCAGCACTTCCTATCACAACTTGACCCATAATCTCATAATGTGGCTTGAAATTTTTCATTGTTTCTCTTAGTTTGCTCTCCTGTACTTTTGTTTCTTAGATTAGCATTATATTTGGCTTATCCCTTCTAAGTCTCTCTTTCAAATATCTTTGTTTTCCCTTACTGTTCAGTCCTCTGATATTCCAGGTTGTGATAATCATTTCAAAAGTTTGAAGGGTTGTTGGAAGACCTCCGATAATGGTATCATTTTCCCTAAATTCACCAACATGTCTCCTACCATCTGAATGGTCTTGCTCATAAGTCTTCTTCCTCTTTTCCTTCCATTTTTCCCTATTATACCTATTTCTTAGTTCTGATCCCCTTGTGATCCAAGTTTCTCAGGTTTCTTTGCTGTCCAACTTCCTCGTTTCTCATTGTGTACCTTTGGAACATGTCCTTATAGAGTTGTTTCTGGTCCTCTGGTATGAACCTCTCATCCAAATGCTTCCAATCCTGTAGTAGCTTCCTCATGATCTTTTCTTCTTCTCCTTCTAGTTCCTTTTGTGGGTCTATTTCCATTTGGATCTGTTCCTGGGTCCGTTCTTATTCTCATTCTTCCTGTTCTCCCTCCTTTTCCACTGCTATTTTATTCTTTTCCTTAGCTTCTTTCCTAATCTCTTTCTGAACTTCTCTTGTGTCCTTTTCCTCTTCTTCTATTTCCACTTCCATTTCTAGGTCTCTCAGGGATTCAAACTAGTTCTTGATTTTTTGGTTGCCTTCTAGGTGAAAAGGGTTTGTTTTGGTTTTTCCTTTTTGGGATCCTGTTCTTCTCTGAAATTTCATAAATCTTTCTTTGCTTCCTTCATTCAACCTCCCTTCCTGCTCTGCTCTTTTCCTTTCCTTCTCTTGATTTGGTGGGGTATTGCATTCGTTAATGAGACAATGTTTAAACATATGTATGTATTCATGGCATCGTTTGCACCTAAATGGGACGTGTTCATAATCAACTGGCTACTCCCATACATCATCATGATATTCTATTTCAATATGGCCTGGTGAGATTCTGTAATATTCATGTAGACACAAATCCTGGCATATGAAGTATGTCTCCCTCTCTTTGCCGTCTCTGCTACCTTCACAAAGGTTCCTATTGAGTTCTAAATTCCTTCTAAAATCTCTGGATCCCAAAACTCTATCGAAAGCCCAAATAATCTGACCCAGACTGGTGGGGCTAACATCTTTCTTTTTCTGGGTTATAACATTCTTCCCATTGCCTCATGAATAATCCTGAATTCTTGAAGAAATAGGGGCCTCCTTCAAAAACCATATCCTTATCTTCTAGGTTTATAAATACTACTGTGAAAAAACCCTTAGCCCCCAGTTTAAGGTCTATATGTCCTTTCAGTTTCCACTTTGTTTGAATCCATTTCATCAGATCTTTCTAAGACGGGAAAGTTCCTATAAATTTGCAAATAAGTGCATGATCTTTCATATAGCCTCTGTACTCTTCTAATTTTTTGTTCGTAATTACGAACCTGGGTTTTTTGGATGCTCACGACAAACATTTATTTCCTGTCTTTGCCTGCCATTTTTCTCCCATCACCGGTGCATTTTTGCTACGGTTTCTAGGTCCTCCATTTGTCCCATAGTGGCTTGATTCCCCCATTGTAATCTCCTTGTAGGAGGGGATCCCCCCCCGCTTACTTCCTTCGTTCCTCGCAGTCTGGCCTATTCAGTGCCTTCTATTCTATTTTATATGGTACTAACCTGATACTTGGTTTTTGCAGGCACACGCGTGGTCTCCTGCACCTGCCCAGGAGCAAGTCCACCAGGGGATGAATGAACCTGCCCCAAAACCCTAGACTACCATCGCTTTTCTCCACTCTGCTCTATTGATCCTCCTCCTCATCCCCTTCTTCGTACTGCTCTCATTCTCAATCACTCAGTTTGAAATCAAGTTGATGCCCTGAGGAAAGAAAATGCAAACACCTAGTAAGAAGTGAAAGTTCTAGCATGACTCATGAAGAAGAGGAAGAAATGCAACATGATATATCAAAATTACGAGACCAAGTGCAATAAATGTCACTTCCAAAAAAGTAATAGAATCTAAGATGGATGGTTTAAAGTAATGTGTAGAAGCTAAGATGGATGTTTTAAAGAAAGGCGTAGAAGCTAAGATGGATTGTTTAAAGAAAGGTGTAGAAGCTAAGATGGATTGTTTAAAGAAAGGTGTAGAAGATAAGATGGATGGCATGGAAGCTAAGATGAATGGCATGGATGCTAAAATGGATGGCATGGATGATAAGATGGAACAATTGAAGATAAATTTGAATAAGTTTTTATAACAAATGGTCACTGATGGTGAAAGGGTAGTAAAGGAAACTCATGATGAGAACAAAAGGAATGTTAATCATGATTTCATAGACTATAATTTTGGATTGAAGACCCACCATATTCCAAAAATTGATATGAGGAAGTTTGATGGCAAGGAGCCCACAACATGGATACTACAGATGGAGAAATTTTTCGATCTCAATAATGTGCAAAACACACAAAAGGTATGTATTGTAACTTTATATTTGGAACCAAATCAGTTTGTATGGTATCAATGGCTTTGCTCTCATAAACAAATTACCAATTGGGCAATTTCCATAGAAGAAATTACAACACATTATGAGGATACAAAAAGCAACACCTTTTTTAGCTAATTGATAAGTCTCAAACAAAAGGGTTTAATGATGGAGAACATTGAGGAGTTCCAAAAATTGAACATAAGGGTAAAAATTATTCCAGAGGAGCATGGGATTGATGTGTTCATAGGGACTTTAAAGGATAATATCCAACATGATGTTTCTCTTTGGGAAGCTGATTCATCAGAGAAGGCATTTAGGTTAGCAAGAAAAATGGAAAGCGAAATTATGGCAACCAGGAAGTTTGCCACTCACAACTTTAAATATGGTAGTGTTGTTTCCCCTAGCCTTCCACAACCTATAACATTGACACCACAACAATTGGAAGAAAAAAGAGCAAAAGGGCTTTGTTATAGTTGTGATGGAAAATACACTAAAGGTCATAAGTGTGTTGAGAATAAATTATTCTACATAGATTGTGAAGAGGAAGAAGAAAAGGAACAAGAAAGGTCAAAAGAAGAGGATATACTCCAGGAACAAAGCCTAGATAAAGAAGAAAATAATCCGACCATACCTTGTAATGCATTGGCTAGAATTACAATTCCTCAAACCATCAAGATAGAAGGACATATCAAGAAGAAAAAAGTAATAGTGTTGATTGATTCAGGAAGTACCCACAATTTTATTCATTCTAAGATAGCAAAAGAACTAAATCACTTCTTATATCTAGCATGAGAGTGTCATGTGAAGGTTGCAAATGGAGGAATGATAAATTGTTTGGGAAAGTGCCATAATATCAAGCTATCCATGGGAGAATATTTATTGAATAGCCCAATGCCTTCCATTCTAATGGGAGGTGCTGTCCAATGGCTACAATCCTTGGGTACAATAACTTTTAACATTCAAGAACATTTCATGAAATTTTATGCCCAAGGAAAGCAAGTTGAATTAAGGGGTATTGCAAGGAAACTAGGAAAGATAATAAGCTCTAACAGTATGACAAAGCTTATAAAAAAGGAACAACAAGGTGTAATTTCACAATTATGTTCGCTAGATATCTCCACATCGAAATCATCTATTTCTCCAAATCTTCAAAAAGTCTTGGACAACCATTCCAAGATATTTGAGACTCCCAAAGGTCTCCCACCTATTTGTAATCATGATCATGCTATTCATTTGATTCCAGGAAGTGTTCCTCCAAACATTAGGTTGTACAAATATCCCTATGCCTAAAAGAGTGAAATTGAACGTATGGTTGCAGAAATGCTTGAGGCAGGTATAATTCAACCTAGCCAAAGTTATTTCTCTGCTCTAGTAGCATTTGTGCACAAGAAGGATGGATCATGGTGCATGTGTCCATATTATAGGGAGCTCACCAAGCTCACAATTAAATATAAGTTTCCCATTCTTGTCATTGATGAATTATTGGATGAATTGCATGGATCAATTTACTTCACCAAGTTAGGTCTTCATTCAGGATATCATCAAATCAAAATGAAGACTCAAGACATTCTGAAAACAACATTTAGAACTCATGAGGGTCACTATGAGTTTTTGGTCGTGCCTTTTTGCCTTAGCAATGCACGTTCTACATTTCAAGGTTTGATGAATTCCATTTTCAAACCTTTCCTTAGAAAATTTGTGTTAGTATTTTTTTATGATATACTAATCTACAACAAGTCTTGGAAGGGTCATGTTGAGCGCATTGATAGGGTGCTACAACTATTGGAGGAGAAACAATTATATGCAAAAAGATCCAAATGTTTCTTTGGAGTACAAGAGGTGGAATATCTAGGTCATATTGTATCTCATGAAGGAGTTAAGGTATACCCTAGAAAAATTAAAGCAATTAAGGGATGGGAAATCCCCACATCTATAAAGCATTTGTGAGGATTTATCGGGTTGACAAGGTATTTTCGCAAGTTTGTTAAGAGTTATGGCAAAATAGTAGCACCTCTAACAACATTGTTGAAGAAAGATGCATTTTCATGGACTCTAGAAGGCGTTCGAACATCTTAAAGAGGAAATGTGCCAAACACCAGTCTTAGCTACACCAAACTTCACAAAAACATTTATTGTGGAATGTGATGCTTCTGGAAATGGAACTGGTGCTATTTTAATGCAAGATGAAAGACCCATTGCTTTTGAAAGTCATCCAATGAAGGGAAAGTATTTACACAAAGCTATTTATGAGAAGGAAATGTTGGCAATCCTACATGCACTTAAGAAATGGTGACCCTACCTAATGGGAAAACACTTCAAGGTAAAAACGGATCATGATAGCCTTAAATACTTTTTAGAACAAATATTATCCTCTGAAGAACAACAAAAATGGGTCACAAAGATGTTGGGTTATGACTTTGAAATCATATAAAAAAAAGGGAAGAAAAATGTTGGGGCAGATGCACTCTCAAGAAAGGATTAGGATGTGGAAGCATTGTTATGCACCATTTCTATTATCCAACCAGATTGGATAAATGAAGCAAGGGAGGAATGAAAGAATGATGAAGAAGTGTGGGAAATTATTCGAAAGCTACAACAAGATTCCAATACATCTGATACATTTAGTTGGAAAAATGATTTATTATGGTACAAATATCACTTATACCTCTGTAAGAATTCCCAACCCAAACAAAAGATTCTTCTGGAATTGTACACTTCTCCCTTAGGAGGGCACTCAAGATTTTTTAAAACTTACCACAGGGTTACAAAGGATTTTTTTTGGGATGGCCTTAAATCAGATATTCAAAATTTTGTGGCAGAATTTTTGGTATGCCAACAAAATAAAGCTGAAACAATTAAGACACCAGGTTTTTTACAACCTTTATCCATTCTAAGCGAACATTGGGAGGAGGTTTCAATGTATTTTATCACAGGTTTACCCAAGTCTGAGGGAAAGAGTGTCATCATGGTGGTAGTTGATAGACTTACCAAGTATACACACTTTTGTGCATTATCACATCCATTTAAAGCCAGTACCGTTTCTACGGCATTTATGGAAAAAATTCAAAAGCTACATGGAAACCCAAAGATTATTGTAAGTGACAGAGATCTCATTTTTACTGGAAATTTTTGGACATAATTATTTTCTTTTCTTGGTACTCAGTTAGCTCACACCTCATCTTATCATCCTCAATTTGATGGGAAAACTGAGATAGTAAAAAAATGTTTAGAAGGATATCTTCATTGCTTTGTATCTGATAAACAAACATAATGGGTCAAATGGTTGCCTCTGGCTAAATGGTGGTATAACACTTCCTTCCATACTGCAACAAAAATGACCCCATTTATGGCACTTTATGGATATCAGCCACCATCCATCACATCATATTTAAGAGAAAATTCTAAGGTTCAAGCAATGGAACATCACATCGAGCATCAACAACAAGTTATCCAACTCTTAAAGGATAACCTCGTGTTGGCAGAGAATAGAATGAAACAACAAGTAGATCAACATCGCAGTGAAAGAAATTTTGATGTAGGTGACTGGGTATTCCTACATCTACAACCATATAAAAAAATATCCCTCAAGCAAGCTAAGAAGGATAATAAATTGTCACCAAGGTATTATGGTTTGTACAAGGTGTTGCAAAAGATTGGTACTATGGTATACAAATTGGAGCTTCCTGCAGCTTATCGAGTGCACCCAGTTTTCTATGTTTCATGTTTAAACAAGGTTATAGGCCACAAGCTCCCAGTTCAAATAATATCGCTAAAACTTGATGAGGAAGGAAAAATTATATTGGAACCAAAAGTAGTCATAGAAACAAGAACTCAACAGCTACGAAATCGATCCATTTCAGAGTATCTCATCAAGTGGAAGAACTTATCCGGTGAAGATTCCACATGGGGGGATGAGAATTTTATACAGAAGCATCCATAACTACTCAAGCATTGAGGACAACACTTTGTTGAGGGAGAGGGGCACGTTAGGTCCCTATAATACTAGTGATGCCCCCTTTACTATTGTAGTTGTATGGAATTAATATTATTATGCCCCTATTGTGCCCATGTTTTTATTACTATGCCCCATAGAATCCCTCTATTGTTATTTTTGTGCTTTTATATTATTATTGTTAAGTTGGCTTGGTTATATTGTGACCCCTTAGACTCCTATATATAGAAAGGAGGTTTCATCATTTGTATCATCCAAGAATTGTTCATTTGTGTAATGTAAAGGAGGTTGCCCCCTCGAAGAGGCTGAATTCTAAGGCGTTCAACTATCTTTTCTATCTTTTTTGTGAGCTGGTTTCATAACAAATGTTTTCATTAATTCTAATATATATCTAATTAGCTAAACATTTTTCTTTAATAAGGTTACACAAACATGGAATTTGAAGAGACATGAATGTTTGAACAATTAATTGTCTTTACTATTAACATAGATGTATATTTATAATAAATTCTTGTGACCGTTGTATTCATCTTCCAACATTTCTTGGACTCCTTTGACCGTTCATCTCCCACACCCCAACCCTTGGTGGATTAGTTGTCCAACATTCCCCCCCTTAATCCAAAGGTGTATGTATGAGTCCAAGAAGAGAGTTGTAATATAAAATTTGCAAAAATGCATGGAAGCACTAGGCTGAATGTGCTCCCTGAAATGTTGGTATAAGGGGGTGGTTTGAGGATAAACACCAACACTATAATGCCTAGTGCAGTTCCTGAAACTTTTCCAAGTCTAGCAAGAATCTGAAATCATCTGCTAGAGGAAGTGTCCCTATTGCTTTGGAGAGGGAGACCTTTAACCTTGAAAACTGAGGTCTACAACCTATGGTGGTTTAAGAATAACCACCAAATTTGGGATGATTAATCAATTAATAGAACTCTTCCAAAACTAGTAGGAAGTTGAAGTACTTTGCTAGAGGAAGTGTCCTCAATTCTTTGAAGAGGGATAAGCTCAACTTGAAATGGGAGGTCTCACCCTGCATATATGGTTCAAGGCTAACTACCAACCAATGGCATGCTCAGGGATATCTCTATCTGTGGCTACAACTCTGAATATGGTATGGTAGGTTGTGGCTCAAGCTCGCTTGATGTGGATTTGAAGCTTGTAGATGATCGTCACTTCCCAAATTGTGAGATAAAAGGTGAGAAGATTAATATATCTCAAATATAGGACTTTTCAATATTCCAAAAGAAATCTTGTTGTACGAACGAGATGTCTTCTTGGATGTTGGAGCCCATTACCAAGAAGAGATACATCCAAACTGAATATTTGTTCTTGCAGGAAGATTGTTTTTGAAGCATCCGTGTGAAGAATGACTATGCTAACCATAATGCTTGCACGGATGAATATCAAAACAACGATATTTCATATGGTCAACTTGGTCACAGTGTTGGCACTTATAAACTTTTGGTTGTGGATGTGGAGGAACAAAATCTGGAACATGTGAAGGTGAACCATCATGATCAAACCGACCACTTTGAAATTGAATGGGCTTGGAATAGTCTGGAATATGAAAGGACACATCCTTTTCATATCAAAGACTAGTTTTTTTTCTTGTTAAGGATAAGCTCTTCTCAAGGTCTGATGATGGGCTTGGGAAGTGCAGACTGAACTATTGCATGTGCATGCAAATTTTATCCTTCATTGGGCACTAGATTTGATTCAACCTCAACTTCATATTGTTGATGTTGATGGGAATTTGTTTCAATATGGAATAGAGGATCAATCAAAACAAAAAATGGATCAAAAGGATAATTATGTTGGTGTAGCTCCTCTTACTGTAGCTGTGATTCAAGCTACAAAAAATCAATCTTTTAATATGCATTTTACAGGCATGTTTGAATGTCAAAGAGAGAGGCTTTGCTGATTTTTATTGCATAATGAATAGTAGAATGTAAAAAAGTTCTTATGAACTCAAATACTTCAGAAATTTGAGCTATTTTCATACATTACAAAAATATCGATCACAACTATGAACAAATGAAGAAGCAACACCCACTCACAATACTATGTCAAGAATATTTTCTTTTTCACTGGAGATTTGGAAGTTTGAGTAAGTCAACATTACCATCTACCAAGAAACTCTTAGCTTTGGAGAGAGAACAACTTACAATTCAAGGTATATAATTCAAAGCGGAGAAGGCATCAACATATATATACCTCAACTCGCATGTAGTTTTTGATTTGGAATTCCAGTCAAGCACAATGCAAAGAGAAGAGCCACTATACCACATAATACTTGAAAAGCATACCATGAATTACACAGTCTCCAACATATACATACCACAAGCTTCAAAACATATGCTCAATTCACCAACACATAAAAATAATGCAACATATAAACCAACACCCATCACAATGCATATATATGGTTTCAACATATATAAAAGAAATGCAGCAACAAAGTTTGGATGACACTAGCACTCATGGTATTGTAAACACATCAACACACCTTCTTCACCTTCAAATGCACAACACACCACCACATTCCAACACATATTCAACATAGATAGTCATGATTTTAACCTGCACACAGTTACGATTGAAATGAGATAGGAGTTATCAATGCACATATCATGCACGAATACAACTGAAACAAGCTAAACTCCAAATGAAAGAATAATACTCATAGGAATGAAGGTACTAACTAGATGAATATGCATGGGCCATACCTATTTCCAGTGCAAGTAAAAGGCCCGAGTCTCAAAGATAAAGATGACAATAATATGTGAGCCTTCAATGTATTCAAAGAAACATACAATAATGTTGGGTTTTGTTATATACTTTCCACGACTATCCCCAGTAGTTAAAACCTACATTTGCTATAATAGTTGTTTTGGCTTCAAGGGGATGTCTTCGTTGCTAAGGGGTTTTGTTCAGGCCTATGGTAGGCCCTGTTCAGTGGGAGATCTATGGGATCAGTTCTTGTGGTGAAAGAAGATGGCGAGTAGTGGAAAGATAGAGGTCGAAAAATTTAATGGTAAGCATTTTGAGATGTGGAAACTTGAGATGGAGGATCTTTTGGTGGATGAAGATCAGTGGATCATAGTAGAACCAAGTATTAAACCAACGAGAGTGTCCGATGAAGAATGGAAGAAGTTGGATTGGAAGGAAAAAATTACAATACGATTGTGTTTCTCAAATTCAGTATTGCTAAATGTATCAGGGGAAGCTATGACGAAGGCTTTGTGGGATAAGTTAGGGAATTTGTACGAATCTAAGTCTTTGGTGAATAAGTTGTTCCTATGGAAAAAGATGTATAACCTCAGGATGAAAGATGGAGACTCGATGACAAAGCATCTGAACGCATTTAGTATTGTTGTAAGTTAGTTATTATCTGTTGATATCAAAATTTCAGATGAAGATAAGTGTATTAGTTTGTTGTGTTCTCGACAATATTCATTGGATAGTTTGGTTATTGCAATAGGTAGCAATGCAACTACTTTGTAGTCTGATGAAATAGTCTCATTCTCGCTAACGAAGGAGATGAGATGAAAAAATAAGGAGAGATAGAATGGTGATTCATTCTATGTACGAGGATGGTCCTAGAACAAAAACAAAAATAAGTCCTCGAGTGGGAGATCTAAATCTCAAGGAAAATTTGAAAAAGATGTGCTAGAAATTCGGAAAAGAAGAGCACTACAAAAGGAACTCTAAATCTAAAGCTCCTGAAAAAGGAAAGGGATTTGATGATGCTCCTTCTGCAGAAGTGAAATCCACCTCAGATGAAGGTGGGGATGTGTACTTGGATTCTTATTCAAGTATACATGTGGATCATGAGGAATGGTTGATTAAATCAAGTGCATCCTTCCACTTCACTGCCCATACAGAGTGGTTCTGTGAGTATGAAAAATACAATGGTGGTGATGTCTTCTTAGGGGATGATAGGAATTCTACAATCATTAGTCAAGGAAAACTAAAGTTGAAGTTGTATTTTTGTAGGATTAGAACACTTATGGGTGTTCTGCATATTCCTCCATTGGCCAGAAATCTAATTTTTGTAAGCAAGTTGGATGATGCAGGTGTAAAAATAGTGTTTGAGAAAGATACCTGCAAGATGGTTCAAAGAGAACTGGTATTGATGTGGGGAGTTCAAGTTGGAACTCTATACAAGCTGCAAGGTACCACTGTTATTGATGGGTGAAACAGTTATGTGCTTCTTGAAAGTGGAGTAGAAAATCTAGTGGTCTCTAGAGAAAATACCATGCTATGGCATTAAAGGCTTGGATATATTGGAGACAAAGGCCTTTGAATAATTCATGGTAAAGGTATGTCTAATAGCTCTCTAGATTTTGATCTATGTTAAAAAAAATTATATGGGAAACAAAATCAGGTAAGTTTCCCCTTTGGTGCTAATAGGGTGAAACATATATTAGAGCTTGTGAACAGTGATTTGTTTGGACCTCTGAAGGTTCCATCACTCGGTAAGTCTATGTACTTTGTATCATTTATAGATGACTTCTCAAGGAATACATGAATACATTTCCTCAAGAATAAATATCAAGTCTTTGACAAGTTTAAAGAATTTAAGGCTCTAGCAGAAAACCAGACAGAGAAGAAGATAAAGGTGTCGAAGACAAATAATGGTGGGGAGTTTTGCAAGAAGGTATTTGAAGAGTTATGTAAGAAGTGTCATATAGAATGAAAAAAGACTACTCCATACATACTGTTGGAAATAATATTTTGAGGGGGTGGTGAATCGGTATTATCAGAAAAAAAATTTCATTTCTATATTCAGAAACATATACGCTACTTTAATGAAGTGAACCAGCGTGTATATACTACTGTGTCTAAAGAAACTGGCGTATATCAGGAAAATTTATGATTCAGTTAAACCCTTAATTGTGAGACATCAGATAGGCATCAAATCTTCATTAACCATATGAACAATAAGTAAGTGCAGTAAACAGATTAGATCATCACACACAAGAAGCATACATGAAGACCATGATATAAGGTGGAAACTCAATGTGGGTGAAAACTACCTGCTGCAAGTCGTCTCTATCTTTCTTTAATAAGAAACTTCAGTTTACAATATTTTGTACTGGTGCAGCCTTATACCAGTATGCAGGCTACAACCTGCAGAAGGCTACAACCTTCTCTCGTTTTCCAGACTCTCCTGGAAGGGAGCTCCAACCCCCTTTGCTCTTGTAATAGCTAAGATACTAGTACGTAGGTGCTGGCCTACAATCTTCTTTCCTTCAGTTACCACTTTTCATACATTTTCAGACTGGATACTCCTGAAGCACAACATTACAATCTGAAGACCATGATTCATCCAATATTCATAAAAGATCATTGAAGCACAAAACAATCAATACTAGCATCATCAATCTTTGAATCACTGAACCACTGAAACCCTGTCAACAACCCAGTCACCAGAACACAGAGCAGACTACAGAACTCTGTAATAACAGTCAGACCCAACTTCAATCTCAAAAATTAAGCTTCAAAAGGTATACGCTACTTCAATGAAATAAACCTGCGTATATACATGCTTTTAACGAAGCCAACCTACATACAGATCTAAAAAATATTTTCTTAAAACTTTGCAGCTGTACGTGACATCAGTCATACCCAGAACATAACATTGCGTCAGTATGCAGATCTAAAAATTACGCATAATCAACCATATAAAGATAGTTAATTTCAAACCATTTGATCCCGATCTATCCTTAGATCTTGTCTTTCATCAACCGGTGTGATCTCTCCTTAGCTCAGATCAAGCAATGCCTCATCAACCCAGAACCTGCATACTAGATCTCTTCCTTCATTAGATATTCAAGACCTTTTCAACACACATGCCTAATGATCTTCTTCTCCTTATATAGCCTTAGGCCCTTCACAATACCACGGTCCAAAACCATAGTAACACAATACCATCAACTTCAAAACTAGGGATCAACACGTCTGTCGAGATACGTTGGTCCAAAAACATAAGCTCAAGTACTGAGGACTAACTACCACGGACCAAAAATAAGCTTTTCCACATGTACGCTCTTTTCTGTTCATGAAATTGCGTGTATACGCGACTTGGGCTTAATGAACCTGCATATATGAACTTTTCTCTTCATTCTTGTAGTCTGAACTGAGATCTGTCATCAAAGAGAGTTGCCATCAAGGACAACACCTGTACCAAAGCGCCATACCTGTGTCAAAATGCCAACAATATCCCCCTTTGGACTTGATGGCAACCCAAAGATCCTTAGAGTCATTCTCCCCCTTTGTCATCAAGGGCAAAGGGTTGTGCTCCCCCTGAGTACATGCTGATATCTCTGCTCTGTTGTGTTGAACATGCTCCCCCTGACTGTAAGCAAGATCTGCAAAAAGATGTCCTTCAAAAGAACCATGACTTATACATTGTAAAAGACCTTCCTATCACCAAAAGACTCAATACATACATTCATCACCCAACTTAGTGGGGAAATGACTCATCCACCCAACCATGTGGAGATACATCAAGAGTTTATACATGATAAGACATGAACATTACATCATTCATCCCAGGCATAGTGGGGAAACCAACATAGGCCGTTACATGACCTTGACACCATAAAAGAGATACATGACATAGAGACGAAATATCTAGATAAAGACTTATGAAAGTCACAAATAATTGATAGCAGCAGCATCTGTCAATCACCATTCAGATCAACAACCATGATTTCCTTCTGTTCTTCTGCAAATGATCCACCTAAAACCAACAACAACTGTGAACAAGAACCAAAAGCTTCTATGATAATGCCAACAATGCATCATTAGAATTTTATATGCTCCCCCTAAACATGCGCCAGATGGTCTCTGTCAGACCCAAATAAGACTGTTCTCACCCTGAGTCTGCCCTTGCTGTTCAGAACTCCATATACACGACTTCACCTGCATAAATCAACGTATGTACGCGGATATCCCATATCCAACACGCGTACACCAACTTTTCTTAAGAACATACAAGCTTCAACAGCAGGATGAAGCATCAAATACTCCCAGCGTTTGTCTGAGATATTCAAAAGTCTCCCTGGGCAGTGGTTTTGTGAGAATATCAGCAACTTGTTCCTTAGAAGGAACATACTCCAACTTGACCTTTTGTTCAAGCACTTGTTCCCGGAGGAAGTGATACTTGATTGGTATATGCTTGGTCTTTGAATGCATGACTGGATTCTTTGAAATGCTGATTGCACTTGTATTATCACATAAGATAGAGACAGGTGGAGTGCAAGTGATTTGAAAATCCTGCAAGGTCTGCATCATCCAAAGAAGTTGTGTGTAACAAGATGCCGCAGCCACATATTCTACTTCAGCTGTAGATAAAGCAATCGAACTTTGTTTCTTGCTGAACCAAGATACTAATCTGGAACCCATGAAGAATGCACCACCACTTGTGATTTTCCTGTCATCCACACTTCTGGCCCAATCTGCATCTGTATAAGCATGAAGAGTGAGATTTGTATCTCTAGGATACCATAAGCCTATAGTTTTGAGTCCCTCGAAGATACTTGAAGATCCTTTTGACTGCCTGAAGATGAGTTTCCTTTGGGTTGGCTTGAAACCTTCCAACAATTCCCACTGCATGCATAATATCTGGTCGGGTACCTGTCAATTAAAGCAAACTCCCAATCATGGATCTATATGTTGGTTGATGAACTGCTGCTGATTCATCATTTGCACTGAGGCTGCATCCTGTAACCATGGGGGTACATACTGGCTTCGAATCTTCCATGCCATACTTCTTCAAGATCTGCTTGAGGTACTTGGTTTGAGACAAGAAAATACCTCCTTCATTTTGTTGGATTTGCAGTCCAAGAAAGTATGTCAATTCTCCAAGTAATGACATTTCGAATTATTTCTGCATAGCCAAGGCAAAGTTTTGACTCATGGCCTCTTCATTGCTGCCAAAAATAATATCAACTCCATACACAACAAGTATTAGAAATTTGTTATTTTCAATTTTTATATAGAGATTGCTATCTGCTGATCCTTTTGAAAAACCTTGTTGTTGAATATATTTGTCCAAACGATAGTACCAAGCCCTTGGAGCTTGTTTGAGACCATAGAGAGCCTTTTTCAATCTGCATACAAGATTTGGATCATTCCCAAGAATGAAACCATCTGGCTGCTCTATATATACTTCTTCTTCTAAATCTCCATTCAGAAAGGCTGATTTCACGTCCATTTGAAATACTTTGAAGTTTTGAAAGATTGAGAGAGCAAGAAACATTCGGATGGCCTCAAGTCTTGCAACAGGAGCAAAGGTTTCTTCAAAATCTATTCCTTCTTGCTGCGCATACCCTTTACAAACAAGTCTGGCCTTGTTTCTAATTACTTCTCCATTTTCATTCAATTTATTTTTGAAGACCCATTTTGTCCCTATGACATTCTTATCTTTTGGTCTAGGAACCAACTCCCAAGTGTTGTTCTTTTCGATCTGTTCAAGTTCTTCATCCATTGCTTTGACCCAACATTCATCTTTGCATGCCTCTTTCACATTTTGTGGTTCAGTGGAAGATAGTAATTCCAAATAGCTTGAAGCTTCTGCAATTGTTCTTCTTGTTTGTACTCCTGCTTCTTTCTGCCCCACAATCTGAGATTCTGGATGATTCTTCTGAACATATCTAGATGGAGTTTTCTCTTCTATTCTTGTCTACTCCTCTGGTTCTTCTTGAGGTTCTTCTTCTTCATCATTCTGTCTTTGAGGGTAGCCTTCATCTTCTTCGATGTCCTCATGATGTACTTGCCTAGGAATGTATCCTTTCTCATCAACCACTACATCAATGCTTTCAACAATTCTGCCAAGTCTTTTATTGTAGCACTTGTATGCTTTGCTATGTGGAGAGTAACCAAGAAGAATGCCTTCATCTGCTCTAGGTTCATGTTTGCCAAGTTACTCATCAGTATTCTTAATATAACATTTGTTCCCAAAGATTTTGAAGTGCTTTACCGAAGGAGTCTCACCACACCATAGCTCATGAGGGGTTTGAGTGTTGTTCACCCAAACATTTGTTTTGTTAAGAATAACCACTGCAGCATGTGCAGATTCACCCTAGAAAGTTGCAGGAGTTCCTGACTCATCAAGCATAGCACGAGCCATTTGTTGGACTGTTCTGTTCATTCTTTCCACAACTCCATTTTGCTGAGGAGTTCTAGCTATAAAGAATTCTCTTGTTATCCCATGTTCTTCACAGAAATCGAAAAATTCATTCGAGGTAAACTCCCCACCTCTGTCTGATCTGAGGCACTTAATTTTGTATCCTGATTCATTTTCAACCAAGGCTTTGAAGGATTTCAATTTTTCGAATGCTTCATCTTTCTACTTCATAAGTCCTAACCAGACAAACCTGGAGAAATTGTCAATGAATAATATCAAGTATTCTTCTCCTCAAGGTGTCTTTTTCCTGAATGGACCACATGTATCTATATGTACTAGCTCAAGAGGCATGCTAGCTAATCCTTCTTTTTCTGGAAAGTTAGTTCTGGTTTGCTTTCCAAACTGACATGATTTGCATATGGTGTTGTCTGGAATTTCGATATCTGGAAGATCATGAACTGCCTGATATTTGCAAGCTTTCCTTATTTGTGAAAAACTTAGATGTCCCAACCTCTGGTGCCATAACCAGTGTTCCTCATCCTTGCTCAAATAGCATTGTTGTTGTCTTTCTTCAAATATGTATAGATTATTTGGAGTCCTTTTACCTTTGATCACTGTTTCCCCTGTATCAAGATCACGAACGCAACATCCATTTGATCTAAATATTACCTTTGTTCCTGGATCGCACATCTGACTGACACTCAGAAGATTATGCTTCAATCCATCGAAATACAAAACATTTCCAGCCTTGACGTCTTCTTTCAACTGAGCAACGCCTTTTACCTTTATGGCTGCAGAGACATCGTTTCCAAAGGAAACTTTCTTTCCCTTTTCTAGAGCAGAATATGACTCAAGCTTTTCTCTGTCCCCAGTCATATGCTTCGAACATCCACTGTCAATGTACCATAGACTTTCTTGAACTTCTGCATAAAAGGCTATCCCACATCTTTCTGGTTGTGGTTCCTTAATTCTCCATGTTTTGGCATTTGAGGTTTGTTCCTTCTGTGTTGTCTTCCAGAACCTGCTCCTGCATTCAGAGTCTTCATGACCAAAGTTATTACAAATAGAACATTCAACTTCATTTTCAGGAACCGAAAAGTTGTTATAAGTCCATTTCATGGTTCCAGTCATACTTCTTTGCTTTTGAGCTTCTCTAGTCATGATTGTTTTGTAGGAAACACGAGCTGCTTTGTGACCGAAGTTATGGCAAGAGAAGCATTGGCCATTGAAGAAACTTCTGCGATAATCAGATCTATCATCCAACCGATTGTAGTTTCTATTGACATTCATTCTTGGGGCAAATTGGGAAGATTTTACCTGTGACTGATTGTAGCTTCTGTTTGTCCTTAAGGCAGCTTGTCCTCGAATTTCTTGATAGTCTTTATTTGTTCTTGAGGTAAACTGTCCCTAATTCACCTGATGACTTTTATTTGGCCTTTGCTCGCTCCTCCTTGCTGCATCATGATAACTTTTGGAGGTAGAAGCTTGAGATGTTTCTCCATTATATCCCAGACCTGTCTTGATCAGTGGAGAACACTGCACATTGATAATCTCATCCAAGGTTTCAGATCCTTTAACAAATTTAAGATTAATCGCTTTTGTTTTCTCAATCTCCTTTCTAAGACAAACAATTTCACATTCCAATTCTTCAAGATGTTTTTCCTTTCCAGCCAGTTGACATTGTAGAGAATCAATAATAGCACTTTTCTCTTCTAAGCAAACTTTGAGATTATTCATTTCTTCACAAAAGCCTTCTACATCTATAGCATCTATGTAATCATTATCTTCAAAAGCCATTAAAAGTTTATATCTTTGTTCATCTTCATCACTATTTGAAAGACCATCACTATCTTCATGAGTGTAATAGCTTTTCTTATTTGCATTCTGTTTCTTGTTCCATTTAACAGGTTCCTTTCCCTTGTCATTCTTATCTTTGTGAGCACATTTGGCAGCATAGTGACCTACTCTTCCACAAGAAAAACATATGAAAGGTAACTTACCTCTGAATCTTCCAGAACCTCGTTGAAGATTTCTGACAAAATTTGATTCTTCTTCTTCTTCTTCATGCCCTAATTCATAGTATTCTCCTTTGGAGGCAGCTTCTCTCCTATCTGATGGACCTCCTTTTCTCATTTCATAAGCAGTTAGAATTCCATGTATTTGAGACATGGTGAGAGTTTGTAGATTCACCTTTTCCTCTATAGCGGGCACTTTAGATTCAAACTTGGGAGACAAGGATCTTAGGATTTTTTCAACTACAATAGCCTCTTTTATTTCTTCACCCAAGTTTTTCATGCAGTTAGCAATTTCATCTACCCTAAGGAAATAGTTTTCCACACTTTCATCATTATACATTCTGAGATTCTCATACTTAATCCTAAGAGTTTGAAGTTTAGCACGCTTTACCTGTTCGTCTCCTTCATAGCTCGTGACATTTTTTTCCCATATTTCTTTTGCGGATTTGTAGTGCATTACCTTCACGAATTCCGGTTGGGATAAACATGCCAACATAGTATTGACTGCTTTCGCATTTGTTTCATATTTCTTCTTCTCAACCAAATCTGTAGGAGTAGCTGAAGGAAAAGTGTAGCCTGTCTCTAAGATGTCCCAGACTTCTGTACCAAGAGATTGAAGATAGGCAGTAACTCTTATCTTCCAATAATTGAAGTTTGTCCCATCAAAAATTGGCGGCATGATTGACGCTTCTCTCTCGTAGTTGCTCATGATGAACGATCTACCTTCAAGCGATCAAGCTTCTCTGAAGGACCTGCTCTGATTCCAATTGTTGGAAATAATAATGAGAGGGGGGGTGAATCAGTATTATCAGAAAAACTTTTTCATTTCTATATTCAGAAACATATACGCTACTTTAATGAAGTGAACCAGCGTGTATACGCTACTGTGTCTAAAGCAACTGGCGTATATCAGAAAAATTTATGATTCAGTTAAACCCTTAATTGTGAGACATCAGATCTTCATTAACCATATGAACAGTAAGTAAGTGCAGTAAACAGAGTAGATCATCACACACAAGAAGCATACATGAACACCATGATATAAGGTGGAAATCCAATGTGGGTGAAAACCACCTGCTGCAAGTCGTCTCTATCTTTCTTTAATAAGAAACTTTAGTTTACAATATTTTGTACTGGTGCAGCCTTATACCAGTACGCAGGCTACAACCTGCAGAAGGCTACAACCTTCTCTCATTTTCCAGACTCTCTTGGAAGGGAGCTCCAACCCCCTTTGCTCTTGTACTAGCTAAGATACTAGTACGTAGGTGCTGGCCTACAATCTTCTTTCCTTCAGGTACCACTTTTCATACATTTTCAGACTGGATACTCCTGAAGCACAACATTACAATCTGAAGACCATGATTCATCCAATATTCATAAAAGATCATTGAAGCACAAAACAATCAATACTAGCATCATCAATCTTTGAATCACTGAACCACTGAAACCCTGTCAACAACCCAGTCACCAGAACATAGAGCAGACTACAGAACTCTGTAATAACAGTCAGACCCAACTGCAATCTCAAAAAATAAGCTTCAAAAGGTATACGCTACTTCAATGAAATAAACCTGCGTATATACATGCTTTTAACGAAGCCAACCTGCGTACAGATCTAAAAATATTTTCTTAAAACTTTGCAGCTGTACGTGACATCAGTCATACCCAGAACATAACATTGCGTCAGTATGCAGATCTAAAAATTACGCATAATCAACCATATAAAGATAGTTCATTTCAAACCATTTGATCCCGATCTATCCTTAGATCTTGTCTTTCATCAACCGGTGTGATCTCTCCTTAGCTCAGATCAAGCAATGCCTCATCAACCCAGAACCTGCATACTAGATCTCTTCCTTCATCAGATATTCAAGACCTTTTCAATACACATGCCTAATGATCTTCTTCTCCTTATATAGCCTTAGACCCTTCACAATACCACGGTCCAAAACCATAGTAACACAATACCATCAACTTCAAAACTAGGGATCAACACGTCTGTCGAGATACCTTGGTCCAAAAACATAGGCTCAAGTACCGAGGACTAACTACCACGGACCAAAAATAAGCTTTCCGACATGTACGCTCTTTTCTGTTCATGAAACTGCGTGTATACGGGACTTGGGCTTAATGAACCTGCGTATATGAACTTTTCTCTTCATTCTTGTAATCTGAACTGAGATCTGTCATCAAAGAGAGTTGCCATCAAGGACAACACCTGTACCAAAGCGCCATACCTGTTTCAAAATGCCAACACATACCTCGGCAAAATGGAGTTACAAAAAGAATGAACAAGACGTTGATGGAAAGGGAAAGAAGCATGTGTTGGGTGTGGAGCCTGATTATCTTCTATAGTACCGCCACATTGGACCCCAGTTCCAAATAGAGCAGCAACGCCGCCCATAAAATATTCACTACGAGGGGGGGTCCAAGGGGGGCGGCAGTGACTTTTGGGAGCCCCCCCCCTTGGCGGGGGGTTTCGGGGGTAGCTCCCCCGAAGCTAAAAACAGTTGTAAAATTGCCTTGTAAAAGTATAGTAATTTCTAGTCAATCTAGGTCATTCATTAAGCAGATGATCTGACGGTAGAACTTATGTATAGTTTATGGTTTTTTGCCCTAGAAGGAAATCCCTCTTTTCGTATGAGGGCATTGCATTTGAGGCTGTGAAATAGATGTGTATTCTGTGAGAGAGAAACAGAGAGGTGAGACTGTGAGAGAAAACAAAGGATATTACAGCAGTTTTGTTGTAGGTTGTGTCTCTTCATTTTGCTGGATAATAGAAAAGGAAGGACTGGTTGTTCAGCGTGGACGTAGCCCAAACTGAGTGAACCACGTATATCTGTGTCTCTCTTGTTTTGTGCGTTTTCTATGTTTATATTTCTGCAATATTTTATGTGTTCCATTGCTCTGTAATATATAATTTTCTAACAACTAGTATCAGAGCCGAAGGTCTATTTGGCTGATAAACTCGCAGGAAAGGAGGGTTCCTGGTTCAAGTGGGAGAAATGGTGGAAGATGGCAGGTTTAGGGTCGAGAAATTTAATGGCCAAAACTTCTCGTTGTGGAAGATGCAGATGGAAGATTATCTGTATCAGAAATATCTATACGTACCATTGGGCAGAAGAACAAAGATGCCGACGGGTATGAAAGACGAAGAATGGAACCTTCTCAATAGAAAGGCACTCGGAACAATACGGTTGTGCCTTGCTGCATCAGTCGCCTTCAACATTTCAAAGGAAACCACAACAACGGGTTTGATGGAGGTGTTGTCGAAACTATATGAAAAACCCTCGGCCTCAAACAAGGTATTTCTTATGAAACGGTTATTTAATATGAAGATGTCGGAAGGTGGATCTATTGCAGACCATTTAAATGATTTTAATACAGTTACAAGTCAGTTAAGTTCTGTAGGGGTAAACTTTGATGATGAAATTAGAGCTCTGTTATTCTTGTGCTCATTACCAGAAGGTTGGAATGGTTTGGTAATGGCCATTAGTAACTCCGTTTCTGGATCTAGTACTTTAAAGTTTGATGATGTTGTCGGTGCTATCCTTAGCGAGGAAATGCGACGGAAAAGCTCTGGTGAGACATCGGGAACTTCTTTGAGTGCAGAGTCTAGACAAAGAAAAATGGAAAGAGGAAAGAGCTCAGGATATCACAATAAATCAAGGAAAGGCAGATCCAAGTCCAGATCGGGGATAGTGTGCTGGAAATGTGGAAAGAAAGGACACCTAAAGAAAGACTGTAGATCTCGGAAGGGAAAAGAAGGAGATGCACAGCAAGAAAACAATCATGAAGCAAATGTGACAGGTGAGGTGTTACAATATGCTTTGATTCTTTCTTTCGAAAATATTACTGATTCCTGGGTGGTAGATTCAGGGGCCTCATTCCATGCCACTCCTGATAAGAACTACTTTCATGACTACGTTAAAGGAGATTTTGGACAAGTTCGTCTGGGTGATGATAAACCTTGTAAAACTGTTGGAATGGGTAAGGTTCTTGTAAAACAGCAGAATGGAAAACAATGGCTACTAAAGGAGGTAAGGCATGTTCCAGATCTAAAGAAAAATCTGATTTCAACAGGGCGGTTAGGCAGTGAAGGTTTTGTGACAACTTTCACAGATAAAGCTTGGAAGGTCACCAAAGGAACCCTGGTAATAACAAAAGGTGAAAAGGTTGGTACATTGGATTTATGCAATGGTATTTCTAACTCTGTTAATGATTTGACTTCCAAAGGAGCAGATGTAGCATTATGGCATCATAGGCTCGGACACATGAGTGAAAAAGGGATGAAGATTCTTCACTCAAGGAATTTGTTGCCAGGTTTGAAGAATGTTGATTTGGACTTCTGTGAGAACTACATTTATGGAAAACAGAAGAGAGTCAAATTTCTCAGAGTTAGGAAAGAAAAGAAGAATGAAAAATTAGAGCTTGTGCATACAGATGTATGGGGACCTGCTTAGGTATCATCTCTCGGTGGCTCTCGTTATTATGTTACCTTTATTGATGATGCAACTAGAAAAACTTGGATTTATTTTATTAAGAATAAATTTGATGTATTTGATACTTTCAAGAAATAGAAAGCTTTGTTTGAGATTGAGACAGGAAAGAAATTGAAGTGTCTTAGATCAGACAATGGAGGTGAATATTGCAGTAAAGAGTTTGATAGGTATTGTTCAGAGCATGGAATTCGCATAGAGAAGACAGTTCCAATAACACCACAAGAAAATGATGTGTCAAAAAGGATGAACAGAACAATCCTGGAGCGTGCAAGGTGCATGAGATTGCATGTAGGATTGCCTTTACAATTTTGGGCAGATGCTGTAGATATTGGTTTTTATCTAATAAATACAGGGCCTTCAAGTTCCTTGGATGGTGGTTTTCCATAGGAAGCATGGATAGGTGAAAAGGTAAACTACTCTATTTTAAATCCTTTTGGTTGTGAGGCCTTTGTCCATATTGATAAAGAAAATAGAACAAAGCTTGAGGCAAAGTCAAAGAAATGTACCTTTATTGGATATGGTGTTAATGATTTTGGTTATCGCTTATATGATTATGAAAATCAAAAAATCATTAGGAGCAGAGATGTAATATTCAATGAAAAGGTCTTGTATAAGAATCAATTGTAGGAAAAGAAACAAGAAAAAGAAAACAAGGAATATGCAGTTCTTGATAAAATCACTGAAAAAGTAAAGGTGCCTGAAAATAATAATAATCAACAACCACAACAACAGCAACCATCACAACAACAACAGGCACCCCAAACACCTGAAAGTGGTGTTAGAAGATCTACCAGGATAAGTAGACCTCCTGAACGATACGCTCCTTCATTATACTATTTATTGTTGAATGATTCCGGTGAACTTGAATGTTATGAAGAAGTAATGTAGGTTGAAAGCAGGAAGAAGTGGGAGGTAGCCATGGAAGAAGAGATGGACTCCTTAATGCATAACTAGACTTGGGATTTAGTCAGGTTGCGTGCAGGAAAAACTACATTGAAGAATAAATGGGTTTACAGGCTGAAGGAAGAAGATGGAGGAAAACAGAGGTACAAAGCTAGACTTGTGGTGAAGGGGTTTTCACAGAAGAAAGGTATTGATTTTGATGAAATATTTTCTCTTGTTGTTAAAATGAATTCAATCAGAACTATTTTAAGTCTTGTAGGAGCTGAAGTTTTACATCTTGAGCAGTTAGATGTAAAGACAACCTTTCTCCATGGGGATTTGGAGGAACAGATATATATGCAGCAGCCACAAGGATATGAGGTGAAAGGCAAGGAGAAACTAGTGTGCGGGTTGAAGAAGAGCTTGTATGGCTTAAAACAGGCTCCAAGGTAGTGGTATCTAAAATTTGACAAGTTTATGTCTGAACAAGGTTATACTAGATGTCACTCTGGTCATTGTGTTTATCTTAAAAAGGAAAATGATGGCAACTATATTATATTGTTATTGTATGTAGATGACATGCTTGTTGCAGGATCTAACATGCAGGAGATAAATGTGCTCAAAATAAAATTGGCAAATTCATTTGCAATGAAGGATTTGGGAGCTGCAAAACAAATCCTTGGTATGAGAATAATTAGAGACAGGAAAAATCATAAATTAACATTGTCTCAGAATGAGTACATACAAAAGGTGTTGAAAAGATTTAACATGCAAAATGCAAAACCAGTTAGTACACCTTTTGCTATCCATTTCAAACTTAGCAAGGAAATGTGCCCAAGGACTCAAGAAGACATGGATTATATGTCTAAAGTTCCATATGCATCAACAATTGGAAGCTTAATGTATGCAATGGTCTGCACAA
This sequence comes from Pinus tabuliformis, assembly GCA_031772625.1. Lineage (NCBI taxonomy): Eukaryota > Viridiplantae > Streptophyta > Pinopsida > Pinales > Pinaceae > Pinus > Pinus tabuliformis. Next base: position 284,419,719 of record CM062806.1, on the reverse strand, counting down.
GGCCTGATATTGCACATGCAGTGGGAGTTGTAAGCAGGTACATGAACAATCCAGGAAAGGAGCATTGGATGGCAGTGAAACGGATTCTCATATATTTGAAAGGTACCACAAATCAAGCATTATGTTTTGGTGGTTCAAACATATCCCTACAAGGATATGTTGATGCAGATATGGCAGGTGACAGAGATAACAGGAGGAGCACTACAGGATATGTATTCACTTGTTATATACCTAGGGGGGATAATATGGGGTACCAAGGGAGGTACCCAAGGTAATAATGTAATAATGGGATGGGCCATAGTAATAAATAAGGTGGTTAACCCATGTCATGTAAGGGACCACAAGTAATTAATAATAATGTAAGGGGCCCATGGTATTAGTTGATGGTATGAGGAAACCATGGTAATGATACATGGTATTGTATGTATGAGGCCTATATAAAGGCTAGAGACTCCACATGGAGGAGATGAAGATGAAGAGAAGTATTATTGTATGAACAAGCATATGGCTTGTGGAGTGTTCTCCTTCCTTAAGGAGTGAATGTATGGTGTTGACCTACCATAAGGGTTTTGATAATAAAGAATCATTTCATCTTATTCTTGGGTTTATTTGAATTTTATCATATTTTCATATCAGATCTATAATATCTTTGGGTTAGATCAACAACAAGTGGTATCAGAGCTCTTTCTTGGGCAAACCGTGGAGAATGTTTTTTTTAGTTTTTTGCAGGGATTTTTGGGTGGGGAAATTGCAGATCAGATCTGTACGTTTTGGTGCAATATTTGTAGAATCTAATTGCAGATCTGTATTCCTTGTGAAAAAATACCCAAATTCAAAAAAAAAAATCAGTTGAATCGGAGTCCGGATGAAGGAGATATCACTGATCTAAAAATCAGTGGGGTTGTAGACAATTTTCAGGGCAGCGATTTTGTGGCGCAGATCTAGATGTCCTGGTACAAGATCTGCAAAATATAATTGCAGATCTGGATTCTTTGGGAAAAAATACCCAACTTAAAAAAAAAATCAGTCAAATCGGAGTCCGAATGAGGGAGATATCGCTGAATTAAAATCAGCTCTTTTTGCAGAAATTTTGGGTGACGGCGGGAGAGTAGCAACGCAGATCTGGAATTCTAGTGCCTATATCAGGATTTCTATCACATGGGCCGATGCAGAATGATTGATCCATTTCTCAAAACAGGTCATAATAAGGATTCTGAGCAATATTGACGAAACTGTGACAATTACACATTTTCGCCAAGTAAGTGAATTTTTTCCAAACCATTCATGGCTTCTAGCAAGGATCTATATTTTACAGGAAAAGATGATGGTCCTACTATTGAAGAATTCATACAAATATACAAGTCCAAATTTGGGACAACAGGTTGCTTTTGGAAGTTTCAAATGCTGTCTAACTTTAGAGGTGAGGCTCAAAAATGGAAATTATTACTTGACTACGATTGGTTGAACAAAATTTCAGATGCAGAATTTGAAAAAGTCTTTCTCGACAGATGGTCTCGAGCTAGAAAAAAGGAGAATAAGAAAAATAAGGGGTTAATTGCTACGGGTGTCTCCTTATTGCAGGTTCATGGATTCATTCAAAAGGAGAATATCGTTGTGTCTATAAATCCTAGCTGTAAACATAATTTTATCAGTGTTAGTTTGGCAAAAAAATTGCAAGTCCCAGCAAAAAAATTGAACATACACAAGTTGATAATGAGGATGTTCAACTGTACAAGGATTTGAAGATTTCTATGGATAAGTATGTGTTTCATGGTGATTTTTATGCTTCAGAAATGGATAATATGGATGTGTTTTGGGATATCCTTGGATGGAATCCGTGGGTACTATCAATATTAATGTGCAGAAGAAATTCCTGAAGCTATGGTATAAAAAGAAGAAAATTACATTACAGGATATTTCCATCCATAAACAGGTAGAGCATATGGAGGTTGAAGCAGAAGATGTTCAAGGGACTAACATATCAGATGATGAGCCATTGATGATTGACAATCAAACACAAACAGAGGCTGCAGAAGAAAAGGTTACAGGTGATGATACATCAGAGGAGGGCTCAGTGGTTGAAGTCATATTGAAAAAGAAGACACCACAACAGGCACCACAGCAGGGTGAAGTCAAGCAAAAGCCATCGTGGGTTAAAACTTCAACATATCATCACCCACATCACCCCGCAAGACAATCAAGATGGAAACCAAGTAGTCACATGAAGGATAGCGAGGAGAGAAGATCCACTCACTACACATCAACACAGAAGAGCTGCCACGGTCAACTTCCATCTCAAGCGAGCGAGGCACCAGCGAGATCGAAGGTTCACCTTTCTCTTGGATGGCTAGATGCACGTGCATGGTACCAGTGGACTACTCTTTTGAGTAGATCTTATTATTTGTGTTCTTCCCATGTTTCGGGGACGAAACATGCTTAGGGGGGTGGAATGTTATATACCTAGGGGGGATAATATGGCGTACCAAGGGAGGTACCCAAGGTAATAATGTAATAATGGGATGGGCCATAGTAATAAATAAGGTGGTTAACCCATGTCATGTAAAGGACCACAAGTAATTAATAATAATGTAAGGGGCCCATGGTATTAGTTGATGGTATGAGGAAACACGGTAATGATACATGGTATTGTATGTATGAGGCCTATATAAAGGCTAGAGACTCCACATGGAGGAGATGCAGATGAAGAGAAGTATTATTGTATGAACAAGCATATGGCTTGTGGAGTGTTCTCCTTCCTTAAGGAGTAAATGTATGGTGTTGCCCTACCATAAGGGTTTTGATAATAAAGAATCATTTCATCTTATTCTTGTGTTTATTTGCATTGTATCATATTTTCATATCAGATCTATAATATTTTTGGGTTAGATCAACAACATCACTCTTCGTGGAACAACTATCAGTTGGGTTTCAAAAATACAAAGTTTTGTTGCACTTTCAACAACAGAAGCGGAGTATGTTGCTGCTACAGAGGCTAGTAAAGAAATGATTTGGTTACAAAGGTTTATGGGTGAATTGGGTAAGGAGCATGATATGGGCACATTATACAGTGATAGTCAAAGTTCCATTCATCTTGCAAAGAACTCAACATTTCATTCCAGGACTAAACACATACAACTCAAGTACCATTTCATACAATCAGTGTTGGAAGATGGAGAGTTGAAGCTGGAAAAGGTACACACTAGCCAAAACCCTGCAGATATGCTAACAAAAGTTGTAACCAGGGAGAAACTGAGAGTATGCTCACTTTCAGTTGGTCTTCAAGGATGACGATGAAGATGAGAAATAGCCAGGTCCAAAGAGGAGTCATTGTCCAACAAATGGAGCAGCGGTGGAGTTGTTACAATCAGTCTCCACGTGGGAGATTGTTGGGTGTGGAGCCTGATTATCTTCTATAGTACCGCCACATTGGACCCCAGTTCAAAAAAGGGGTAGAACTTATGTTTAGTTTAGGGTTTTTTGCCCTACAAGGAAACCCCTATTTTTGTATGAGGGCATTGTATTTGAGGCTGTGAAATAGATGTGTATTCTGTGAGCAAGAAACAAAGAGGTGAGACTCTGAGAGAAAACAAAGGATATTACAACGGTTTTGTTGTAGGTTGTGTCTCTTCATTTTGTTGGATAATAGAAAAGGAAGAACTGGCTATTCGGGGTGGACATACCCCAAACTGGGTGAACCACGTATATCTGTGTCTCTCTTGTTTTGTGTGTTTTCTGTGTTTATATTTCTGCAATATTTTATGTGTTCCATTGCTCCGTAATATATAATTTTCTAACAACATGACCAGTGGTGTCAGGTTAGGACAAGAATTATGGGCAGCGGCGATGGAGACTACATGTTACCTGGTCAATAGATCACCTTCATTATCATTGGAGGATAAGACTCCACAAGAGGTATGGACTGGTAAGAAACCTTCTCTTTCACATCTTAGTGTATTTGGATGTGATTGATGTAGGTGGATCTCCAAACACTAATGGCATGAAAAAAGCTCAAAATTCAAAGTGGCGGGAAGACAACGAACTTGACATCGTATCAAAGTGCTTGTTGCCCTAATTCGAACAGTGTGAACGACACTCCAATTTGAGTCTGGATGAACGAGAGATAGGTAGTCAAAGTTGGGTTGAATTTTTTATGACTCAATAGGATTAATGAAGGCACAAGTCGAAATTTTCTAGCGGATGGAATCTGGCCAACTCTGGCTAGATTCTGGGTGAAATTGTTTCCCGGTTAAAACAACTCCTTTGGTCAAAAAACCGAGTTTTCAAAAATATCCTTTGGAGTGGACCACCAACCCTACCACCCCAACTCTACCCACGTAACAATATGTGTATTGGTGGAGGGGCGAGCCATGACCCCCGGCCCCTCCCATGAGAACTGCTAAAACATATAATAGAGCAGAGTTTTTGGTGGGCCGGCGGTTGGGGCACGGACCCAATCCTGAAATGAGCCAACCACTACCAACCATCATTGCAACAGAGCCGAAGGGAGATGGGGTGGGTGGGCCACCCAAGGTGGGCCTAGCTCAACCCTTATTTAAAATTAAAATATTTGTAATATGAAGAAAGGACAAGGTGGGGTTTTATTTTCCGACATCCTCCATATTAAATGGATCTCAAACCAACAACGCCACAACTGTTTTGTTGAGGAATCCACCACCTGTTTGTTATTTAAACACAGTTCACCAGTGTGCCCAAGGAGAGGAGGCAATTCACGCAGTTGGAGGCAAAATTTTGCAGTAGGGCCGAATTTCCACTTTGTCATATTTTGACAAATTTAATATGGTCTCAGCATTTCTTTGCGCGATGAACGTAATTCTGTTGTCCATTTCTCCATCAAAGGTCTGAGTTTTTTGGCCATTTTTTAGTATGGAGGTATAAAAGTCCTTTTTTTAACCGATGCTTGTACTCTTCTTTCTCATGCCACTTAATGAATGAATCCCTCCCCATTAATTGAGTAGGGCCTGGAGACGTAGTCAAAGTTGGATGAACTCCACTATCAAGTCTTGTTGTCTTCTTTCATGCTTTATGTGTCTCTCCTCTTCTCTTGTGTGCACATTAAATTTCTATGTTAAGCTACAATTTATGCATGTAATTCCTTAACACATCTATATGCAAAAGATCTTGGATCAAGTGGTATCAGAGTAGGTAATTTTAGATATGAATTGCATGTTTGTGTGCTAAAAGGAAACAAACTCTAAAGAGGCAAAGGGAAACTAAAGTCTTTCGATCTCGATGTAGGGCATGCACATCAAAGAATAAACATGGTATATTAAGAGGCTCATCATGGAGAGGAGCACAGTTTCTGCAAAACCTTCTATTTAAAGGCAGAAAATTCCAGTCGGTTGCTTTCAAGGCTGGAGAAAGAAGAAGAGTTAAATCTAGAAAAACAAGGTTTAGTGCATGGAAATGGTGGAGAAGAACCCCCTCCTTCTCCTTCCATGATTGAAAGTTATTCTTCCTCTCATCACCATCATCACAAAAATTCAAGGGATGAATATAAGAAACCTTTCTTTAAATTAGTGTCAAATTTGATCTTCCCATCTTTAATGGTGAAAGTAATGTAGAAAGGCTTAGTAACTAGATTAGGCAGATTGAAATCTACTGCAAGATTCAAAATATCGAAGAGGACGAGGAAAAGATTCAGTTGGCCTCTCTTTGGCTGTGTAGCACCGCTCTCGTCTCGTGGGAGAGAAAATTGCGAAGCAGTAAGAGTATGGGTAATCTTCCTTACTCATGGCCTAGTTTCATTTCTGCATTAAAGGAATAATTTTATCCCTTGGGTTACAAACAAAAAGCCTTAATGGATTGGCAATACTGAAGGGAAGGCAGAGGTCAGGATGTTCAAAGCTTTACAGAGGAATTTAGAAAACAAACACTTAATTTGGGCATTGCACTTGACTCACTTGAAGTAGTAACTATGTATATTGGGTTGTTACATAGTTACCTTAGACATTCATTATTATTATTTGAACCAACTACTATTGACTCAGCCAGTGTAAAGGACATCCATCTTGAGAATAGGGGACAAAATGAAAGAGATAATCATTTCAAGAAACCACCTTTCAGACCTCCAAATGGAAAACCCAAAGTGAAAGGAAAAGGAAAGGAGAAGAGGATAGCATCAACCAAGAAATATGAAGGAGAAATACCTTATTTTAGTCACTGCAAAAAGGAAGGTCATGATGAATATCATTGTCGGAATCTGTGCTTGGAAAAGAGACCAAAGAAGTATGGAGGAAAAGGCAAGTGGAGGACAGTGGCAGCTATGCAACAAGACCTTATATCTGATTCTAGAGATGAAGCATTAATAATAGCAGCAGGAAAAAAAGGTAATTTTACATCTCATGTTAATTCTGAATCACATGAAGGCACTAGTTCAATAGATGATTCTCTTCCTAATGAACGAAAGATAATTGAGCTATTTCATATTAGAGTTATCATAAATCATACAAAAGTGGAAACTCTATCTGATACCAGATCCCAAGAAAACTTTATTTCAGAGTCCTTGGTAAAGAAGCTAGGCTTGGAAACCAAAACACATCCAAAACCTTATCCACTTGGATGGATACATGATAAAGCAAAACTAAATGTAACTAAGCAGTGCAAGGTTAAATTTGTGATCACTTATAAGTTAGTGGATGAGGTAAAACTTGATGTAATACCATTGGATATCTGTGGGATGGGGTTAGTGAGTCCATATCTATATGATAGAAAGGCAATCTTCTTCCATCGCGAAAAAAAAAATACCTGATCAGAAAATATGGATTAGAATATATTGTAAGGGCTCATCAAACTAGAATCAATGCCAGCCTTGTAAGTGTAGGACAAATGAAGAGGTTTGTAAATTCCAGTGAGGGTTGCATGCTTATGGTTGTAAGGGGGAAGATGCAGAATTATCTTATTCTTTCCAGGGTTATGATTGCATGCATAAAAATGAATTATGTGAATTAATTTCTAATTATGATGAGATGTTTCAGGAACCAAGAGAATTACCTCCGAAGAGGGAAATCCAACATAAGATCCATTTGTAGCATGACGCTCCTTTACCAAATATTGGTATGTATAGGATGTCAACCATTGAGATGGAGGAGATAAAAAAGAAGGTGCAAGAACTATTGAACCAAGGGGTAATTAGACCAAGCACTTCTCCATGCGGCTCATTGATTGTCTTAGTGCCGAGAAATATGGCACATGGAGGATGTGCATGGATTATCGAGCCCTAAATGAAATCACAGTGAAAAATCATTACCCTCTTCCCCACATTGATGACTTATTACATCAGTTAAAGAATGTTATCTATTTCACCAAATTGGATTTGCGTAGTGGTTATCACCACATTCGAATTGTAGAGCAGGATGTGTGGAAAACTGCCTTCAAGACCAAACAGGGGTTGGTCGAATGGATGGTGATTCCATTCGGACTTTGCAATACTCTAGCCACTTTCATGAGGGTCATGAATGGTCTCTTTAGGCATTTCATTGATGAATATGTTCTTGTATGTGTAGATGATATTCTTATCTTTAGTAAAAGATGGAATGAACATGTATGTCATGTGAAGAAAGGTCTTGATGTATTGAAAAAATAAAAACTCTATGTAAAATTGTCAAAGTGTGAGTTTGGGAAAGCCTCTTTGGTTTACCTAGGTCATATTGTTGGTCATGGTAAACTAAAAATTGATCCTTCTAAAGTTTAATAAGTTTTAAATTAGCTTAAGCCTACTAGAGTAATCAAGGTTCGCAGCTTTTTGCGTGCAATATAGTATCAGATGAGATTTATTGCCAATTTATCTATGATTGTAGTGCATTTACACACATTGACAAGTGTAATGAAAGTCTTTCAATGGGGAGGAAAGCAGCAGAAGTCCTTCGAAACATTGAAAGAAAAGATCATCACCGCACTAGACTTGGGCTTACCAGATCAACAGGCATTTGAGATCGAGATAGATGCTAGCAGATATGCCATGGGAATTGTATTGATGCAGCAAAAGAAGTCGATATGTTACCTTCAGAAACGTTCTCCCAGGCTGTGATAAACTATCCCACTTATGACAAGGAGTTATATGTCTTGGTCCAAAGTGTGAAAAAGTGGAAACACTACCTGATCGATAAGGATACCATCATCCATATAGATCATCAACCCTTGTAGTATCTTCAATCACAAAGCAAGTTGTAGCGATCTCATCATTTTAGGTGGATGGATTTTCTTCAGTAGTTTCATCTAGTAATAAAGTATAAGAAGCGCACTAGAAATAAGGTGGTTGTATGCTATCTTTCCCTCCTATTTCTTCTTCTATTATTTTTCATAATGCTTCATTATCTTTTGAAAGTTATGCTAAACAATATGCTAACAATGACGACTTTAACAAGATTTACGCAAAACTAACCCATTATTCACAGGTGGAAAACTATAACTTGCAGGGGAAACTATTGTATCACCTTGGTAAATTGTGCAAACCGATAGGAGAAAGGGTACATGTAATCCAGGAGGCCCACACCTCCCTTGTGTCTGGTCATTTTGGTGTTGAAGAAACTGTGTGTCATGTACAAATATTTTGTTTTTCGCCTCATATGAAGAACATTATGACTCACTATGTAAAGGGATGTGTGATGTGTTCTATTTCAAAGCACTCTAATAGAAAACTTAGGCTCTACACACCACTCTCTATTCTGAATCGTCCATGGGAAAGTGTGTCGATGGATTTTGTAGGAGGCTTGTCTTTGTCTAGAAAAAGTCACGACTATTTGTATGCGGTCGTTGACCGTTTTAGTACGATGTGTATTTTAATGCCTTGTAAAAAGTAGATGACTGCAGAGTAGATTTCTTATCTTTTCTTTCAACATGTTTGGGTCCATTTTTGGTTTCCCACATCGATTGTGTCAGATTGGGACTCTCGCTTTCTCGGAGAATTTTGGACCGGCTTGTGGAAGATGATGGAAACCAATTCGAAAGGAAGCACGTCATTTTAGCCACAGAATGATGAACAAATAGAGGCTGTCAATGGCATCATGGTACACCTATTGTGAGGCTACTGTGGGAAACATCCTAAGCTATGGGATGAGCATCTTCCATATGTGCAAAATTCCTACAATAAAGCAGTGCACTCATCTATGCATCATTCACCATTTGAGACATGTTTTGGCTACCAAACAAAAGATCCTTTTGATATGGTCTTTGGAAGGGAATATAACTCTAGTGGACGTGATGACATGGATAAAGTGCATCAATACATTCAGTGGATCTAGTTGATTCACCAAGTAGTACAAGAGCAGTTGGAGAAAAGTCAAGCTTGGTCCAAGGCTTGACATGACAAACAGCGAGTTGACCATCAGTTTCAAGTGGGCGACAAACTATGGTTCCATATCAGCAAGGACGGGATGAAGGGAGAAGGGAAGAAGTTGAAACCAATCTGGTATGGCCCATTCACCATATTGGAGAAGATTGGAAACAACGCCTTCCATCTCGATTTGCTGATATATATGCAAATGTACTTCGTAGTGAATGTGACAAAATTAAAGTTGTATGAGCCACCATTGATTATGGACACCGAAGAGGTGGTCACAATTCCTACAATTGATGACTTTTCACTAGAGTATCTCGATGAGTTACCTGAAGACATCATCCCTGACAGAAGAAGAAAGACTTCAAAATAGGGAGATGTGGAATGCCTTTGAGTTGGTTTCAAGGGGATGCACCCTAGCAAGGAAAAATGGCTGGAAAAAGAAAGAGTGTGGGAACAATTCCCTCACTTGCCAGTTGGCTAATAAATCATTTGGTAGTCCAAAAGCTCCTAAATGGAGAGGGTTGATCTAGGTGGATCTCTAGACACTAGTGGTATCGAAAAGGTTCAAAATTCAAAGTGGCAGGAAGATGATGAACTTGACATCAGATCGAAGTGCTCATTGCCCTGATTCTAATGGTGCAAATGGTACTCCAATCCAAGTCCAGATGAGGTATATAGAGGTTGTCAAAGTTGGGTTGACTTTTTGATGATTGGGAAGGATTAATGAAGGCAGAATTTAAACTTTTCTAGTGGATGGAATCTGACCAAATCCAGCCAGATTTTGTGAAAAAATGTTAACCGGTTAAAAAACCTCCTTCAGCAAAAAAATTGAGTTTTAAAAAATGGTCCATCGTTTATATATATATATATATATATATATATATATATAATTGTAGCGGGCCACCAATCCCACCACCCCAACTTTATCCATGTAACAATATGTGTATTGGTGGAGGGGCAGGCCATGACCCCCAACCCCTCCCATGGGAATTATTAAAACATAGAATGAAGCGATGTTTTTGGTGAGCTAACCCTTGGGGCACAGACCCAATCCCAAAACGAGCCAACCACCACCAACCTTAATTGCAACGAAGCCAGTGGGAGATGGGGTGGGTTGGCCAAGCCCGACCCTTATTTAATGTTGGCATTATGACACAAGTTTGGCACTATGACACATGTGTTATCCTTGATGGCAACTCACTCAAATGACATATCACAGTTCAGGCTCTCTAAATGAGGGAAAAAGAGATACATGCATCTTCCTCTTAACCAAGTCGCGTATACACGTGGGATCACTGATCAAAAGGCGCGTATGTGTATGCATGCACTTTCATGCAAGGAAAAGCACATACATGTGGGAAAACTTGTTTTCTAGTCCATGGTATTTATTCCCTAGTATTTGGACCTATGGTTTTGGACCATGGTATTGCGTCCGAAGTTTTGAACCCAAGTATTGGGACTTAGGTATTGGTTCTAAGTCGATTTGGACCATGGTATTCAGTAAGGCCTAATACTATAAAAGGGGAAGGAGATCATTAGGCAAAGGCACTCACTCAAGGATTGAATATCTTATAAGGAACAGGATCTAGAATACTGGTCAATTGGTTACAGTGCATAGCTGGATCTGAATCAAGGAGGAACCTGAGCGTAATAAGAAGGATAAGTGGGTCAATATCTTAAGGATTGAAGAGAAGTATCTTTGAGTGATTTTGATATGTTATATTTGGCGCACGACTTGATCTATAAATCTGATAATCTTGGTATAAATAATTTCTGAATAATTGAAAAGGGTAAATTATCTTCTATAGATTTGTACGTAGGTTCAGCATAGCAAAGATGCGTATACACACAGGTTTAGTAATTCAAAATAGAATATACGGAGGTTTGCCTTAATACAATAGCATATGCATGTAGGTTCTACATATTGAAGTAGCATACATCTCATAAAATATGTTTTAGCTACTTCCGTTTATTGCTACAGAGTTCTGGGTTCAGGATTGGTTTCTGGTAACTGTTACTGTATTCTGGTTATAGCATTTAGAGAAGTGATTGTTTAATTCAGTTTTGTTTGGTGCAAAGGAGATTGGTTGAAGCAAATACATTTGATGTTTGATTGATGTTATTGATAGATCTAGTCTGAAAATTTATGAAAGGTGGTCCCTCAAAGAAAAGATAAGGTTGTAGCCTTCTGTAGGTTAGCACCTACGTATTAGTACGTCAGCTAGTACAAGAGCTAAGGGGGTTGTAGCTCCCTTCTAGGAGAAGCTGGAGAAGGAGAGAAGGTTGTAGCCTTCTGCAGGTAGGAGCATGCATACTGGTATAAGATTGCACCAATATAGAAATATTGTAAAAAGAAGTTTCTTATTAACAAGAAGATAGAGTAGCATTGCAGCAGGTGGTTTTCACCCACATTGGGTTTCCACTTTATATCTTGTGTTCATGTGTGTGATGATCTGTTCTGTTTTACTACACCTTTTTACTATTCTTATGGTTAATGAAGTTCTGATGCACTGATGAAATATCCACATTTAATGGATTAATTAAATCGTAAGTTTACTGGATATATGCTAGTTGCGTATATAAGCGGGTTCCTCTAACTGAAGTAGCATATATGTATCTGAGTATGAATGAAAAAGTGTTTGATCTGATAATACTGATTCACCCCCCAGTATTATTTCCAACAATTTGTATCAGAGCAGGTCCTTCAGAAGAAGCTTGAAAGCTTGAAGGAAGATCTATCATCATGAGTAACTACAAAAAAGAGGCATCCATCAAGCCACCAATCTTTGATGGGAGAAACTTCATCTATCGGAAGGCAAGAACCATAGCCGATCTTCAATCTCTTGGTATAGAAGTTTTTGATATCTTAGAAGGATGATACACATTTCCATCAGTAACTCCTACAGATACGGCTCGTTAAAAGAAATATGAAACAAATGCAAAGGCTGTCAATTGTCTATTGGGGAGCCTATCTCAATCAGAATTTGTCAAGGTTATGTAGCTCAAAACTGCCAAAGAAATATGGAACAAGATTGTTCTAAGCTATGAAGGAGATGATTAGGTAAAACGACAAAACTACAAGCTCTCAGAATTCAATATGAAACTCTCAAAATGCATAATGATGAAAGTGTAGCTAATTATTTCCTACGTATAGATAAGATTGTTAATCGCATGAAAAACTTGGGTGAATAGATAAAATAAGTTACTTTAGTTGAAAAGGTTTTAAGATATTTGTCTTCTGTGTTTGAATCAAAAGTTTATGCCATAGAATAAAAGCAGAGTCTTCAAAGTATTACCATGTCACAGCTGCACGGAATCTTAAATGCTTTCGAAATGAGAAATAAGGGTCCATCAAACATCAAAGAAGCCACATTCAAAACTTCAAAAGGAGAATACAATGAGTCAAGATATATATCAGAAGGAGAGGAAGAATCAAACTTTGTCAAGAACCTTCAATGGGGCTCTGGAAGATTCAGATGTAAGCTACCTTTCAAATTCTTTGCTTGTGGGAGAGTCGGTCACTACGTAGCCAGATGTCCTAAAAAATATAATCTTGATAAAGGTAAGGAACCAGTTAAATGGAATAGAAAACAAAATTTAAGCAGGAAGAGCTATTATACACATGAAGATAGCGATCGAATTTCAAACATGACGAAGATGAACATGGTAATGATTATAGACTTTTGATGGCATTTGAAGATGATGATTTCTTGGTTGCTATAGATGAAGATGATCTCTATCAAGAAATTTCTACTTAAAATCTATTTAGAAGAAAAGAGTATGATCATAGATACTTTGAAATTTCAACTTGCTGAAAGAGAAAAACATAATGATAAGTTAGAATGTGAAATTGTGGGACTTAGAAAAGATATTGAGAAAACAAAAGCTCTTACTCTTAGATTTGCTAAAGGATCTGAAACTTTAGATGAGATTATCAAAGTGCAGTGATCTCCTCTAATAAAGATAGGTCTTGGATATACTGAAGAAGCACCTCATGCACAGAAGCCATCCACCTCCAAAAGTTATCTTGATGCAGCAAGGAGAAGTGAACATGTTGACAATCGTCAGGAAAGGCATAAAGTAGATCACCAAGTAAATCAGGGTCAATCTACTTCAAGGATGAATAGAAGATACAACCAACCGCAGGTAAATCATTCTCAATTTTCCTCAAGCATGAATGTTTATGGAAACTACAATCACCTGGACGGTAGATCTGTTAATTGCAGGAATTTCTTTAATGGCCAAAGTTTTCCATGTCATAACTATGGACACAAAGCTGCTCAATGTGTTGCCTATAAGACCATCATGACTTGAGAAGCACGAAGTCAAAGGAGCATGATTGATATCATGAAGAGGACCTACAATAAATTTCTGCTCTTGAAAATGAAATAAAATGCTCTATTTGTAACAACTTCGGTCATGAAGATTCTGAATGCAGGAGTAGGTTTTGGCAAACATCTAAGAAGGAACAACCTTCATTGGGTCCCAAAACATGGAGAAACAAAGAACCACAATTAGAAATATGTGGTATAGCCTTATACGTTGAAGGACAGGAAAATCAGTGGTACATTGATAGTGGATGCTTGAAACATATGACAGGTGATAAAGAAAAACTCCAGTCATATAGTGCCTTAGAAAAGGAAAGGAAGGTCTCATTTGGAAATGACACCCCTGCTCTCATAAAAGGTAAAGGTTATGTTCTTTTGAAAGAAAAAGTCAATGCTGGAAATGTTATGTATGTTGATGGCTTAAAGCATAATCTATTAATTGTTAGCCAAATGCGTGATCAAGGAAATGAGGTAATATTCCGATCAAATGGATGTATTTTCATGAGCTTGATATAGGAGAAACAGTGATCACAGGCATAAGAACTTCAAATAATTTATACATACTCAAGGGAGGACAACACCAAGCTATCTAAACAAGAATGATGACCAATGGCTATGGCACAAAATATTGGGGAATCTAATCTTCTCTTAGATAAGGAAAGCATGCAAATATCATGCGGTTTGTGATCTCCCTGACATCAAAATTATAGATAATACAATATGCAAATCATGTCAGTTTGATAAGCAAACTAGAACTAATTTCCATGAGAAGGAAGGATCAGCTAGCAAGCCACTTGAACTTGTCCATACTTATCTATGTGGTCCATTAAGGAAAAACTCAACTCGAGGAGAAGAATACTTTATATTATTCATTGACAACTTTTCCAGGATGTGTTTGATAGGACTTCTGAAGCATAAAGATGAAGCTTTTGAAAATTTCAAAGCTTTGGTTGAATATGAATTAGATCGCAAAATCAAATGCCTCAGGTCTGATCGAGGATGGGAATTTACCTCAGATGAATTTTTCGACTTCTTTGAAGAACATTGAATAAGAAGGGAATTCTCTACTGTAAGAACTCCTCAACAAAATGGAGTAGTAGAAAGGATGAACAGAACAGTTAAACAAATGGCTCGTGCCATGCTTGATGAATCTGGAACTCCTACAACCTTTTGGGGTGAAGTTGCATTTGTTGTCATTACTATTCTCAAAAAACAAACATTCGAGTAAATAGCACTCAAAATCCTCATGAACTTTAGTATGGTAGGACTCCTGCGGTAAAATACGTCAAAGTTTTTGGAAGTAAATGTTACATCAAAAGGACTAACAAAAATATTGGCAATTTTGAACCTAGAACAGATGAAGGAATTCTCCTTCGTTACTGTTCCCGAAGTAAAGGATATAAGTGTTACGATAAACAGCTTGGAAAAATTGTTGAAAGTATCGATGTGGTGGTTGATGAAGAAGGCAACAATTCAAAACAGATAAAAAATGAAGATTTTGAAGATGAAGAGGACTATCCTTCAACATCAGATCAGACTAATGTTGAAGAAGAAACTTATGAGGCACTAGAAGAACAGATACGAATAGAAGAAAAGACTCCATCCTAGTATGTTTAGAAGAACCATCGAGAGACTCAAATTTTGAGGCAGAAAGAGGTAGGTGTTCAAACAAGAAGAACTATAACAGAAGCTTCAAGCTATCTAACATTTCTCTCCTCTGTTGAACCACGAAATGTAAGTAAAGCATGCAAACATGAATGCTAGGTCAAGGCCATGAATGAAGAACTTGAGTAGATTGAAAAGAATAACACTTGGGAATTGGTTCCTAGACCTAATGATACGAATGTCATAGGGACCAAATGGATATTCAAAAACAAGCTGAATGAAAATGGAGAGTTTATGAGAAACAAGGCCAAGCATGTTTGTAAAGGGTATGCTCAACAAGAAGAGATAGACTTTGAAGAAACTTTTGCATCGGTTGCTAGACTTGAAGCCATAAGAATCTTCCTTGCTTTTTCTAGCTTTCAGAAGTTCAATGTATATCAAATGGATGTGAAATTTACCTTTTTAAATGGACATTTAGAAGAAGAAGTGTATATTGAGCAACTAGATGGATTCATCCTTGGAAATGATCCAAAACTTGTATGCAAACTTAAGAAGGCACTCCATGGTCTTAAACAGGCTCCAAGGACTTAGTATTATCGTCTGGACAAATACCTCCATCAACAAGGTTTTTCAAAAGGATCAGTAGATAGAAATATATATATATATATATATATATATATATATATATATATATATATATATATAGATATATATATATATATATATATATAAATTGATAATGATAAATTGCTAATACTTGTTGTGTATGTTGATGATATCATCCTTGGTAGCAATGAAGAAGCCATGAGTCAAAACTTTGCTTTGGTGATGCAGAAAGAATTTGAATGTCCTTGCTTGGTGAGCTGACATATTTTCTCGGTTTACAAGTCCAACAAAACAAAGCCGATATCTTTCTATAACAAACCAAGTAACTCAAACAGATCTTGAAGAAATATGGCATGGAAGAATCGAAACCAGTATGTACCCCTATTGTAACAGGATGCAACCTCAGTGCAAATGATGATTCAGCAGCAGTACATCAACCAACCTATAGATCCATGATTGGTAGTCTACTCTATCTGACAGGTACCCGAGCAGACATCATGCATGTAGTGGGAATAGTTGGAAGATTCCAGGAAAATCCAAAAGAAGCACATCTTCAAGTAGTTAAAAGGATTTTCATATATCTTCAAGGAACACAAAATTGTGGCTTATGGTATCCTCATGCATACATAAATGCAGATTGGGCAAGAAGCATGGATGACAGAAAAAGCACTAGTGGTGGTGCATTCTTTATGGGTTCTAGATTAGTATCTTGGTTCAGAAAGAAACAAAGTTCATTTGCATTATCTATAGTTGAAGCAAAATATGTGGCTGCTGCATCTTGCTGCACAGAACTCCTTTGGATGATGCATACTTTGCAAGAATTTCAAATCATTTGTACTCCACCTATCTTCATTTTATGTGATAATACAAGTGCAATCATTATTTCAAAGAATCGAGTCATGAATTCAAAGACCAAGCACATACCTATCAAATATCATTTTCTCAGGGAACAAGTGCTTGAACAAAAGGTAAAATTGGAGTATGTTCCCTCCAAGGAACATGTTTTTGATATATTCACTAAACCACTACCCGGGGAGACATTTGAACACCTCATACAAAAGCTTGGATTATTTTATGCATCATCTTGCTGTTGAAACTTATATGTTTCAAAGAAAAGTGGTTGTACGCGAGTTTCATGAGGAGCATCTGCATACATACGTCGGTTTCTGTGGATATAGTTGCGTATATGTTGGTTTGAAGGAAATTAGTGAGCCAGAATTAGGATGAAAAGAGTCTGATATGGATCTAACAGAGACCATTTGGCATAGGTTCAGGGGGAGAATTTACTTCTAATAATGCATTGTCAGCATTATCTTAGAAGATCTTTGTTATGGAACCAGCTCAAGAAAAGATAGAAAAGATAGATGAACGCCTTAGAATTCAACCTCTTCGAGGGGGAAACCTCCTTTACATTACATAAATGAACAATTCTTGGATGATACAAATGAAAAGACCTCCTTTCTATATATAGGAGTCTAAGGGATCCTAACATAATCAGAGCCGAAATAACAATAATAATGTAAGGGCACAATAATAACAATAGTGGGCTTCTATGGGGCACAATAGTAGCAATATGGGCACTACATGGGTACATCAATATAATAAGTGGGTTTTACTAATAACGATAAGGGGTTACACTAGCAGTATAGGGCCTAACATGCCCCTCTCCTTCAAAAAGCATTGTCCTCAATGCTTGAGTAGTTCTTGATGCTTCTGTATAAAATTCTTGTCCTCGCATGTGGAATATTCAGGGGCTAAGTTCTTCCACTTGATGACATACTCTGAAATTGATCGATTTCGTAGTTGTCGGGTTCTTGTTTCTGTGACTGCTCCAGGTTCCAATATGAGTTTTCCTTCCTCTTCAATTTCATGCAATACTATTTGAATTGGGATCTTTTGCAACTTTTGAATAAGTGGCCATACTTCTTCATCCTTCTTCCATTCATCTCTTTCTTCGTTTATCCAATCTTGTTGGATAATAGAAATAGCACAAAGCAATGCTTCCACATCCTTATCCTTGAAGAGCCTTCCCATTTGGTAAGGTCGCGATTTTTTAAATGCATGTAGTATTGCCAAAATTTCCTTCTCATAAAGAGCTTGCTTGAGATGTAGCAGTAAAAATACCCAATCACCTACATCAAAACATTTTTCACTACAATGTTGATCTACCTGTCGTTTCATTTGATTTTTCATGGAAGTGGTCTTATCCTTTAAAAGTTGGAGAACTTGTTGTTGATGCTCGATGTGATCTTTCACTTCTTGAAGCTTTTTCTTCTTGATATGTCCTTCTATCTCTTGAGTTTGAGGAGTGGTAATTTCTTCCAATCCTTTACAAGATATGGTTGGATTCATTTCTTGATGCTTGATGTGATCTTTCACTTCTTGAACATTTTTCTTCTTGATATGTCCTTCTATCTTTATAGCTTGAGGAGTGGTAATTCCAACCAATGAATTAGAAGATGTGGTTGCATTCATTTCTTATTTCTTGATGTGATCTTTCACTTCTTGCACCTTTTTCTTCTTGATATGTCCTTCTATGTTGAGAGTTTGAAGAGTGGTCATTCTTGCCAATAGTTTACAAGATATAGTCTGATTCATTTTTTCTTTCTCTGGGGTGGGGTTCTGGCATATATCCTCTTCTTTTGATGTTTCTTGAGCCTTTTCTTCCTCCTCTTCATACCCTATGTAAAATAATTTCTTCGTAGCACACTTATGACCTTTAGTTCATTTGATATCACAATTGTAACAAAGTCCTTTTTCTCTTTTTTCTTCCAATTTTTGTGGTGTAACCCTTGTAGGTTGTGGAAGGCTAGGAGAAACAACACTTCCCTCTTTATAGTTGTGAGGGGTAGACTTTCTTGTTGCCATAATTTTACTTTCCAATATGTCAGAAAACCCTTTTACTATTTCCAATTGTTGTGGTGTTGCTCTAAAGAAGGTGTTGCTCTTTGTATCCTCATAATGTGCTATCATTTCCTCCGTGAGAATTGACCACGTAACAAGTTGTTTACGAGAATAAAGCCCTCTATACCATAAAAATTGATCTGGTTCTAAATACAAGTATGCAATACATACCTTTTGTAACAGTGGTACACCATGTAGATCAAAATATTGCTAGATCTGAAGTACCCAATTTACCGGATCCTTGCCATCAAACTTCCTCATCTTCCTTTTTCTTGATTTTATGACCTCGATATTGGAACGACTGTAACTCTGTACTTTCGGATATTTAAGTTCTGAAATTTCTACTTGTAGTAGCCCTCTATGTTCTCTTTCCAATGCCACCAGTCTGGTCCAAATTGGATTCTCCAAGAAAGAGTTATGCACAATCTCCCAAGATGACCTGATTATAGATCTTTCCAGAAGAGCGAAATTGTATGAAGTGCCGCGTGTCAATTTTTCAACCTTTGGGTTTGCAAAAGATATACAAGAAACTAAAGTTCGTCCTCTTTTTGTACCTTCTTACGAAATTTCAATCTGATCCCCAGAGAGAAAGCTATGACGATTTTCCCCAGGTCACCTGTTTTGAATGTAATTCAGGAGTCTGCAAAAAGACCAAATTCCTTAGATCATATCTCCGCAAATATCGTGCAAAAAGCTCTGAAATTCAGACCCAAGGTTCAGCGTGATTTCTTCTCAGTTGGTTTTATTTGCGAATTTTGAAATGTCACAGAAAACAAGTTATAGCGAAAATTCCACGATGACCTGTTTGGAGCAGTGAAACTTAGAATCCAAAGCTCTGATACCAAATGTTATGGAACCAACTCAAGAAAAGATAGAAAAGATAGATCAACGCCTTAGAATTCAGCCTCTTCGAGGGGGCAACCTCCTTTACATTACATAAATGAACAATTCTTGGATGATACAAATGAAAAGACATCCTTTCTATATATAGGAGTCTAAGGGGTCCTAACATAATCAGAGCCGACATAACAATAATAATGTAAGGTCACAATAATAACAATAGTGGGCTTCTATGGGGCACAATAGTAACAATATGGGCACTACATGGGTACATCAATATAACAAGTGGGTTTTACTAATAAAAATAAGGGGTTACGCTAGTAGTATAGGGGCCTAGCAATTTTGGTACTACTTCAAATTTTATAGTGAATCTTGCGGTGGTTTGCCTTTCAAATTTGTCTTTTTCTTTAAGCTTCTCATTCCCTCATTTTTTACATGATTTGAGTTGTTGTTTTATTCTCATTTTTCAGTCTATATTTAATTTTATTTTTTCCATTTCTTATGGTTTTATTGTGGTGACTCTGCTATGATTTATGTGGAGGGCCATTTCCTCACCCACCAATGGTTGGCATACACGGGAAATATTTTACTCTATTTATTTCAGTGAATTTCATTTATCATTAAAGATATATATTTACAGAACCATAAATCCCTCTTGCTTTAAATTTTTGTCATGGAGGAACATCCATCCTTTCTAAGTGATAAAGTTTACCTTTTCAAGGAAAGAATTGACCTGAGTATTAACTCAATGGATCCCGCCCACCCCTCCACTTTATAAAAGCCTCTGATTGTTAGCCACGGGGAAATAATTTGGAGTCAACATTATGAAAGTATTATATCTATTAACATAAGTCTCTATTATCATCCTACATTTTTCACTCAAATACATCATAAACTAAAGCTTGCGAATGCCCTTATCACAACGGTGGGGAAAGGAGGAAGCATGGGAACTACAAGTAAACTCGTCGGGGCTATGGACGCTTGCTAGCAGTGGTCCAGGCTTGTATGGAATAAAAAAAACTTCATCGGAGTACTATTCAGGCTCACTAGAAGAGAAGCAATATCAGAAACTGTTCATAAAAATGTATATATGCTTTATTAGAAAGCTAATTTATAAACCTTCTTGTATTTCTCATATGAGGTAATTTAAAAATAGATTTTTCCCAAATTTTGAATTCATGCTTTTTACTCGAGTCTGCATTTGAGTACTTATATTGTCAATCTCATATCGCTTAATCTATTTATTTGGGACCATTTGAAATATTTTATTGTTTTACGATCTAACGAACTCCATTATTTTTAACCTTTGGGTAAATTAAAATTAATTATCTTTAATCAGAGATAAATAGTTCTTCCCAGTGTGTTGCCAATGTTGGAGGGAAAACCCAACAACCCCCATTATTTGAACTTATTTACTTGAAATAATGGGGACCCCTTTCATAAACGTTTGGCTAAATCACCTTATGATATTTCCTTTTGGCTAAGTGTCCTACAATTTTCCCATTTTTTCATTTTTATGAGATTTCTATTTTGATTACTTCATTGAGTTCAAATTTTCTATAGATTTCCATCGATACTTGTTTTATCTCATTTAGTTACACAGTTTGCAAATGGTGCTCATTTGAAGTTCGATAATTTTTAACGTCTTGGTTAAAAAAATATACAAAATGTATATTATTTTAATTGTTGTAAACAAATTAGTAATTCATTGCAAATATTAATTCCTAGTCAATATTCTTTAATCTCTTATTTTTTGCTAACAGCCCTACAAAATAACCCAGCCAAATTGTGCAACAATTCAAATAATGTGCATTCGAAATCTTGGTAATTATTCCTATTCCTAATTTTTAAAAAAATTCAAAACCCATAAATATAAAAATTGCAAAATAATTATAATTCATTTTGTCAGAATTTTAATTACCAATATAAACCCACTTCACCTCACCTTCTCCCTTTACATTCTCCCTTTACAAAAACCTTGATATAAAACTCTCACTATAAAACTTTTAATATAAATCTTCCCATATTTAAAAAACCCAGTGATACAAAATTCTTAATATGGATGAGTCTGTTTGGTGCACATATGAAAATCTTCTGCTATTATAAGTCTTCCTATGTCTAATGTAAAATATATCGCGGCTATTTGTTTTAACATAAGGTTCTCCTTATGAATCCTGCTCGTTCGTCATGTGGCCGTCCTCCACCTTACGTGATCCCACTACTTCATTAAAGTGTGTCCTCGCTCCATACTCCATTCATTCGAAAGACAACGTATTGTTTTTTATTTGGAATAGTGTGGTTTGGAATTTAAAATAATAATATTAATATTATAATATATTATATATTAATTATAATTTTTATATAATATAATTATGAGCTTAATATAAAATAATTTTAATTTTAATTATTTTAAATTTATTAAATTTGTTATTTTGTAATAAATTTCGTGGTTAAAATTAAATTAATATTAATTAAATAATAATTTGTAATGTAATTTAAAATTGTATTTTAATTTAAAAAATATATTTTTGGCCGAGCGAGTAAATTTTCTATAAGTTTGGAAACTTTGATCCCTTAACTTTAAGAGTTCATAAGTTGAGTGTTACTTGGCCAAATGAGGCCCAAGATGTCTCATTGGATAGATATAATAATGGAGAATGTTTTGGAAGTGGTTTAATAACCAAATAGGATCATTAAATCAGCCTAAAATTCAGCATAAAATCAAGCTTTGAATTTTTAAACAAAATTAATTTAGTTTAATTTTCTGCATTTTCGTTTTCTCATAGCCTCTTCTTAGTGAAAATCCATTCAACTATGTTCTCTTTGACTAATTATATCTATACAAGGATCAATGGAAATCTCAAATTTCTTTTTATTTATTTATTTAATTGAGTTTTAATTGAAGATATTTTATTTTCAGATATTTATTTTTTATTCTAATTTGCATTTTAATTGACTTTTAATTGGTTTTGACATGAAAACAGTTGAAGAAATGTAGAAAATAAGATTTAAATCAATGATATTTCTCTAGCCATAGAAGAATAGGAATTTGGACCAATGAAAATTGTTGGATCAGAATTACTTTGAAACAACTCTCCTATCTAGAATTCATGTTGTAAATTATAAATAGCGATTTTTAGAATGTACAAAAAGGGACTTCTCTTCATTCCAATGATGGAATTATTAGAAGCACTATTGTAATGTTGATTTAGATATGTAGGTAAGAGGAGAGTGTATCTCAGATCTAGGGGATAATTGAGGATTTCTCTTTTGCATTCTGAACTATGTATGGAAAGACGAGTTTGCACTATTGCAACTCTCGTTTTAATAGTAGAAGTTCAAGCATTGTAAAGGGTTGGAGACCAAAGACAAGCTTAGGATTTATTTCATTTTCTTGTATTATAGGATTAGTTTGCATTTAGATTAATCATTACATTCTTAGAAGTCCTCTTATCAAAGAGGTTTGTTGTGGCTTGGTTGAGCCCTAGACGAGCTTAAAGATCACTTTCTTGCCTAATCGGCAAGAAGAGTCAATCTGAGTTCTCTTCATAATTGGTAGCCTAAATTCATACCATAAGTCAGTAGAGATAGAAAGAAGGTAACTGGACCTAATTTAACCAGTTGGAATCATCACTGCAAATGGAAACAGGAGCTTCTCTCAGGTCTTGACTGAGTGGTCGCCCTTATAATATTGAAGGAGAGATTTTGAAAGCTTTAACACAAGGATAAAAGGAAAATGTTTCCTATAGAAGGAGGAAATAGGGTTTACATGTTGACATGGAAGGAGGAGAGAATAAAGGTCCTCTAATAGATTTGAAAATCAAATTCCACAAGGTTGGGAATTTTGAATATGAACATTACTTTCATAAAGAATGATTAGGAATGACTGAACAAGTTAAAAGGAGTAAGTAATATGTCGCTACATTAAATGTGGATCTAGAGTTTTCGGTTTATGGAGAAATATAGAAAGGGGCCTACTATCATTCCTCCTCATTACGATCCTAATTAATCAAGGGTTTGACCTCTTAGTGGTGGTCACTTCATGCAGGGTGGTAACATTCTTCTCTACAAGTTTTTATTTCATTATTGTTTCTCATCATAGAGTTTTTTTAACCTTTTGTTTTCTTGGTGTTTAGGTTCATAGTTTCTTTCTTGTTATCATTATATAATTTTATTTTTGGAATATTTTGCTATCTTGTTGAAAAAATCCTTTTGTTGGCATACACATTAAGTTTGTACCCTTGAAAAACCTAACTTATTAAGAATTAGACGAAACCAGGCATGATGGCAATATAGGGTTTTTATCAAACCCTACAACCGCATACCTACTCAGACCATGGTGCCTCTGCAACAAGTCATCAGCAACACTGGCAATAATATATGACAATGAATAGAGTACTCATTATGGATAAACTCCAGGGGGAGGACATGGTGCCTCCCCCAATGATCAGGGAAAACCTCAAATGCAAATGGGAAACGACAGGAAGAAGCCACAGGAAGAAATGGAAACAAATCATAATGCATAGACAAATAACATAGGAAGGGATGAGGTTCCTAAAGCAACCTCGACAACCTGCAAACCTGTTGCAGCAGAAAGACCAAAGATTGAACTACCAAGTCAAATAATCAACACCCAAATCCATTACATGAGGTATCATGCTTTAATAGGGAAATTTATCGGCTTCTAGCCCATAGAGAGAGCCCTACACAGTTGGATTGCAGCCAAATGGAAGCCAAAAGGTCACATCGCCTTGTAGTTGGGACCAAAAGGCTTCTTCACAATAGTCTTCAATTGTATAAAGGAATGGAATAGGGTAATCAATGGAGGACCCTACTTCTTCAATCCAATTGGTCTTTACCTCAGAGACTGGATTGAGAGATTCAACCCAGAAAAAGAGGATCTAAGTTGGGGCACCAATCTAGATCTGTCTTTACTCCCTTCCTCTGGAGTATTGGGATGAATATTCACTGAAAGATATTGGAAATGGACTGGGGGAATTCATTAAAATTGCGAAGGATACAAAACTCAGAAGATATACTTCCTACGCCTGCATTTGTGTCTATATTCATCTAAGCAAATCTCTTCCGGATGTGGTAAGTCTATATCATGATGATTTTGAGTGGATTCAGTCAATAGATTACGAAAATTTTCCATTCAGATGCAAAAAATTCCATGCCCTTGGCCATCTATTTCATGATTGCCCACTAAATGTGAAGCCCCTAACTTATACCGCCTTAGAGAAACTTGATACTGAAGGTTTCACCAAGGTAAACAATCGCAAAAAGAACCACAAAAAACCTGCGTCAAATGCTAAAAAGCCTTTTGCCAACACCTTAAAGCCATCCACCAACAACAGATTTGATATCATAGCTCAACTTGATCCACTAGCCACTGGTTCTCCCTTACCCTATGAGGAGCCTCTCAAGGCAACCTCTAAGCTCAACTCCACAGGCTCAGGGCAAACTCAGAAGCCCTTGCAATCCATAGATTTCACCACATCCACACCTAGTCTGACTTCGATCTGGAAACCTCATGGAATGGATATAGACATTTTGCAGCAAAATACCACCATTGCAACAGACTTCGCGATGGAAAGCAGTGATGCCAAACATATCGAAGAAGAGCCTAAAAGTATAGACATATGAGATCTGGACATATTGGGACTGGAACAAGCTTGTAGGAAAAAAACAATTTGACAAGATCCCAAAAACATAGCTAGAAAGGTTGGAAGTCATCCTTTCTAGAGAAAATCCGCAAAGATATGTAGGTATTCAACCCAGATGTCAATCAGATGGAAGAAACACTCCTAAAGACAATAAAAAATGATGGAGAAAGACACACCTTCAGAGAACCATCCGTATTGGGGAAATGCTGGTGGAATCAGGAAGATATTTCAATCTTACAAAGTATCACAGTCCCCTATTGAATAATGAAACATGAAGCTCACATCTTGGAACATAAGACGGCTAAATAGCCTCGGGAAATATAGAATGATATAAAACATGATTCAACTGGAGAAACCTCAAATCTTCTTCATGCAAGAAACAAAATATAATTCTACCACAATTGGCCAAACTCTCTCCAAAGCATGGCCAGATAGTCAAGCAGTAGCAGTGGATGTCTTAGGAGCTTCAGGAGGACTAGCAGTAGCCTGGGATGAACGAGCTATCACGCTTACTAATATCCATGTGAGTCATCATTTCCTTCAAGCCACTTTTCATATAATAGGGACAAATGTGCATGATCACCTCACAATTGTATACTTCCCCCAGGAGGTAGTGCATAAGATAGCCATTCTGAATACATTAACTCTGATCAACTCCACCAAAATTCATCCACTCTGGATTACAAGAGGAGACTTCAATATGATTACTAAACTAGAAGAAAAAAGTAGAGGTAGGAATAAACTGGATAGAGAAAGTATCCATTTAAATAATTTCATGCAAAATAACTGGCTTATAGATATGCCATTCAATAATGGTATCTACACATGGAATAATAAAAGAACTGGCACCTAGTGAATCGCTTCCCGACTGGATATATTTCTTCTTTCAGATAACGCCATCCATCTTGGAGGAGATCTTTTAGCCTTGATCTTACCTCTTTCTGGCTCAGATCATTAGCCTATCTCGCTCCAATGACAAAGACCTTGGAACAACACTCGGAGACCTTTTCACTTTGAAACTTTTTGGCTGATGCATCTAGACTTCAACAACCTGATACATACAGCTTGCAAAAGCTTCATACCCCCAGAAGGTTCAAAAATGTATCAATTCCAACAAAAACCCAAACATCTCAAAAAGAACATCAAGCAATGGAATCAACTGACCTTTGGAAATATCTTCCAAGCTCAGCATGCTCTAGGTCAGGAAATGAAAAGAATCCGGCAGACAATCATCACTGACTGAAGAACTGAAGCCCTGTCAGAGTAGGAAAATCCCCTTTAGATATAAATAATAGAAATAGAAAAACAAGAGGAGATACTCTGGAAACAAAAATCTAGAGTCAGGTGGTTTAAAGAGGGAGAGAGAAATACAAATAAATTTCACCGCACCACCATACAGAGAAGAGTGCATGACAATATCACTCATATTCAAAATCAGCAAGGAGTACACTTGGAAAACCATAAGGACATAGAACAAGATCTTCTTACATATTTCAAACACGTGCATCAAGAACCATAAGTTGACCGACAACCAGCTATAGAGAATATTATACAGAACATCCCAAAAATTATAACAAAAGAACACAATCAGCTCCTCCTTCGTTTGATATCTCTACAGGAAGTTGAGTCTGCTATGCGATGGCTCAAGGAAGGAAAGGCACCTGGTCCAGATGGTTTTACCTCAAATTTATTTCACAATTTCTGGGATCTCATTAAAGAGGAGGTTTGGCAAGTAGTTTGATCTGGACTTAAACAAGAACACAACAAATTACAGAGATAACCATAAACACAGATATGCAATAGAAATAATACTTCATTTCATTAATGTAAAATACTAAAATATGCTTACAAACAATAATGGAAATAAACCAACTACGACGATGGTAGCTTATCTCTGAGAAGAGATGTAGTGGCTACATTCCTCTGAGATGTGTTACAATGAGGCTCGAAGACCTATTTATTTTTGAGAAACAACGAAAACCCTTCAAATTCCAAAACCTCACCCTAGAAGATGAAACGCCAAACTATGGGCCCCGTTTGGGTAAATTGGTACATCAACTTCCCACAGTCGTAACTTTGGCATACGATGTTCATTTCATACGTACAATAGCTCGTTAGAAAGATCTATCTGAGCACTACCACTTTGGAAAGGGAAAAATTGGGCCATGGACCCATGTTTCCCCCATATTTCCCAGAAAACGTCATTTAGGGCCTCAAAACCGCTCCAAAAGTTCAGGACCCGAAAAACTGCTAAAAATAGTAAGTTGTGCTATAATTAAGGAAACTGAAAATGTTAAGAGAAACAATGGTGGGGGTCCAGGTGGACTTGGTAGGTGGCCACCAAGATCCACCTGGATCATTCCTCCCCCCTTAGGAATCAATGGTCCCCATTGCGTTGAGTTCCTCCATGAGATGAGGAAACTTTTGTTGTACTTGGTCCCTGGTGAGCCACTTGCCCTGGTGAAGGAGTTGGCCTGCTTTCACAACTCGATACGGTTCGATATTTTGTTGGCGAATGTTCTTGATCTGTGTGTCCATGATCCGATCAGTTGCAGCTTGTTCCTTGCAATCTGGATTTAATTATGTGGGTGTGAGTTTTTCTACAATGTTGGATGTGTCTAGCAATGCTGGAAAGTATGGCCTAAGGTGGTCCACATTGAACACTAGGTGCAGGCCAAGGAATGGGGGAATGTTGACCTCAAATGCATTGTCTCCCAATGCCTTAATAATGGTGTAAGGACCATATCGGAGTGGTCTCAATTTTCGATAGGCTCTAGTAAGGCATTCCTTTTGCAAATGCAACCAGACTTTGTTGCCCACCTGAAATTTGTGTGACACCCAATGTTGATCATGTCGCTGCTTGTACTTGGCATTTGATTTCTACAGAATGTCATGGACCTGCTGGCGAATATGTTGGATGTGCTCAATGAAGTCGGTTACCTTATCTATTTCGGACTGGACATGAGTCGAATCTATTTGAGTAGCTGCATGTGGCATGGCCACATCAATGGGGCATAGTGGTTGGAATCCCAAGCCCACCTGAAATGGGTTATGGCTAGTTGAGCTGTGAAGAGCTCGATTGTAGCTATGATGAATATAGGGGAGGCTCTTGTCCCATGTGCGTCGATGCTTTGAGTTGTACATGCATAGAATGTGCACAAACATCCTATTGACAACCTCTACCGGGCCATCAATTTGAGGATGGAAGGCTGTGGACTTAGTGAGTTTGGTGTCCAGCATTGACCATAGACTAGAACAAAATGTATTGAGGAACCAACTATCCTGATCTGAGCTGATATACTATGGGATCCAAAAGTGCACCCACACTCATTCAAAGAAGAGTTTAGCAGTCGCTTCTGCTATGATATTCTTCTTGCAGGCCGCCATAATGGTCATCTTCAAGAACCTGTCGACAACCACAAAAACATAGTCATTTCCATGCTTAGTGGAAGGAAGGCCTGACATATAATCCATGGAGATGGATTCCCAAGTTCGACTAGGGGTAGGAAGCGGGGCATAGAGGCCTTGCTTCTTGATGGTTGGTTTGGCAATGGCATAGTTAGTACATGATCTCATGTACTTCCCAACATCTTGTTGAAGATTCGACTAGTAGAAATACTTCTGCAATACTGCCACCATTTTCTCGACCCCGAAATGGCTAGCAGCCCAACTGTAGTGTGCTTCCAAAATCATCTTGGCACGCTCGCTTGAAGGAACATAAATGTGACCCAGGTGGCATAACAAGGCACCCTAGAGGCGAAAATCTGGAACATGTCGACCCTCAAGAGTGTCTGGTATGTGTGGTCGAATTCCGGGTCACTTTTGTAGAGAAGTGGCAGATTAGAAGTCTCGTGCCCACAAGTATTGAGCATGGTGGTTAACGCCACAATCAGTGGTTGACTGAGGCAATCTGCAACATTATTGGTGCTGCCATTCTTATACTTGATATTTAAATGGAACTGTTGTAGGTATGTAGACCACTTCTGATGGCGATAATTTTGCAATTTCCCTTGGGTCTATATGAACTACAAGGGTTGGTGGTCTATGTGGATGACCGTTTCCTTCCCTAAAATGTAATGCTTCCATTATCGGCAGGCCTACACAATGGAATACACCTCTTTATCATAAGTGGGATACTTTCGGACTGTGGCTGAAAGTGTTTCACTGTGATATGCCACTGGATGCCCGTGTTGACTAAGGACTGCCCCAATAGCATAGTCAGAGGCATCTATCTCGACCTCAAATGGTTGTTGTAAATCTGGTAACGCAAGCACTGGTGCTATGTAGAGGTGATATTTCAACTCTATGAATGCCTTATGTTGAGATCCAAACCAAAAGAATTTTTCTTTCGCTCCTCCCTTGGTGACTTGACTCAAGGGCCAAGTGATATGAGAAAACCCCAGCACGAACCTACGGTAGAAGTTGGCAAGACCTAGAAAGCTGCGGAGCTCTGTTAGAGTGGTTGGAGATGGCCAATCCCGAATGACTTGGATCTTGGCTGGATCCACATTCACCCCTTGTTCATCAATAATGTATCCCATATACTAAACCTGGGTCATACCAAAAGTGCATTTCTCCAAAGTGGCACATAGCTTATGTTTCCGTAGTGTTTGGAGAACCTGTCGGATGTGGTGGAGGTGCTCTTCCCAACTCTAGCTGAAGATCAGAATGTCATCCAAGTATACCACTATAAATGAGTTGGCGAATGGTCGCAAGATGTCATCCATTAGCCTCATGAAGGTTGCAGAAGCATTCATCAATCCGAAAAGCATAACCAACCATTCGAAAAGGCCCTCCTTGGCTTTGAAGGCATTCTTCCACACATCAGAGGGTTCGATTGGTACCTAGTGATATCCTGACTTTAGATCGATCTTGCTAAAATATTTTTCCCCCTTTAGTTGGTCCAAGACATCATCAATCCACAGGATCAGGTACTTATTATGAACAGTGATCTTGTTTAGTGCCCAATAATCAATACAGAGTCTCCAAGTCCCATCCTTATTTTGTACCAACACGATCGGGCTCCCACAAGGTGATGAACTCGGATGGATGTGACCTTTCTATAGGAGCTCCTGAATCTACCTCTTTATTTCATCGTTCTCTAGAACATAGCACCGATAAATTGGTCCATTGGGTAGTGGCACACCTGGGGTCAGATCGATGGAGTGCTTGATGTGATAATGCAGAGGAACCCTTGCGGGGAGGTGAAGATGTCCTTGTACTCCTCCACAACCTTGTCCATCTGTAGTTGTTGTGCAGAGGGGCCCTGTCTGGAGGCCGTGGCCACTATCTTCTTCTTTCCTTTAGGGCGTATCATCAGGAAAACAAATTTCTTGGTTTTGGAAATGAGCTTACTTTATTATTTTGTAGTGATCAAAGAGATGGTGGTAGGTGGTGCTATCTCCGGTATCCTGTACAACTTATTTCCCAATGTAATAATAACGGCATGGGGCCTTGATTCAAACACAACATGTCGCTTCCATAAGTATGGTTGTCCTAATAATACATCACAAACATCAATGGCAGCAATGTCACACAATACCTCATCTGTGAAGGGCTTGATGTTGTATTGAAGGCAACAATGTTGGCTCACGTAATGGTCCCGTCCTTGGTGAAGCCACCCGATGGTGTACACTTGTGGATGTGTTGTGGTCAGTAAGCCTAGCTACTTCATGACCTCTGCCAAAATGAGGTTCTTTTGGCTCTCACTATAGACAATGAACTGTAGTGGGGATCCCTTTACCCACATCTGGGAGTGGAAGAGACACTCCTCCTCCATTGGATCTTTGGGTTCATTTTTCTGGATATTGGCAGTAGCAACAATGGCGTTGGGATCCGCATCAACGATCTGCTTCTCTTTGTCATTACCCTTGTCAGGTTCTGACTCAGAGTCTGAACATGCATCTAATTCTGAACCCTTTAGCTCCGCCACCAGTGACTGCTTGGCCTAACACTCACTTGTATTATGATTGGAGCTCTTATGGAACTCACACCATTTTCCCGTGTCCTTTTTCGGCTTCACAGCGCTGTTCTTTGCTTGCAGCTTCGGCAGGTTGTCTTGGGCTGCCTCACCTTGGTTTTGTCCTTTGTTTTGTGGTATAGGGGCACCTTTCCCTTGCGTTGGATTCGCAGATCAAAATTCTCGCTTATTTTGTTTAAACTTCTGCTCGACCTTAACAACATATTGGTATGTTGTGCCGAGTGAGGAGATGTTCAACAATTGTGTTTCTTCCTGGATGTACCTATGAAGGTAGCCATGGTATTTGAGTATCAAATGTTGCTCCAAATCTTTGATACCCAAATTTGTGCGAAGGGTATGGAAAACATTGGTGAACTCTGGTATGTCCTAGTCCCTTCCCTGTCGCAGCATGGTCCACTTTATATATTCATCCTCATAGCTTCCGAAAGGGTAGTACTGCTCCTTGATGACATCCCAGAATGAATTTCAAGTGGGTGCAGCTGAAAATAGTGAGTCGGTACTTTCATCCTTCTGATCGCAGTAGGGTTCCCACCATTCCTTGATGTGGGGGGCTACTTTGAGAAGAGCGAAAACAATCTTTTCCCGACTCGAAAATTCATGAACAGAAAAATAACCGTCTAGCAGATTTAACCATTTATCTATAGCATCTGTGTCTATCTAACCCTCGAATATGGGGATTTCGAAATTAACTTGTACCTTAAAGGGTATGGCGTTTCCAGAGTAGCTGTTGGAAGCCGATGCGTTGCTTCTGGGTAGCCGCTAAACGATCTGGGCAAAGCTGTCCATCATTGTGTTCCGTTGTCGCTCAAGAGCTTCTTTGAGCAAGATTTTGATAGGATCTCCTGCCCCCTCATCTTTCTTCTAATCCACCATGGGAGGTCGTCGGGATTTGCGAGGCTCGTATTTAAAAGGTTCGACCAGTTCAAGCCCTAACTCCTTATATTCCGCCCTCGTTGGGGACATGCAAGGAAAAACATAGAAAAAGAAGACCGATATGATACCATTGATCCAAACTTAGACACGAACGCAAAAAATTACAGAGATAACCATAAACACAGATATGCAGTGGAAATAATACTTCATTTCATTAATGTAAAATATTGAAATATGCTTACAAACATTAATGGAAATAAACCAGCTAGGGCGATGGTAGCTTATCTCTGAGAAGAGATGTAGTGGCTACATGCCTCTGAACTGTGTTACAATGAGGCTTGAAGGCCTATTTATTGTTTAGAAGTAATGGAAAACCCTTCACATTCCAAAACCTAACCCTAAAACATGAAACGCCAAACTATGGGTCCCATTTGGGTAAATTGGTACATCAACTTCCCAGGGTCATAACTTTGGCATACGATCTTCGTCTGACACGTACAATAGCTCATTAGAAATATCTATCCAAGCACTACCACTTTGAAAAGGGAAATATTGGGCCATGGCCCCATTTTTCCCCCAGATTTCCCAAAAAAACGTCATTTAGGGCCTCAAAATAGCTCCGGAAGTTCAGGACCCGAAAAACTGCTAAAAATAGTAAATTGTGCTACAATTAAGGAAATTGAAAATGCTGAGAGAAACAATGGTGGGGGTTCACGTGGACATGGCAGGTGGCCACCAAGATCCAGCTGGATCATAGTTGAAGAATATTGGACTGATGGATGCTTCCCTCTCTAAATGCGACTTTTATTACCCTTATCCCCAAAGAAGAGCAATCTCTAACTCTAGAAAAATTTAGGCCTATTTATCTCTGTAATGTCATTTAAAAAATCATATCTAAAGCTATTGCCTCTCACTTGAAGCCGTTGCTACCTACGCTCATCTCGCTAGAGCAATCGGGATATGTGGAAGGGTAGAAAATCACAGATGGCAACATTCTCACCCATGAGATCATACTCTCCCTGAAGCAGCTCAAAAAAGAAGGCATGATCCTTAAAATTGACCTTTAAAAATATTTCGATAAATTAAGTTGGACTTACATTCAAAAGATGTTGATAGCCTTTGGATTCTCCCCTCCTTGGGTTAGATGGGTTATGAGTCTTATATCCTCCACTTTTTTCTCCATTCTGGTCAATGGAAAACCTTCCACCCCCTTTCATCCCTCTAGAGGCATCTGACAAGGAGATCCTCTTTCCCCCTTTCTATTTGTTTTAATGGGCCTCTTGAACCAAGGGACGGCCAAATAGCATTTTATCGTCCAAAAAATTGTTGGTAGGTAAAATCAGGGGTATTGGCGAAGGAAAAACCTCTCAGTTGCTGGGATTGAAGAGCATATTTGATACTTCATCCAAGCCTTCCAGAATTAATAATTCTAAATCCCAAATCTTTTTCTTTCATACCCCTTCCATCACTCAATCTTCTATAGCACGCATTTTTGGATTCTCGATTGCCTCTCTCTCCTCTAAATATTTGGGTGCACCCATGACTAACTCTGCATTAAAGCACTCTACCTAGTAATTGGTCCTAGAGAAATTGGAAGCTCACCTTTCCTCCTGAACTTATAGAGCCCTCAATATGGCCAGTTGTCTAGTATTAGTCAAATATATCTTGAAATCCATGCCTTTTCTCTTTTCTCTGTTTTGGTAGCACCAAAATGGGTGCTTAAGAAAATAAAAAAGATTCAACGATATTTTTTATGGGGATCCTTGGGACAAAATAGAAAACGGGCACTAGCCAAGTGGGCTATAGTTTGCCTTCCAAAAATTTCAGGGCGCACTGGGCTTCAAGATCCTCAACATGCCAATGCATTCACGGGAGCACGTTTATGGTGGAAATGGATTTTTGCTCTGCACACACCCTTGGCCATCCTCTGGACGGCCAAATATGCAAATAACCGACCAATAGATGAGTTAATTCGACTCATGGAAGTGGGAAAAGGTTCCTTAATTTGGAATGCGGCTAGTTAGCACAAAGCTATAATCCAAAAACATATTTTTTGGGAAATAAGGGATGGCAATAATGCACATTTTTTGGATGAATCATGGCAGTAGAGACCGATGCTGAGTGACTTGATTAGACCTCACCAAACAAATGAATGGGAAGAGCATCATATGGATAAAGTTA
Source organism: Pinus tabuliformis (assembly GCA_031772625.1). Lineage (NCBI taxonomy): Eukaryota > Viridiplantae > Streptophyta > Pinopsida > Pinales > Pinaceae > Pinus > Pinus tabuliformis. The sequence continues at coordinate 284,385,438 of CM062806.1, read as the reverse complement.
GCCAACATTGGACGCCTACTCTCAAGCAGGGATACAAATAATGGATAAGCACAACTCACATCATCAGGGAAGGAATAGAGGCTATTCAAAAGAATTTGGAGATAGAGCTTATCAATAGGAAAATTTGTGTTTCTGACAAGAAGGACATAATACGATGGGGTTATAATGCATGTGGAACTTTCACCGGTCAAGAGGCATACAAACTAAAACATGGCAATCAAACATCACGGATCCTCTGTGGGACAAAGTATGGTCCCCCACCATATAGCCAAAAATTTCTACTTTCCTTTGGTTGTTATGTCAAAACAAAATACTCACTTGGGACAATCTAATGAAAAGAAGTTTCCATAGGCCCTCCATATGCCCCAACTGTAAACAACAGGAAGAAACCATACTGCATCTCATGAACTCTTGCAATTTGGCAAATAGACTTTGGGAAAAAGAAAGTTTCAGATGCCAAAAAGAAGGAAGAATTAAAGAGGATATTACCAACACCATACATAGCTAGGCAATCAATCCATACAAGAGCAAACTATTAAACTCTTTATGGAAAATAATCCCAGGTCTTCTTATGTGGTCTATATGGAAAGAAAGGAATCGCCGCATCTTTAAAGATCAATCTACACCATTAGAAGTCCTATGGAATAGCTTTTGCAACAACCTTGAGGAAACATTCATTCTCCAAACTTGGAATGAAGAAGACTTTCCTTCCCTTCCATAGGAGAAAAATATATGGGCAAACTGGAACCTTCAAATGCACCAGGTACAGAAAAAACATAGGAAATCCTCTTTACATCACAATATCCCAAACAAATGGATCCCTCTGCCACATAATATGATCCAATTAAACTTCGATGGAGCCTCCAAAAGTAACCTAGGGAAAGCAGGCTATGGAGGAGCATTCAGGGATCACAAAGGCAAACCTCTTTTAATTTTCGTAGGCTTAATTGGATGGGATATGAACAATTCTACAGAGCTAGAAGGGTTGTGGCAAGGGCTTATTTTAGATCAATGACACAACTTCTTCCCCTTAATAATCGAAGGCAACTCTCAGATTCCTATTAATATGGTTAATCAGATCTTGTAGTGGACCTCGGCATACAAAGTGGTCAGCAGCTGGAGACTAGAAGAAATATTAGAGCTCATAGAACAATGGCTTACCACTAATAGAGCAGTCACTTTCAAACATATCAGAAGAGAAGGCAACAATGTGGCTAATCTCTTGGCAAATTTGGAGGTGGATAGTGAACAGACTCTACATACAGGTTTTCTCAACATGATCGCCATTGCTTCCTAGCTACAGGAATATAATGAACTGATACAAAGTGAAGAAGCACACATGGATGTGGATGATTATTATGAAATTAATGCAGATTAGATAGAAGGATGGTAGGCAGCCAGACCACATGGCCACCCACGTCCCCTTCCCTGCCAATTTATGGCAAGTTACAGTCGACTTGCAGGCACTATTACTCTGGTGCTCAAGTCAAGGAGTTCGCAACAGGCATAAGGCCATGGCTTCCACAAGATATAATTCAGCCACCCCTTTCCCGCTAAACTACTCTTGCCCCCCTCAAGTTGCGGAGCCGATCTCATGAACAGTTATTGGGTGGCGATGTTGGATTCTTAGTTGTGTTGATTTGGGGAATGGCTTCCATTTCTCTCAAACAACTCATTATGCACTGAATTCCACCTAGAACTCCTATGCTTCTCTTCTAAATAACTCCATCAACTCCAGAGTTAACTCTGGCTCCCCAATTGCAATCATTGAACACAACACTACAATTTTGGCCCCTCTCAATAGCCATCATTCAACCATGACGTGTATTCACCATCGAATGCATAGCAGAAGAGGTGGTAGTTGAGGTAGAAGCACTTGCCTCCCCTCGATGCCCAGCCCTGTACCAACTACTTCTTCCTCATCCCCTTCTACTAGTCATTCCAGAGGCCATTTCTATGGCAGATACCCTAACACTCACAGTCGCAGAGGCTAGGAATAAGCCCATGGCACCATATGATCGAATGCTGCTACCTAAATGGCCAATCTCCCCACCCCCCCTCACCCCTCTCACCAAATGACCTAATTTCGCTTCCATAGCACGTTGCATCGCCCTAATATCATAGCCACTGTCACTATGACCTTCAATGAGGAAATTAATCCGCAGGATGAGCATGATGCTCAGACCCATGACCTTGAACTAGAGAAAAGGAATAGCAATGAGTAGCAGAAGAACAAGGATGGCCGTGAACCAGAGAAAAGAAATAGTAGCAAGCAATAGATGAAAGAGAAAACAAGAAAGGTTAGTCTTGAAAACATTTTGCATGCAGGGGAGCTAGCTGGAGGCAAGAATAAAATCGAAGGAAGCTCGGGTAGCACAGAGGAAGTTGGTGGCATCCCAGGCAAGCATGCAGTGGAGGGCAACTCAGCAGGCACACAAGCAATCGGTGGCCTCTTACGTGGCACGCCAGCAGAGGATGATGACTGGTATGAGTACGTGTGTCACATTGTGGAAGAGCCTCCACTAGATCAACCTAGGGGGTCCATTCAGACTATTGAGCTAGTGTCCAGGTGTCCATTTAGACTGTTGTGTCATGGGTTTGCTTTCATGGAGTTTTTCTCTACTATTTTTTTTAAAACCATGTGGCTAGTTTTGATTGGTATTGATTTAGGACCCCTGTGTGGGCCTTTTTAAGTTCTGAGACCCCTGCGTGGACTTTTTACAATGGGTTCACTCGGATTGGTTTCCCCTCGATGGGAAGTCAAGTTTAGTCTTTTTGATTAATTTTGACATAACTCTATTTAGCATCTCAAAGGCCGGAGTCTCATTGTATTTTTATTTTTTCCTTTCTAAATAGAATATAATTACTTAGAAAAAAATTTCATGCCCTTGACTTGATTCATTTCATAGTGTACATGGCCTTTTCCACCATAATGTATACCTTTCATAGGCTTTCCTAGAGATATTACTAGGTGAAACCTTGCCTCTCTATATTCCCTCTCTGTCACTCTTTATCACCATATATTCTATCTATGATTTTCATAGCCTTCAAAGTCATGAATGCTCTATAGTATGAATGTCTTCATAGTCCCTTGTCTAATGATAGAGTCATTGACATATGCTAGTATGCCACCTGGGATATTACTTTTACCAACTTGGAATCTATCTTTGCAACTTAATACTCAAAGAAATTTGACTTGATCACAAGTCCTCTACTGTCATCATTTTTGTCAATATTCCTTGTGGAAAAATGGTTCCTATGTGCCATGGTGGTAGTTGTGTTGGACTACTACCTCGAAAATATAGAAAACCATTCCACCTCCTCTTCACAACCTTAAGCCCAATCTTAAGCTTGTAACTCCTTTACTTATTACTAGGAGACTATTCCAGAATTGGTTTGTTTGGAAATTGAACATGTGGAAGTTGATTTTCTATAGTAGGCAGTTTATCTTAGGCACCCATGTTGATAAATTTGCTCGAAAATGGATTCCTAATATAGGGACCTCCTCTCTAACTCATTATTCCCGATATATTCTAGTTGTAAATTCATATTGACAAAAAAATTTCCTTATGGGGTTCATATTCATAGAGAAAGCTCATGCCCAAAAAGAAATTTTAATATGTATTATAGAGTTGAAGGATAAAATTGACTAGATTGACCATAAGCTAACAATTATGTCTAGGAGATGAACCAAATCATCTTCTCCTCAGGTGAAAAAGGTAATCCACAATTCTAGATGCATAATTATCCTCCACAATAAGTGTCATGATCCACTACACTTTTTTTTATGCATTACGTGATATATTTTGTTCAACTATGTTGTAGTATGTGAAAGGATCGCATAATGAACATGTATATTACAATTCTTGTCTACAAGATGCTATGATTCGGTATTTGTTAGTGTGAAAATTCTTGGAAGGTGTACCAAAAATCCTCACTTAAGTCACTAGGTGACAAGTTACCCTAAAAACAATTTGATGGTTGTTGTCTATCTAGATCTACAAAACAAATGTAAAAACCTGCAGAAAAAAGTGTAAATAACCTAGAATAGAAGGCAACGATATATAAGCCAATGTAACAACCCAATCAGAAAGAATTTTTTAAATGTAAAATAATTTTATTGATAGCACCCATGAAGGAAATATAAAAAGGTGTCTACAAGTTCCCCTCTGTTGGATGGGTCATTTGATATCCTTGATGATTCAGAAGTTGGTTCTCTCTCTCTCTTAATGTGTGAAAAACTAATGTAAAAATGGAGAACTCAAATGAGAGCTCAAGAAAAATGACGATAATGTTGACAAAGATAATGATCATAGTCATGAATGGATGAAAAATTGTCCTTGTATAGAAAAGTATGGAGTTAATCTAAAAAACAGAGAATAATAAAATATTATTGACGAAAGTGAGATCTAACTACTTTGGAATACTTTATTATATTTATTGGAGAGGGAAAATGTATTTAAAATGGTTAAATATCTTTATTTATAAATAATTAACAAATAAAATGATTTATTGATTATTTCACGAGAAACAAGAAATGTGTGAAATCAAAATAACTATTAAATAGTGATTTAATAATTATTCTAGTAACATAAATAAGGAAATTCAAAGAAATAATGATTTATTTAAATATTTCTAAGGGATTTAGTCAAATATGACAAGGAATAACTATTAAATAATGATTTAGTAATTATTCCTAGAGAAAGTTAAATAAATAATGCTTTATCAAATTATTCTCATGGAGTTTTTTAATTTAAATCAGAAAATAATTTAATAATAGTTTACTAAATTATTTTTGATAGTGAAAATGATTTTACTATGCTAAAATTAAATCTACATGGTGCATTTTGATCCACCTAGTTAGAAATGGCAAGGTGATCCTTTTTTGGTAATAACAGATTTTCCCCACATGTATCAGTGTTAGGAGAAAATATTATGACCAAATTACGTTGTATGTTACACTTCCAATAGATGCCAAAAGGGGAGTCAGAGAGAGAGAGAGAGATCTGAAGAAAGTCAAGGATGGAAAAATGATGGAGGGGGCGAGACCTAAAATACTAATAGAAGTCTCTTATGTGGTAGTCCATGATATCAAATGACACAGGGGAGGCATACCTATGTTCACTGCGATAACCGTGTACACATAATAAATATGAGCCCAACAATGTGGGACTGAGTACATGATACATAATATATGATACACTAGCTTTAATGTGTTAGAAAATAATACAACGGATCCCATATACATAATGCGCCTGGAAAAGACATAGGTCAAGACTGAATAAAATAAAATCTGAGTACATGAGATATAATGCCCCTAAAACTTACATGCAGAGGGGGGGATCACAACTAAAGAAGCCATTTTAAATAGGAAAGGGCTCTAAAGATCTCAATGGATCATTTGAAGGATACATGCATGTTGTGGTTGTTGCAAGTGATGGAAAATGAACCCATCAAATCTGTGGAACTGCATCTGAGGCTAGATCAACAGAGTTGGTCATTTGGGCATGTGGGGGGCTATCTTAAGGGTCACTCCCTTATGAGGTTTGGAACATCTCACATGGACCCTAGAATCACTGAGACAATCGTCTGGATCACCAAACCATCAAATGTACAAATCTCAATCATGCGAGGAGTTGATGTCGAGCACATGAGAAAAAGCCAAGTCAAAGGGAAATAATGAGTCCCTTTTCTTGATCTAAGATACCAAAAAAATATGGAAGATGAAACCAAGGTACATTGCGCTCTAGATTACTCTTATGTAATAAATGTGTTGAGGTTGATAGAAGAGATCCCACTACAGTTGAGGCAATGAGGAATCCTCAGCAAAGGGGTGAGGGAACATGGCAGAGTGACTAAGGGACTGACACCAGGGATGATGATAGAAGTTAATATGATGGATGGCGTACTTATGGTTCGTCAAATGGAGCTACGGTATGGTCGCAATGGGCGACGAAAAAACTAGGGTTTTTCTTATAAAAGCACTTTTTTCCTCCAAATCAAATTCATTTTCATAATGAGATGTGGAGAATTGGGAGAGGAGGAGAAGGACCTAAATATTGTGAAAATGGTATCAGGAATAACAACCATCAAAATTTTTATCTACGACTTTTAGGTAGGTGGCCTTACTTGTTTAGAGATGGCCTTAATGCTTCTTGGAAGGATGGTTCCTGGTGAAGAATCAAGGGAAGAGGAAAACAAGAATGAATTACTAGAGAAGGTCTAGGATCATCTTGCCAATGAAGTCATACATGGGGACCAAGTGGTAAGTGTGGAATCACATAAAGTAGATCATCTGAAGATATGGTATCAAGTATTTACAATATGTGATGTATATATGGCTTGTCGGAGAGGTCCGTAGGAAAAAATGTCCAAGGAAAGGGAGGATAATCGACCATGCCTAGATCATTGGGTCTAGGCTAACACTTAAGTTGAACATGTGAGAATGTTGCTAAGGGGCGAACTGTTATGAAAACATCTCAAGAAAAGATAGAAAATATAGATCAAGGCCTTATAATTCAGCCTCTTCTAGGGGGCAACCTCCTTTACATTACATAAATGAACAATTCTTCGATGATACAAATGAAAAAACCTCCTTTATATATATAGGAGTCTAAGGAGTCACAATATAATCCAGCCGACCTAACAGTAATAATATAAAGCCACAAAAATAATAAGAGAGGGATTCTATGGGGCATAGTAGTAACAATATGGGAGTAATAGGGGCACAACAATATTAATAAGGGGTATAACTACAATAGTAATGGGGTAATCACTAGTATTATAGGGACCCAACATGCACCTCTCCTTCAAAAAAGTGTTTTCCTGAATGCTTGAGTAGTTCTGGATACTTCTACATAAAATTCTCATCCTCCCATGTGGAATCTTCAGTGGATAAGTTCTTCCACTTGATAAGATACTCTGAAATTGAACGATTTCGTAGTTGTCGAGTTCGTGTTTCTGTGACTGCTTCCGGTTCCAATATAATTTTTCCTTCCTCGTCAAGTTTTGGCAATATTGTTTAAACTGGGAGCTTGTTTCCTATAACCCTCTTTAAACATGAAACATGGAAAATTGGGTGCAATCAAGAAGCTGCAGGAAACTCCAATTTGTATGCCATAGTACCAATCTTTTGCAACACCTTGTACAAACCATAATACTTTTGTGATAATTTATTATCCTTCTTAGCTTGCTTGAGGGACATTTGCTTATATGGTTGAAGCCGTAGGAATACCCAATCACCTACATCAAAACTTCTTTCACTGCGATGTTGATCTGCCTGTTGTTTCATTCTATTCTGTGCCAACATGAGGTTATCCTTTAAGAGTTGGAGGACTTGTTGTTGATTTTCGATGTGATGTTCCACTGCCTGAACCTTAGAATTTTCTCTTAAATATGATGTGATGGATGGTGGTTGATACCCATAAAGTGCCATAAATGGGGTCATTTTTTTGCTGTATGGAAGGAAGTGTTATACCACCATTCAGCCAGAGGCAACCCTTTGACCCATTGTGTCAGTTTATCAGATAAAAAGCAACGAAGATATCCTTGCAAACATTTGTTTACTATCTTAGTTTGCCCATCAGATTGAGGATGATAAGATGAGCTATGAGCTAACTGAGTACCAAGATAAGAAAATAATTTGGTCCAAAAATTTCCAGTGAAAATGGGATCTCTATCACTTACAATAATCTTTGGGTTTCCATGTAGCTTTTGAATTGTTTCCATAAATGCAGTAGAAATTGTACTGGCTTTAAATGGATGTGATAATGCAAAAAAGTGTTCATACTTGGTAAGTCTGTCAACTACCACCATGATGACACTCTTTCCCTCAGGCTTGGGTAAACATGTGATAAAATCCATTGAAACCTCCTCCCAAAGTTGGCTTGGAATGGATAAAGGTTGTAATAGACCTGGTGTCTTAATTGTTTCAACTTTATTTTTCTGGCAAACCAAACATTCCGCCACAAACTTTTGAATATCTAATTTAAGGCCATCCCAAAAAAATTCCTTCTTAACCCTGTGGTAAGTTTTTAAAAATTTTGAGTGCCCTCCTAAGGGAGAAGTGTGCAATTCCACAAGAATCTTTTGTTTTAGCTGGGAATTCTTACAAAGGTATAAGCGATCTTTGTGCCATAACGAATCATTTTTCCAACTAAATGTATTAGAAATACTACAATCTTGTTGTAACTTTTGAATAAGTGCCCACACTTCTTCGTCATTCTTCCATTGCTTCATTTATCCAATTTGGTTGGATAATAGAAATGGCGCACAATAATGCTTCCACATCCTCATCCTTTATTGAGAGTGCATCTGCCACCACATTTTGCTTCCCTTTTTTGTAGATGATTTCAAAGTCATAACCCAACATCTTTGTGACCCACTTTTGTTGCTCTTCAGAGGATAATCTTTGTTCTAAAAAGTATTTAAGGCTATCATGATCCGTTTTTACCTTGAAGTGTCTTCCCATTAGGTAGGGTCGCCATTTCTTAATTGCATGGAGTATTTCCAACATTTCCTTGTCGTAAATAGCTTTTCTTAAAAACTTTCCCTTGATTGGACGACTTTCAAAAGCAACGAGTCTTTCATCTTGCATTAGAACAACACCAATTCCATTTCCTGAAGCATCACATTCCACAATAAAGGTTTTCGTTAAGTCTAGTGTAGCTAAGACTGGTGCTTGGTACATTGCCTCTTTAAGATGTTCAAATGCCTTTGTTGCTTCTAGAGTCCATGAAAATGCATCTTTCTTCAATAATGTTGTTAGAGGTGCTGCTATTCTCCCATAATTCTTAACAAACTTGCCATAATACCCTGTCAACTCGAAAAATCCTCGCAGACGCTTTATGGATGTGGGGATTTTCCATTCCTTAATGGCTTTAATTTTGTTAAGGTCTACCTTAACTCCTTCATGAGATACGATATGACCCAAATATTACACTTCCTGGACTCCAAAGAAACATTTGGATGTTTTTGCATATAATTGTTTCTCTTTCAATAGTTGTAGCACCCTATCAACATGTTCAACATGATCCTTCCAAGACTTGTTGTAGATTAGTATATCATCAAAAAATACTAACACAAATTTCCTAAGGAATGGTTTGAAAATTGAATTCATCAAACCTTGAAATGTTGAAGGTGCATTGGTAAGGCCAAAAGGCATGACCAAAAATTCATAATGACCCTAATGAGTTCTAAATGTTGTTTCCAGAATGTCTTCAATCTTCATTCTGATTTGATGATATCCTGAACAAAGATCCAACTTGGTGAAGTAAATTGATCCATGCAATTCATCCAGTAATTCATCAATGACAGGAATGGGGAACTTATCTTTAATAGTGAGCTTGTTGAGCTCCCTCTAATCTGGACACATGCGCCATGATCCATCCTTCTTGTGCACTGATACTACTGGAGCAAAGAAAGAACTTTGACTCGGTTGAATTATACCAGCCTCGAGCATTTCTGCAGCCATACGTTCAATTTCACTCTTTTGGACATAGGGATATCTGTACGGCTTGATGTTTGGAGGAACACTTCCTGGAATCAGATGAATAGCATGATCATGATCACGCATAGGTGGGAGACCTTTGGGAGTCTCAAATACCTTGGAATGATTGTCCAAGACTTTTTGGAGATCTGGAGAAATAGATGATTCCGATGTGGAAACATCTAGCGAGCATAATTGTGCAATTACACCTCTTTGCTCCTTTTTAAGAAGCTTTGTCATACCATTAGAGCTGATTATCTTTCCTGGTTTCCCTGCAATACCCCTTAATTCAACATCCTTTCCTTTTGCAGAAAATTTCATGAAAAGTTCTTGACAATTAAAGGCTATTGTACCCAGGGATTGTAGCCATTGGACTCCTAGTACAACATCAACACCTCCCATTGGAATAGAAAGCATTGAGCTAGTCAATACATATTCTCCCATGGATAGCTTGATATTATGGCACTTTCCAGAGCAATTTATTGTTCCTCCATTTGCAATAATCACTTGACACTATGGTGCTGGATATAGGAAGCAATTCAATTCTTTTGCTACCTTACAATGAATAAAATTGTGGGTGCTTCCTGAATCAATCAAAACTATTACCTTTTTCTTCTTGATTTTTCCTTCTATCTTGATAGTTTGAAGAGTGGTAATTCTCGCCAATGCATTAGAAGATATGGTCGGATTTATTTATTCTTCATCTAGGCTTTTTTCTTGGAGTATATCCTCTTCTTTTGACCTTTCTTGCTCCTTTTCTTCTTCCTCTTCACAATCTATGTAGAATAATTTCTTCTCAGCACACTTATGACCTTTAGTGTATTTGCTATCACAACTGTAACAAAGCCCTTTTTCTCTCTTTTCTTCCAACTGTTGTGGTGTCAAGCTTATAGGTTTTGGAAGACTAGGGGCAACAACTCTTCCGTCTTTATAGTTGAGCGGTATGCTTCTTGGTTGCCATAATTTTGCTTTCCATTTTTCTTACTAACCTGAATGCCTTCTCTAATGAATCAGGTTCCCAAAGGCGAACATCATGTTGGATATTATCCTTTAAAGACCCTATGAACACATCAATCCTATGCTCCTCTAGAATATCTTTTACCCTTATGTTCAATTTTTGGAACTCCTCAATGTGCTCCATTATTGAACCCTTTTGTTTGAGACTTATCAATTGGCTAAAAAAGGTGTTGCTTTTTGTATCCTCATAATGTGCTACCAATTCTTCCGTAAAAATTGCCCACGTGATAAATTATTTACGAGAGCAAAGCCATTGATACCATACAAACTGATTTGGTTCCAAATATAAAGTTGCCATACGTACCTTTTATGTGTTTTTCACATTATTGAGATCAAAGAATTTCTCCATTTGTAATATCCATGTGGCAAGATCCTTGCCATCAAACTTCCTCATATTGATTTTTGGAATATGGTGAGTCTTCAATCCAACATTAGCATCTATGGAATCATGATTAACATTTTTTTTATTCTCATCATGAGTTTCCTTTAGTACCCTTTCACCCTTAGTACCCATTTCTTGTATCAACTTATTCACATTTATCTTCAATTCGTCCATGTCTATCTTCAAATCTATCTTCAAATCATCCATCTTAGCTTCCACGCCAATCATCTTAGCTTCTATGCCTTTCTTTAAACCATCCATCTTAGCTTCCACGTCAATCATCTTAGCTTCTATGCCTTTCTTTAAACCATCCATCTTAGCTTCTACACCTTTCTTTAAACCATCCATCTCAGATTCTGTTCCTTTTTGTGTAAGGGACAGTTGTTGCACTTGGTCTTGTAATTTTGATATATCATGTTGCATTTCTTCCTCTTCTTCATGAGTCATGCTAGAGCTTTCAGGTTCCTTACCAGGTGTTTGCATTTTCTTTCGGGGCATAAATTAACAATAATAATGCTCTACTATTCCCTTTGAATTCCTTCAAAATAAATTTTCAAACCAAGCTTAAGCAAAAATATAAGAAAATCTACACACCTTTTTTCACTTTGTAGGAGCTCGATATTGCCTTTGATGTATCTCTGTAACTTCCAATCATCTAGTTTTGAATTTGTGAGTTGTAGTAGCCCTTTGTTTCCTCTTTCCAATGCCACAAATCTTACCCAAATTGGATTCTCCAAGGAAGAGTTATGCGAAATCTCCCACAGTGACTTGATTATAGACTAGTTCAGTAGAGCGAACTTGTACGACGGGCCACGAGTCACTTTTTCGACCTTTGGATCTAAAAAATGCACACAAGAAACTATAGTCTGTACTCTTTCTGTACCTTCTTATGAAATTTCAATCTGATCCCCAGAGAGAAATTTATGTCAATTTTCCCCAGGTCACCTGTTTGGAATGTAATTCAGGAGTCTGCAAAAAGACCAACTTCCTCAGATCATAACTACGCCAATATAGCGCGAAAAGCTATGAAATTCAAAACCAAGGTTCAGAGCGAATTCTTCTCAAATGGTTTTTTTTACGACTTCTGAAACGTCCCAGAAAAACGTTATAGTGAAAATTCCACGATGACCTTTTTGGAGCAGCGAAACCCTAGAATCCAAGGCTCTGATACCAAATGTTATGAAACCAACTCAAGAAAAGATAGAAAATATAGATCAATGCCTTATTATTCGGCCTCTTCGAGGGGAAACCTCCTTTACATCACATAAATGAACAATTCTTTGATGATACAAATGAAAAAACCTCCTTTCTATATATAGGAGACTAAGGAGTCACAATATAATCCAGCCGACCTAACAATAATAATATAAAGCCACATAAATAATAATAGAGGGATTCTATGAGGCATAGTAGTAACAATATGGGGGTAATAGGGGCACAAAAATATTAATAAGGGGTATAACTACAATAGTAATGGGGTAATCACTAATATTATAGGGACCCAACACGAACCATCAGCCCCCAAGCATGGAATACTACCCCCCAGCATATGTGATGGAGGGGACTCATCTCGTAGGAAAATGTGGGAATCATTCCCCATAGTAGGAGGAGTTTGTAGAGTGCGAAAAGTGTGGCAAGTTCTAAAATAAAGGATAAAAGCATCACAACACAACTAACATAAGATCCTCCAAAGGATGATAAGGAGATGTAGGGGCATATGTGCCCCTCAGTGATGCTATGGGCATACTAGATGTATTTAGAGTAGTGGGCTCGAAACACATTTTGATGATGTGGTTGAATGTTTGTTTATGGTTTTCTTCTTGTGGAAAGAGTGGATACATATAATTAGAGAAAAGAAATCGTGGATTACAAATCTCATTTGGCACTCTATATATGAATCAAACGGACTAATTTCTGGGTTCGCATACATGGTTTCATCATACCAAGGAATGGTTTATGATATAATGAACTGACGCTCACCTAAAAAACATGGTGGTTGAACAAAAACAATGTCTAATGGATTGGGTTGTTGAGGTAAGATGGAGGGATGAGTAAATGGATCATCCCAAGAGTGTTCTAAAGTGATATGAGACTCTATATTTTCTTCTAAATGTGGAAGAATAATGGTACTAGAGTTGACACTACCAGATGAAGTAGCAGGGTTGGGGAGAATTTCTTCTCCTAGACTCTAAAATATGATGTCGCCTTACCAAAACATTGAGTGGCAACATAATGGCCAGAAAGTGTATGGGGTTCGAATTCATGTGTTAAAAGTAAGGGGTTATTGAACCAATCGACTTCACCACGGATGAAGTCTTTAGGCACCATAGCATATTGGTCATGGTATGCTGTGGAAGGGAGTGCACGCGATGATTCATATCGTCCCAAGGGTAATTATTGGTGGTCATGGCTTCCATGATGTCTTCATCATAATGGAATATGGGAGGACTAGAGGAAGAAAGACCAAATTACGAGGAGAGATACCTTAAGCATATTCATGACAAACTAGGTTCACATATGCAACATTAAGGCTGGGAGACATATGACTAATAGATGAGACATCCATCTATGTTGAGACCAGCGAGTCTGTTGAATAAGGTTCAACAAAATCATGAGAGGAGACATCTAGGGAGTTTCTGGGGAGTGATCTCATGCATGATGATAGGAAGAGAATAGGAGCAGAATTATCCGTCATCTCGATATCATTGGGAGGGATCATAATGGTTATTTCAGAGACCTCCTGATCTGGAGGGGTTGTAGGACTTGAATCCGCAGGTAAAGGGGAAGTGGACTCATAACGAATGTCCTCTATTTCGAAAAGTACTTGAAGTGTATCGTGAAAATATTCGAGATGGGGGCAGTGATGGGAATAGTGGCCATAGTTATCACACAAGGCACAAAGGTGGTTTCATAATGATCATATCCTCTTAGATGATTTAGGAAAGGTTATATGGACCCTTAGGATGTTGGAATAAGGAAAGGCATAAATGGAAACCTATTTAATGTGAGCGAGTTCAAGACAGTTATTGGTGGCATGAACGACAACATCACAAAAAGCACAGGGAGGAAGAGGATTTTATAGATTAGGAGTAGTTGGAGTTGTTGGGGGTGTCTTTTCTTAGTTTCCGTTCTTTCAGGCTTTACCCTCATCGCTAGATGATTCCGCAATAGGAGTAGGCTCCTGTTGAGGTTGTTGTAGAATTGAAGCAAAGGCAGGGGTAAAAATAGGTAGGTGGACTCGGGTCAAAGAAAGTGTAAGTTTTCAATTAATTAGGGGGATTGTTTGCAAGGGAATCTATATACTATATTGGGATCCCTAAGGTAATATTGGGTAGACCCAATGTAGCCATGACGAGTGTAGAATAAACTCCAGGAGGTGGAAAAAAAAAGGTATATGACCAAAAGGGTAATTGCATGGAGGAACAAATACTAAATGGTTAGGGTTGGGGGAATGGTTCCGATTGGAAAAGGATTAGGATGGACACTAGCAGAAGGAGGTAGTCCTTGAGTAGTTGAACCGATAGGCGGAGTAGAGTGATGCACAACAGGTTGTGGGGGTGCACTCTGCTGTGAGGGCATACCAAACCATTTCTGGGTGACCTGTAATGCTTGGAGCATGCAAATACTCGATGAGCTAGGCTCAATAGGAGTAGTCGGTGGGCCATAGTAAGCACCAAGTAAAGAGGAATCTTTATAGACTCCAAGAGATACATATGAGATAGTATTATTGTCAACCATGGAATAAATGTTGGATTGAGGTAAAGTCTGGGATTTTGGATCATAATACATCAACTGATCAATTGTGATGATCTTTCCATTGTGAGGAAAGCACATTCTACAGTGAATCAAAGATGCGAAGATTGACATGGCATAAGTATAACTATGACCAAAAAGGATGACATAGTCTAAGGGAGCATCGATGACTTCAATGTCAATATAGATGGTCTTGCCGACAACTATGAATAGGAAGTTGTGATTTAAGACAAGGGCCTATGAAGGATGACCATCCGATGCATGTAGAGTGGTGGTGGCTGGAGATAGGTCAAGGCAGCCAACTTGCTTCCAAACCTGGTGGCCATCACACTAGTGGATGCACCCTCATCAATGATACACTGCTAAATAGTGGTGTTTTGAATAGAGACTGGAATTTGGAAAGAAACATTTTAAGGTAAGGGAGGATTTTCCAACATGTAAACATGAAATATGATCATCTAATCATCTTGGGGGTCCATGATGCCTAGAAGAGATAGAAGATATTTTTGTTGTGATGGGCACGGCTAGAGGACTTCAAGCATTAACATGACAGTAGGGGACTGCACCAAGTCATCTACTATGCTATATGTATAGGAGGCTTTAGTAGAAGTAGTATTTTGACATAACAAACATTTGGGGTCTTGGTTATGAACTCAAATTTTGGTTGAGGGACCTATAGAGTATCGTTGGGTGATGATAGAGGTTCAATTCACACTCTGGGTTGGGACTCAGTCGTGAACTTTACAGGTGGCTTGTCATACTAACATGATCGAGTCTAGAGGTTGAAGTTCTTGGCATTTACCTCTTCAGAATTCATCAGGAGAATCTAATAATCATGATGTCCAGATGGTGGATATGATTGAGTGACTTGACCTTGCGGAGGTTGGGAAACTATATACCCTTGGTAAGGAAAAGGGTTGGTAAGAACGCCTATTTGAGATGAAGCACGAGGGGGAGGAGGAGTGGTAAGCTACGATCATCAGGAAGTTGCTTGATATTCCCATGCTTTTCTCATCTGAGGTAATATAGGACACTGATGGGTATAATGACCATAGAATCCACAACAAGCATAATGTTTGTTCATACGAATACCTTTGTTTTTCTTAGGTTGACCACCTTGTTGCTGGGTTGTGGGATTAGGTTGAGGACCCTAGTTTCATAGATTACCTTGGGGTTGTTGGTTCCCATTACCCTTCCCCTTGTTCTATTTCTTGGGGTTCATGGGATTGGGTCCACATTGTCGAGCGTATTCTTATCCTTGTGGAGGAGGTGGTTTTTGCGGCAAATGGGGAGTAGGCATGAGGGGTTGGGGTGTTGGTGCCTCAGGGCCTGGAGTGCTAGGTTATGCATAGAGATATTATGAATATGAGGCAACATTAGTATAAGAAATTGGTGCAATATATGGTCCTAGCATCAGTTGATGTAGACAAAGATATGCATATTGTGTACTAGGACCTGGGTAAGGATTTCCCTAAGGAGGATTGGGGGAGGGATAATTATACATGGAACTGGTCCATTATTGAGGTTTACCATAAATTATCTGAGGTGGCGCATATGGCTAAGGGTGTGAAAGGGTTCCAAATATTCCATCTGTGGTATGAGATACCCTAATGCATTAGTAGCACCAGGCTATGGAAGATTAGGGATGACACTGTAAACATAACCTGACTAGGCATAAATCAGATCACATATGAGAACTATTTGGAGTGCCTATTCCTCAGACTGAGGGAACTGAGAAGTGACAAATTTTTCAATGGGCACCAACAATGATATAAGAAACCAATCCATATAAAGTCAATCTTCAAAGCCAGGAGTTGTACAAATACTCCCCCTTCTATGCCATTCTTGAACATGGTGGAAAGGTGGAGGGTAAAAGTTTGACGAAATGAATTCAAATGTTTGGTACCAATATCATAACGGAGAGGGAAATGGAATTAAGAAAGAAAGGTTGTGGAAAGATTCACTAAAGTGGAATGGGTTTCTCTTAACTGGTCTACATACCACTTAACAGTAGCTCCAATAAGTGTGCATTGGAACAACCAAAGATAAATGGAGTCTTTAGTAATAGAATTGGACGAACACCACATATGGAAGGAGAAAACATGATTAGTCTGGTCTTCTCCAAGATTACCTTCAAACTTCGAGATGTTTGAAGTGAGTTTAGTAAGAATTGTTGGCCATGCGGGATGGTGTAGAAGAGGATCATTGATAAGTTAGTTAAAATTTGGGAGACTTAAACTAGTGAGAAAAGGAAGTAAGGGAGTTGAAGTGAACACATCGGTGGGGGTTCCACTAGTGGGGTTACCCTGGTTAGCGCCTGCATTACTGTCCTAGGTTCTTGCACCTGCATTGGTGCCTGACATGATGGAAATATGCGGTTGAGAAGATTTAGAATCAGAGGATGAATAGGATGAATCAACAAAATTAGAATGAGAATGAGAATCTGAATGATGACTCGATGGAGGGCTAGGAGAATGAACTCAAAATCGATAGGGACGAGTAATATGGCGTAACAGGAACTGAGGGAAAAGTACTCGATTTCGACACAAAAGACACCTTCATAGTGATCTGGTATCTAGGCTAAAGGGTAACGATAGGAATAAAAGATTAACAAACAACAAGAAAACACCTAGTGGAGTTGTGCCAAGTGTACGCTAACTATTTTAATGATGTTCCTCTAATACAAGGAAAAAGCATCTTATCAAAGAAAAATACCTCTTGCCTATAAGTGATCAAAATCACCAAACAATCCTCGATCTACTATTTCATATGCCCTTCCAAAGAAATTCTTACTTGAAGGAATCTCATCCCCACAAGCAGAGTTGTCTAGAGATAGGTGGGGTAGAGGACCAACTGCTTCCCACAGCCAGTCCTATAAGGTGTTTTCCTAAGATTGGTCACTATGGTTACCTTCATCCCACATGGGTGGTAGAGTCTTGAGCTTTTTGGTAGTCAACCACCACACAAAATTCCCTGCCACTGGTTGGGTAGCCCCGAGGAGAACTACTTGCATGATGACCTAGCCTAACCCTCTCTGAATTGGGTTTCTGACACACTCTAGCTTTGAGGATGGGTTGGTGAAGGATTTTACACTCCCTAATATGTCAACTTTTATGTCTCGATTAAAAGTGACTGATGGGTGTTATTAGAAGGATATTGCACCAACCCTACACCTACACTACAAATATTGTTCATACTTGATGCCCAAGTGGGATTAATATATTTGTGCTAATTTATTAAGGTGTAGTCTTTGAAGTATTGGCTTGATTGTGTTAACCAAGCTCTAGTTTTCTTAAGTTGTGCGTGTGTAAAAATGATGTGTCAAGTGGATGAGTTAATCAAGCATGCTTCATGATGCCATATACTACTCAAAGCAAAATGTTGAAATACTGTAGATAAATATGAAAAATGACGGAAAAATAAACAGTGAATCAAGAAAACACAATGCCACCAACAAGGCCTACTAAATAGCTAAACACGAGAAGGGAAACAAGCTACTCAAAGACAGATAAAGAGGCCACAAAGGTCTAATGTCAAGCGACTAGGATCTAAAGGTCTTAATCTGTTGTAAATGGTGCAAACAAACAACAAAATACCAAAGGTGAAAAATGTTGCAAAGGAAAGGTATGAAGCTCTAAGATCTAGGATGCTCAAGGGGGAAATGGGAAGCACAAACTCTAAATGGAGAAAAGGTAAAATAAACCTATCCAATGGATTTGAAAAGTAATGGAACATATCTTAAAAATAGAGACTTGAAATGATGGAAATCCCAAATGCCTCACTCAGGAAATCTCTTCCTAACAATGTGGACGTGTAATCTAAAACCTAGGGGGATTTTTCCCTCCTCAAAGAGACAAATCAAGTGGATCCAGACCTAAGGGAGACTAACAAACAAGGAGGAATAACCCAAACCAAATGCAAACAAGACTCTTTGAAAATCTATAAAAAAATTGAAAACTTTTCTGGACAAATTCCAAAATGCAAGTACTAAACTGGAGTTGAGGAAAACATGGTTTTTGAACCAAAAATCATGCTTGCAACTCACTTATGGGGTTGAAAAGTGCACTTTGTTCCTAGGAGTCTCGGTCAGTAGATCTTGCACATATTTTGTCGTCATCTGCTCAGCTAGTACATGGGACCTCCAGAAAAGCCAAGAAACTGAACAATATCTAAAAATTTGACAAAATAGGGTTTAATACTATAAATAGAAATTGTGAGGCTTAAAGGCAGCTAAATAAACCCTAACATTTTTTAAACTTCAGTCACTCAAGAATGTTTTCATTACACCTACGGAATTGTGATTTGTTGGATGATAATTGTGTAGCTAAAGACCCCGTGGAGTCACCATTTGCTAGTTTGAAAATTCTTAGAAGGTATACCAAAAACCCTCACTTAAGTAACTAGGTGATAAGTGACCCTAACAACACCGTTGTCAATCTAGATCTGCAAAATAGATGGAGGAAGCTACAGAAAAAAGTGTAGATAACCTAGAACAGAAAGCAACGATATAGAAATGAATGTAGCAACCCAGTCGAAAAGAATTTTTTTATATGTAAAATAATTTTATTGATAGGACTTGTGAAGGAGATCTACTGAAGTGTTTGCAAGTTCCCCTCCATGGGATGGATCCTTTGATATCCTTTATGCTTCAAAAACTGGTTCTCTCTCTCTTTATGTGCTAAAAGCCCAAGCAAAGGTGGAGAACTCAAATGGGAGATCAAGAAAAATGACGATAATGTTGATGTTGATAATGATCATGGTCAAGAATGGATGAAAAACTGTCCTTATATAGAAAGGTATGGAGTTAATCTAAAAAATGGAGAATAATAAAATATTATTGACCAAATTTAGATCTAACTACTTTGGAATACTTTACTATAGTTAATGGAGAGGGAAAATGTATTTAAAATGATTAAATATCCTTGTTTATACATAATTAACAAATAAAATTATTTATTGATTATTTCATGAGAAACAAGAAAAGTGTGAAATCAAAATAATTATTAAATAGTGATTTAATAATTATTCTAATAACAGAAATAGAGAAATTAAAATAAATAATGATTTATCTAATTACTCACATGGAGTTATTTATTTAAATACGAAAATAATTTAATAAAAGTAATTTACTAAATTATTTTCCACAATGAAAATGATTTTACTATGGAAAAATTAAATTTACATGTTGTATTTCGATCCACTAGTTAAAAATAGATAGATTATCATTTTTTTTGATGATAACAATATTAATAACCTCAAACCTGTGCCTCTTCCTATTAATTTGGTTTCTCATTGAAAAAACTAGTAATAGACTACATTTCATTATATAATTTCCTTTTGAAGTAATACAAAGTGTCTAACCTTACAAAAACAAACCATAAAAAATCTCATTCTGAAAAGTACCAAACATATAAAACATTGAAGTAAACCATATATACTGACGAATAATAAAGAGAAACAATGTAAATTCACCCATAACAAATTTTCTTTTTTATTAAAGTACAATTTGTAGAATTCATTAAAATATATATATATATTCCATTAAAATGCATCTCTTTTAAGTATTGATTAATTAATTTAAAGTAGTTCTAATTAGAAATCAAAAGTTATGACCTATGTGTGTCCCAACATGCAGTAGCAAATGCCATTCATTTTATTTTGGAATTAATTGGAAAGTATGAATTTTGTAAAACATGGGGAAAAATTAAAAGATATATGGGTTTTACATGAAACTCAAGGAAATGAGGAAACATAAAGATATATCCATAGTTGTTAATTAATAATAGAGTTTATATAAATTAAGTGATTGGTAAAAATGATTTGATATTATTTAATAAAAAATATTAAAACACTTAATTTATTGTAGATATCATATTAAAATTAACCAAATTATAATTTTATTTTAGATTATTATTATTATTATTATTTATAAAAAATAATTAATATATAAATTTAATATATAAAAGAAAATACACTAAGATTGATTACCATGACTTTGTTACAGTAAGATTGGCCAATAACTTATGAATATAAAATGCCAATAAAAAACATAAGTCACTTTATATGAAACATGTTCATATGATCATTTTTTTAATTAATAAATTTAATAGAAAAAGAAAAAATGAAATAATTGTTTTGGAAATAATTTTCAACCTTTAATTTGTGTAGTATACATAGGGGGATAATATGGTGTACAAAGAGAGGTACCCAAGGGAATAATGTAATAATGGGATGGGCCATAGTAATAAATAAGGTGGTTAACCCGTATCATATAAGGGACCACAAGTAGTTAGCAATAATGTAATAAGCCCATGGTATTAGGTAGATGGTATTAAGGGAACAATGGTAATGGCCCATGGTATTATATGTATGAGGTCTATATAGATGCTAGAGACTCCCCATTGAGAGATGTGAAGGGATTATTGTATGAACAAGCATATGGCTTGTGGAGTGTTCTCCTCCCTTAAGGAGTGAATGTATGGTGTTTCCCTACCTTAACGGTTGAATTGATAAAGAAATATTTCTATATTCTTATTTCTTGGGTTTAATTGCATTGTCTTATATTTTCAGATCAAATCTATAACAAGTGGAATCAGAGTACTTTCTTCGGCAAAGAGGAGATTCTTTTTATTTTTATTTTTTGCGGGAATTTTGTTTGAGGTGGCGATTTTGCAGATCAGATTTGTATGTTTTGGTTCAAAATCTACAGAATCTAATTGTAGATCTAAGTTTTTGGTGAAAAAATACCCAATTTGAAAAAAAAAATTAGCCAAATCAGAGTTCGGATGAGGGAGATATTACTGATTTAAAATCAACTCTTTTTTCAGTAGGGTTACAAACATTTTTTGGGGCGACAAGTTTGCGAAGTAGATCTGTACATTTTGGTGAAAATTTTTCAAAATCTTATTTTAGATATGGATTTCTTGTGAAAAAATACCCATCTTAAAAAAAAAAATGAGTCGAATCGGAGTCCGGATGAGGGAGATATTACTGATTTAAAATCAGCTCTTTTTTCATAAACTGTTTTGTGACGATGGGACAGTTGGAGCGCGGATCTGAAATTATAGTGCCAATATCGAGATTTCTACTACATTTGAAGATGCAGAATGATTGTTCCATTTCCGAAAACAGGTCATAATAAGGATTCTAAGCAATATTGACGGAATTGTGGCCATTTCAAATTTTAGCCAAGTACGTGAATTTTTTTCCAAACCTTCTTCATCGCTTCTAGCAAGGAAATTTTTACAGGGAACAATAAGGGTCCTACTATTGATGAATTTATATAATATCACAAATCTCAACGGAAACAATTTTGGACAAGTCGCCTGCTATTCAATCTAAAAGATGAAACTGCTAAATGGTGGGACTCACTTGACAATTCAGTGGTGTGACTTCCTCATGAAAAACTAGAAGAACTTCTTTTAGAAAAATGGTCTCAAGCTAGAAAACAAGATAAGGAAAAACATATGGGGTTATTTCCTACTGTATATCCTTATTGTAGGTTCGTGGATTGATTCAAAAGGAGAAGATCATTGTGTCTATAAATCCTAGTTGCAAGAAAAATCTCATAAATGTCAATTTCGCAAAAAAATTACAAGTGCCAGTGAAACACATGGAGCACACAAAGGTTAATAGTGATCAAGTGCAAGTTTATAAAGATTTGAATATTTCTATGGAAAAGTATGTATTGGATTCTGATTTTTATGCTTTAGATATGGATAACATGGATATTTTTTTAGGATATCCTTGGATGGAATCTGTGGGTACTATCAATATTAATGTGTAGAAGAAATTCTTGAATATCTAGTATAAAAAGAAAAAAATTACATTGCAAGATATTTCTATTAAGAGCCAAATAGGGACTATGGAGGCAGAAGAACAAAGCTCTAATAACACTTACGCATCAGATTATGAGCCTTTGATGGTCAAAAATCAAACAAAAACAGAGGTTGAAGAAGAAAATGTTACAAGTACTGATACATCAGATGAGGACTCAGTGGTTGAAGTAATATTGGAAGATAAGAAACAACAACAAGCACCACAACATGTACCAGATACCAATCAGGTTCCATTAGGTGGTAAATTAAAGAAATATCCACTATTGGTTAAAACTTTAGCATATCACCACCCACATCACCCAGCAAGAAAACAACCAACAAGATGGCAACAAATTAGCCACAAGGACAACAACCCCCACATGGCATATAGAGAGGGGCGATGATCCACCTACTATAAATCAACACAGAAGAGCTACGAGAATCAATTTCCATCTCATGCGAGTGAGGCACTAGCTAGATCGAGGGTTCACCTTTCTCTTGGATGGCTAGATGCATGTGCATGGTACCAATGGATTACTCTTTTGAGTAGTACTTACTATTTTTGTTCTTCCCATGTTTTGGGGACGAAGCATGTTAAGTGGGGTTGAATGTAGTATACCTAGGGGGGATAATATGGGGTACAAAGGGAGGTACCCAAGGAAATAATGTAATAATGGGATGAGCCATAGTAATAAATAAGGTTGTTAACCTGTATCATGTAAGGGACCACAAGTAGTTAGCAATAATGTAATAGGCCATGGTATTAGGTAGATGGCATTGAGGGAACCATGGTAATGACCCATGACATTGTATGTATGAGGTCTATATAGAGGCTAGAGACTCCCCATTGAGAGATGTGAAGGGACTATTGTATGAACATGCATATGGTTTGTATTCTCCTTCCTCAAGGATTGAATGTATGGTGTTGCCCTATCTTAAGGGTTGAATCAATAAAGAAGTATTTCTATCTATTTCTATCTTCTTATTTCTTGGGTTTATTTGCATTGTATTATATTTTCAAAATAGATCTATAACAATTTGTATATAATTCTAAGAATATTCTATAATATTTCATGGAAATATTGCTATCTACTTAATAATTATTGATAATTAAATTAAAATTTTGGAAATTGTCTTTGATGTGTTGTGGCTTAGGTTTTTGCTGGCATGGGTAATAAGTTCCACCACGTTGGTGACTAAGAGATATGAGAGGCATTAATGGATAGGGATTCAAATGTAAAGTGTAGTTAAAATGGCTCTCCAAAAGTAAGTTAATGAAAACACGAGGGAGGAGTTGCAGTACTAGTGGAGCTATTACCTAATTGAGAAATGGTTGTTCACCATGGTCAAAAGGTTATGGTTTTCAATCAAGGAGGCATGCAAGTTCAATAGGGATGTAAGATTTAATTGGTTTGGAAATTGCGACAGTATTCCAACTTCCGAAAAGGGCTTTGCGATTTAGAG
Source organism: Pinus tabuliformis (assembly GCA_031772625.1). Taxonomy (NCBI): domain Eukaryota; kingdom Viridiplantae; phylum Streptophyta; class Pinopsida; order Pinales; family Pinaceae; genus Pinus; species Pinus tabuliformis. The sequence continues at coordinate 284,361,518 of CM062806.1, read as the reverse complement.
CTACCAAACACATTTCTTCACCTAAAGTGATTCAACTAGTCTTTCCATGGAGCTTAGATGATTTGTGACAAAGGAACGAGACGAAAACCAAGAGTGTTAGATGATAGAGGAGGATGAGGGTCTATTGGTGGCCAAGAGTCACATACATTTGATAAAAATAAGTATTTCTTGTATGCAACTTGTGGACAACTAATCCTCCCTAGTAACTTTGAAATATTTCATATTATTTTATCTTAGAGTTATATTCTTTTATAGACTATAGCTCTTTAAATTGATTCTAATCCTGAATTATGACATTGTGATCTATCTTATTACTAGGTTTAATTTGTTTATCTAGTATTATTGTGTTCATTCTATGTCTAGTCTTGAGTACTGGGGAAGATTACTGGTTGTGGAAGTAGGGCCTTATGTGTCTTCCCATTTATTTTCTGTCAGAGGTTGTTTTACTTTCATTCCTAGTTGGGTTGAATTTCTTGAGAATTCTAGCCTATGAGCCTAGATATTGCTTGAAATCTCATGTTTCTTAAGTCATGTATTGTATTTTTTCCACATTTGGTTTGACATCCATTAACTAGACTATATGCAACATCAATAAAACTTGTAGGGCTCTGCTAAATTTTCTCAATCAGTGATCACCAATGATATCATCATTGAGACTCAGACACTTGAAATCATAGCAACAAAATATAGACATTCATTTTCTAGTTCAAACTAAATAGAAGAGTTGTTTCAAATGATTTCATACCCTAGACATACCAAGGGCCCAAAAAAGCAGTACCTTGAACTCTATTATGTACTGGAAGGTGAAAACCGTGTTTGGAACGATCCTAATGGAAAAACAAGCTAACTAGTATAATATCTTTATTAATCTTGGGTATGTGAAAGTAGAAAAAAGCACTATGAGTATCCACATGGAAAGGATGGATGCTCACCTAACTCAAATTGAGCACCATATCCCATTCATAGCCACCCATTTTTCCCCTCAAGGATCTAGCGCAAGAGATTATACACCAATTACTTCTTCTAATCCGTAGTTGTTAGATGTTTGTTGTTTGTCTTTTATTATATGATGTCTCTATACATACTCTAGTTATGCTACAAATATTACATTTTTTATAGTTTTGGACTTGCTACTCTATAGGTATATGGTCAAAATACCTAGTTTCCAAGATGGGCAAGTTGAAAACATTTATTATAAAGATGGATGAAAATGGTTGGTTGAACTATGTACCAAAGGATCATAGCGGTTGGCTAAACTATGAACTGGAAACCTTTTTTATATGAGACAATACAATATTAGCTTACAAGAAAACATCTTGAAACATCAACAAAATTGTAACAATTTAACTTACATACAATATTCTAGAATATTATTTGTAGTACTCCCAAATCAAAGATGATATTTACGCTTTTAATTAAATTGATTAATTGAATATATATATATATATATAATTATAATATTTAATAATTTATATTTTTCATTATGTAGTATTAATAAGATATAATGTTAACCCATCATATTTTAACAAAATATATTTACATGTTGAGAATTTCTATATTATATTCCAAAAATCTGTACGCTTAAAAATCTTATTACTTATATATATAATTAATTAATAAAAATAATAACATGAAATAAAATTAAAATTTAATTAATTTTAATGATATTTTAATTTTTTTAATTAATTAATTTATGTTTTTTAATTTTAATGATATTTTAATTTTTTTAATTAATTAATTTATGTTTGATAGAGTAAGTGTTTTAAGTATTAATGTATAATTCATTTATACATTTCCCAACCTGATTGCCTCGAAAATTCAACACGAACCCACTCTAATGTTTCACATATACCTAGCAAAGGTGTAAGACTTTGTGTGAGCCGGAATGTCTTGTTTGTGATATAAGAAACAAATCATGCGAACAGAAACCCTGAGATACTATCCAATAACATAGATATTACGTGAAAGGTGACGTGAGTTTCTCCGCAGCTTTGTATACATCACCACCTGTTGCTAATGGAACTTTAAAAATTATGAGTTTTGTGTAAAAACAAATTTATATCAGAAAAGCCAATTTGTGTAGACCAGTATCTCAAGTTCCTAGCGCGACAGACAAACCCATTGATAAACCACTAAGATTTGTCTTGATAAACCACTAAGATTTGTCCAGCGCGACAGACAAACCCATTGATAAACCACTCAGATTTGTCCATGACATCTAATCCAATTTTTCAAAATAACAATTTTTTTACAATAACAAACTTATTGAATTGAGGCTTTTGTGATCTATATCAATTTTTGAGAAGATTTTTTTGTGAAAATCACATAGAGATACTTTTGTCACACGTTTCAACCAACTAATATAGTTCATTGTCGAAACAAGTTGAAAGACAAAATTGTTTGTAGAAAAACAAATTCAAAAAAATCTATATAAGATCTGCTCAGTCATTACACATGACACATTATTGAATGGCTAACGAGAGAAAATCTGATTGTTGAATGAAAAATTATGTTGGTTGTTCTCAGAACATATAATTCCATGACATGGATGATCAGGAAAATATTTCGAATCAACATAATGACTAGAACTATTTCTCAAGAGGACCGTTATTATTTAAGAGAACATCGAGATCGTTCTGTATCTTTGTATAAACAACCACATAAGTTGTCGAGATTCAAAATATCTGATTAAATGTATTTATTTCCCTATATAATATTAATTTCATTTATATTTTGTGGCTTTCACTAATTCACATACTCTGGCTTATATTAAACTTCACAGATTCTTTCTTTGCTCATAAATATTTTCGTGTAAGAAAACATATTGTTGTACTTTGTGGACCATGACCCTTCATTAATCTTATAACATAAATGAAAGGACCATATTTTCTGCTACACGATTTTTTTCTAAATGCAGGTCGAGATAAATAATCCTGTAGTTGCTATCTCGTAATCAATGATATAACAAATCTCCAACGCATGGAGGCGAATATGAAAAAGGTCAGTCCGTGTTCTTTTTTACTCTATAAATCAGCTACATTGTAGGAGCAACAACCAAAATGAAATTTTTATAATCCCAGGAGCGCATTACTTCCTGCAACAACCAAAACCAATTGTTTCTTATAAGACTAGGTGTCCCATCACTTCATTTTCCTTGTCTGATTGGATGTGTACTCCCTTGCGTTCCCACAAAAGAAATGAAGGAACCCAATGACTGCAAGAAATATATCGATGTATCCAAACCACAACCACCATTAAAGAATCTTATCAGCCCATACTGAAAGATTGCGGACGGAATTGGAAAGGCCGAATAATTTTAGTACATCGAATAAATATAAACTATTTAGAGATGTTCACGATATTAAGAAATAAACAAATAAACGAGGCGCAAAGCCATAACTATTAATACTAGAAAGAGGTGCACCCAAAATCTCGCAGCAGGTTGCCTGAAAAATGATCATTTTTACACATCTTGTAACTTAGGAAAGGTGCAAAAAAATCCCTTGAATTTTTTTATTTCCATATACAACCAATTGTAACACTTTGAATACATGAAAATTAATAAAAATGAACATCTTGATTTCAACCTTTCAATTTTCCATCATTCCCATTACTTTCTCACGATTACTGGTACACATTTTATCACTTTTAAGAAATGCACACAAATATAATTATATTTTTTGAATGTCCATATATAACCAATTACAACACTTTCAACATGTCTAATGGAAGGTAATAAGAAGAGGAGGAATAGCTATCATGCATCATAGTTTTTTGCGGTAACACTAATTAATTAATTAAAGGTTGTGTTCTTATAATAAATCTCGTCCATATATAACCAATTACAACACTTTCAACATGTCTAATGGAAGGTAATAAGAAGAGGAGGAATAGCTATCATGCATCATAGTTTTTTGCAGTAACACTAATTAATTAATTAAAGGTTATGTTCTTATAATAAATCTCTACACACAAACTTCTTTGCACAGACATTTATTAATAACAAATATAAACATGTTGCTATGTTTCACACTTCTCTGTGCATTCTCTCTTCATATTATTATTATTATATATTATTATCTTTATCATTAATTAATTGATTAAAAAGCCTTTATTCATAATGAAGGCTCTTCGGGTAATGAATTTTGTTCGCACAAAACTTTTTGAAGAATGAAATATCTCCACACAAGCATTTGTTAATAACAAATACAAGTGTGTCACAGTGTTCCACACTTCTGTATGCATTCTCTCTCCTCACAGTTATTTCCCACTTCTGTATGCATTCTTTCACAGTTATTTTTTATCATTATTATTATTTATTAATAGTAATATTTTAATACTAAATAATAATATCCCCTATTACAAATACAAGTGTGTGACAATGTTTCACACTATATGCATTCCCTCTCCTCAGTTATGTCGCACTTCTATATGCATTCTTTCACAATTATTTTTTATCATTATTATTATTTATTGATGGTAATATTTTAATACTAAATAATATATATCTCCCTATTCAAAATACTATCAATTAATTTAATAAAGGTTGTGCAGAGTGTAGAAAAAACTCTGCATAATGAAGCTCTCTGCAAAAAATTCTCTATATAATGAAATCTCTCAACATAAATATTAGTAAAGACCTTTTGGAAACCATGTGTGAAAGTATAGAGAATTGTAATTTTTCTAGATTACAACAAAAGACTCCACTAATTAATTGATTAAAGGTTGTCCTTGGATAATGAAATCTCTCCACACAAAGTTCTTCGTACAATGAATTCTTTCCACACAAATCTCTCTTCACAAACATTTGTTAAATGGTTCTCCATTAATTAATTGATTAATGTTTGTCCTCTCATAATGAAATATCTCCACACAAATTTTTTCATATAGTGAATTATTTCCACACAAATATCTCCGCACATACATTTGTTAAATGGTTAGAATAATGAGATGAAATTTCTATTTGCAATGATACAAGTGTGTCAGGATGTTTCACACTTCCATATGCATTCTATTTCCTCTTTCCACATAGTCCTTCCTCATCATTATTATATATTATTGGAAATATTTTAATATTTCCTCTTTCTACACATTTCTTCCTCATCATTATTATATATTATTGGAAATATTTTAATACTAAATAATCCATACCTTGGTATTCTGAATGTTACTATTTAATTCATTAAATGTTGTGCAGACTACGGTTAAACATTTTCACAATCAAAGCTCTATGCAAAATGAAATATCTTTCTACATAATGAAAGTTATTTGCTAAAATTTCTCACTACAACCAAAAAAAAATATCTACATAAAATCTTTGCATAATGAAATATCTCCGCAAAAATGTTTACAAAATTCTCTAGGAGATTGAGTGCAGAAATTTGGAGAATAGTGATTTTTTCGCATTCCTGCAAACACTCAATTTCTTCAGCACTAAAGTTTCCGAACTCTAGATTTTTTCTGATAACATGTTCACAAGTGCGAAGGTTTGTTTAAATGTAAACCGTGAGGGCAGAAAAGTTCGAAGGAAACATATTTTTTTGCACAGTCGATTTCTCAGGGCATCAAATGCAACATACAATACCAAATCTCATTTATCAAATTTAATGTTGCATATTGTAGTCATTTTTTTTAGTGTAGCAATAGTAAGTATAATATATTTTATTATATATTCATTCTAATGATAACATGTTTCCTACAAATTATTAAAATAATTTAATAATAGAGCATGCCAAAAATGATAAACGTGTTATATGAAAACGTTGTGTGTAGAAAATAATGCTTACAAAAATCCGGAAACTTCAAATTCACACTTAGCAGTGAAGAATTAATTAATGCTTAACAGTGATATTAGTATATGTATAATCACATTATCGTTTGGCCAGAGAGCTTTAGTTAATCAAAATATAATGTAGTTTAAGATATTAATAAAATAATATCTAGATATCAATTCATAAATTGTATGGAAACGATAAATCATGAAACATATTCATATCAATTGGATTATGTGAAGTTGAAATATGAGTAAAACTTATATGATTTAAATTAATTGATTTCACAATAGTATTTTTTTATTAAAGATCAGAGAAATCAATACTAGCCATATTGATGACGATCATTAAGTAATGAATACCATTAAAATCGAAACTACTTAAATGTCCTTTTAAAACTTAGATTTCAATTTATAATTTTGATGACTTATCACCTTTGATGCATTATATGTAGTTTTGTTAGATGTGGAAACAAATTTTCAATGTTCATCCTATTGCAAAACCATTAGTACTAAATTCGACAATAAAAGTGTTAGGAAATCACCTTACTTTATTTATTTTGAAACACAAAAGTGTTTTCACATTTAGCTTTATAATTTGTCTATTATTTTCTGAAGTTATTATTAAGACTGAAAAAAATGGACGATGGAAAAAATGAAGAAGCACACAAACATAGGTACATGCAGAGAGCTAAGCTATATTAATGCTCAACCAAGAGATTTTAATACTTATTCAAAATATTTACTACCAATTGAGTTCTAACAAACACTTAGGCAGTTCGAAGATAAACTAGACATAGTAAGAATGTTGTTAGAAGATTTCTTGCAAAACATGAATACAAAATTCATATCTCCGTTTTGGCAGCGCTTTAACTTCAAGAGAGAATAATTGATTAGTAAAGAACTCGATAACAATTTTTTTTTGTTTTCTCAACTAGTTTTGGAATCTAGTATATGTTAAAGGCTATGTATTGTAATATCCTTGACAATCTTAGAAATAAAACATGTTTTACTATTATGGAATAGATAGATATGTATAGATGCTCAATATTTTATAATTTATGTGGTAGTCTTATCTATTTGATTTACATGTGTTTTTAACGTTATATGATCATGATTTATTTAGATATTTGTTTAAAACTGGCCTGAAATAACTTTTTTATAAAAAGGAATAGAAAAATTTGATAAATGTCAGACTATTATGGAATAGATAGATATGTATAGACGCAATTTTTTTTATAATTTATGTGGTAGTCTTATCTATTTAATTTACATGTTTTTTTAACGCTATGTGATAATGATTTATTTAGATATTTGTTTAAAACTGCCCTGAAATAACTTTTTTATAAAAAGGAATAGAAAAATTCGATAAATCAATAACATAATGTAAGAAATCACATTGCAACAATCACAAATGGCACACGATAATGAAAAAAATAGTAAATTATATTAGTAAATAACCTAACACAAATAAGAATACTCTATAGTGAAGGGGGTTGGGGTATTGAGGGGTTAGAGGGCCAGGAGAGGAATATGTCGAGTGTGGTCCACTAAGTGGGTGGGAGAACAAATATTCTTCCACACTATGTATCAACTTTAAGCGTTCATCAATCAATTAAAAGAAAATTGTAATACTTCGGAATATATGTGTGTGCATCCAAATTATTTTGTAAGTTATCTTGTACTACTACATACATCGCTTCTTGATATAAGCATTAATTTTAAATAGATTCTTGAGTTTGTATGATAATGATTCATTTAGAAGTTTGACATCATAAAAAATACACATTACATATAACAATGACTAGTTACTTCTTAAAGTTAATTAAGAAGAATTATAGTCATTGACAAATATTCTTAAACCTAACTTTTTTCTTCTAGAGACCTTAAAAAGTATTAAGGATCCATATTCCTTGGATGAATAGTCGCAACAGTCATTTCCAGAAGGAGAAATGGGTTGGTTTAAGAAAGACACAAAAAATAAAATTCCATTTCTTATAGATGTGGATTACGTCCAGAAGCAAGAACATTATGAGCATGAAAGGCATTGTTCGTGACGGTGAGTGGAGTATTTACATTGAATGCGGAGTGCAAAGGCCACCACATTTCCTAAAATCTTATGCATAGTTGTACACCTCCACACATTTCTACTTACGTCGTCATGCTAAAGATAAAATCATCATTAATTATAGGTAATGCCACCAACATGACTCCATTAATTAACCACTGTGTCGCTAATTAATGACCAATTTATAATATTTTCTAACTAATTATATAATTTGCAAATTTTATAAATTAATAAAACAATCTAAGAAATCAGAGCACTCTAAAAAAAACTGATATAGCATAATGAAGCACTTACAAAAACAATCAAAACATACTAAGTAATATTAGTAAATAACGTAATACAATACATAAAACTTGAACAAAGAAATTCATTGTAATACATTCATGTTCAATGTAATCAAATTCCACTTCCCTATGTTAAAATATGCAACATGCTCAACTTATTTAACTAGAAAGTAAAAGACGATGTTAAGATTGCAAGTAGGGATATCCGGATGCACTAAAATACTCATGGTTTAGTCAAGAGTACAATACTTGATAATGAAAAAAAAGAGAATAGTAAATCAGTCAATCATAACATCAAATAAGATCTCAATCATCCAATAAAATCAAGAGTTGTTACACAATACTCATATTATTTAACTATAAAATATAAAGTAACATTAATATTGTTTGAAAATGAACCTATGTTGTTGGATCAAGCGAGGCAGATCGACAGCTACAATTAATCATGCAAGTTGGTTTTCTAGGTGGTAAGTTTAGCACTTCTTGACCGGGCGAATTAGTCTTCTACTGTGGATTGGGTCAATTGGTTCAACAGTGACGATTAAAGCGACATGTCTGGAAATTGGCGGGAAGAGTTAATGCTCTTTTTTCTTGGCGGGAGGAATTTTGTCACAGGTGGGAGGCTTATTGTTTTGATTCCATGGCATGTTTCATCTTTGTTGTGATTTTATGATTTAGAAGTTAGGTTTTTAGAGGTAAGGGCTAATGCCTCGGGCTTGTTCTCAATTTGGTTTGTGGGTCTCTTCTTTGGCCCACAACTCCTTGTGGATAGATGTAAATTTTGTACTTTATTAATGAAATAGAAAGTCCGACTCCTGCATCAACAAAAAAGAAAAAAAAAATGAAAAGAATAAGAACTATATCATTACTCGATTACTCGACAATGTAAATAAAGAAAACTGTCATTATAGGCTCTTTTATTATTAACAATGTCCCTAAAAAAAAGTGATTCATTAACTATCCCATGTAACCAAGTTATAATATTGTTTGAATTGTTATAGAACTTAGAGATGTATTAAATCAATAAAAAATGTACAAATGAATATGCATGAAAATAAATGTATCATGGCATAATAAACTAATTACACATTACCATCGAAACATTCAAAACATACTAAATTATGTTACTAAATAGGATAGAAAATATAAAACTTGAACAAAGTAATTCATTGATATATGCTATTTTACAATGTCATATTAGCAGTTACACTAGTAGAAGCAATTGCTTTATTAGTCCTTGTCGCCTACGCTAGTGGACTATAGTAATCGAAATGAGGCATTAGTATTATTAAGGCATTAGTATTATTATCAGGTATAGTTAATCTAAGTTTTTAACTCTATTTTATAAAATGAATTTTGCTCAGCTTATGAAATCGCAAGAAAGATTTTCAAGACTAATCACATATTTTTATTATTTTATTTGGCTTCTCCACTGGGCAAAAAAGCTATATGCTTCACATTTCCTTATATAAATTTCAATTTTATTGTTTTATTTAGCCTCTCCCCGAGGCACAAAGGCTATATGCTTCACATTTCCTTATATAAATTTCAGTTTAATCATATATTATTTTTTTGGGTATTTCCAAGTACTCTGAAATATATACTAATGCTAACCTTAAATATTTGGGATAATATTTCCATTAATGTTTGGTCTTGTGTCATGACCAAGCTTGTACCGGCATGAGCATGTTGGTACCCAAGCCACGTACCCAAAATCTACATGTAATCTGACACAACCAAAATCTAGATGTAATCTGACACAACCAATCTGCATGTAATCTGACACAACCACTGCACCCACGTAACCAATATATGCATGTAATTTTACATAACCGCCTTCTTCATCCCTTCCTCGGCAACCATTTCATAGGTTCATTGGCATGAAAATTTAAAATTTACTTGCATAAAAATTTGCTAGGATCTCCGAGAATTAGATTGCAATAATTTTTTCCCAAAATTTGTTGCATGAAAATTTACCACAGTGGATTTACAGAGGTAGCATATTATCAATTCTTTTTCTACATGAAAATTTACCACAGTAGATTTACAGAGGTAGCATATTATCAATTCTATGATAACATGTTGCAAATCTATAAAAAAGAAACAACACTTCTGCATCTATTTCAAGGATCCACAAAAAAGCAACAACACTTCTGCATCTATATTTCATGTAAATAACCAGACAAGTAAACAACCAAGTAAATACATAGATTTTTCTACTTCAACAATTCTTATGTACAACTTTTTCTATTTCAGCAACTTTTATGCATCTAGATGCATCTATTTTAGCAACTCTTATGCATCTATGAATCTTTTTCAGCTGAAATTATGCATCTATTTTAGATAAATAAGTAGCAATTGAATACTTATACATCTATTTCAACTAAATACCCAATTAAATAACTAGGAAGTAAATAACGAGCTTCTTTTATTTTCTTTTATTTCAAATAGATACGGTGAACACTTATGCATCTATTTCAGATGAATACGCAGTGAAATGACTAGCAAGTAAATAGAGTTTGTTTGTTTTTTTCAAGTATTTTAATAATCATTTTTTTCTATTTCAAGTACTTTAATAACTCATGCTTTATATTTCAAGTATTCCCAGTAGAACACTTATGCATATTCATATATTTCGAGTGAAATAATTAGCAAGTAAATAACCAACCGTTTTTTCTATTTCATATAAAGTAAATAACCAATAGGTTTTTCCATTTTAATCAATGTTTTTTGTTTTTCCATTTTAATCAATGCTTTTTATTTTCTATTTCAATTATTTCAAATAGATAACCAACGTTTTTATTTCAAGTGAATAACTAGACAAGCAACTTGTTCCTAACTAGCAACAAGGCATGTGAAATTTACCTAGAAGCCAGATTTCCAAGGCATGTGAAATTTACTTAAAAGCGATATTTCCGACAGCTGCTAAAGGGAGGCATCAAAGCAAAGAAAAAGAAGATGCTCAAAACGTGTATATTTAATCATCTATCCTGACATAAACCAAATATTTACTATTTACTATTACTATCTGCAAAATCCTTATGTTATTTGCAAAATTCTTGTGCTTTTTCTTTGTAGGAAAAAAATAGATATTTACTATTTCTAAATAGAAATGCAAAGGACAAGCTTATTCGTGAAGCCGCCAAACCAGATAAAAAGACTCCTCCTCCAGCATCCCTCTCTTGCAAGAATACCAAGACATTTTTGAAAATCCTTAGGGTTTTCCAGCGTCCCTTCAACTCCTCCTGCAAGAATACCAAAATGCTTTTGAATATTGATATGTGTTATGGCTAGTATTGTAATATGGTATAGAGATTATAGAAACCATTACACACCATTGATGTTCATGTTGAAGGGCTTTGGGCCGCATTTCAGAAAACTTGTGTTGTTCCTGACGAAGGGCTTTAGGCTGCATTTCAGCAAACGTGCACATGGTTTGAGTCTATTAAGTAGATTCAATATCTGTAATAAAAAACATAGAGAAACATGCATTATATGCTTACCATCTCTGGTGGGTATTGCTACAGTCTGTTCCAAAACCCATGACATAGATAAAATATGGAAAATACAGCTCGAAAAAAGGGCAGATAGTGCTCTTTTACACATTTTGTACCAAAATTCTACGCGAAATCTTCAGACTTTCAAAACTAGTCAAACTTTCAAAACTAATCAAAAGTGAAATACCATTTGCAACCAAAATCCCAGCCAAGATCATTATAATTTCAGAACTACTCAAAGTTGATAGTACCAGTACCATCTCTAATTGATATTACAACATTGTGTTCCAGAAACCATAGCATTGTTAAAAAAGATCAAAAATAGAGTCTAGGAAATGGAAGGTTCTCACGCTCTTTTCCTACCACTTCGAAAACCATCCCCTGGCCCAGAAACCAACCTTTAGTTCGAAAACCAGCATACCTCTTCATTACCTCTTGATGCAAGCACGTATTTTAGTTCAAAAGCCAGCATACCTCATCATTACCTCTTGCGGCATGCACGTGCACTCCACGCATGCAACGTGATCATTGTATACAGTAAGCCAATTTCATATATATCTATTATATATATGTTATTTGTGATATTTTTCTAATTATTATTTTTATTTATTCTCACAATAAATGGGAAGTTATTTTCATATAACGGAAGTTATTTTCATATATTTTATAGCTATTTTAAGTTTCATATATATATATTATATTTGTTTTTTTATTTTAAAATTCATTTAATTTTTTTTATTTTAAAATTCATTTAAAATATTGATATTTTTAAAAGATAAGTAACGCTTGTCCAAATTCCTAAATCTAAACGGTTTGAGAAAAGATTTGTGTAAGTGAAACATTCCTAAATCGAAATGGTTTTAGAAAAGAGTTGTATAAGTGATACATTTGGCTTTTGCCCTAATTATTAACTCTATTTTGGTTTCAATAGAGTTAAGTGATAAGGTTGCTTTTGCTTTATTTTATCAAATTTAAGATTCCATGTGTTTTTGGAAAAATATCTCTATAACCATAATGGCTATTTGAAGCTCTTTTAATTGGTTACATTTTATCTCCATAACCATAATGGCTATGTGAAGCTCTTTTAGTTAGTTACATTTTTCGCTGATCAAAATTTTTCAAAGAATCTCACAATATCCAGTAATTGGAAAATCTGACAACTGGAAGAAAGAGCTTGAAGTGTTTTCTTTGTTGTTGGTTATTACTCTATCTTAGTGCCTGCTTTATATTATGATGCTTGTTGGTGTCCAGGCATGAACAATTTATTCACCCATTTTCCTACATTAATGTATCAATTCGAGAGTGTACTCTTTTCAAGGCAACACACAAGGTATATGCAGGGGCAAGGTTACAATCTATCATCGACCAAAGGTTCGTGATCACCAAATCCAAGCACTACTGAAACAGAAATAGAAACTCAATTGTAGAACTTAAAAGTATATTCACAGTGATCTAAAGAATCTGCAACAACAATCAAGAAATAAACTCAGCAATAAACAATACACACATAACAAAAAAATATGCAACACCTAATCAAAAGAGCGGGCCCAGCTCTCTGATTAGGGATGTGTTACTCACAGTGAAAGGTAGATCAACAAAAGGGTTTGTATTTTATTAATCTAAACAATGTTGTTACAATACAATGTAGGGTCTGTCTAACCCCTGATACAGGAACGACCCGTCTTTTATACAGTACAAAGGGGAATAACATCTCTCCACAAAACCTGGCCACCATATGCCCAAAGATATACATCAATTCAATCAGAGCACTAGCGCTGAGAGAGTAAGAACATGAATGATCCAAAACGGGTTGATAACAGCTGCAAAACAATTATGTTTTTTTGTCGTGGTTGATTAGCAAGTGTGAATCGCGAAACTATTGTGATATGCCCTGCGGTCAATACCTACGCTCCATAATCTACAATCATAACATGTTTTATTGGTTCGCATAGGTAAAACTGTCATGACTCTACTTCATTAATTAAATATCCCAAGAGACGATAAAGGGGGATTACCTCATAGTTTTACATAGTAAATGTATTTGAATGAATATAAAAGGGATGAAAAGAGGAGTGGAAATGCGAGGAAAATATAGGACAATTTGGTGCCCAACATCTCCCCCTAACCAACCTTCTACACGCCCTCACACAGATCATCGTCTCCGTAGGTCTGGGTTGGATAGGTTGTGTGCTTCCTGAAGTTGGGCAAGATCATATTCCTTAGCCATTTCTGTTCCTGGAACCTTAAACCCATCTAAGACAATAACTTCCTTCCACTAATCGTTTGGTACATTATATGCTGGGGTGTAGTGCTCTGCTGGCAGCCAAAGGACAGGGTACTAAAATAAAATTCCCATCTACCAGACCCCACATGTTTGGATGCATGCCACATATCTTGCCACCCCACTGAGTTCTCTTGCAAAATTTGGTGCTCCAAATGGTTCTCGATTCAAGATAGATGTGGGCGACATCATCCACCTTTTCTAACAACTATCCAGGGCCTCTGCTTGAATCGTGACCAATTGTTTGACATAGAGATCGATGCACCACTTTTGTGTCCTCTGTTATCACTCATAAGTTTTCCTTAGAAGTTATCAAAAGAAGGAATAATCTGAGGTAACCACAAACGAATCTTCAGACTCAGGATCTAGCCAAACTAAGTCCAAAGAGGGCTCTCTCTTTATAATTTAGCATTGTTTGGGTGGGATTTTAGGATAGTTCTTAGTGCTCATAAGGTTTTGATTTTTTTTGGGTGGTGGAATTCTAGGAACAGATGGATAAATCTAGTTTCTTGAATCCATTCAACTATTGAGTCAATAAATGGATAGCATAATGGATCAAATCATTAAAGGGAGTATTCACAGGGAAGGCTAGCAAAGCAAAAGGAAAATCTTCAAGGGCTGATGGATGGAATGATTCTAATTAGGGTGAAGGGCACTTAAGAATCCTTTGAACATGATCAGAATGAGGAAAAGAGGGTGATCATCAATAAAGGGAAACTAAGGATCCTTTGCTACATAGACCAAAACGAAAACTATGGAAGCTAAGGTGTAGCTAAGAATTCCCTAGCTAAGATAGTTTAGCACAAAACATTAAGAATCTAAACAGTCAAGACAAAGTGCATTTAAGCAAGTTCTGAAATATCATTCCTAGTTTAATATTCAGATTTCATAGAAACACATATAATTTTTAAGAAACATAAGGAAAAACAATAATACACATGAGATAATACTTATTTGATTTTCGCTTTAAATAAGAATCCTAAAAAATAACTAAGCTTTATTCCATGATCTAGCAAGCCAATCCAGTTTTTTTGATACAATAGAACTTTGATTTGAGAGAAAAGTCTACAGAAATGTCTTTGAATCCACCCTAAATACTTTGAAATATAAAGTATTTATACAAAAAATAATTAAAAAATATCTCATAACAATTTGAGATTTAATTTAAGAAATAAAAATATCTTCAAGCATGAAGATAGAGACAGATGAAAAACTACATCATGTTGTCCCTTTTATTGTGGTAGTGCTGGCTGTTGTATTTGAGTTTGAGCCCTTTAATCTCATTGATATTTTTACGTTGGAATCATATTTATCTTTAATCCTTCATTGATACTCTTTTACCTGCTACTCTTTGACCCTGTTGATCTGTCTTTGCTTGTTTCATTTGGCTGCCTTCAGATTTGTTGTGATCACTTATAGTACATATGTCATTTTTTCCAACCATTCATCCTCAGGTAACTTTAATTTTAGCATTCTTCCGTAAATTTTTCCTGCCTCTATGTATTTAGCAAAATTGGGCTTGGTGACAAATAGGTGTTTCACCTCATGTTCTAGCAAAAATAGATTTTCAAAAGTATCATACAATACTTTTCTAGTTGGGAGGGCTTTGATACCTTAAGTGCTTGCTTGTTCCTTGGCCAACTTCCTTAGCCTGCCAATGTAGTCCAATTGGGTCACGAATTTATCATGGATGACCATAGGACTGGGAAGGCCTTTGTCCCTCAAAATTTGAAATTTGGCTATGAACCTACCAATGGCCACCTGCATGTTATGGCATTTTTCTTCTAAGTTGACCATGAGGTTTCGTTCAGAAAGAACCATTTTGACTTCTAAGATGGCTTTAGTCCTATCTTCTATACCAAACTCATTTATCTGATGTCCGTTCTTGCTGTTTAGGAAGTGGATGAGTCGATTGGCATCCTCAGGCATATCACCCAACTCTCCCTTTACTTTTTGGATAACTCTAGTAGCTACCTTGACTAGTTCTGTTTGCTCAAATATGACTTGAATTGATGGCCAAATATCATTAACAGAGTCAATGATATTGGCCCAGAGTAATTCTTTGGTTTGTCCTAGTGACTTCTGCAATGTTAAGTCTTTTTGTAGGACTTTGATCTTCTCACCCATCCTTACGGATTTTTGTGTTTCTTCTCTCTGCTAAATTTGGGCAAGCTTATAGTTAGCTTCTAAGCTTGCCATGTTCTCTTTTTGCCTTTTGAGCTCTATTTCCTGGATGGACATCTCGTCCATGGCTATTGTATATTGAATAGCTCTAATGTTTTCTCCATTGAAGTACCTGCTGTTGTATATTAATTGATAATTGATAGTGCTATGGCAGGTGTTGTAGATTCACGGATAATTGCTAGTGCTATGGCAGGTGGACCTATAGGTGCAAATGATGCTTCCAATGTTTAAGGAACTGGAGTAGAAATAGTGCAAATGGAAGCTCCATAATTGGTGGCCAAGTCACTTTGTTTGGACTGAATCAATGTTTCTAACTCATTCTCTGTTTCTTTCAGTTGGTCATTTAGCTTTAGGACCAAGTCCATGAGCTCTTCTTGTCCCTTTTGTGTCTCTAGGACTTCTGTTGTTTGCGAGTGATGTAACTATGGAATGTTGAGTTGCTTCCTCAAAACAGCTATGTCATCATTCTTCTTCTTAATTAATTTTTCAGTGGTCTTTACATCTTTTGGATCGTGTCCCAAGTCAACGATTAAGTCCTATAAGGACTTGATTCTTGTGTCTTTGGCCTATGAAGAGGCCTTCTCCAATTGTAACTAGGCTGATATGTTATTCAAGGAGTTTTGAAATTGGTGGGTAGGGATGGATTTCCCTATCAAGGTGGAGTAAATCATCTTCCCTATTTGCTTGTGCAGCTCAATCTGGTCAATAGGATGAATGTCCTTTGCGAGTACTTCGAACTCTATCTTTTTGAAGTCTATTGTTGTTCATGGTTGCTAAGTAGTGGGCTTCATAAATGTCATCTGCATATTGCCTTCTTTCACATCATAGGCTGACATAAGACTTGTCTGATTGGTAGGGGCTATCTTCATAAGTTTGGGCTTTTAGCCTCTCATTTATAGCTTTTATGTCCTTGTATCTTTCTTTGATGTTTTGGTCTCTATCAGTTGGCATCCTGATTGAGGAAACTTCAACACCCTGTTGCCTTTCCAACATCTGAGTGTGTGATGTGGAAGGTTCTAGTGTTCCTCTAGAGAGAGTGACATGCTTGCTTCCTTCTCTTTCTGTGCTGGTGGCCCCAACTATTTCTTCTATGAATTCCTGATCAGAGACAAGATTTATCCTTTGTCTTTTAACAAGGTTGGTCTCTACATAGGCCTGTGATGTTTCTTTGCCTGAGGTAGAGGCCTCTTCCCTGTTTCTTTTTAGGTGTTTCTCCTCCTTTAGATCAGTTTGAAAGATTGGGGGAATACTCATGATAGACTCTGGTATACCTATTTGAGTTAGCTTCTCTGATAGGTCTAGTTGTTCTGACTCTTCTTGTACTTGGGATTTTTCTTCTACATGTGATTCACTTTGTGCCTGTGATTCTCCTTAGGCTTGAGATTCTTCCTGGACCTGAGATCCTCCTGGCACCTACAGGAAAGAACCTTCATCAAGCTATTTCTCTAGATCAATTATAGTATTTTCAATAGCAACTTCAGTGTTATCCCTGTCCACTAAAGTATTCTCCACCCATTCCAATTGATTTGCATATTTTTCTATTTCAGGGATTTGGTGGTGAATGTAGGAAGCCGTCTTGTTTTTCTATCTTCTATTGTAGATGAAGTCTAAGGGATCATATCTCCATATGAAGCTCTGTTTTAGATTAAATCTCTGAAGGATTTGATCTGCTTCCTTTCCAGCTCCTTGGCTATTACAAACAAAGGGGCCTACTTGATCTTTGATTCTGAGTTGGGCCTTCTTTTTGGCTTTGAAAAAATGTACCTCATCTAAATTGGTTATCTACCTGTAGTATTTAGAGCAAATAACCTCATTGGGAGGTATCTGGGTAGTTTATATGGGGCCAACTCACAGCCATAAATCCTAATTTTAGTGTGATTTTGGTACAAGTACCAATCTCCCACTTTGTGTTGTTTTGAAAGCTGCAGGATTCTCCTAATATCTGAACTGATCCTTGGAGGAGGGCTGCTTATCACCATTGTTACCATAGGATGTACAAAAAGATCTATGAATTTTGTGTATGGATATGGTGAGTCATACTTATGGATCAAAGGAGTCCATAAAAACATTGACCTAGGGTGACCTTCAGTATCAAGCTTTTGGAGAGTAAAGGGGAACTTGTTAGCTTGGTAATATAGAAAACAATGGTACAAAACTAAGGAATACTTGAATACTCTCTCATTATTCATCGTAATAAATTGGTCATGCATCCTATTAGCTATGAACTTGACATAATCATACATGATAGTAGGAGGTTGTCCTAGAGTGAAAATGGACATGAAGGCTAAGATGATTTCATCTGTATATTCACTAGTGGTATAGCCTAATATACTAGATATCATTGCTACAATGTCCTAGCCAAATTAGGAAAATATGGTATATATATGTTGGGGGAGATCTTTTGGGATATGTTTCACTTCCACAATAAAAGTTTGGTATATTTCAGCAAGATTTGTAGTGGTTAGCTTGGGGAATCAGTCTAATAGGTCTCCAATAGAAATTGAGGTTATGTTTTTCCCTGATTGTAGTTGCAGTATTTCATTGATTGACTCAGTAGTGATGGTGAAAAGTATATTTTGGTCAGGGGACATCACTTCTCTTTGACTAGGAATGTAATTTTCATGGCAATAATGGACAATTTCTGGAAAGATGTGCAGCCCAAGAATTTGATACTTGAGGAAATTAGACACCCAAAGACCTATTTTATCAGCATGGTTTAGGTATTGGTCTCTGTATCAGTAGTATAATTTGAGAAGAGATTCATGGACAGAGGTGTCCTTGATTTGGAAATATTTATCAGCAAGGGGAAGGTAGTTCAGGTCTAGGTGAGGAGTGGAGATGGGTCTAACATCCATGGAAATTGGGGCTGCCATTCTCAGTTCTTGTGGATTTGAGAATGGGGGAGGTAAATTGTCAGCCTTTTAGGAAAAAGGTGGTTCAATTCTAGGTGGGTTTCAGTTACTAGAGTTTCTCTTTAATTTCAATTAAGAACACTCAACAACTGGCTATGAAATTGATAGGGTTTTTAGTGAATTATGGTTTAAATACCTTGAATTTGAAGAAAACTGGGTCTGAACTAGGTAACTGGCAACTGTGAATGGTTGGAAATGCTACGAGAAGTTTGGAAGGCAATCTGGGAGCTTTCTGGCATCTTGAAGGTGAAATTGTACGTGGGTTGGCAATTTGAATGTTCACAGGTGCATCCATGGAAGTTTATAGTTAAAAAATACCATAAAAATAATAATTTAGGGCTTATTTAGCTTTATGCGCGAAAGTAAATTTGGTAGGTATGGGCGAACATTGGTTGTTTGTTTGTAGTAGGTCAATAGTGGCTGCTTTAGCGTGTAGCACACTGGTGGTAAGTGGTTTGCTTCGCACAACTTTTAGGTGCTTGGTGGTATTGGGGGGAGGCCACCCGATTCCATTCATTGAGCGCCACGCTGCCTCGGGGGCTTAGCAGAAAACAACCCTTTTTGGGCGAGTAACATTTGAATTTCGGGCCCCTCCAAAATCAACATTGGTTGTGAGATGGGGAGGGAAGAGATCGTGTGGTGGTCGTGCGATGGAGTTGCACGGAAGGTAATGGGGGGGCCCCGCGGGTGTTTATGTGTAGAAGTTTTTGTTTAATGCAAGATTAAGGTAGGGGTTAAGATATCATGTAGGATTTAATTGTATTTTTTAACTAACTTAATCGAGAATCGATTAGTTAGTGGGTCTAGGGTAGAAAACCTTACTTTATATAATTAAACTAGGGTGGTATTAACTGATATTGTGGGAGTTAATATATATACAGGAAATGGGTTTTTAGTAGGGATTTAATAAATAAGGTAGTAATTTAGTCAAATAAGCAGAAAAGGGGCACAATATCCCAAATATATGATATCTTGTGTTTTAATTCTTTCTGATAATCACATAAAGACTTAGGATATGGTGTTTTTATGGGTTTTTAATATGAAAATAGGTTATGTGGGGGAACAATTACTTTTCTTAGGTAAAAGTGATTTAATCCTTAGGAAATACTATTATTTAGGGAAAATGAATCAAATGAAGGGGTTTTAGTACTTATTGCCTATAAGTCATTGAGCCGAGGGTCTGGTTCCTCCAAAAGTCAAAGAAATTCTCTGAGCCTCATTGACTTAGAGATTTTTAAGTACTTTGATCTTTATTGTGGGCAATTAGTTAAAATAAAAGGTGAAATGGATGAGGAAATTTAGTTAATTTCTTTTGATATTCAATCTCATGCTTGATGGTCCACTTATCTATAGAACTTTCATGATAGAAAAGATAATAGACATGTTCTTGTTTAATCAATCACCATACTTCCGCAACCTTTCTACTACTTACCCATCTACTCATCCTACCATTTTTACTTCTCTTTATTAGGTTTCATTTAAGCTAGCAAACTCTTATCAAACATTTTTCTTTTTCTTTACAACAATAAACTATCTAAATCTAACCTTATTACATCTAAGGGCTCAGGTAAAACAATTGAGCTCCTTTTACTTACTCTACCTATCTAATTATCTGCCAAGAGTAAACAATTTGGTTATATATTTATTCTCTCTCATAGACATGAAACTGAAACATGAAATAGCCAAGTTTAAACATTTTGACTATCATGGATTGTGGAAAAGATTACAAACTGCACACAATGATTTATTTTTCACAAAAAGTAAATAGTAGTGGCATTTTGACTTGCTTACTTTCATGGTATTTTTCTTTTCTTGGGGTTCATATTTTTCATGTTTTTGACCTTTTTGTTCTTTTTTTACTTTGATTATTCTTTTAGGACATACCCTCTTTACATTTTTATTTTTTTTTAAATGGAAAACATTTGCAAATGTTAGGCCACTATACTACTAGTGTAACCCCTTATTGTTATTAGTACAACCCCCTTATTATATTGATGTACCCATGTGGTGCCCAGATTGTTACTATTGTGCCCCATAGAAGCCCACTATTTTTATTCTTATGCCGTTACATTATTAATGTTATGTTGGCTCTGATTATATTATGACCCCTTAGACTCCTATATAAAGAAAGGAGGTATTTTCATTTGTATCATCGAAGAATTATTCATTTGTGTAATGTAAGGAAGGTTGGCCCCTCAAAGGCTTATTTCTAAGGTGTTCATCTATATTTTCTATCTTTTTGTGAGCTGGTTTCATAACATTTGGCATCAGAGCTTTGGATTCTAGGGTTTTGCTGCTCCAAATAGGTCATTGTGGCATTTTCACTATAACTTTTTTCTCCGACATTTCAGAAGTGAAAAACAAAACCCATTTGAGATGAAATCATATTGAATCTCAGATCCGAATTTTAGAGGATTTCGTGCTATATTTGTGGAGATATGATCTGAGAAAGTGGCTCTTGTTGTAGACTCCTAAATTACATTCCAAACAGGTGACCTGGGGAAAAAAGTCATGATGTCATAACTTTCTCTCTGAGCATCGAATTGAAATTTCATCAGAAGGTACAAAAAGAGGACGGACTATAGTCTCTTGTATATTTTTTTAGAATAAAAGGTAGAAACCATGACACGTGGCATGTCGTACAAGTTCACTCTATTGAACTAGTCTATAATCAGGTCACTATGGGAGATTTGACATAACTCTTTCTTGGAGAATCCAATTTGGATCAGATTGGTGGCATTGGAAAGAGGACATAGAGGGATACTACAAGTCGCAATTTTAGAACTTAAAGATTTGAAAGTATAGAGTTACAATCGTTTCAAGATCGAGCTCCTAAAATCAAGAAAAAGCAAGATGAGGAAGTTTTATGGCAAGGATCCGGTAAATTGGATACTTCATATGGAGCAATATAATCTACATAGTGTACCACTATTACAAAAGGTATGTATTTCATCTTCACATTTAGAATCAGATCAATTTTTATGGTATAAAGGGCTTTGTTCTCGTAAACAGCTTGTTACGTGGTCAATTTTCATGGAGGAAATGATAGCACATTATGAATATACAAATAGGAACACCTTCTTTAGGGCAACACCACAACAATTGGAAAGAGTAAAACAACTTTGTTACATGGTGGAAAGTAAAATTATGGCAACAAGGAAGTCTACCCCTCACAATTATAAATATGGAAGTGTTGTTTATTCTAGCCTTCCACAACCTACAAGGGTTACACCACAACAATTGAAATAAAAAAAAGAAAGAGGGCTTTGTTACAATTGTAATAGAAAATGCACTAAAGGTCATAAGTGTGCTGAGAAGAAATTATTTTACATAGAGTATGAAGGGGAGGAATAAAAGGATCAAGAAGCATCAAAAGAAGACGATATATGCTAGGACCCAACCTCAGAGAAAGAAGAAATGAATCAGACCATATCTTGTAAAGAATTGGCAAGAATTACCACTCAAACCCTCAAGATAGAAGGACATATCAAGAAGAAAAAGGTGCAAGAAGTGAAATATCACATCGATAAAGAAGAAATGAATCCAACCATATCTTGTAATTCATTGGTCGGAATTATCACTCATCAAACTATCAAAATAGAAGGGCATATCAAGAAGAAAAATGTTCAAGAAGTGAAATATCACATCGAGCATCAAGAAATGAATCTGACCATATCTTGTAAAGGATTGGAAGAAACTAATGCTCCTAAAACTCTAAAGGTAGAAGGACATATCAAGAAGAAAAAGGTTTAAGTAGTGAAAGGTCACATCGAGCATCAACAACAAGTTCTGCAACTTTTAAATGATAACACCACTTTGGTGCAAAACCAAATGAAACAATATGTTGATCAAAATCGTAGTGAAAAATGTTTTGATGTAGGTGATTGGGTATTTTTACTGTTACATCTCAAGCAAGCTATTTATGAGAAGGAAATGTTGGCAATACTCTATGCACTTAAGAAATGGCGACCTTACCAAATGGGAAGACACTTCAAGGTAAAAATGGATCGTGATAGTCTTAAATACTTTTTAGAACAACTATTATTTTTAGAAGAACAAAAAAAAATGGGTCGCAAATATGTTGAGTTATGACTTTGACATCATCTATAGAAAAGGGAAACAAAATTTTGTTGCAAATGCACTCTCATGAAAGGATGAGTATGTGGAAGCATTGTTTTGTGCTATTTCTATTATGGAAGAAGATTGTATAAATGAAACAAGGGATGAATGGAAGAAGGACGAAGAAGTATGGCCACTTATTCAAAAGTTTCAAAAGGTCCCAATTCAAACAATATTTCCAAAAATTGAAGAGGAAAGCAAAATCATATTGGAACCTAGAGCAGTCATAGAAACAAGAAACCGACAACTATGAAATCAATCAATTTCAGAGTACTTCATTAGGTGGAAGAACTTACCTGCTAAAGATTCCACATGGGAGGACAAGAATTTTATACAGAATCATCAAGAACTACTCAAGCATTGAGGAAAACACTTTTAGAAGGACAGGGGCATGTTAGGCCCCTATACTACTAGTGTAACCCCTTATTGTTATTAATACAACTCAATCATTATCTTGATGCACCCATGTGGTGCCCATATTGTTATTATTGTGCCCCATAGAAGCCCACTATTGTTATTATTATGCCCTTACATTATTATTTTTATGTCGACTCTGATTATATTATGACCCCTTAGACTCCTATATATAGAAAGGTGGTATTTTCATTTGTATAATCGAAGAGTTATTCATTTGTTTAATGTAAAGAAGGTTTCTCCCTCGAAGAGGCTTATTTATAAGGCGTTCATCTATCTTTTCTATCTTTTTGTGAGTTGGTTTCATAAGAGTAGAAAGAAGAGGTATGTACATATTACATGTACAATCTCAGACATTCAAAAATTATGACGCCTATTGGTATAGGAACCTAACAGTGGTTCCACTTGGGGATGGAATTTCTTGGTGAAATGTCAAGAACTTTGTAACCAATGGACTTCTGAATTGTTGTGATGCTATCTTGCAACTTTCCCTTTTCAATTTTCTGCATTATTGCTATTTATGACAATAAAACTTTTGAAGCTTAGGGCCTTCACTGTGGGCTTCAACTTCAAAGAACCACCATCCAACCAACTTTAGACTTTTTGAAAGTAAATTATGCATACATGATTGGTGAAATTAGTAACTAGGCTCAATATAGTGTTTTAGCATTCAACCATTTACTAGTCCTCCTTCTACTTCTGTGCAATCCATTTCTCTGAAGAAGAAAGCATTATTACATCTGAAAGCATAGATGATATATGGGCATTTCCATATGAAATCAAATTTCCCATGTTTACCTTTATCCTCTCTTCTTGAATCCCATTTCAAAACCTTGTCCCCTAGGTAAAAATCTTCTCCCTTAGTTATTTTATCAAAAGCCTTCTTGATCCTTTCATGCACAACTTGAGATATGATATATACTTCTTCCCTGTTCTGCTGTAAACAAATTGTTTGGTTGATTCTTCTTTGGATGTCATTTGGTTCAACCTACAATTCTTGGAGTAGCTTCATCGCTATTGTTGCCAAGGAAGATGGGAAAACAACTTTCATTCCATAGACTAACTGATAAGGAATAGTACCGATGGACTTCTTTTTGGTTAGCCTATTTGCCCATAAGGCATTTATTAGCTTTTTGTTCCATGTTTTCTTGTCATCCTCAAACAATTTTTTGATAAGATTCACTAAACTCTTGTTTGAGGATTCTTCTAGCCCATTTCCTTAAGGGTAATAAGTTGTGGAGTGACACCGGGTTATATGATACTTATTACAAAACTCAATCATTTTCCTAGATTTGAAAGCTATAGCATTATCAGTGATGATTTTGTTTGGGCACCCAAATCATGATAGGATGTTGGACTCAACGAAGGTTATTATAATGGTATCAATGGCTTGCCTTGATGGTATGGCTTCTATCAATTTTTTAAAATAATTTGTAGCAGTGAGGATCCATTTGTGTTGGGCAGAGGAAGGTGGGTGGATTTCACCAATGAAGTCAATACCCCATTGTTGAAAAGGTACTTCAACAATGATTGGTTTTAGGGGCAAGGGTAAAATATTTTTCTTTCCTTCAAAAATCTAACATTTATGGCATGAGGTTACAAATTCCTTTACATTAGAAAATAGAGTGGGCCAATAAAAAGAAGCTCTAAGAATCTTATCAGCTGTGGTTTTCCAGTAAATATGTCCTTTACAGACACCTGCATGAAACTCTTGTAACACTTTGTCAGATTCTTCTTTCAAAAAATAGTTA
Source organism: Pinus tabuliformis (assembly GCA_031772625.1). Classification (NCBI taxonomy): domain Eukaryota; kingdom Viridiplantae; phylum Streptophyta; class Pinopsida; order Pinales; family Pinaceae; genus Pinus; species Pinus tabuliformis. The sequence goes on along the minus strand of CM062806.1, from coordinate 284,336,238 downwards.
AGAAGGATACCTTCATGATTCCTCCAAAACAAAACATTGTCAATTCTGCAAAATTTTAAAGATTTTATTTTTAAAATCCTGCTTTTGGTCCTGGATAATTCAGGGGGATCCTGTAAATATTGTAAAACATATATGATGTCATCATACCATAGCGATTCAACAAAGGCTTGGCTGATTGGTGGAGTCGCCATCTCCTCTCCATTACCATTTCTGCAATAAAATTTATATCTAAGGCCTAACAGTTCGATTTGTCCATGAGCTTGGCTAAACCTTTGCCTTTGTTTAGATTTCTTTGTTTTATTTCCAAGTCATATTCTAATATAGTAGCAATCCATTTCCCTCTCTTTCCATCTAGACCATCCTAAGTTAGGATATCCTTGAGTACTGCATTCTGGACATAGGATATTACATGAGAATATATAATGTAAACTCTAAAATCTTTGATATCTTTGACCAAAGCAAAGGCTTGATTTTCCATTATATTGTACTTTAAAGGGGAATCCCTCAGGGCTTTGCTAAAAAAGGAAATAGACTGTTCATAACCCTGATCATTCTTCTGCAGTAGGACTACAACAATTGTATGTTCTGAGGCAAAGGAAAATATAACGAAATCCCTATCAAACTTTGGACTGACCAAAACTAGTGTTTTTGTTAAGGCTAGCTTAATATATTCAAAGGATCTCTTAGCTTCAATGATCCATTTTATGGTCGAATATTTCTTCAACATGTTATTCAATGATCTAATTAATTATGCTAAGTTAGAAATAAATCTCCTAAGAAAGTTGATTTTTCCTAAAAAGGCTTGTAATTCTCTGATGCTCCTAGGATGTTTTATTTGTAAGATGGCCTCAATTCTTACAGGACCTATTCGGATACCATCTTTTGAGATTATATGGCTTAGTAACTTTCCCTCTTCCAACACAAATAAATATTTTTTTTTGGATTCAAAGAAATTCCATAATTCTTGCATTTGATGAAAACATACCTTAGATGATCTAAGTGTTCTTTATCAGATTTTGAGAATACAATGATGTCATATAAGTATATTACTAGGAAGTCACGAATTTCCTTAGCAAAAGCTATATCCATGGCTCTTTGGAAAGTAGCCCCTGCATCCTTTAATCCAAAAGGAATTTTCACATATATGAATGTGTCCCAAGGAGTAGTGAATGTTGTTTTCGCCTGGTCATCTGGGTGAACTAAAATCTGATTGTAACCAGAAAACCCATTCAATAATGAGATTCTGGTGGACCCTACTACCCTTTGTAAGATGTGATCCATTCTAGGAAGAGGGTAATTGTCTTTTAGTGAAACTTCATTAAGATTCCTGAGATGAACACAAAGTCTGATCTCACCAGTTTTCTTCCTTGTTGGCACCAAATTTTAAACCCAATCAGAGAATCTAATTGGTGTTATTATCTTGGCTTCATACATCCTTCTGAGCTCCTTTTCAATAGAAGGCAATGGGGTGGGATTAATCCTTCTAAGGTTCTTTCTGAAAGGTTTCTAGTTTTCTTTTATGGGGATGGTGTGTTGTATTATGATGGCATCATAGGACTTGAGGTCCTCATAACTCCAGGCAAAGACATCTTGGAATTCCTTTAGTAATTTGAGGTATTTCACTTTTCCAGTAGGAGGTAAGGACTTTGAAAGTTTTATCAATTTTGGATTTTCCTCATTACCTATATTACACTCCTCAATATCAGATTTTAAGGGTTCCATTTTTGGTTTTCTAGGGACATCATTTGAATCAAAGAAGTCTTCCAAAAGAGTCAATCCTTTGGGAAAAAATTGTCTTTGAGATTAATGATTTCAGAGCCTTCATTAATTATCTCATCAATTTCAACTTTCTTTAGGTTTTCTATATCTAATTTTGTAAATTTAGTGGGATGAAATCTATCTATATCTTCATCTTCTATTTCATTAATTTCTATTTTATCCTTAAGATCAGGATCTACTGTTATGTCAGTATCTATATTACTATTCGCAATTTCTTCTTCTAATGTTAAAAAATTATTTATCTATTGGTCATTAATGAATACTTTCCAGTTTTTTAAGTTATCTGGGATAGCAGGTCTATGCCTAACCTCAGTAGTGTACTGATGGTTAGGTTGAAATGATAACTTATAAGTGTTAGCAAACATTGCTAAACTATGAGCCTGCATATTATGTTTCCTTGGGATGACTACAGGCTTAGTTTCTAGAAAAGTGTTCAATATTTCTACAACTGTTCCTCTATAAAAATTTAACCTAGGATCTCTGGTCATATATACAACATTAATTTGTTTTATAACCAACTAAGAATCTCCCATAATAGAAACTCTTATGGCTCCTAACGTTTTCACCAATTTGAGACCTAAAAGAAGTGCTTCATACTCAGCCATATTGTTAGTGCATTTGAAATTCAGTCTGTAAGCATGGGCCCCTAGTAATCATTCTCTAAATTGTATATCCACACTCCTGCTCCTGCTCCTAATACTGACCCATCAAATTCAAGATGCCATAATATTTCATGTTCATAATTCCTACTGTCTGGGGGGGACAAAATCTTCATTAAGGTGTCTTGATCATATTCTTTTATCTGAAATCTCTTTAGTTTGGATAGTTTCATTTTGAGTTGTAACAAAAATTTCTTTTGGTTTTTAAATAATGTTGTTTGAAGTAATTTCTTGTGATTTTTTAGCATTGTACAGAATAAAAGAATTCATGTCAAAATGCATGGAATAGATAGGAAAGTTTTGAGGCCTATCCTGGCTACTCACTACATATTTCATTAGGGTCTCTCTGTACAGTTTTTTAGGATGTCCAAAGACTGAAATTGTAGCATATGACATGTCAAGCTACAAAGATCCTTAGAGTTTAGCCCCCCATGATCTAGACAATAACATGCCATATTTAAGTGGTATATCAGCAATATCTATGTCCATGAGAATGGTCTTAGCAGGACATTGTACTAAGGAAACACACAGATATTTAATTAAACTTAGACACTTTACTTGACTTGAATCAAATGAAAATAGGTCCTTGTAAGGCCTAGTAATGTCCAAGTAGACATTGAATTGTGTGAAGCCCCAGAATCTAACATTGCATTGTGTAAGATTTTATCATGACTGTTAAGGCTAATATAAAAGGGTGGTATCCGTCCTTCTAATGGTTTTCAATTAACATCAAGACCAAATATAATCTCAAGCTGATCATTAAACAAGTTGACATAGTCTTCATTCTCAATGAAGTTTAAGGTTTTTCTTATTTGAGATTCATAGGTTTCATTTTTAAGCAGCTCCCTTAAGAGAAGTGAGATTTTCAGTTTAGCCACCTCTGCTCCCAAATTGAAACGCAAAGGGGCTTTCTCGATTTGAGGGCTTGGAATTTTCATGGTAGGAGTTTGAGTAGATTTCTCTTCTTTTTCTACATTTGAAGTATCCTTCTGTGGATTTTCTAATATGTTGTTTGGAGATTTCTCCACTATCTCTTTGGAGGGCATTGAAGTGGGTGGTTGATAATTAGGAGGTTGGTCATGGGTTATATCTACAATGGTGGGACCAGAAGGGTTCTGATTTGGTTTAGGGAGGATTTGGAGAGTTTTAGTAACTGGAGCTGTTTTGATTTTCTTAGGTTGATTTGGTATTGCTTTCTTGTTTTGGTTAGGAGTATTAGTGTTCTTTTTACTCCTCAAGTTTTATTGTTTGTGTACTTCGAATATAGTAGAATCATACCCTTGCTTATAATCGAATGATTCTCCGGATTGGGTCTGCAATTGCTGAAGAATATGTAATTCTTGATCATCTTGAGTCGTGAAGACAATTTCCTCTTCATATAATCCCATTAAGTTAATTTGTGTGTCTTGTTTGGGGTCTTCTGAATGGGATGTTTCAACATAGTTTTCTTGAAAAGAAGGCCTAATGTTCTGATCAAGTCCATTCTTCCTAGTGTTTTTATTTTGATTCTTTCTAAAGTTTGGATTTCTCACTGGAGGTTCTTGTTGATTATCCCATTGAGTCTTCCTTTCAATGTTTTCTATCCTATCCATCAATTTTTCCATTCCTTTGGTTAGGACATCTATTTTAAAGTCAAAGGGTGAAGCTTCATCTTTGACAAGTCCTCTCCTTTCATTCCTAACCCTTGTTCTTTTTGCTAGAAAGTTATCTTCTACACTTACTACTACACTTTGCATGTCTTCTAAAGTTGGATGATTTCTTTCTCTAAGTTGGAATGCCATATCAGTATCAAACCCATCTGGAAACTTTATCAGAGCTAAGTCAGGTGGGGGTCTAGGATTGACTAGTATTGCACTGTATATATTATTAAATCTGGTACAGTAATCCTAGGTCATTTCATTTGATCCTCTTCTGATGCTCTCATGTTCTGAAAGAATTTGTTGAGGGTTATTTTTCTTTCCCAATCTATTTAAAAATTGCAGATAAAATACTTCTAAATTATCTATACTATTAGTAGGTAAAGCTCTAAACCATTTTCTTACATCACCAGCTAGGGTCTAAGCAAAAAGTCTCATCTAAACATATCCAATATGGATTTCATGTAATTCGAAGTAATATGTCATTTAATTTACATGATGTTGTGTTGTATAAGGTCCTATGCCATCAAATTGGACAATTTTGTTCTAGTAGTCTTATGGCATGGCACCGAGTGGAGAAAGTAACACAAGAGGGGCATATCTATTTGCCATAGATCTAAGTTGGGTAGGGATAAGAAGTGGAGTTGGGGTACTAGGGGATGATACAATAGTTAATGGATAATTAGGAACAATAGGTGTTTGATGGGTAACAATAGGTTGGTAGGGAAGTGAGGGTATGAATGGAGGTGAGAAATAAACTTCGGAGATGGAGGGGAATAATGGTGAACTAAAGGGAGTTGAAACTATTTTCGAAAGCTCAAGGATCTTGACAGTAGTTAGGGATGAATGAGGGGAATTTAAAATATACTCATCAATTAACTAGTTTTCCTTTTGAACTTCAATCTCTACAATAGACTCTAGATCTAGAACGATGTCATCAAGTTCACTTTTAGACCTAGTTCTAAATAGGGAAAGGTCAAATGATTCATCAAAGTGGATGTATTCTAAAAACAATCACTCATCAGGGCAAGAATCTGCTTTGATTGAAGGTGTTAGACTCACTGAACTTTCTTGTCTTCTGGATCTTATTGAGATTAGGTTGGGATTATCTAATACTGGGGTAGGGTTTGGATCAGGAGTGACCCTAGTATAGTGAGTTCTCCTTGAAGCCAGAATTTTGAACTTTTCTAGTTACTTTCTTTTTGTAAAATTTTGTAAATAACTTCTAATAAACCCTTCAAGAGGCTTGAAATAAAGATTTGAAATTTCCTCAAAGGTTTATTAAGACTGAGGATTTGAGTCCTCAGTATGGTCGCCACCATGTTATCACTCAAAAGTATTCCCTAAAAGTTATTAAAAGAACGAATAATCCGAGGTAACCAAACCAATTTTCAGACTCAGGCTCTAGCCAATCTAAGTCTAGAGAGGGCTCTCTCTTTATAATTTAACTTTGTTTGGGTGGGATTTTAGGCTAGTTCTTAGTGCTCATAAGATTTTGATTTTTGTTGGGCGGTCGAATTCTAGGAATAGATGGATAGAACTATTTTCTTCAAGCCATTGGGCTATGGAGTCAATAAATGGATAGCATAACTGGATTAGATCATTGAAGGGAGTGTTCATAGGCAGGATAGTAAAGAAAAAGGAAAATCTTCAGGGGCTAATGGATGGAATGATTCTAATCAGGGTGAAGTGTACTTAAGAATCCTTGGGCTAGGATAAGAATGAGGAATAGAGGGTGATCATCAATAATGGGAGATTAAGGATCCTTTGCTACATAGACCAAAAGGAAAAATATGAAAGCTAAGGAGCAGCTAAGAATTCCCTAGTTAAGATATTTTAGCAGAAAACATTAAGAATGTAAACAATCAAGATAAAGTGGATTTAAGAAAGTTATGAAATATCATTCTTAGTTTAACATTCAAATTTCATAGAAACACATGATTACTAAGAAACATAAAGGAAAACAATAATACACATGAGATAATACTTATTTGATTTTCTCTTTAAACAAGAATCTTGAAAAATATTTGAGCTTAATTCCATGATCCAACAAGCCAATCTAGTTTTTTTGATACAATAGGGCTTTGATTTGAGAGAAAAGTCTGCAAAAATGTCTTTCAATCCACCGTAAATACTTGGAAATATGAATTATTTGTACAAAAAATAATTACAAAATATCTCATAACAATTTGAGATTTAATTTAGGAAATAAAAATATCTTCAAGCATGAATATTGAGACATATGGAAAACTGCATCATGTTGTCCCTTTTGTTGTGGTAGCACTAGTTGTTGCAGTTGAGTTTGAGCCCTTTAAGCTCGCTGATATTTGTATGCTGGAATCATCTTTATCTTTAACATTTCACTCATACTCTTTTACCCTATTGATCTGTCTTTACCTGTTTCATCTGGTTGCCTTCAGATTTATTGTGGTAACTTATAGTAAACCTATCGTTTTTTCCCATCATTCATCCTAAGGTAACTTTACTTTTATCATTGTTCTGTAAATTTCATCTTCCTCTGTGTATTTAGCAAAATTGAGCTTGGTGACAAATAGGTGTTTCACCTCATGTTCTAGCAAAAATATATTTTCAAAAGTATCATACAATACTTTTCCAGTTGGCAGGGCTTTGATACCTAAAGTGCTTGCTTTTTTCTTGGCCAACTTCCTTTGTCTGTTAGTGTAGTCCAATTGGGTCATGAGTTTATCATGGATGACCATAGGACTAGGAAGAACTTTGTCCCTCAACATCTGAAATTTGGCCTTGAACCTATCAATGGCCACTTGGATGTTATGGCATTTTTCTTCCAACTTGACCATGAGGTTTCTTTTGGAAAGAACCTTTTTTACTTCTAGGATGGCTTCAGTCGTGTCCTCTATACCAAGCTCATTTAGCTCATGTTTGTTCTTGCTGTTCATGAAGTGGATGAGTCGATTGTCATCCTCAGGCGTATCACCCAACTCTCCCTTTACATTTTGGATAGCTCTAGTAGCTACCTTGACTGGTTTTGTTTGCTCAAATATAACTTGAATTGATGTCAAAATATCATTAACAGATTCAATGATATTTCCCCAGAGCATTTCTTTTGTTTGTCTTAGTGGCTTTCACAATGTTAAATCTTTCTCTAGGACTTTGAACTTCTCACCCATCCTTAGGGCTTCCTGGGTTTCTTCTGCCTACTAAATTTGGGCAAGCTTATAGTTAGTTTCTAAGCTTACCACTTTCTCTTTTAGCATTTTGAGCTCTATTTCCTGGATGGACATCTCCTCCATGGCTTTTACTAGGTTTGATGTTCTCTCTATTGCTGTACCTATTTCTGTAGATTCATTAATAATTGGTAGTGTTGTGGCAGGTGGAGCTATTGTAGATTCATTGATAATTAGGAGTGTTGTGGCAGGTGGAGCTGTAGGTGCCAATGATGCTGCCAATTTTGAAGGAACTGGAGTAGAAATAGTGGGAGTTGTAGCTCTAGAGTGGTGTCCAAGTCACTTTGTTTTTACTGAATCAATGTGTCTAACTCCTTCTCTGTTTCTTTCATTTGGCCATTTAGCTTTAGGACACAGTCCATGAGCTCTTCTTGTCCATTTTGTGTCTCCAAGACTTCTGTTGTTTGTGGGTGATGTAATTGTGGAATCTTGAGTTGCTTCTTCAAAGTAGCTATGTTATCATTCTTCTTCTTAATTAATTTTTTAGTGGCCTTTACATCTTTGGGATTGTGTCCCAACTCAATGATTAAGTCCTCTAAGGACTTGATTCTCGTGTCTTTGGCCTGTGAAGAGGCCTTCTCCATTTGGAACTGATATGATATGTTATTCAGGGAGTTTTTCAATTGTTGGGCAGCGATGGCTTTCCTTGTCAAGGTGGAGTAAATCATCTCCCCTGTCTACTTGTCAAGTTCAATCTGGTCAATAGGTTGAATGTCCTGTGCTAGTACTTCACAGTCTATATTTTTGAAGTCTGTTGTTGTTATTGGTTGCCGAGTAGTGGGCTTCGTAAATGTCATTTTCATTTTGCCTTCTTTCACATCATAGGCTAACATAAGCCTCATCTGATTGGTAGAGGCCATCTTTAAGTATTGTGCATAAGTTTTGGCTTTTAGCCTCTCATTTATGGCTTTTATGTCCTTGTATCTTTCTCTGATATCTTGGTCTCTATCAGTTGGCATCTTAAATGAGGGCACTTCAACACTCTATTGCCTTTCCAACATCTAAGTGTGTGATGTGGAAGGTTCTGGTGTGCCTCCAGAGGGAGTGGCATGCCTGCTTCATTCTCTTTCTGTGCTGGTGGCACCAATTATTTCTTATGTGAATTCCTGTTTAGACATAGGATTTATCCTTTGTCTTTTAACCAGGCTAGTCTTTGCATAGGCCTGAGATGTTACTTTGCCCGAAGTAGTGGCCTCCTCCCTGTTTCGTTTGAGGTTTTTCTCCTCTTTTAGAAGAGTTTGTAAAACTGGGGGAATGCTCATGATGGGCTCTGGTATACCTATTTGAGTTAGCTCCTCTGATAGGTATGGTTTTTTTGGCTCTTCTCGTACCTGAGATTCTTCTTCTACATGTGATTCACTTTGTGATTGTGATTCTCCTTGGGCTTGCGATTATTCTTGGACCTGAGATCCTCCTGGCACCTGTAGGAAATAACCTTCATCAACTTGTTTCTATGGATCAATCAGTAGTGCTATCCCTGTCCACTAAAGTATTCTCCACCCATTCCAATTAATTTTCATATTTTTCTATTTCAGGGATTTGGTGGTGAATGTAGGGAGCCATCTTGTTTTTCTGTCTTCTATTGCAGTTGAAGTCCAAGGGATCATATCTCCACATGGAGCTCTATTTTATATTAAGTCTCTGAAGGATTTGATCTGCTTCCTTTCCAGCTTCTCAGCTATTACACACAAAGGGCCCTAGTTGATCTTTCATTCTGAGCTGGGCCTTCTTTTTGGTTTTGACAAAATGTACCTCATCTGAATTGATTATCTACCTGTAGTACTCCAGAGAAAATAACCTCATTGGGAGGTATCTTGGTAGTTTATATGGGGCCAAATCACGACCATAAATCCTAATTTCAATGTGATTTTGTTACAAGTACCAATCTCCCACTTTGTGTTGTTTTCAAAGCTGCAGGATACTCTTGATATCTAACTTGATTATTGGAGGAAGGTTTCCTATCAGCATTGTTATTATAGGATGTACAAAAATATCTATGAAATCTATGTATGGATATGGTGAGTCATACTTATCGATCAAAGGAGTCCAGAAAATCATTGACCTAGGGTGACCTTTAGTATCAAGCTTTTGGAGAGTAAAGCGGAACTTGTTAGCTTGGTAATATAGAAAACAATGGTACACAACTGAGGAATACTTGAATACTCTCTCATTACTCATCCTAAGAAATTAGTCATGCATCATATCAGCTATGAACTTGGCATAATCATACATGATAGCAGGAGGCTGTCCTAGAGTGAAAATGGATGTGAAGGCTAAGATGATTTCATCTATATATTCCCTAGTGGTATAGAATAAGATACTAGATATCATTGGTACAATGTCCTGGCCAAATAGGGAAAATATGGTGTATATATATATGGGGGAGGATCTTTTGGGATATGTTTCACTTCCACAACAAAAGTTTGGAACATTTCAACAACCTTTGCAGTGGTTAGCTTGGGGAATTGGTCTAATAGGGCTCCAATAGAAATTGGGGTTAAGTTTTGCATTGGTTGTAGTTGCATCATTTCATTGATTGACTCGGAAGTGATGGTGAAAAGTATGTCTTGGTCAGGGGACATCACTGCTCTTTGACTGGGAATGTAGTTTGCATAGAAATAATGGACAATTTCTGGAAAGATGTGCACCTCAGGAAATTGATACTTGAGCAAATTAGACTCCCAAAGACCTATTTTATCAGCATGGTTTAGGTATTGGTCTCTGTATCAGCAGTATAATTTGAGATGAGATTCATGGACAAATGTTTCCTTGATTTGGAAATCTTTATCAGCAAGGGGAAGGTAGATTAGGTCTAGGTGTGGAGTGGAGTTGGGTCTGACATGCATGGAAATTGGCACTACCATTATCAATTGTTGTGGATTTGAGAATGGGGGAGGTAAATTGTCAGTCTTTTAGGGAAAAGATGGCTCAATTCTAGGTGGGTTTTAGTTATTAGAGTTTTTATTTAATTTCAATTAAGAACAATCAGCAATTGGCTTTGAAATTGAAAGGATTTTTAGTGAATTATGGTTTAAATACCTAGAGTTTGAAGAAAACTGGGTCTGAACAGGGTAACTGGCAACTATGAATGGTTGAAAAGGCTACGAGCTGGTTGGAATGCAATATGGGAGCTTTGTGGCATATTCAAGGTGCAATTGTACATGGTTTAGCAACTTCGACATTCACAGGTGCGTGCATGGAAGTTTACAGTTAAAAAAATGATAAAAGTAATAATTTGGGGCTTTTTTGGCTATATGAATGAAAATCAATTTGGTGGGTATGGGTGAATAGTGCTCGTTTGTCATGTAGCGGGTGAATAGTGGTTGTTTTGGTGTGTAGCAGGCTGGTGATAAGTTGTTTGCTTCGCACAAATTTTTTGTGCATGGTAGTATTAGAGGGAGGCCACCCGATTCCATTCATTGAGCACCACATTGCCTCAGGGGGCCCAGTGGAAAATACCCCTTTTTGGGTAGGTAAAGTTCAGGTTTCGGGCCCTTCCGTAATCAACACGGGTTGTGAGATGGGGAGGGGAGAGATTGTGGTGTGGTTGGGTGATGGAGTTGCATGGTAGGTAATGGGGGGGGCTCAGCGGTTTTGGTTTAAAGCGAGATTAAGGCAGGGGTTAAGATATCAGGCGGGATTTAATTGGGTTTTTTAAATAACTTAATCATGGATCGATTAGTTAGTGGGTTCGGGGTAGAGAACCTTTGTTTATATAATTAAACTAGGGTGGGATTAACTAATATTGCAGGAGTTAATATATATATATATATATATATATATATATATATATATATATATGGGAAACGGGTTCTTATTACGGATTTAATAAATAAGTTAGTAATTTAGCCAAATAAGCGGAAAAGGGGCACAATATCCCAAATATATGATATCTTATGTTTTAATGCTTTCCGATAATCACATAAAGACTTAGGATATAGTGTTTTTATGGGTTTTAGATATGAAAATGAGTTATGTGGGGGAACAAATACTTTTGCTAGGTAAAATTGATTTAATCCTTAGGAAAGAGTATTATTTAGGGAAAATGAATGAACTGAAGGGGGGAATGAATGTTTATGAGGAGGTTTTAGTACTTATTGCCTATAAGTCATTGAGTTGAGGGTCTGGTCCCGCCAAAAGTCAGAGAAATGCGTTGAGACTCTTTGACTTAGATGTTTTTAAGTACTTTGATCTTTATTGTGGGAAATTAGTTAAAATAAAAGGTGAAATGAATGAGGGAAGTTAGTTAATTTCTTTTGATATTCAATTTCATGCTTGATTGTCCACTTATCTATAGGAATTTCATGATAAAAATGATAATAAACATGTTCTTGTCTAATCAATTACCATACTTCTGCAACCTTTCTACTACTTACCCATCTACTCATCCTACCATTTTTACTTCTCTTTATTATGGTGCATTTAAGCTAGCAAAACCTTATCAAACATTTTTCTTTTTCTTTAAAATAGTAAAATATCTAAGTCTAACCTTATTACATCCAAGGGCTGAGGTTAAACAGTTGAGCTCCTTTTATTTACTCTACCTATCTAATTATCTGCCAAGATTAAACAAGTTGGTCAGATATTTATTCTCTATCTATAGACATGAAATTGAAACATGAAATAGCCAATTTTAAACATTTTGACTATCATGGATTGTGGCAAAGATTAGAAGTTGCACACAATCATTTATTTTGCACAAAAAGTAAATGGTAGTGGCATTTTGACTTGCTCACTTTCATGGTCTTTTTCTTTTCATGGGTTCATATTTTTCATATTTTTTTGACCTTCTTGTTCTTTTTGTCCTTTGATTATTATTTTAGGACATAACCTCTTTACATTTTTTATTTTTATTTTTTAATATGGAAAACATTTGCAAAAAGAAAAGGTATGTACATACTATAGGTTCAATCTCAGATATTCAAAAATTATGACTTCTATTGGTATAGGAACCTAACACCCTTAGAATTCATTCCTTATTTCCCATAATTTCTTAAAATGTAGTGTGTTTATTGTACATAGTCACTAATCTCTCGAGTTCTCGTTTTACCATATAAGGCTTCGTGGCATGATTTGACTCGAACATGTCAGAAGCCTTCTACCATTTTATCTGATTGAATGTGTAAGAGGTGAGGGCCCTTAAATGAATGTCCCCCACATATGGAACCAGATTAAATTCTCTCTCAACACGCAAGAGATACCCACACATCAAATGCTGAATTGGCACATCATGGGCTCTCAATATCCAGAGGAACTGTACACTGTCCTCAATCTCATGACTAATTTCTTTTTGGATGCTTTCCAAATAGAAGAAAAGAAAACATTCATGCAAAAATAAAGAATATGTTGGGTCCCTATAATGCTAGTGGTTACCCCATTACTATTGTAGTTGTAGCCCTTATTAATATTTTTGTGCCCCTATTATCCCCATATTGTTATTATTGTGCCCAATAGAATCCCTCTATTGTTATTTTTATGGCTTTATATCATTATTGTTAGGTCAGCTGGGTTATATTGTGACTCCTTAGACTCCTATATATAGTAACGATGCTTTTTCATTTGAATCATCCAAGAATTGTTCATTTATGTAACATAAAGGAGGTTACCCCCTCGAAGAGGTTGAATTCTAAGGTGTTGATCTATCTTTTCTATCTTTTCTTGAGCTGATTTCATAACATTTGGTATCAGAGCTTTGGATTCTAAGGTTTTGCTGCTCAAAATAGGTCATCGTGGCATTTTCGCTATAACTTTTTTCTGCGACATTTCAAAAGTTGCAAAAAAACCCATTTGAGAAGAAGTCGCAGTAAATTTTGGGTCTGAATTTTAGAGCTATTCACACTACATTTGCGGAGATATGATCTGAGGAAGTTGGTCTTTTTGTAGACTCCTGAATTACATTCCAAACAGGCAACCTGGGGAAAAGCATCATAAATTTCTCTCTAGGGATTGGATTGAAATTTAATAAGAAGGTACAGAAAGAGGATGGACTATAGTTTCTTGTATGCATTTTTCAGATCAAAAGGTTGAAACAGTCACTCGTGGCACATTGTACAAGTTCGCTCTACTAAACTAGTCTATAATCAAGTCACTATGGGAGATTTCACATAACTCTTCCTTGGAGAATCCAATTTGGGTCAGACTTGTGTCATTGGAAATAGGACACAGAGGGCTACTGTAGATCACAAACTCAGATCTAGATGATTGGAAAGTACAGAGATACATCAAAGGCAATATCGAGCTCCTACAAAGTGAAGAAAGGTGTGTAGATTTTCTTAAATTTTTGCTTAAGCTTGGTTTGAAAATTTATTTTGAAGGAATTCAAAGGGCATAGTAGAGCATTATTATCAGTAACTGATGCCTCGAGGAAAGAAAATGCAAACAACTAGTAAGGAACCTGAAATCTCTAGCATGATTCATCAAGAAGAGGAAGAAATGCAACATGATATATCAAAATTACAAGACCAAGTGCAACAATTGTCCCTTTCACAAAAGGGAACAGAATCTAAGATGGCTGGTTTAAAGAAAGGCATAGAAGCTAAGATAGATTGTTTAAAGATAGGTGTAGAAGCTAAGATGAATGACATGGAAGCTAAGATGGATGATTTGAATATAGATTTGAAGACAGACATGGAAGAATTGAAGATAAATATGAATAAGTTGCTACAAGAAAGGGTCACTAATTGTGAAAGGGTAGTAAAGGAAACTCATGATCAGAACAAAAGAAATGTTAATTATGATTCCATAGACTCTAATGTTGGATCAAAGACCCACCATATTCTAAAAATCGATATGAGGAAGTTTGATGGAAAGGATTCCGCAACATGGATATTACAGATGGAGCAATTTTTAGATCTCAATAATGTGCAAAACACACAAAAGGTATGTATTGAAACTTTATCTTTGGAACCAAATCAGTTTGTATGGTATCAATGGATTTCCTCTCATAAACAATTTATCACCTCGGAAATTTTTATGGAAGAATTGATAGCACATTATGAGGATACAAAAAGAAACACTTTTTGTAGCCGATTGATAAGTCTCAAACAAAAAGGTTCAATAATGGAGTACATTGAGGAGTTCCAAAAATTGTACATAAGGGTAAAAGATATTCTAGAGGAGCATAGGATTGATGTGTTCATAGGGTCTTTAAAGGATAATATCCAACATGATGTTCGCCTATGGGAACCTGATTCATTAGAGAAGGCATTCAGGTTAGTAAGAAAAATGGAAAGCAAAATTATGGCAACCAGGAAGCATATCACTCACAACTATAAAGATGAAAGTGTTGTTGCCACTAGTCTTCCACAACCTATAAGGATGACACCACAATAATTGGAAGAAAAAATAGAAAAAGGTCTTTGTTATAGTTGTGATAGCAAATACACTAAAGGTCATAAGTGTGTTGAGAATAAATTATTCTACATCGATTGTGAAGATGAAGAAGAAAAGGAGCAAGAAAGGTCAAAATAAGAGGATATACTCCAGGAACAAAGCCTAGATAAAGAAGAAATGAATCCGACCATATATTGTAATGCATTGGCGGGAATTACCGCTCCTCAAACCATCAAGATAGAAGGACAAATCAAGAAAAAAAAGGTAATAGTGTTGATTGATTCAGGAAGTACCCACAATTTTATTCAGTGTAAGGTAGCAAGAGAATTGAATTTCTTCTTATATCCAGCACCAGAGTGTCAAGTGATGGTTGCAAATGGAGGAACAATAAATTGCTCGGGAAAGTGCCATAATATCAAGCTATCCATGGGAGACTATGTATTGACTAGCCCAATGCTTTCCATTCCAATGGGAAGTGCTGGTGTTGTACTAGGAGTCCAATGACTAAACTCCTTGGGTACAATAGCTTTTAATTTTCAAGAAATTTTCATCAAATTTTCTTTGGAAGGAAAGGAAGTTGAATTAAGGGGTATTGTAGGGAAACTGGGAAAGATAATCATCTCTAACAGTATGACAAAGCTTCTAAAAAAGGAACAAAGAGGTGTAATTGCATAATTATGTTCGCTAGATGTGTCCAGAGTGGAATCATCTATTTCTCCAGATCTCCAAATGTCTTAGACAATCTTTCCAAGAAATTTGAGACTCCCAAAGGTCTCCCACCATTCATGATCGTGATCATGCTATTCATATGATTCCAAGAAGTGTTCTCCAAACATCAGGCCGTACAGATATCCCTATGCCCAAAAGAGTGAAATTAAATGTATGGTTGCAGAAATTCTAGAGGCCGGTATAATTCAACCAACTCAAAGTTTTTTCTCTGCTCCAGTCATATTGGTGCACAAGAAGGATGGATCATGGTGCATGTGTCCAGATTATAGGGAGCTCAACAAGCTCACTATTAAAGATAAGTTTCCCATTCTTGTCATTGATGAATTACTGGATGAATTGCATGGATCAATTTACTTCACCAAGTTGGATCTTCGTTCATGATATCATCAAATCAGAATGAAGATTGAAGACATTCCGAAAACAACATTTAGAACTCATGAGTGTCATTATGAATTTTTGGTCATGCCTTTTGGCCTTACCAATGCACCTTCAACATTTCAAGGTTTGATGAATTCAATTTTCAAACCATTCCTTAGAAAATTTGTGTTAGTATTTTCTAATGATATACTAATCTACAACAAGTCTTGGAAGGATCATGTTGAACATGTTGACAGGGTGCTACAACTATTGGAGGAGAAACAATTATATAAAAAAATATCCAAATGTTTCTTTGGAGTGCAAGAGGTGGAATATCTGGGTCATATTGTATCTGATGAAGGAGTTAAGGTAGATCCTAGCAAAATTAAATCCATAAAGGAATGGAAAATTCCCACATCCATAAAGCATCTGCGAGGATTTCTCGGGTTGACAGGGTATTATCGCAAGTTTGTTAAGAATTATGGGAGAATAGTAGCACCTCTAACAACATTATTGAAGAAAGATGCATTTTCATGGACTCTAGAAGCAACAAAGGCATTCGAACATCTTAAAGAGGCAATGTGCCAAGCACTGGTCTTAGCTACACCGGACTTCACAAAAACCTTTCTTATGAAATGTGATGCTTCAGGAAATGGAATTGGTGTTGTTTTAATGCAAGATGAAAGACCCATTGCTTTTGAAAGTCATCCAATCAAGGGAAAGTTTTTATACAAAGCTATTTATGAGAAGGAAATCTTGGCAATACTCCATTCACTTAAGAAATGGCGACCCTACCTAATGGGAAGACACTTCAAGGTAAAAACAGATCATGTTACCCTTAAATACATTTTAGAACAAAGATTATCCTCTGAAGAGCAACAAAAGTGGGTCACAAAGATGTTGGGTTATGAATTTGAATTCATCTACAAAAAGGGAAGCAAAATGTGGTGGCATATGCACTCTCAAGAAACGATGATGATGTGGAAGAATTGTTGTGCGCCATTTCTATTATCCAACCAGATCGGATAAACGAAGCAAGGGAGGAATGGAAGAATGACGAAGAAGTGTGGGCACTTATTCGAAAGTTACAACAAGATTCCAGTATGTCTGATACATTTAGCTTCAAAAATGATTCTTTATGGTACAAATATTGCTTATACCTCTGTAATAATTCCCAGCTAAAACAAAAGATTCTTATGGAATTGCACACTTCTCCCTTAGGAGGGCACTCAATATTTTTAAAAACTTACCACAAGGTTAAGAAGGAATTTTTTTGGGATGGCCTTAAATTAAATATTCAAAAGTTTGTGGCAGAATGTTTTGTTTTCCAACAAAATAAAGTTGAAACAATTAAGGCACCAGGTCTGTTACAACCTTTATCCATTCCAAGCCAACGCTGGGAGGAGGTTTTAATGGATTTTATCATAGGTTTACCCAAGTCTGATGGAAATAGTGTCATCATGGTGGTAGTTGATAGACTTACCAAGTATGCACACTTTTGTGCATTATCACATCCATTTAAAGCCAATACAGTTTCTACTGCATTAATGGAAACAATTCAAAAGCTACATGGAAACCCAAAGATTATTTTAAGTGACAGAGATCCAATTTTCACTAGAAATTTTTGGACAGAATTATTTTCTTGTCTTGGTACTCAGTTAGCTCATAACTCATCTTATCATCCTCAATTTTATGGGCAAACTAAGATAGTAAACAAGTGTTTGGAAGGAGATCTTCGTTTCTTTGTATTTGATAAACAGACACAATGAGTCAAATGGTTGCCTCTCGCTGAATGGTGGTATAACACTTCCTTCCATACAGCAAAAAAAATGACCTCATTTATGGAACTTTATGGGTATCAGCCACCATCCATCACATCATATTTAAGAGAAAATTCTAAGGTTCAAGTAGTGGAACATCACATTGAACATCAACAACAAGTCCTTCGACTCTTAAAGGATAACCTCGTGTTGGCAGAGAATAGAATGAAACAACAGGTAGATCAACATCGTAGTGAAAGAAGTTTTGATGTAGGTGATTGGGTATTCCTACGACTACAACCATATAAGAAAATGTCCCTCAAGAAAGCTAAGAAGGATAATAAATTATCACCAAAGTATTATGGTCCATACAAGTTGTTGCAAAAGATTGGTACTATGGCATACAAATTGGAGCTTCCTGTAGCTTCTCGATTACACCAATTTTTCCATGTTTCATGTTTAAAGAAGGTTATAGGTGACAAGCTCCCAGTTCAAACAATAATGCTAGAACTTGACGAGGAAGGAAAAATTATATTGGAATAGGAAGAAGTCACAGAAATAAGAACTCGATAGCTATGAAATCAATCAATTTCAGAGTATCTTTGTTGGGCAACTTAATTGCTTAAATTGCTTTCATTAAATTATCAACCAGGGAAACTCGTAAGCTTGTGATGGTGCCAAACAAATATATGCAGGAGTAGGCAACTAACTCTATGTCTAACTAAATGATTTATGATTCAATATAATATGCAATGGAAGAGGCTCCTAATTGAGGAGGTCCTGGTTGTCCTTCCCTACAGTACTATATATTGAAAATATATCATTGATTACATAAAACTAGAAGCTTGAAATAAAGACAGGAGAATGAATTTAATTATTGTTCAGATTCAAATAGAGAGAGAGACTAACTTAGTCCCTTGATTTTCCCCTCATATACTGATCCAAACTAAACTAAGATTCATTCATAAGCATAAGAAATGAAATTACTTGAAACTTAAACTAAAAGAATGAATTTCAACTATCATGCAAATCAAATAGAGGGAGAGCCTAACTTAGACCCTTGGTTGTTCCCTCATATGCTGATAAGATTTTAATTTAAAACTTATTCACCAATCACAAACAAATCCTCAAACATCTAAGCAATTAAATGAAATAATATCTAATATGAAATAAAATGTTCCTTTGATCCTTCTAGAGTGAGCTCAATTCTCCTAAGAACAAAGTGACAAGCTATTTTATATACTACATTAAGGCAACTTATATCTAAAACTACATAATGGAAATATATGTAAAATGAAGCTTTATTCTATTCCATCATAAGTTGGACACATGCTCCAAGAGTCCTCCTCTTAGAATGGAGGAGGTGCTCCTATTTATACAAAAACTAAGATAACAACCTCATAAATGTATACCCATTATTCTCTCCTTTGACCCACATATTTCTCAACCAATGGTGACACATAACCCTATCCTCAATGATCTCCTCCATGAGGTCCATAATCTTCTCCATGAAGCTTATCTTATCAAATTCGAATTTGATCATTCAAGGCCACATAAAGATGCCCTGGAAGCTTCCTTTGTACCTACACATGTCAACAAACTCATTCTAATTGTTAGGTATAAGTATAAGCATATTATTTTCTAAGTTTTAGCCATAAATCCTCTTTAAAATGTTAAGAATTAATAAACATTGGAAAAGCATAGATATAACCCAATAATGAGGTAAATGTAATAATGTTAAGGTGGAATGGAGGTGACATGAAGGTAAAATGTGAAGGTATTCGTGAATAATGGAGTGAAAATAAGGACTATTTTGACGCCCAACATACCCGCAAATTGAAGATATTGCATGTCCTCATGAAATCTATTACATTACTTTTTGATACCCGAGCTTGGCTTAAACTCTGCATGCTATCATTTACTTAACTTTTACAAAACATTTTTTTGATGAACTACAACGGCACCAAAATGTTGGGAAATATAATTTCTTAAATTGCTTCATTAAATTATCAACCAGGGAAACTCGTAAGCTTGTGATGGTGCCAGCAAAATATAAGCAGGAGTAGGCAACTAACTCTATGTCTAACTAAATGATTTATGATACAATATAATATGCAATGGAAGAGGCTCCTAATTGAGGAGGTCCTGGTTTTCCTTCCCTACAGTATTATAGATTGAAAATAAATCATTGATTACATAAAACTAGAAACTTGAAATAAAGAAAGGAGAATGAATTTAATTATTGTTCAGATTGAAATAGAGAGAGAGACTAACTTACTCCCTTGATTGTCCCCTCATATACTGATCCAAACTAAACTAAGATTCATTCATAAGAATAAGAAATGAAATAACTTGAAACTTAAACTAAAAGAATGAATTTCAACTATCATGCAAATCAAATAGAGGGAGAGCCTAACTTAGACCCTTGGTTGTTCCCTCATATGCTGATAAGATTTTAATTTAAAACTCATTCACCAATCACAAACATATCCTCAAACATCTAAGCAATTAAGTGAAATAAGATCTAATATGAAATAAAATGTTCCTTTGATCCTTCTAGAGTGAGCTCAATTCTCCTAAGAACAAAGTGACAAGCTATTCCATATACTACATTAAGGCAACTTATATCTAAAACTACATAATGGAAATATATGTAAAATGAAGCCTTATTCTATTCCATCATAAGTTGGACACATGCTCCAAGAGTCCTCCTCTTAGAATGGAGGAGGTGCTCCTATTTATACAAAAACTAAGATAACAACCTCATAAATGTAGACCCACTATTCTCTCCTTTGACCCACATATTTCTCAACCAATGGTGACACATAACCCTATCCTCCATGATCTCCTCCATGAGGTCCATGATCTTCTCCATGAAGCTTATCTTATCAAATTCGAATTTGATCATTCAAGGCCACATAAAGATGCCCTGGAAGCTTCCTTTGTACCTACACATGTCAAAAAACTCATTCTAATTGTTAGGTATAAGTATAAGCATAATATTTTCTAAGATTTAGCCACAAATCCACTTTAAAATGTTAAGAATTAATAAAATTTGGAAAAGCATAGATATAACCCAATAATGAGGTAAATTTAATGATGTGAAGGTGGAATGGAGGTGACATGAAGGTAAAATGTGAAGGTATTGGTGAATAATGGAGTGAAAATAAGGACTATTTTGAGGCCCAACAATCTTATCAAGTGGAAGAACTTAACTGCTGAAGATTCCACATGGGAGGATGAGAATTTTATACAGAAGCATCTAGAACTTCTCAAATGTTGAGGACAACACTTTTTTGAAGGAGAGGGGCATGTTTGGTCCCTATAATACTAGTGATTACCCCATTACTATTGTAGTTGTACCCCTTATTAATATTTTTGTGCCCCTATTATCCCCATATTGTTATTATTGTGCCCCATAGAATCCCTCTATTGTTATTTTGTGGCTTTATATTATTATTTTTAGGTCGGCTGGGTTATATTATGACTCCTTAGACTCCTATATATAGAAATGAGGTTTTTTCATTTGAATCATCCTATAATTGTTCATTTATGTAATGTAAAGGAGGTTGCCCCCTCAAAGAGGCTGAATTCCAAGGCATTTATCTATCTTTTCTATCTTTTCTTGAGCTGGTTTCATAACAATATAACTAGAAGTCGGAGGGCGACATGCCATCACCTCCTATGCTAAATGGAGCATCTGCTTTTTGTCGGTTTTCAACTCTGCAACTTTCCTTTCTAGCTACTCCACCTTGAGTTACTACTTTGCATGCCTCAATCACATTATATCAATGTGCTCCACATATTCGAAGGTAGTTGTGGATACTCATTCTTGGGCTTTCTTCGCTTCGTTCTGATATCGTGTTGCGGTGTATTTCCAGGTTTTTATTTTAACGATCAATGAATACTCACAGCCTTCAAATGAATATTCTATAGGGACTGTCTGAGTAGCAACAGAGGTTGTTGCCATTCCATCTACCAATGTCCCCGTTTCGACTATCATGGATTTGGGCTTCTTAGCCCATTGCTTATATTTCTTCACTTGTTTCTTCAACTAGTGCATCTACCTTCTCAACCTCTTAACCTATGTTTTGAGCCACATTGTTTCTTTGAATTGCACCTGATATTTCTGCTTCATAGGTAGCCTTCGCTACTCACACAATTCTACCCATTCTTCTTTGATCACCACTTCATCTAGTACAGCAGTTGGTTTGACAGGTGGTGGATTACTCAAGGGAGTATCCACAGGGTTAATCGGCGCGGCTACTTTTCTTGGTCTGTCTTCCTGGGGAGCAGTTGCTTCCTTACTAACTCTTTCCTCATCCTATTGTGAAGCTATCTCGATAGGTGGCGGGCTCACTTGATGAGTGTCCTTTGGTGGTTCAGCCAAAATTTCGCCTCCAGGTTCTATGGTTTCAAAAACACCTGCCTCTTCCTCTATTTTGAGTTCTTGGGAAAGGTCTTTGTGGAAGTCTATGGCCAAGAAATATGTGGCAGCTAGTTCCTTATTTGACCCATTAAACTTCAAAATCGGTAGAATGACAACATTCTCCTCCTTGTGTTGGGAAAAGAGCGACACCCTCGCTGCTTTTGGAATGGAGAAGTAAGAGGAAAAATGAAATAATTTTCCTACCTGATCTATCTCGGCCCCAGTTTTGGCCTTGGGATCTTTCCCTTTGTCTGCAGTGTCTCTGCTTTGGGTTGAAATCCATGCTTGTGCAGTCCCCTGTTTTGAGGTTGACGCTGGTTCTTATGGAGCAACGTGAGTCTTAACATCTAATTCCTCTACAATCTCCAGGGTCAGATAGGTTGATGGTGGTTATTGTGTAACACCACCTTCCGTATCCAATAGTTTTTGACCAGACGATGCTGGCACTATTTCTTCTAGCATGCCATTTATAAAAATGGATTCTTGCATCATCACATCAATTCCATCCATTATACCCATAGCCTCTCCTTCTGTTGGCCCCATGGTTCTTTCAACTTCGGGCCCCTCTTGTCATGGTTCATCTTCCTCCATTGGTTCTACAGTTGAGGGTGGTTCCTGTGGGACACCCCTGGCCACCATATTAATGAATTCCTCCACCTCAGGTTGATGTCGTCCCTCTTCACTAATTAAAATGTTGTTGATTTTCTCCACTAGCTTCATGGTCGAGGCTGGTTCTTGAGAGACAACCTCAATCATGGTGCTGGTGACCCTTCCTATATTGGCCCCTTGCTCCAACACTTCTTCTTCTATTGGTTTTGTGGTCAAGGCTGGTTCTTGTGGAGCATCCTTGACTATCCTCTCTAGTTCATGCTCCTAGTTTTGTTCTAGCTCCTCAGGTTCCATCTCCATTTCCTCTCGTTCCTCTTGATCTATATATTCATCCTCTACTCTGGTTCCTTCCTCCATCACTTCTGGCTCTTCTTCTCTCGTGGCTCTAGTAGTCGTTATCTCTTCCTCTATATAATCATGGAATGTTTCCCACAGGATTTGAAGTTGACCGATTGCATGCATGACTAACAATTAGAAAAGCCCTTGGTTGGTAATGACTACACCACTTGTCGCGAACGTCGAGAAAAGTGCGCCATCCGCTAGAGACTTTTTAATAGGGAGAAAGGCATATTCATGAGAAGGCTTCCGACTATGAGAACTGGATGTGAGCTAAAATTCTTAAATGATAATTAAACATGGTGGTATACCTCCCTTCAAAGGTTATGTATCTCATTACGAAACTTTCTACCTCACCCCATGGGTGTGGTAATGAATTTTGGTCATACCCCCGACCTTTCTGAACAACATTTTCTCCAGCTTGCAAGAATGCTTCAAGGAACTCCGGGAGGGTGGTTCTTCGTGAAAACCATTTCTACCCCTACTGGGGTGGCCTACTAACATTTGCAATGGTTTCCTCTGTAACAGGGATTTCAATCCCTCAGACTCGAGAGAACCCTTCCTCTAAATTGAGTGAAAATTCAATTGCAAAGCCTCGTTAAACCCCTACAACTTGTCAAAATAAACGTTCCACCCTACATTTTCAAAAAGTTTCCATATTTTCTGATTGCTTCGGACCATTTTCGTGCCCTCCGGCTCATGGCTCATAGCCAACCCACCCATCGTTGTGGGAACTGGATCAACACAATGGATACAGTCGGCTGGTAGGGGGAGAGTAAGAGCGACCCAACTGATGATGGAAATCATGTTAGCATGGTGGATGTTGTGTAAATGAATAGTAATAATGGCTGGTACACCTCGAAAAACACAACAAAAAATGCCAGGGTATGGCAGTATAGGTTAATGATTATGGTGATTGAATACAACGTACTAAGGAAATGACTGGTAAAGTTCTTGGTGTAAGATTTCAAATTTCAATGCCTAGGAATCATGATTACAAAATCACATAATTTTTGGTTTTCGTTCGCATTGAATTTGGTAATGATGTGTTATGATTATGATTTTAGGTACATCGTCGTTTATTTTTTACGGGACCCCCCAACTTAAATGTGGTCATCCGTGACACGTACTAGTCTCTTCTTTGGAATATTTTAATTAAATTTGTAAGAGTCAATGAAGGCATACCTGGTGACCTACCTCGCAATCGAGTAACATAAAATATAACCAGTGGAGTAATGGCAACGATGGAGTAACAACACCAATAGAGTAACAACACTGACAGAGTAACAACACATTGGAGTAACAACAACGGTGGAGTAACAACAACTATAGAGTAGCAACACCGATGGAGTAACAGGAATGGAAAAGTAACAACACTAATGGAGTAACAACAACGACGGAGTAACAACACCAATGGAGAAGTAGCAACAACAGAGTAACAACATCGATGGAGTAAAAACAACGATAGAGTAATAGCACTGGTTGAGTAACAGCAACGGTGGAGTAACAACAACAACGGAGTAACAACACCGACAGAGTAACAACACCGACGGAGTAACAACAATGGTGGAGTAACAACACAGTGGAGTAACAACAATGGTAGAGTAACAACAACTATGAAATAACAACACCCGTGGAGTAACAACAATAGCCGAGTAACAACACCATCGGATTAATAGCAACGGTGTAGTAATATCACCATTGGAGTAACAACAACGCGGAGTAACAACATCGGCAGAGTAACAGCACCAATGGAGTAAAAGCATTGATGGAGTAACAACAATGACTGTTACTTAAAAAAATTCTCTGTTTCTCCTTGTCATAATTCATTTTTTATTCTTGCAAAGAGACAAACAAGTAAGTAGTAACAACATATATTTATTATTATTATTATTATTATTATATTTAACAGAAGGAAGAGGGAGTACTCTGCACCAAAAACCATCAAACCAGATGTATCAGAAAGATGTTTGATGAAGGCATATTTAGAACCTGGACAATGGTATAACCTCAGACAATGTCCGTTCACTAGGAAGGAAGTATGATTTTCATCTACTGTAACCAATCTGACTCTTTCATTGTCGAATACAACATCCACTTCATAGGGTCTCATCTAACGAGTGTGAAGATTTCCTTTAAAATCTTTAAACTCAGAGTCATAGAGTAATGCCCAGTCTCCTATATGAAACACCTTATTCTTGATAAATTTATCATTCCATTTCGTTCTCTATTGTTGGATAGCAGTGGTTCTCTGGACAACTACTAAACAAATCTCATCTAACTCATTGAGCTATTCCAGCCAGTGTTTTTGGGCCTCAGATACGTCTAATCCCACTTCCAAAGCTGTTCTGGGTGTACTGATCTCAAATTCTACTGGAAACAAGGGGGATTTCCCATAGACTAGCTCAAATGGTGAAAACTCAGTTGTATTCCGCCATGTCATCCTATACGCCCAAAGAGCTTCTGGAAGTTTCTGCGACCAATCCCGGCAATGACTTGCTACATTTTTTGTCAATATATTTTTCAATACCTTGTTTGTGTTTTCTACCTATCCATTCACTTGGGGATGGTAAGGAGTTGTCACTCTATGTTTAACCCCGTACTTCTGCATAAGCCTCTCTATCATGTGGGATGTGAACTGTGCTCCTCCATTTGAAATAATTTCCCTCAGGGTACCATATTGGGCAAAGATCTCTTCAAAAAGTAAATCTGCCACCACCTGTTCTATTGCTTTCGTAGCTTCTCTGGCTTTCACCCACTTAGTAACATAATCAGTACAAACGAGTATTTGAACCTTCTGGTAAGAAGGTGGGTTGATGGGTCCAATGAAGTTGATGGCCCACTTCTCAAAAGGTTTAAGTACTATCTAGGGTTGTAATGGCATTTCATCTAATTTCCTAGGTTGTCCCGTCCATTGACAGTTGTCACATCTTTGGACATAATCTCTAGCATCATGAAAGATAGAAGGCCAGTAGTATCCCATTTGTAGCACCTTGTGGCCTATTCTTTTAACTGCAAAATTTCCTCCACAAGGTCCACCATGGGCAGCCTTTAATATCTAATAGATATCATCCACTGATACACAATGTTGAATCTGTTGATCAACCCCTGTATCAAAGAGGTACCCTGCCATCCATGAGAATTGGGTACTATGATGAATAATTTTTCGTTGATACTTATATGACAAATGATGAGGTACCTTCCCTATGGCAAGATAGTTAGCAACATCTATATACCATAGAGTGTTAGAGGAAATTGCAAAGAGATATTCATCTAGAAAGATATCTTTGATAGGTGTACATTCGGCATTATTTTCTAACCTAGATAGAAAATCAGCAACCACATTGTCCTTCCCTGCTTTATCTACTATGGTAATATAAAATTCTTGAAGCAACAAAAGCCATCTTGTAATATGACCAAGAGTAATGGGTTTATTCATCAGATACTCGATGGCTGCATGATCTGTGTGTACAAAGGTGGGGTAACCAGTGATATAGTGCCATAACTTGTTGATGGCGTAGATGACAACAACGAATTAATTTTCAGTCACTATTTAGTTTAACTCAGCAGGAGCCAAGTTCTTACTAACATAGTAAAATGCATATGGTACCTTATCCACTTGCTACCCCAAAACTGCCCAAACTACTGTCTAGGAAGCATTAGCATGAATATGGAATGGTAATGTCTAGTTTGGTCCTCTAAGGATCAGAGCACTATAGACCAATTCCTTGATCTTCACAAAGGTTGCATCACAGTCATCTATCCACACAAAGTCTGCATCTTTTGTCAGTAATTGAAAAAGAGGATGTGTTGTTTTAGAATTTTTTTCTATAAAGCACCTGTAATAACCAACACAAACGATAAAGCCAAATACCCGAGTGGGTGTTCTGGGTATCGGAAAATGTTGTATTACCTTTGTCTTGGCTATATCCATATGGATTCCTGTAGTCAAAAGCAAGTGTCCCAACACTATTCCTTCATTCATCATCATATGAAATTTTTCCATACTTAAAGAGACATGTGCCTGCTTGCATCTTTCAAGAACTTTTTCTAGCTTCCCCAATGCTTCTTCGAATGAATCTCCATATGCCATGAAAGTGTCCATATAAATTTCAACACTATCATCCATCAGATTAGAGAAAATCCCTAAAACTTCCCTCTAGAATGTTGTAGGTGCATTACAAAGACCAAATGGGAGGACCCAGTGTGCAAACGTTCCCTAAGGGCATGTGAAAGTAGTCTTATCCTGATCTTCAAGAGCTACTTGGATCTGGTTGTACTTGTTAAATCTGTCCAGGAAGGAAAAAAGCTTCTTCCCAACCAATGTATCTAAGATTTGGTCAATGAATGGTAACATAAAATGGTCTTTCTGATTTGCCTGATTTAATTCTCTGTAGTCCACACATATTCACCATTTAACATTTTTCTTAGGGACTAGTACCAATGGGGAAACCCATTGGCTATCTGAAATGGGATAAATAAATCCCACATCCAGTAGCTTTTGGAGATCTTCCTTAACAATGTTTTATAGAGCAGGGTTCATTCTTCTCTGAGGTTGCCTCATAGGACAACAGTCCTCCTTAATGTATATATGATGGATGCATAGATTAGTAGGAATCCCCTTCATATCTGAGTAGTCCCTGGCGAAGAATTCTTAGTGTTTCCAAAAAACATCCAAGAGTTATTTCTTCTTGGACTCTGAAAGATATGGATTGATATTCAAGACGTTTCTTGTTTCTATTTCCATGAAAATACTGTCATGGGGCACAGATGTAGGTACCTCATCAAATCCATATTTTGTTTCAATACTTTCCTGAGTCTCACAGCTCAAGACGGACTCCAGGATTCGCTGATTCAAAATAGAACATGTATCACTGATAAAGGTAGTAATTGTGTCATCTTCCATTTCAGTTTTCAACTGTAGGGCACGTCTAATAGTAAGAACTGGTCTTAACTCCTTATTTTCAGATTCAGACTCTTTCCTGTATAAATATTTCTTGTGGACCATTGATTTTACTGATGGGATAGGTTCTATGGGAGGATATAACAGTAGATTCTTAGTATTTTGTCCATTTGAAATAATCATATGTCCAGAATGACACCAAATATAAGTGTCTGTGGTTGCTAGCCATGGTATTCCTAGAATCAAGGGATGTTGTTCAGCGGAAGACTGCGTTTGGAGTAAAAGGAAGTCCACAGGGTAGTGCCATGAATCGACCGAAATTGTGGTATCTTCTAACTTCCCTATCGATTTAATTATAGATTGATCTTCCAGTTATAACACTGTAGGTGTTTGTTTCAAGTTACGAAGACCTAATGCACACATAGTTTCAGAAGTGATGACATTTATGGCATCACCCAAATCTACCAACACATTTGGAATTTCTACCCCATTAATTTCCACGGTTGAAATTGGGTTCCCAGGATCCCCATACTTTATAGACATGGACCTTCCCATCATGAAATCTGATAAATTCTCCATTACGTGAATGGTGAGTGGGTCTCTTGATTTCTTTTTAGGCTTCTTAGCACAATATTCCCTAAGAGTTTTTGCATATATAGGTATGTCCCTCATAGCTTGCAACAGGGGAATCTTGACAAATAAATTTTGTAACTCCCCTAATAGGTCAAACTTAGCTTGAGGGGTTGGTTTACTCAAAGCCAACCTTTTTGGATAGGGTAGTTCAGGTTGGTGATTTTGAGTAACTAGTGGTTGAGGAGGTGTATGATTTTTGTTGACTCGGTTTGGTTCCTCTTCAACCATTTCTAGTTCCTTTTCGTCACTGTCAATTTGTTCAATGATAATTGGTGAGGGTTGAGCATATACTATCCACCCAGATCGTAAATTCATTTCATAGAATTCTGTGGTAGAGATGATGTATGAAGGTGGGTTGAGGGTGTCAGCTTGCTAAGACCCTTTATTGTTAGGATTCGAATTGGGTTGGATGGGAAGTTGGGGATGAATAGGCTGATTAGTAGGAGGCAGATTACAGAGTAACTGAAGTTGTTTTTGTGGCATTGACTGGGGAAATTGACTAGGAGGAGAAGGTCCCCGCTAGTTTGGAGCCCACGAGGAACTTGAACAAGCTTGATAAGCCCACTGCTTCCATGGTGGGAATTGGTATTGGGGCCACATGGGAGGATAAGGCATGGGCTAGGACCCATATTAAAATTGCTAAAATATTGAGATGGATTAGGAAATATACCTTGATTTCCGATTGACGGTCGAGGTTGCCATGGATTTTTAGGTCCCATAAATTACAGCTGCTCCATTTCTTCGCCTATCCCTTGAGAAACCGCTTTTCATCTTGGCAAGGATGGGCATCAACTTGTCACATGATTCAACTCACTGATTGCACACTCCTCTACAGAGTTTAATGGACATTCCCTCTACATGTGTTTTTTCCTACATGTTGGGAAAAATATAGCCATAGTTCTTTCCCATTCTAGTTGTTTATGTTTTACCTGTAGTGTGTTTATTTGTTCAGACAAGGTACTCAGTATATCAGTCCTTAGGCTGTCCAACAAATTCAAAGTTTCTACTTTTGTAACACCTCCACTAGATACTTTTGTTGCTCACATCCCTTGTTTACTCCTTGCAGCTTCCCTTGAGCACTGGATGCACAACTCACAGATGGTGTCAAAGTTCTCCTTTGATATATCTCCCTTTCCAACAATATTTAACAATTCCAAACAGTCCTCTCGGAAGGCCCAGAGAAGGATAATTTTCAAAATGTCCTTATCCAGGTCAGAGTGACCTGATCTTTGCAATGTGTATTTAAAGCATTCCACATAATCTTCCATATTTTCTTCCTCTTTCTATGTAAATTTGAAAATTTATTCTTTAGTATCCTGTGATTTATAGTAGTCCCAGTATTTCTCCATGAAAGAAGTTCTCATCTCCTCCCATGTGGTGATAGACCTTCCCCTAAGACCCATAAACCACCACAGGGCTATCCCTTTTAGTGTAGCAGGGAATATTTTCAATTTCTGAGCATTCGTTATATAATCATACCCTCGACACACAATGTCAAGTTCAAACAAAAACATGTTGGGGTCTTCTAAAGTATTCCCGTGGAAACTAGGTAAAGATGTTAAAGGAATGGGCTTTGTTGGTGCACTAGTCCCAAGATCCCCAGTTTGGAATTCAATGGTAGAGGTTGTAGGCACCGTTAATATCCTCCAATACTCACTTGGTATTTTAGCCATCTCCACTGGAAGGGATTTTCTCATAGGGATTCGAGTTTCCTTAACAATGCTCCCTCTATCCTTTAGTGATAGAAGTGTCTCTACAATTTCTTCCTCCCTATCACAGTGGCTCGACCCTTTAGATTTCCTCTCTACAACTTCTTCTTCCCCACTGGGATGGACTGTTCCCTTGGACACTTTACTTGCAACTTATTCTTCTTCTGTTGCAAGCAACAATATCCCTTTATCAAGCGTATTGTTGCTTATCTCTCCGACTGCTGGAAGGTCCTGTTGTATCAAATGAGTAGGGTGTGTTGTGGACAACACTAGTTGATCTACAGATTGTCCCTTAGATCTTGTCGATGCACCTGGCCTCACGGCTGCATGAGAAGATGTCTCTGATTTAGCTTTTTCAATGATTTGCTGGATATAAGTATTTCTTCCCAAATCCTATCCTCCCTTCTTTGGGGCTCTCCCTCTCCCCCTTTTATTTGGCTCTCCGTCCATACAAGTTGGTGTGATGAAATATGTTGCTATCAAACCACATTGCTGAAGGCTTGGAGTAGGGCATCAAAAGACGATTCCCTCCCCAGGACGAGAGATCGCGTTGAAAAGAGAACAGTTAACAGAAAAGAAAAGAAAATAGGAACATAGGGTTCAGGGCCTAGAGTAGGGCATCAAAGGACTCCTCAATCCCCGAGACAAGAAACCCAATCAAAAAAATAACACGCACATGAGAAAACCTAACACTTCAAGACCTGAAGTAGGGCATTAGAGGACTCCTCCCTCCGAGGGTGAGAGATTAGGTTTCTCAAAATCAAAACAACAGAAATTCTAGGGAAATCTAAGCTCAATGCCTAGAGCAAGGCGTCAAAGGACTCCTCCCTCCCAATGGCAAGAGATCGGCCCTAATAGAAATAGTAAAATAATAAAAGAACAAAACAAATGAAATAACTACACTTAGGACTTGGAGCAAAGTGAGAAAGATCGGTCTCTCCCCTAGACAAGAGATTGACCCTCTGGTGGACAAAGATCATGTCTTTCACCTTGTTAGCCTCCCCAGCAATGGCGTCAAAATGTTGGTGTCTATGTATGAACAATTTATTCACCCCTTTTCATGCATTAATGTATCAATCCGGGTGCATATTCTTTTCAAGGCAACACGCAAGGTATATGCAGGGGCAAGGTTACAATCTATCATTGACCAAGGGTTCATGATCACCAAATCAAAGCATTGATGAAACAGAAATAGAAACTCAACTGCAGAACTTAAAAAGTTATTCACAGTGATCTAAAGAATCTACAACACCCATAAAGAAATAAACACAAAAATAAACAATGCAGACATAACAAGGAAATATGCAGCACCTGATCAGAAGAGTGGGTCCAGCTCTCTAATCAGGGCTGCATTACTCATAGCGAAATATAGATCAATAAAAAGGTTTGTATTTTATTAATCTGAACAATGCTATTACAATACAATGCAGGTTCTGACTAACCCCCGCTACAGGAATGACCAATATTTTGTACAGTATAAAGGGGAATAACATCTCTCCCCACAACCTAGCAACTATATGCCTAAAGATATACATCAGTTCAATCACAACACTAGCGCTGAGAGAGGAAGAATAGGAATTATCCAAAATGGGTTGAGAACAACTGCAAATCAGTTATGCTATTTTGTCGTGGTCGATCAACTGCTATGAATCATGGAACTGTTGAAATAAGCTATGCGATCAACACCTGCGCTCCATAATATGCGGTCATAACATGTTTTAGTGGTTCGCATAGGTAAAACCCTCATGACTCTACTTCATTAATTAAATATCCAAGAGACAATAAAGGGGACTTACCTCATAGTTTTACATAGTAAATGTACCTGAATGAATACAAAAGGGATGTTAAAAGGAGTGGAAGTGCAGGGAAAGGATAGGCCAATTTGGTGCCCAACAATGCCTATGTTTTCTCCTCAACATATCTAGGTTTGGATAAACCATTTTCATTGGTGGTTCTTAAACGAGCACTATTGTTGTTGCTTCTACTCTAGCTACCTCTACCACATATGGATTAATTGGATCTTAACAAGGTAATGACCCCCGAATAGGTTCTCCTAGTTCAAGGTAAGTCGTTGAAGCTTCATCTTCAACTAGCTACCGAACATCTAGATCTAAGTGTCAAACTTTCCATGCACTTAGCCACTGGTATTGCTGCCTTGGTCTAGCCCCTATAGGTTTCATTTCAGCAAACTTGTATTGTTCATGATGAAGGTCTTTGGACCACATTTCAGCAAACCTGCACATGGTTTGAATACATTAATTAGAGCCAATATCAGTTATAAGAAACACAGGGAAACATGGATTATATGCTTACCATCTCTGATGGGTATTGCTACACTCTGTTCCAAAACCCATAACAGAGCTAAAATATGGAAAATACAACCCAAAAAACAGGCAAAAAGCGCCATTTTAGACATTTTTCACCAAAATCCTTGCCAAAATCGTTAAACTTTCAAAACCAGTGAAACTTTCAAAACTAATCAAAAGGGAAATCCTACTTTCAACCAAAATCCCAGCCATGATCATTACAATTTCAGAACTACTCCAAAGGGAAAATCATCTCTAATTTATATTACCATCTCTAATTGATATTACTAAATTGTGTTCCATAACCCATAGCACTGCTAAAAAAAATGAAAAATAGATCCCAGGAAATGGAAGGTTCTCATACTCTTTTCCCACCACTTCGAAAACCATCCCTTGTCTAAAGAACAATATTCAGTTCGAAAGCTAGCGTACCTCTTCATTACCTCTTGATGTAGGCACAAATCTTTAGTTTGAAAGCTAGCATACCTCGTCATTACCTCTTGCAACAGGCACGTGCATTGCATGCATGCAACGTGACAATTGTATACACGAATCCATTTTCATATACTTATAGCTATTATATATATGTTATTTGTGATATTTTATTTTTATTTATTTTCACAATATACAGGAAGTTATTTTCATATATTTTATAGCTATTTTAAGTTTTATGTATATATATAAAATATTTGTTTTGATTATTTTAAAATTTATTTAAACTATTAATATTTTTGAAAAGATGGTAATTGTGAAAAAATCTAAGTTCGAAAAGAAACAATTCCTTCAATCGTGAAATGAAAGGAGAGATGGCCACAGCTGAGATTTTTTTCTGCGCAGGGGAGGGAACCATCGTCACTGCGGTCGTCGGAGGCGACGCGGGAGGGAAGGATGCAACCCTCGCTCCTTACAGGATCGCTTTTCAGAACGCGGTGCTGGTATGCTATGACGCCCTGCTCAAGCGGCCCAATGCCTGGGCAGAATCGGATCTCCTCGACGCAGCAGACACCCCCCGCCCAAATCAGCTACTGTCCGATGGGCAAAATAAAACCGATCTGACGGAGAAGCTAGTAGAGTTGTCCGAGGTCAGAGATCTGCAGATACTATTTGTTTTGGGGCTCAGAACCCGTCCTGGGGGCTGGAAACAGTTAGAGATCAGCCTGTTCTTCAAGGGATCGGCCAGTCTGTTGTGCGTCAGGTGGATACCTCCTCAGGCGCTTACTGCATGCAAAGACAGGGGATCGCATGAGGCAGATCTGCCTCTTCACCCAAATGCATGGCCCCATCCCTGCAGATCCAGGCCGGATCTATATGATACGAGCAGTTTTCAAGACTCCCAAGAACCCAGGCTGCAGATCAGAGGACCTACACATCGATTCAACAGAGGGATCATAGATCGCGACATGCAAATGAAGGAACATCCCAACAAGAGCCCAGATCTGGAAGACTGTTTACAGCCAGCTCACAAGGCAATGAGCAACGACACTGGCTCAGGATCAGGATCTTAGCTAAAATGCAGACATCAAGTAAACAAAGCACGATTTCAGATTTTCATTAAAACCCCAAATAAGCAATCCTCTCTAGTATGGGTATATGCAGAAAGTAGTGTTCTGCAGCTGAAGCAACAAATTTGGGCTCTGACCGGATATCCAGGTCAGATCCAACATTTAGTAAATCGCAGAAGATCTCTCCAGGATAACAGAACTTTGGCAAGTTATGAGATTAGCTCTAGAG
This sequence comes from Pinus tabuliformis, assembly GCA_031772625.1. Lineage (NCBI taxonomy): Eukaryota > Viridiplantae > Streptophyta > Pinopsida > Pinales > Pinaceae > Pinus > Pinus tabuliformis. The sequence continues at coordinate 284,302,123 of CM062806.1, read as the reverse complement.
AAACCATTTTTGTGAACCTCAGACTGAGAGGAGGTGCCCTTCCTCAGGGCCAGCCTAGCAGCTCAAGAGGAGACAAAGGGGAAAAATCAGCTTCTCAGCATAAACCTAAGGGAGGCCCCTCCTACAAAAACATCCTTCAAGGTAGCAGAGATCCAGGGCCCTCCCCAGATAAGGGCGGATATACACCTAGGCCTTACATAGTAGACCAACTAGGGCAAACTCCAGCCCTTAATTTTGATTCTTCAGGGCTGGATGATTATGTTAAGTCATATGAATCACAGGCCCTAATATTCCGATTCAACAGCTTTTGGCCAACACCAACGAATCTATTTCACTGGATCTTTTCCAACTGGACCATGGAATGCGATATACACTTATGCTCCAAAAGGTTCTTCATAGTCTTTTTTGCATCCAAGGAAGCCAGAGAAACAATAATCAATGCTCGGCCTTGGTTCTGGGGAACGGTGGGCCTGTTCATGACCCCATGGTTTACAGACTTCGATCCAAACAAAATGACAGTCTCCAAAATGTCAGTCTGGGTTCGTCTATACAACCTTCCTCTACACTTCTGGAGTGAACGAGTTTTGGAAGGAATCGGGAACAACATAAGGAAATACATCAAAACAGATAGGGAAAGGATCGACGAAAGGATATTCACTTTCGCACGAATCTGTGTGGAAGTAGATCTAATTAAAGGGCTACCTGAAAACATAAGGCTGATCTATAAACAACAAAATTGGTTGCAATCACTAGACTATGAAAATACTGCTTTCAGGTGCAGGCTCTGCAGACAAACAGGACACTTGGAAAGCACATGTCCAGAAGCCAAAAAAGTAAACAGCAAAAGAAAGCAGAAAGGAAAGCAGAAGAAAGGATGGTTCTTCTCCCCTCCAGTCTCAGAAGATGAAGAATCAGAAGCTGAAGAGGAAGATACTACAACAGAGAAAGCTGAGGTGTCCCATGAAATGGGGATTCAGAAGGAAACCACATCAGACACCAAGGCATCACAGTTGCACCCAAATCAGGCAAAGAAGACAAATGATGACATGAACTTGGGAGGGATTAAGCGGCATCACCAATCAGACACATCAGACTCAGACAAGGAACTAGGTCCGCAGAATGTAGAACCACAATTAGTCATAGCCTCGATCGAGCCCACTCAAGGAGAGTGGCGCAAGGTCGAAAAGAAAAAAGGAAGAAAAACCTGAAGCATGAGTCTCACTCACATATTTAATTCAGTTTTTTTTAGCCTTCACTCCTCTTCCCTCTCTATCTCTCTCGCTTCCTTTCTCATCATTTTTTGCACGTTAGTTATGTAACGTTGCGAAGGGTGCCGTGGCACTCGAGCCCATTGGGTAGCTTATGGAAATGCATCATGCATCTGCAATTGTAACTTTTCATTTTTTAATAAAAGGTTACAGATTTTTTCTTCGGAAAAAAAATTAATATTTTTGAAAAGATAAGTAACACTTGTCCAAAATCCTAAATCCAAATGGTTTCAGAAAAGATTTGTATAAGTGATACATTTGGATTTTTCCCTAATTATTAATTCTGGTTTGGTTTCAGTAGTTTTAAGTGATAAGGTCGCTTTTGCTTAATTTTATCAAATTTATGATTCCACATGTTTTCGAAGAAATATCTCTGTAACCATAATGTCTTTTTGAAGCTCTTTTAATTAGTTATATTTTATCTCTGTAACCATAATGGCTATGTGAAGATATTTTAATTAGTTACATTTTTTGCTGATCAAAACTTTTTGGATAATCTGCCAATATCCAATCATCGAAAAATCTGACAACTGGAAGAAAGAGCTGGAAGGTTTTTCTTTGTTGCTGGTTATTACTCTGCCTTAGCGCCTGCTTTATACTATGATGCCTATGTTTTTTCCTTAGCATATATAGGTCTGGATAAACCACTTTGATCGGTGGTGCTTACACTGGCACTATTGTTGTTGATTCTATTCTAGCTACCTCTACCACTTATGGATTAATTAGATCTTAACAAGGAAATGACCCCCGAATAGGTTCTCCTCGTTCAAGGTAAGTCACTAGAGCTTCATCTTCAACTAGCTACTAACATCCAGGTCTAAGTGTGAAGCTTTCTATGCATTTAGCCACCGGTATTGCTCCCTTGGTCTAGTCTTAAGAGACTATCTTTGTCCAAGCACAAGTTCTGAGAAAAAGATTTAAAAAAGACAAACTTATTACCTACGTAGATAGTAACAAAATGTTCACTACCATTTTTCTTTAAAACCAAACAGTGCTTCCCTACTACTTCGTCGCTCAAGGCAAAGACCTTGCGACCTCCCTTGTTTTCTCCAATAATTGCATTCCAAAACTTGTTCTCATAAGTATAATACATTTCCGCATATCAAATAAAATTTAAACCATTTAGAGATGTTTGCGATATTAAAAAATTAACAAATTGACTAAGCACTACTCGTAGTTATTAGTAATAGAAAGCGGTGGACTCCACCATCATTAGCACGCATCTTTTAACTTGTAAAAGGTGCGAACAAATCCCATGAAAACTTTTATATTTCCCTCTACAACCAATTACAACAGTTTGAATAGACGAAATTAATAACCATGAAAATTTTGATTCCAACCCTTCAATTTTCCTTCATTCCTTTCTAACCATTATTAGTACGCATCTCATCACTTATGAAAAGTGCAGAAAAATCCAATAACAATTTTTATATGTCCATATACAACCAATTGCAGCACTTTGAATCTGTGGGAGTAATGACAAGGAACATCCTTATTTGAACTGTGAAATTTTCCCAACTTTTTCAACAAAATTGAAATGTTGAATTTTGAACATCACACTGAATAAAATAGATGTTATGTTTTAAAGATTGAATAATCAATATAGATAATATGGATATAATATGAGCTGAGAGGGATTCAATTTATTCACATATAGATATAACATGAGTTAAGAGGAATCCACAAATATAATATGAGTTGAAAGAAATCCAATTTAGTTATGTGCAATTTTTTTATGAGTCTATAGTTATTTAATTTATAGATTTTTTAACATTTTTATTTTATTGTTGAATTGAGGCTTCTGTGATCCATATCAAGTTTATGAGAAAAAAAAATTAGCGTAAATCACATGGTAATACATTTGTTGACGCGTTTCGAACCAACGAGTGTGGTTCATCGTCAGGACAAGTTGAAGAATCAGATCATAGCTACATGTTAAATAGGGATAACAGATCTTCCAATGGCTAGGTTTGACTGGAAAATGGTTATATTAGACTAGACTAGACAAACGACTATAATTGACCAAGAGATGGCTAGATTTGACTAGTTAAATTATTAATTATAATAATATTATTAGATAAATAGTTATTTCATGTATTAGGGTTGATATCATTATAATTTATAATGTTTTGAATGTCATTAAAGTTTAGAATGCTACAAACGAATGTAAAGAGAGACCACATCAAAACTTAGAAGAATGTCCCTAGTGTCAAGCTTTATGCCCTTGAGTTCTTCAACAAAGTATGCAGAGTCTTTGACGAAGCACTCCATACGGCCAACTAAGGGTCTAAGCTTTAAGGCAAGGCATTTAACCAGAAGGTAGGTAGGCCCATCAATGGTGTTGACAATGGACCTTAGGGGAGCCCCCTCCTTATGAATCTTTCGAAGCCCATAGATCCTTGGAGTAATGGGACTGCTCTCAATGACATTTAAAACATTATAAAATATAATGATATCAACCCTAATACATTAAATAACTATTTATCTAATAATATTATTATAATTAAATAATTTAACTAGTCAAATCTAGCCATTTCTTGGTCAATTATAACCATTTGTCCAATGTAGTAAACCTCTGCTATCCTTATTTAACATGTAGCCATGATCTGATTCTTTAACTTGTCCTGATGATGAATCACACTTGTTGGTTATTTAACATGTAGCCATGATCTGATTCTTTAACTTGTCCTGATGATGAATCACACTTGTTGGTTCGAAATGCGTCGACAACTATATTATCATGTGATTTAAGCTAAAAAAAAATTCATAATTTTTTATTTTAATTCTTATAAACAAATTTTCAATTTTTATGACTAACTAACAACTTTACACATTATACTAATTATACAATAAATCTTTACACATTATACTAATTATACAATAAATCATAGTAATTATACATAAACCTCTAGCTCAACTAGATGTTCTATTTTAAAGGTTGAATTTTTTGCGGATCAATTTTTGAAATTGAGTTCGATGTTATAAACTATTCGTTCATGTTTTTGAAGTTTTGGATGGTTGTATCATGGTTTTGAGTTAACTTTTCGCGTATAATTCAAATTCCTTTTCTTGATTGCTGGAAAATATAAGAGGTGTTGAAGTTTTGAATTTAAATTTAATTTTACCCATCCGGAATTTTCTAAGTTGTCACCAAATTGGTGTAGCTACATGGATTTGAGATCAAAATATATATAAAGTAAGTCAAAATCTATAAAAGTAGGGATACATTTTAATTCTTTTGAATTCGAACGCGTAGTTATATTCTTAACGGATAAAATCATTTTAACTCATATATATATTAACATTAAAATTAATAATATATGGTTGGTAAAGTTATATTTAGAAATAAGAAAGATATTTATAATAAAAAATAAAATATTAATAATAAAAAAAAATTAATGTTGATTATAAGTAAATATTTATATAAACTAAATTGTTGGTAAATTTTTATAGATATTAATCTATAATAAATATGAAAATGTTTATTTTATCATGCATTTCAAATTGTTAAAATTAAAAAAAAATATAAAAATTATTATATGCTAATTTTATTTTAAAATAGTAATAATTATTATTACTAATGATAAAAAGAATGTTGATCAAGGGGGTGTCGTTGATGTCAAAGTGTGGCATTGATGTGTCCTTGTGTTAGTAGTTGATTGCATCGTCTAACATCCTATATTTATGATATCTTTATGACATGTTTGTTTAGAGGAAAGTTACTCGGATGTTCAAGTATTGAGTGTCATTAGATAGTGCTCTCAAGGCCTTTCCAAAGGTAAATGACATTTGAAAATCATCCAGGGAATTAAAATCTATTCAAGGTCAATGTTTGGTATGGTTCTTGTAGTACATGGTTCAACAATCCAACAAAAGGCATATGAAAAAGTATTTTCCCATTATCTATCATAGAAATTTATGGCACGCCATGAAAATTTTCCATCGAAATGGTGTGTTGGCATGGTGGCACTATTCGACAAAGGACATGAGATGGACGTCGTTCCTACTATTTTCCATAGTATTTGTTAGTAGGCCACACGAGGGTGCTATCCAACAATTTATCGCATCATTGACACTGCCAAGGTTTCGCAGTCAATTGACTCCATGAACAGAGAAATCATTGCTTCTATATTAAAACATGAACTCAACATTAGGTTCTTTGAAAAAATAATGAAGGAAACATGGTAATAAACACATAACCCTTGGATTTTTCCTCCATACACTAAATGAAAAGGCAACAATGGTAGGTGGGATAAGTTAATTCATTGATGAGGAAAAGCTAGAACACAAGTAGCAGTGACGTTAGCCAGATGATGACATGGCAATACATAGTTATGACATGTGGTATGATGATTCAATATTTTTGGGTTCCCAAATGGGCTTTTATTGGGTGACACAAGGCACCACTTTTAAGTGATGCATGACAATGTGATAACATGTATTGACAACTAACATGAGACATCACTATGTCTCATAAGTCAAAAGGATTGCAAAGGTTTTAGAATACCTTAAGTGATGGTCTATGAGAGATGAAGATGTGTCCTTTATCAAAGGAGAAGTTTCACATGTTGCCGAAGGAGTTTGTTTATAAGCATTGGTGTGAATGAGTTGGGAGATGGGAGTGACACAGTAGTGTGAGGTCAACCCCTCGGGAATATAACACTCATGCATGAGAAACATAAGAGCACCAAGTTTTATATGTGAAGTTAGGTACTGTCCTCGCTAAACTAATATTCCTAGGACCAAGACTTATGGCCTAAGAGTTAAGAGTACAAGGATACCACACTGGTGGAATTTGGTGTCATATGCCTCTAATTGTAGTTTGTGGTAGTTGGGAAGAAAAGTGTAATTGTCTGTGAAGAACCATGATCAACTAAACTAGTTCATCAAAATAAATTTTGAGGAGTCGAGCACAAATATATAGGAGATTATTGTGCTCGTTAATAGCATCATACTCCTTGAGCCATGTGATCATGTGGTGTTTTCTCTGTGTGTGCTTAGGGTGAGTTGTTGTTTTTTTCTTGAGTTTATCTTAAGTGAGTGGAACAATGAACCACATTGAGAGAGGAAGGAAGATAATGCTTAGTGGTTGAGGGGATTGAGCTAGAGTGTGTGTGAGATTGTCTACAAAATCATAGATGAGTTATTGAGGAAGTGTAAATCTGTAGAAGTAGAGGAGGCTACAAAAGACAATATAAACAAATTAATTAATTCACAATTGTAGAAAGAAAAGGTTTACACCTTCACATATCAAAGATTGGTGCCTCTAACAAGTTGGTGCTTACTGACCTTAGGGGATTGCGGCCTCCTGTGAGTGGGTGCTCACAAAATTGAGCTGATAAGAGTGGATTTTTTTGATTCACATCATAATAAAAAAACAAGCATTTGTGTTTTTTCTCCTAAAAGGGTTTCAAAATTAATATCTATATGTACAATTCATATGTGAAGATCTTCTTATTAGTTTTTCAATGGATATGAATGTATAATTGTTTCAATAAGTAAAAAAATTCATTGAATATTGATTCACATTTTGTCTCGTCATTTCTTGATTCCCATTAATTAGTTTTATATTATTGTTCCTTTACGAGGAATTTAACCATTAGAAGGTAAAGCAATAGGGAATCATGGAAACTCAGGATACTTACTCAAATATGACACCAATATTTGGTGGAACAAACTATGTGTTCTAGAAATTTAGAATGGAATCATATCTCATATCCCTTGGTGTCGTTATATGGGCCTTAGTAAAAGTTGGATACGTATTTTCAATAGTTACTCCAATATATCCTAATAAAAGGAAATCCTACAAAAGTAATACGAAGGCTAGAAATGCAACCCTATTTGGTATTAAATAATTTGATCTAGTCAAAGTGATGCACTTCCAAACAACTAACTGTAGAAATTATAACTATAGATTAACCTGATAATGCAATATAACTAAAGAAAAATACTTTAATCTACTTCTACATTCAAACTTGTGGAAGCTTAATAGATTTGGGCAAGATCAAGTAGAATGCATATAACCAGAAGCAGAATTAATGCACATGAAACATAGAAGAATAATTTTGGGAAAGCCTCAGCTAAAAACCCCGCTATCTGTATTATGATACAAGTGGAAATATATTAGGATTACACAAAGCTTTAACTCTCACATCTATCCAACTCTCAGTACAATCCCTCACTGATGCTGATAGGAAAAATAAACTGCTCATATGCCTCCTCCTGTACCCTCCAAGCTCCTATTTCCTAGTGTAATTTCTCCTAGGTGATCCAATTGTTACCAAGCGTAGCACTGATCACTTACAATGATATTACACCCTGTAAAACTGTGCAAATATCTAGCAATATATTCCTTTTGCATGCAAGAGTTTTCCTTATAGGAAAATTCTTGCAACTGATAGTATATTGTCCCTGTCTTTAATCTCAACTAGGTCTTTCTTTGAATAGGCATGCATGAGTTATTTATGAGAGAATCTTCAGTTATCTGGATTACACTAGTTTGGTGGATGCATGAAACTGACTAAACTCAAAATTAGTTCCTCAAACTGTTTGGAACTAATTTAACTGGACATAACTTAGTTAACTGATCTAACTAATTATAACTCAATTATAACTCATCCTTATCTCCTTAATTAAGGGATAATCTCCTTAATTTAAGGAATAACTGTTGCATGACTTCACAAAGACTTCTAGCTTGAATTTCTCCAACTAATTAACTCAAGATGAATTAATTAATTATTTTTCAAGGAGCTGGTGAGACTAAAATTTGAATTTTAATTCAAGGATAAATTAAAATTGGAATATTCTTGTTGCCACATTTTAACACTCCCTCTCAACAAGAAAGGTATTATCTGCCACCCTGATCTTGTCTCTATGGAACTTGAATTTACACTTTGACATTTCCTTTGTCAAAATGTCAGCATGTTGCTCCTTGGTCAAAAAATATGGCAACAATATGATCCTCTCCGCCACACAGTCTTTGAGATGATGATACTAGATGTTGATGTGATCGGACCTATCACGAAATACTGGATTCTTAGAGAGTTTGGTACAATTCTGATTATCTCAATAAATCACAGTTGGATCCATCCTCTAATCAAACAAACCAACTAGAATTTTCCGCATCTAGATGTCAGCACATGCTGCTTCACTTACAGCCATGTATTCAGCCTCTGTCGAGCTAAGCGCAACTGACCTCTATTTTCTGTTATTCCAAGAAGTTGCGGCTAACCCAAGGTTGAAAATTCCTCCTGATGTGCTCTTCTGGTCTGATGGACTCCTTGCCCAATCTGCACCAGCGGAGCCCTGTAGCTTCACTCCCTCTGTCTCTTTGTACCATAATCCATAATGAGATGTGCCTCTAAGCTATCTCGAAACATGCTTTGCCGCTTTCCAGAACATCTTGCTATGTTAAACCATAGCTTGACTCAGATGGATCACGGCATAGCACAAATATGGTTGTGTGTTCACTAAGTACATTAGTGAACCCATAAGCTACCTGTACATAGTAGCGTCTACTACTTCTCCTGAATTAGCATCCTCCTTCCTCCAGTATCCTGCTAGGGGCGTCTGCATGGGCTTGCACTTCTCCATGTGGAATCTCTTCAATATCTCATTGGCATACTTGCCCTGAGACACAAACAACTCTCCATCCTTCTACCATACTTCCATGCCAAGGAAGCAATGCATGAGACCCATGTCTCTCATCTCAAATCCTCTTGCAAGGTCCTCCTTACAATACATGATCAACTGATCCTAACCTATCAATATGAGATCATCAACATAAAGTACAATGATCAACTGCTTACCTTTCACCATGATATGGTACAGGTTTGCATCTGCTTCACTCTTTGTGAAGACCAACTTAGGGAAGTAGCTGTCGATCCTGGTGTACCAAGCACGAGGTGCTTGCTTCAGCCTGTACAAAGCTCTCTTGAGTTGGCACACATGCGACTCATGATCGAAGGTCTCAAAACCTTTCGACTGCTCTATGTACGTCTCTTTCTCAATATTGCTATTAAGGAATGCATTCTTCACATCCATATGATGGATCTTCCAACCCATCTATGTTGATAGTGCCAACATCGATATAATATATGAGTACCTTGCAACAAGTGAAAAATTATCATCATAGTCAATCCCTTCAACCTGAGAAAAGACACGGGCAACAAATCTTGCCTTATGCTTCTCCACACTACCATCAATAGCTTGATTTAACTTGTAAAGCCAATAGAAACTCACAACTGACTTGTTCGCCGGTCTTGGAACCACATCCCAAACACTATTCCAAACTATGGAGTCATAATCCTCCACTATAGCATCAACACAAATCGGCTGCTGCACTGCTTCCTCAAAGGAAGATGGCTCAGTCTCAACACATTCCCCAACAAGGGCCATGTATGTAGTATACCTCTGAAGTGACCTCCTCTATCTGTGCTAAGAAGATGGTTCTCCCACATTCTCTCTCGCATCTGACAACAATCTATCAGCTTATCTTGTGCGCTTTCATCCATCTCTAGAAGAATCTACTTGAGTGTATGTCTCCTCTCCTGGAACCTTTGCATGCAACTGCTCCACATAAGTCTGAGGCTCCTCCTCCTTAGGAACCAATAGTTCCTCCATAGCCTGTAGTTGGAGCTCCCTCTCAAGGGAAACTTGCATGGCCTTCTGCTCATCAAACTTGAGATCTCTACGAACCACTATCCTCTAACTGGTAGGCAAGTACACTCGATAGTTGTGGGTGTATTAGTGTACCCCACAAGTATCACGAAATCAACTATTAGCTCAAGCTTCTTCCATGCATCCTTCGTCACATGGAAATATATCGATGAGCCAAAGATCCTAACATGACCCACATCTGGTCTATTACCGAAGAAAGCTTCCTCTGGTGTTTTCATTCCAGGTATGCAATGTGGCCTTCTATTCTAGAAGCGGACCGTTGTGTTGCATGCCTCAACCCACAAATGAAGTGGTAGGCCTTGGTCATGCATAATCGCCCATGCTACCCCTACAATCATTTTGTTCTTCCTCTCGTCAACCCCATTATGCTGTGGGTTATGAGGTGTCGTTAACTCCCGTTTAATTCCTTTTTTTGCACAAAATTCCTTAAACTATTGAGAGACATATTCTCCATTGTTGTCGCTTCTCAAGGCCTTGATCTTTTGCCCTGATTCTTTCCCAACCAATGCTTTGAACTCACAAAACTTTAAGAAGGTTTGATCCTTCTTTTGCATGAAATAAATCCAACATTTACAAGAATAATCATCAATGAAAATCACATAATACCTTTGCTTCACTGTGTATGCCATCGAAAATGGTCCACACACATCAGTATGAACTCGCTCTAACATTACTTCTGCTTGATTGTCTTGATCATGAAAGGAAGACTTGGCACACATTCCCAAGGTACAACCTTTGCATGTATCAACTTGCTCAAGTTTACCTTTGGGAATTTTGGTAGAAATCTGCTAAATTATCTTCAAGGCCCCATGATGCAAATGGCCTAACCACATGTACCATAACTTGCCAATGTCTTAGCTTTGCACAAATTCTACTTTCAAACTCAATGTTGCACAATCATCTACCTCTAGTTTATAGAGATTCTTTACTTGAATCCTGATCCTCTTGGTCTAACCTATGACTATGTGTCTCAGGTACGCCATTCCCTTTTTGAAGACAACATCGTAGCCTTTTTCCTCCAACATCCTGACTGATACCAAGTTATTCTTCAGTCCATGCACATACTTCACAACTGTCAAGGTGAGAGGAGCTACATGCTCCCTCTGAAAAGCAATTGTGCCCACTCTTGAAACATTGTACTTTCCATCATTACCCATCTCTATGCACATCTTGAGGTATTTCTACTCCAAGGTACTGAATAAACTTTTAACGCCAATCAAATGGAAGGAGGCTCCACTCTCAAGATACCAAACACAACCCACCATCGATGAAGCCATACATGCGATGAGGCTAAAGTCCATTTCAAACCTAGAGGCTAATGCCTCACCTTCTGATCCTTTTTTGGATCCCTTCTTTGAATTATTTGATGGGAAATTATCTCATCTCATGACAATTAAAGCATCTCACTTTAGATTTGTCACCCTTCTTCCCTCCATGAGAAGAATTTGATTTGGAATGGGAAACCTTCCATTTCCCTTTCCTTGCCTTACTAGCTAAGGCCAAAGTTTCTTCATCGTCATTCTATGATGAATAACCATCTCGAGTGCTCCTCCTGATCTCCTCTTGCATGAGATCCGACCATAGTTGTTCCCAATCCAGTAGTTTCTCTCTTCCATTCATAGAGTCCTGGTAGCTATTCCAGCTCTTTGGAATACCAAGGAGAGTAAGGCTCGCCATATCATCATTATTGGTAGTTATTCCCACACTACCAAGATCATCTCTGCAGGTGGTGAGCTTGTTCAAATATTTAGAAGTAGGATCGCCCTTCTCCATCTTGATATTTTTAAGCTTATCCTTGAGCGTCAGTTTCCTCTAGTCGCTATTGTTCTGATAGAGGTCCTTCAATGTCTTCCACATTGAAAACATAGTATCCTTCCCATGGAGACTCGAGACAATATGGCCTCAAACTCCCTCTAGAAGAATCTATCTCACCTTCACCACACACTTCTTCCATTCAGCCAATTCTTGTGCATTAATTGCAGCTGGCTTCTGGATTTCTTGATTAATGAAATCCATCAAACCAATGTCTTCTAATACCACTTCCATTCTATGTAATTCAAGCTACCTTCCAAGGCATACTCGAGTCTCAAGCCATAGAATGCCATTGACCAACCTGAAGTATGAGATGAATCCGATTTGTACCTGTAATCATAAACTTCAAACTTTGAATTCCCTTCTCTGTATACTGCTCATAGATCTGATAACCTTTGCTCTGATACCATGTAGAAATTGTGACTGTAGATTAACCTGATAATGCATTATAACTAAGGCAAAATACTTTAATCTACTTCTACAATCAAACTTGTGGAAGCTTAATAGATTTGAGCAAGATAAAGTAGAACACATATAACCAGAAGCATAATCAATGCACATGAGACATAGAAGAATACTCTGGTGAAAGCCTCAGCTAGAAACCTCGATATCCATATTATCACTGAAGTGGAAATATATCAAGATTACATAAAGCTTTAGTGCTCACATTTATCCAGCTCTCAAGACAATCTTTAACTAATGCTCACAAACAAAATAGACTCCTCATATGCATTCTCCTTAGCCCTCCAAGCTCCTATTTCCTTGTACAGTTTATCTTGGGTGATCCTGCTGTTACCAAGTGTAACACTGATCACTCACACTCATCTTACACCCTATAAAACTGTGCAAATATCCATGAATGAATTCCTTCTACATGCAAGAGTTTTCCTTATAGGAAAATCCTTGCAACTGATAGTACATTGTCCTTGTCTTTAATCTCAAATTGGTCTTTCTCTGAATAGACATGCATGAGTTATTTATGAGAGGATCTTCAGTTATCTGGAGTACACTAGTTTGATGCATGCATGCATTAACTGACTAAACTCACAATTTGTTCCTCAAACTATTTGGAACTAATTTAACTAGACATAACTTAGTTAACTGAGCTAACTAACTACAACTCAGTTATAACTCATCCTTATCTCCTTAATTAAGGGTTAATCTCCTTAATTTAAGGGATAATTGTTGCATACTTCACAAATACTTCTAGCTTGAATTTCTCCAACTAATTAACTTAAGATGACTTAATTAATTATTTTTCAAGTAGCTAGTGAGATTAAACTCAAATTTTAATTCTCAATTTTAATTCAAGGACAAATTAAAATTTGAATATTTGTGTTGCCGCATTTCAACAATAAAGAATTCTAGGTCAAATTCAAGAATATATATGAAGGAGAATACATTGTGAAAGAGATGAAAATGTAAAGAGAGTTAAACTTTAGAACTATAAAATGAAATTTGAATGTATAAAAATGAATAAAGGTGAAAGCATTATTGAATATTTTGTGATACGTGATGAAGTTTCAAATTTGATTAAAGGAGTTAGTGAAGAACTTAAAGAAAAAGTAGTTATCCAATCAAGTATTAAGATCTCTTCCACTGAGATTTAATGCCAAAATATCATTTATAGAATGGATTCAGTGTTTGAAAGATCTCACACTAGAGTAGCTTCATTGAACTCTTATTGCTTATGAGATGAGAAACATAAAGTAAAGAACATTTCCTAAGAGAGGAAACATTCAAAGTCTTCAAGAAGTGTAAAGAATAGAAAGAACATTAAAATTTTTCTTGTTTTGACTCAGATTAGTAGATGGCCCAATTTTTAATAAAATTAAAAATATGTTTTGGAAGTATAAAAGTAAGCTACCATTTAAATTTTTTAGTTGTGGTAGATTTGGTCATGTTTCCTCAAATTGGACGCATACTAAAAAAATAAGACGACAAAAGAGAAAGATAAATATATCATAGAGAAAGCTAAAAAATACTCGAAAAGAAAAACTAAAAAGAAAAATAGTTTATAGTCAATTATCTTATTCGAACAATGGAGAATCATCTATTGGAGAGCATGAATAATGCCCACCTATGGAAGTTGAATTTGAATCCAAACTTGAGGGAAAATTATGCCCATAAGAAAAAGTGGTGAATGTTTAAGAAGAGCTAATGATTGTCCTACAAGAACTAAAGAAGGCTAGAAAGAAGAACAAGGAGTTGAAGAAACAAGTTCTAATATATGGATAAGGTATGTATAATTTTGACAATGAATACTTTAACCTTCACAAAGTAAAATTAGAAGAACATTTCAACAATAAGGACACCCTAGTATAGAAATTAGAAGAAAAAAAGAGTAATGATAACATATAAAATGAAAAGGAAGCTTTCAATATAGAACTTCCAAACAAGAAAGGAAACGAAGGATCTTATGCATATGATGAATAAATTATACCTCTGAAAATTTAGCTTGAAGAGGTAGGAAGAAATGAAGAGATTCTCACAATTTGGGTGATAGAAGAGGAGAAGAGTTTCTTGAAGTTGGAAGAAAAGATGGTATCTCTAAGAATGGACTTGGAGAAATCCAAGGCCACAATATATTTGAATCTCAAATATGCTAAAGATTCAGAGGCCCTAAAAATAATTCTCAATGGACAAAGATCCCCTAACAACGTGTATGTTTTTTATTATTCCAATGTAAAATGGTGTTTAAGAAATATTTTTTTATTATTAGGATAAACATAAGTTATGTTTTATTATGTATTATGATTATTTATCCAACATAACTTAGTCTTTTCCTAATAATGAACATAACCCTTATGAGATATGGAAGGGAAGAGTAGCCTCTGTAAAACATCTCCAACTTTTTGGTAGTAAATGTTATATAAAAAGGAATGGTCAAAATTTGGATAGGTTTGACTCTCAAGCAAACGAGGGTATTTTCCTTAGATATTCTGTTACAAGAAAGGGATACATATCCTAAACAAAATGACCAAGAAAATTGAGGAGTGCATCAATGTTTGAGTGGATGGAGTTGTGCTTCACTAAACAAATTCCCAGATGTATGATCAATATGATGAAGGTGATGGTTGTACTTTTAAATATGTAGAACTAGAAGAAATTTAAGAGGAGAAGAAGAAATAGATAAAGAAGAGATGCCTTCAAGGCACATAACTCTATCTAGGTATGTGAAAAAGTAACAACCTAAAATTCAAATAATCAGAGATAAATATATCATATTTTAGACAAGATGAAGATTCATTGATTGTCCTTGATATGATTATTTTTCCTTGTCTCAAATAGAACCCATATTTTTTTTTTCAAGTGAGCGAAGACTAATTTTAGGTTCAGGAAATGGAAAAATAAATTAGCCAAATATACAAGAGCAACACATGGGCACTAGTTCCTAGAGAATAATATAAAAAATCATCAATACCATGTCAATATTTAGCAACAATATGAATGAAGAAATATAAGTAATAAGGAACAAATTGAGGCTAGTGTGCAAAGGCTATGCCAAGGTATAAGGGACAAGGTTTGAAGAAACCATTGCTCTAGTAGCAAGTCTATAATCCATAAGGATGTTCCTATCGTTTGCAAGTCATAGGAATTTTAATGTTTATTAAATTGATGACAAGTCTATATTCTTCATTGGTGAATTAGAAGAAGAAATATCAAATGAATAGCCAGAAGGCTTTTAGCTCTTATATTATGAAAATCATTATATTTTCTAAAGAAAGCACTAAAAATTAGTATGCTAGGCCAATAGCTTAGTATGATAGGCTAGATAAGTATCTACAGTAACAAGTATTTAAGATAAGGACAATAGATAACCATTTATATATTAAATCTAAAAATGGTATTTTGATCATCATTCATTTGTATGTAGATCACCTTATTTTGGACAATGATCTGAAGCAAGTGGGTCCTCAGATTTCCGAAGTAATTAAAAAAGAATTTGAAACATATTTGCTACCAAAGAGATCATTTTTTCTTTAATTTAAAATAACTCAATCCAAAAGAGGTATCATCATTTCTCATTCCAAATATTTAAACGAAACATTAAAGAAAATTTGGATGGAAGAATAAAACCTTTTTGCATAGCCATGGTAACTGGATAAGAAGTTAAATAAAGAAAATGATTCTCCCTCATAAAGTAGACAACTTATAGGTCCATGATTGGAAGTTTGTTGTACTTAGTTGCTTCAAAGCCTAGCATAATGCAAACGGTGGATGTGGTGTTGAGATCTCAATGAATGGAAAGGAAAGTAATGTCACACTGAAATGGAAAGGAAAGCCATGTTAATGGAATATAACTAGCCTAGATCCATCTTAACTCTGGATCTATCAAGCGCTGAGAGGGATCAAATCTCTCGAGGTGAAAACCTATTTTTTGAGTGCAAAAATTTAGGAAAGGTTTGTACCTTGAGAGAATCAATCCCTCTCAACGCTTGATAGATATGGAGTTAAGATGGATCTAGGCTGGTTCAGTCGTGTGTGGCCTAAGAAAGTCTAACGAACATATGATTAATTTTATGAGTAATATGTAAATTCATTTGACATTAATATAATAATTTTAAATATGTTAAATATGTCTCAGCTTAATTTGGTCATTTTAATTTTATTTTTTCTTAGTTACCTTAGTTTGTTGAGATGATAAGTATTCTTAATAACTTTAATGATGAAAAATGATGAAATAAAAATTTTGTATGTAAAGTGACAATGTAATAGTGTTGAATGATAGAAAATGTGAATAATAATAATATAGTAAATTACAAACAGACTTCATTTTTATTAAGTTGAAACTATTTTCTTCTACTATTCTTATTTTCACCCTTGTTACTTTTTCCATCTTTTCATATCGATTGTCATATTTTCATATTGATTATATGAAAAAGAAAGGTTAACTAGTAAACTATTTAAATCATTAGCTTGAGCTATTGTAGTAAACGTCATACCTTGTATCTCTTTCTCTCCAATATTAATAGGTTGAATTAATATAACACAAAATCAATGTACATTGTCAATAGTTTTTTGTGCTTACACTTAAATCAATGCACAATTTTAAACCAATCACTTTGAAATTAATATGCCATCATACATCCAATTACATCAAATCAATCAACATCTACACTGAAATCAATGCATTTAATTCAAGAAATCAAATAAGATTTGAAAATAACATTTACACTCAAATCAATGCATCTAGTTGAAGTAAGGAAATAGGATTATAAACCAACATCTATACTAAAATCAATGCATCTAGTGAAAGTAAGAAAATACAATTATAAGCCAACATCTACACTGAAATCAATGCAAGTAGTGCAGGTAATCAAATAGAATTAGAAATCACCATCTACACTCAAATCAATGAATTTAGTGCAGGAAATCAAATATGATTAGAAATTATCAAAATTGAAATCAATACATCTGGTGCAAGAAATCAAATATTATTAGAAATCAATGGATTGAGTACAAGCAATCAAATAGGATTAGAAATCACCATCTACAATGGAATCAATGCATTTAATGCAATCAATCAAATCATATTGGAAATCATCTACATTGAAACCAATGCATCTAGTGCAAGAAATCAAATATCATTAGAAATCAAAATCTACACTAAAACCAATGGACCTATTGCAAACAATCAAATAGGATTATAAATCACCATCTACACTAAAATCAATGCATCCAGTGCAAGAAATATTCTTCCTTATCCCACCTCCATCTATATATATATCTCCCTCCATCTCTCCTTCTTTGTCTCTCTATCTCAATCCCCCAAACACACATGTTCTCTCACTCCATGTATATCAATCTCTATGTACCTCCCTCCCTCTCTCCATATTTGTATTATTCCCTCTCTTCACTTTCCATATATATATCTATCTCCCTTTGTCTCTCTATATCACCCCCAAAAAATACACTCTCTTTCTCCTATCTATATCTCTATCCCTCCCTCCTCCTCCTCCTCCTCTCTCTCTCTCTCTCTCTCGCTCTCTCTCTCTCTCTCTCTCTCTCTCTCTCTCTCTCTCTCTCTTCCCCTTCTATCCCTCCCCCCGCTGGAGCTTCTATCTATCTTCCCTCCTATTGTCCTCTCTCTCTCTACCTTTCTCTCTCTTTCTCCCTCCCTCCAACTCCATCTCTCTTTCCCTCCCTCTCTCCACTCTCTGACATCCTCTCTCTTCCTTCCTCTCTCTTCTTTTCACTCCCACCTCTCTCTCTCTCTCTCTCTCTCTCTCTCTCTCTCTCTCTCTCTCTCTCCAACTATATTACTATATCCTTGCCTCTCTCTCCTCTCCTTCTCTACCCCATTCTCTACATGTCTCCTTCTTTGTCTCTTTATCTCACCCCAAAACATACACACTATCTCTCCATCTCTCCCTTGTCACTCTCTCTCTCTCCTCACTTCTCACTCTCTATGTATTTCTTCTTTCCTCATTCTCTACCCTTCTGAAACCATCTCCCTATCCCTCCCTCTCTCCTCCTCTCTCTCGAGTTCGCTCTCCCATACTTCCTCTCTCTCCATTTCTATTTTACCTCCCTCTCTCTTCCCCCTTCTCTTTCTACCTCTCTCTCTCTCTCTCTTTTCCATCCAATATTAGGGTTAATATTTTTTTTGTAAGCTAAAGTAGGACCTTTGGTTTTCTATTTAACTAGGTTGAAATAATTACAAGCATTTGGTGGCCTCAACCTGCCCAGAAGGGAAACCGGGTTTGTTGGCCACCTTAAGTCTTTATAAGTCGACCAGTAACAAAAACGAATTAGTCTGCATATCCATGCCAAATAAACCTTACTACTAGAAGTACTAATCTAGTTTCCTATCGACATTAGAAACTATAAGCAGAAAACAGAGAGCTTGTTCTCAGAGAACTAACAAGGAAAACCACTGGAAAAACTAGAAGGATTAATCTACCATGATTTCAGGTGGAGTTTCTTTGTCTTTTTTCATTGGAACTAGCTTCTTCAGCTGTTGT
The DNA here is from genome assembly GCA_031772625.1 of Pinus tabuliformis. NCBI lineage: Eukaryota > Viridiplantae > Streptophyta > Pinopsida > Pinales > Pinaceae > Pinus > Pinus tabuliformis. The sequence goes on along the minus strand of CM062806.1, from coordinate 284,283,396 downwards.
TGAATCTCCTCCAATTTATTGTCCTACATGAGCATAGTGATTTGGAGATTTTTCATTTCTCGCCTTAAATTGGGTATGCCCTGAGCCATGTCTACCATTTCCAGTGTCACCTATTCCATTTCCTTTGCCAATAATCGCTTCAACACCCAATATACATGTAAAGATTGCTTGTATATGGACAAGCGTCCCTTGGTATTTCCCAGGTCAACGATCAGGTTACCCCAGTCTTCCATCTTTGGTTCCGAGTCTTCCTGCATTGCATTTTCTTTTAGTTCTTGTATTAGCATGTGGATATCGGCATCAATTCCTCCGTTGTAGGCTTTTCCTATCTCCTACACCATATGCCTCATGGCTTTCCAACATCGTCTTTGACATACTAGAAATGGGGGTCTTAATTCCTGTCTGTCAGATTGTCAACTTCTTCCTCTGCCCCTACTACCTCTTCCGTGACCTGGGCAATCTGGTTTGCTCCTGGTAGCTACCTGACTCCCTTGCCCAACATCGAAAGATGCGTTCCCTGTGAATTCCTCGCCTCTAGGCACCTTGTCTTTATTTTTCAAATTCGTTCTCTCCACTTGCTGCTCCTTTTTAGTAATTTTGACCTTCCCCGTGCCTCCTCTCCTGGAATGAGATTGGTAAATCTGCTGAGGGGTCTTCTCTTCCTCCCAAACTATCCGTTTTTCTGTTTCCAACTGCCCCTGATCAGTATTTAACCGAGAACCCTGCATGCATTTTTCCTTACCTGTCCAGCTCCCTACCTTGCTAGATTTGACCCCAGCCTTTCTCATTCTCCCGCCCACTGTCTTATGACTAGTAGTAGTATGGATGAATTCCACATCCCTTTCCTTTCGTTTACCTTCTGCAGCAATTATCCCTCTTCCCCTTTCCTCAATATTGCTAGAGATTGTATAGAAATTAATGGATGGTTTTACAAATTCATACCCCCTTCTATGACGATTTGCAGAGAATGCCGTCCAGCCTCGAACTCCCTTCGTCTCCTTCCTTTCCAACATGCTACCTTTGGTTCTACCCTCTCCTGCCCTTATCAATCTTCTTCCACCTACCCGACGTCCCATCATCCGTTCGTCGTTGTTCTCTCCTCCTTCTTCCTCCACTTCTCTGGCACCTCCACTCCTTGGGATTTTGTCTTTCCTATAGGCCGTCCCAATGTCTTGTGTAATTATAATGTTGTGTGGTGGCCTGCGTTGCCACCTAACTACCTTCATCATATTTTCACACATCGACACCTCGTCCACCCCGATCGGGGGCCATCTATAACCTTTATCTTGAAGTTGTAATCTCATTATTATCTTGAGTAATGATTAAATTGAGGGACTCCCATCATGGGTTTTCCAAATGAGTTGGCCATATACTATCTACCTTTCCATCTTGTTCATTACAACCCCAGTTAGCTAGAATGTATGCAGCTTTATTATTGTCCCTTCTAACATGGTTGATGATCTTCTAGTCAATGTGTTTCATTATATCTGCCAGGTCCTGAATTAATCCGTTCATCCTCCAACTGTTCGCTACATGTTCCTAATCCTTCCCATTATTCAATTTCCTTAGCATCTCTATTACTAGGTTCAAGTCTCCTTCAATTTTCAACTTTCTATACCCGTTTCTGATTGCTATTCTAATGCCTTGGTAAACTGCATCAATTCAGCTTCGTTATTTCTCATTTGACCCCCTGATCAACATAGGCCCATCTGGTTCTTCCTTGATTATCTCTAAAAATGCCTTCGAACCTTGCTGGCCCCAAGTTTCCTTTAGACACCTCATTAAAATTTAGTTTGATGAAGTCTTTGCGAGGACATTTGAACTTGGTTGAGCTCTCGTTACGAATGCTCTAATTTTTTCCCTTTTGGGCATAAATCATGCCATGTTCCAAATTTAAAATAGTTAAGATTCAACCTTCTTTTAGAGTTGTTTTCCAGTCCTCTTACTCCCAGGCTTTTGTTAGGATAGTCTCTCTTATAAGTTTTTGGGTTCACTTCCAAATCATCTCTGGAGGGTTGTCTTTATCTTGAAATATTCTTTGGTTTCTCTCTTTCCATATTAGCCATATATTAAACCCCATTTCTAGACTCTAGGCTCCCTTAACCACAAGGCTTGAGAATTGACCTTTCCCCCATTGGAAAATGGTTTTTTTAATGTCATGGGGATCCCTATTTATCTTTCCAAAAAGGTTCCTGATTTCTTCCCATTGCTACTGGCGATAGGGCCTGAGTTCAAGAGATGTTCCTGCGTTTCTTTGTCTTGTTTGTAGAGTCTACATCTAGGAGGTCCATGGAATCCTCTCTTCTGTATCTAATCCCAAGTCAAGATTCATCCTTTTCCTACTAACCAAGTGAACAAGGTTACCTTTGGCCACCAATTGTTCTGCCATATTTGTTTCCACACAAGTGTGTCCCCATCTTGCTTATGTCGGGTGGTTAGATAATAGGCTTCTCTTACCATGAAAGTTCCCTTTGTGGATCTACCCCATCAAAGTATATCTGGGCCTGTTCAAATTTTAATTCTTCTTGATTCCATTTCCTTTACGAGTAGTGCTTTCTGTTCAGGATTAATATTGTTGTCCCATTCTTCCAGATTCTTGTAAGTTCATAAGGTCTCATCTTGCCTTTCATCCTTCCAATATTCATTGACATAATTTAACCATTCCACTATAGCCTTCTAGTATTTATTTTGCAGGGCTTGTATCTCTATCATTCTCTCTCTTTGTTGCCAAGCTTCCTCCCACAATTTAGCTACTTTTCCATTCCTTATTTCCCAGAATGAATTTTTCCTATAATATCTTTGTTTTGAATAGCCAGGTCCCATATTGTGGATCCCCTTGGAACTTCCTCCAGTATAAGAATTCCTTCAGTAGTTGCGGGCATATTGTATTTTTGAGTCCATATCTTTTTCCATATATCTTCTCCACCCCTCATCCATCTCCACCACAGCTTTGCTCCTAGAACTTGGTTCAAAGTATACGGGTCCTTGAGACCTAGTCCCCCTTCTTCTTTATTTTTTATTAGGCCCTTCCATGGTATTAAAGATCATTTATTTTGCTGCTTTAGACCTCCCCAGATGAATCTTCTGAATATTTCCATTATTTTTGTGCATACTCCTTTAGGGGTCGCCATTGCTGAGAGAGGGTAGATAGGAATTGCTTGAAGAATCAATTTAAGAAGCACTAGTCTTCCCGCTATATTCAGATATTGGAAGGACCAAATAGCCTGTCCGTTCTTGAGTTTACCAATGGTTTGTTGTCAATTTTCTATTCTTAGAAGATTTAACGCTAATTGATTTCCCAAGTATTTTGTAGGTAATTCTCCAAAGCAAAAACCTAGAATTCTGGTCAAGTGGGCTTTGATCATTTCTGGTGTATTGAAGAGGAATGTGCATGATTAATCCTTATTAATTTCTATGCTTGATGCTTCCATGAAGAGGTCCAAAATCCATTTTACCCTCTTAACTTCTCTTAGTGAGACGACATAAAAAAGCATAACGTCATCAACGAACTGCTGATGTGTAATTGGTAAGTTGTTTCCCCATGGCCTTAATCCTTTGATTTTTCTCTCCCTCAGTCCTTTTTTGAAGTATAGCCCTAGTCCTTGCACTACTATGATGAACAAGAATGGGGATAAAGGATCCCCTTGTCACAATCCTCTTGTGGCATTGAAAGTCAAGGTTGGTGATCCATTTAAGAGAATGGAGAAATTGGGGGTGGATATCATATCATAGATCTAATTTACCCATCTATTGCAAAAGCCAAATGCCATTAAAATTGTTTTAAGGTAATTCTAATTTAGATGGTCATACGCGTTTGAGAGATCCAATTTTATCATCATTCACGTTTCCTTTTTTTGTTCCAAAGAATGAACCACTTCCTGAGATAACACCAAGTCATCTAGAATTTCTCTCCCTTCCACAAACCCAGTTTGTTCTGGGGAGATTATACTAGATAGAATTGGTTTCAATCTCTTAGCCATTAGAGTAGCAATAATATTATATATTACATTACAAAGAGAAATAGGATGAAAACCTTGAGCGGTTTCCGAATGAGAAAATTTAGGAATAAGAGATAAAAGAGTTGATTTTAGGCCAGGACATACCTTCTGGTGTCTGCGTGATTCCTATACCACCTCCAGGATGTCTTGCCCTAGGAAGTGCCAGCCTGCTTGGTAAAATTCCACTGTAAATCCGTCTGGTCACGGAGATTTGTTTTGTTTCATCCCTTTCACTATTTCCTCCACCTCCTCCAGGGTTGTTACCTTCATCAAAGCTAAGTTCTGGTCCCTAGTGATCATTCTTGAGATTTCATTGCATACCCTTCCTATAGCTTCTTCTCTATCCTCTTAAGGTTCAGTAAGGATATCTTTAAAGTATCCAACTAGAGCCTATTCCATTTCTCCATGCTGGGTTATACATTTCCCTTCCTCGTTTTTTATGGAAAATATTATATTCCTTTGTCAGTGCTGGATCATGGCTTGGTGGAAGAACTTCGTATTCCTTTCTCCTTTGTGAAGCGAGTTTATTCAAGACATTTGCTTCCATAATATCTCTTCCTATTTTCTTCGTTCTTCAAGTTGGCTTATCATTATACCCTCTTCTCTGCTTTTTACCTCACTTCGGCCTTCTGTTATGATTTCTTGTTGCAACGCTCTCATATTTTTCTCTAAATGATGTTGCTCCATACATATATTCCCAAATTCATCCTTGTTCCGTTTTTTATTTTTTCTCTAACTTCTTTTAGTTTTAGTTGGAAAGTTTGCATCTTGCTTCATCCTCTTTGTCGGCTCTGAGTCCACCACTCCTCCACCTTTGGCATGAACTGATGATTTCTAAGCCAGAATGCTTCAAACCTGAAAGGGCATCTTTTTGGGCTCGATTTAATGTCGATTTCAAGCTTAATAGGCCAGTGATCTAAGCCCATTTTTGGAATCATCATTGTTTCTATGAATATATCTCGATTTATAATTTGCTCCAATATTAAAAATATGTCTAGTCTGGATGAAATTTAATTTTTTCCCCTCTTCTATTGTTCCATGTATGGATCCTGTTCATTGTAGGAATATCAACCAATATTTTCTCCAATATCATGTCACCAAAGGCTTCCATGTCTTGGTCTATTTTTCTTGATCCTCCTCATTATTCCACGGTGGTTGTAATCATGTTAAAATGCCCACCTCCTATCCATGGCATATTTAGGAACAACCTTCAAATTGTTTTCATATTTTGAAGAAATCTTCTGCACTCACTTGATAAATGTGGGCCATATACCCCTGTAAGGATTATCCATTCCAATGAACCTATCCTTCTAAAGGTTCCTGAGAGAATTCGATGGAAGCTAACCCAATTTTCGAATTGAACTTCCTCAGGATTCCATAGGACTACTAGCCCTCTTGTAGTGCCTGCCACATCTTTACCCATTATCTCATAGTGAGTATTAAATCTTCTCATTATTTCTTCTATTTTCTGAGTACTAATCCTAGTTTCTTGAATTATCATTATAATGGGTTTATCTCTTTTCAACCTATCCCTCAGATATCCCTGTTCTCCCCTGCTATTGAGACCTCTGATATTCCAGGTTGTGATTATCATTTTAATATCTTTGATCATTGTTGAAATACCTCTGAGAGAGTTATAACTCTTCCTGAATTAACCAGCATCTACCCTACCACTTGGATGGTCTCACTCATTGGACGACTACCTCTCTTCCTTCCTCCTTTGCCACTACTGCCCATTCCAATACTCTGAGACCCTTGCACTCCTAGTTGTTCTGGTTGACTCGCTGAAAGTATTCCTACTTTTTCTTTGTATTTTTGGAACATCTCTTTATATAATTGCTTCTGGTATAAATCTTTCATCTAGATACCTCTATTCCTATAACAGACTCATCATTGTTCATTCCTCTTCACTTCCGCTGTCTTTTCGAGGATATACCTCCATTTGGGTTTGGTCATTTACCAGGTCCATGTTCTCCTCTACCCCTCCTTGTTCCATGTTTATTTCGATTGTGTCATGTTCTTTTGTTTCTTTTGATAGTTCCATAGGTTCTTCATCACTATCTTCCTTTTCCATACCCATTTCCTCTTCCTGAAAGGCCTTAAAATTGTTTTGATTTTCCAATGGCGTTGTTTTTACAGGTGGTTGTAGCAGGGGCAGTCCTTTTACAGTTTTTCTTTTGGTAGGCATTTCTTTAAAACCATCTTCCGTTCATTCGGTTTCCTTTGTTGCCTTCTTCTCTTCTTCTTTCTTTTTAGTTGATTCCTCTACAGTATTTAAAGGGCATTGTTTGAAGAGGTGGCCATATTCATGGCATCTTCTACAGCAAAATGGGATGTGTTCGTAATCCACTAGTTGCTTCAAAACCTCGTCATGGTATTCTAACTCGATTAACTCCAGCAGCGACTCTGTTATATTCATGTATACACATATCCTTGCATAGGATGTGTATCACCCTCTTTTGGTGGTCTCTGCTACTTTAACAAATGTCCTGATTGTATTACCTATTCCTTCTAGGATCTCTAGGTCCCAAAACTCCATTGGTAGTTCGAAAAGTCTGATCCAAATAGGTGTTGCTAACATTTTTTCCTTGTCTGGGTTATAGTAGTCCTCCTAGTGCCGAATGAATAAACCAACATTATTCATGAAGTAAGGTCCTCCCTCAAAAATCCTTTCCTTATCTTCCAAATTAGAGAATATAACTATGAAAAAATCCTTTTCCCCCAATTTTAATTGTATACGCCCCTTAGGTTTCCACCTCTGTTGTATCGATTTGGACAAATCCTTTTCAAATGGCCAAAACCCTACGAACTTATAAATTAAAGAATGATCTCTCATATAGCTTCCATATTCTTCGAGTTTACTGTTCAGAATTACGAACCTGGGTTTTTTTGATGCCCTTGGGAGACACTTGTCGCTTAATCCCACTTGCCATCAAGCTCCCATTACCGGGGGATCTTTGCTATTTTTCTTTAAGCTACTTTGCACTTCGTTTATGCTTGACTCCCCTGTTGTTATGTTTTTGTAGGAGGGGATCTCTACCCTCCCCACTTCAGCTGCCATTTCCCCATCAGATCCCTCTATTTTCTGCCTCCTACCCTTCGCCCATATCTACAATCTCTGATTTGGTTCGGTGCAAGAGGAGAAGGCCCCCTTGCACCTAGTCTTCGATTGCAATCTGCTCACAGTAATTCAGCCTCAAATCCTAACCCTCCAGAAGCCCTCGCCGCTCTTCTCCCAGCCTCATTTCGCCTCACCCTTCTAATGTCTATAATAAATATGGTTGGCATTCTTAGGGTTAATACTGTTTTTTTACATGGTATTAGTGATAAATTTGGCCCATAAACTTGCTATATAATTAGACGTTGATTTCTAATCATGTTTGATATATTTTTATTTATTGACCATACTTCTTTTTTCACCGTTCGTGAACCTCTTAATATTTTAAATTTATATGTGTTTATACATAATAATAATTAGATTGATTTTTAAATAGGGCCGACATTAAATTAAAAATGTTTACATGTTTATGTGAGATCTATCCCCATTAATGGGATGTATCTACCCTATTACTCAGTTGTATCGTTGTATCTACCCCATTATTGAGTAGTAGGGTTGTATCTACCCCTTTACTAGGTTGTAGGAGCCTCTCGAAGCAATCATGATATATGCATATATACCACAATATAAGAAAATGAATATTATATTAAATTTAATATTATATTAAGCCAAATTTATTAAATTTAATAATAATAATAATAATATTAATATTAATATAATATTAATACTAATATCTTAATATCAGTATTAGATAATGATATTCTTTACATAGCATGATAAAAAGATTTATAATAAAATTACATGAAATTAAATCAAGATATATAGTTTTTTCTTTTGAAGATTCATTTTACAAATATTTTATTAAAATAAGTATTAAAAGATACATGGTTTTTTCTCTTAAAGATTAATTTAAAAATATTTAATTAAAATAAGTATTAAAAGATTTTGGAGAAGGATTTTTTATTATTTGTGTTGAATTAACTTTTTTATTTTTTATTTAAGAAATGGTATTGTGAGTAAAGAGTAAGGATTTTTAGAATTTTACTTAATTTGGAACTTTAATGTGGTTAAAAAAATTGTTAAAGATAAATTTATGATCCGTTCAAATTCAGGCATATGATAAAATAACTATTAAACACATTAGCAATTTAAGATTGAAGTGAATGTTTTGAGAGACAATAAAGAATATTTTCTTTTGAGGACATGTCATACTTACACATCGGGGTCATACTGCACTGCAAAATGCCCAACAAAATTTTCAAATATCTCCAAAGATAATATTATTTAAAATCTGCTTTCTTATTTTAATTGGTTACCTATTATTATGTAAACAACTGCAAATTTAAAATTATTAATAAAATGGAATTAATATTTTTAAGGTAAAACAATCAGCTAGGTTCATATCGATTTTATTTCTTGCAATTAGATGGCCCAAAGAGGGCCCTATGGTTATCTTCAAATGTAAAACAGATGACCTGTAATTGTAAATCTATTATACATTTTAATTGTGAATATATTATATATCTTTGAAGATGTAAAAAAAAATCAGTTTGATATATTGAAGGCTTATATCGGCTTAATATACTAAAAAAGATGGACATGTTCAGTAAAAATATATTTGGCAATGCTTTGTCATGTTCGTGTACCGGTGTCCCTATATACAATTGGAATTCTATCGGTGTGGCGCTGTGTTCTCATATTGTGCTGGAAAACATAATCCGCGGTCCACATTCCCTTTCATTCCGTGAAGGCTGCCACGTAGCCAACTGTAGAAAACCTTCCATCTGATCTGACAAAAAGGGAATATCGGTCGTTCAAACCCTAACACTCTACTATATAATAAGCAAGAACAGCTAGACTACTGCATGTTGCTCATTACTGGCTATCTATAAGTGAATAAAATAAGAGATCTCCAGCACATGCAAGCGAATCTGAGTAATATATGCGCCCCCTCATCATTCATATTAAATAAAATTAATTTTGTTACACGGGTTACAATACCTCAAAGAGTTATTAATGTCCATATGTCCAAACTATCGCAACGGCTAAATGATTTCCACGGTCGTTGCGTTGAGACCGTGGAGAGATTTGTAGAGGGTGGTGAAATGTTGAAAGTGTTTTAGCTATCTCCGGAAGATTTTACATGATTTGATTAAACTAAGTTGACGCACTAGTAGGATGCGGGTGGCCTACAAATCACCTGGATGTGGATAGCTTTTGACTATTTTGACAGAGACTGGGCTAACTGTTTCTCATTCTACATTACAATATGCAAAGGGGTTAAAATTTTACTGTGCATTCAATTAAGGGAGTCTTAAAATAAGATAATTACTTTTGCATAAGGAGATAGTTAAATATAGAGAGTCAGTTCACTTAGTGATTGAGTATTTGAGTGATAGATTTGTAGCTAGTTAAATATAAAGAGTCAGTTCACTTAGTGATTGAGTATTTGAGTGATAGACTTATAGCTACATGTGTATGTTGTCAAGGCTAGTAGTTAATCTAAAAATATAAATATCTTTTAGTTGATTTATTGTAATCATTATGTTTTGTGTGATTAATAAAAAACCACAAATCACATTTTGTGTGAATTCATACTTGGTTTTTTTCGAGTTTCCAACAAATTAGTATTAAAACTAGAGAAGAACCATTAAAAATTATGTCCCGCAACTTGCAAACTTCTCAATTAAAAAATCGAAAATTTCACGGCAACTGTTGAGCAATAAGCCTTACCGTGTTCATTTGTTTTTTCTGCCATCGGAAGAGGAGAGTAGCTTTCAAAAATAAAAGTTGTCCAGGGGCCGTGATTGACAAAAAAAAAAGCCGAGAATACAAAAAAATCTGCCGCCCTATATGCTAATAGTCACTGCCGCGGCTCCGCTAAGTAGTGTGTGACAAATCTCAGCTAAGAAGTGTGTGACAAAGCTCAGCAAGTACGAAGTCATATTTTTTTGAAAGTCAGGAGTGCAGTATTGAGTCAACGTCCGCTTGCTTAATCCAAAGTCAAGGAGTGCCGCGGGTTTTTTTATTTTGAACGTTTTTATTGAAAAGCTTTTGTTTTAATTAAAAGTTCTTTTAATACATACTTTTTGTTTTTTATATATCAAGATTTATTTTTTAAATCTCTTTTAAATATAAAAAATAATAATAATAATATCAAGGGTGTTTCCAAAAGGGTTTTTGAAAAATATTTTTTTTAAGTTTTTTTTTTTTTTTTTTAAATATAAAATTTAGAATTTTTTTTATTGAAAGGGTATTTTTTTTGAAAAAGAGTTTTAAAAGGAGAAATTTAAGGTTTTTTCAAAAAGTGATTTTTGGAGAAAGATAGTTTTCTCAAATTTCGAGCTATGGTTAGGAGAAAGATTATGATGTGTGGGCCATTAAGATGGCGACCATGTTGCACACACATGACGTTTGAGATTATTTCAAATTTGGGTTTTCAAAACCTAAGAACGAAAAAGAAGAACAAGCTCTCAGGAATATAGAGAGGGAACAATGGAAGAAAGACAAGAAGAAGAATGCACATGCATTGCAGCTTATTTAGCAGGGAGTGGACCGAGCAGTGTCTCAGAAGATTATGATTACGTCTTCAGCAAAAGTAGCATGGGATACTTTGGCGACAACCTATAAAGGTATGACCAAAGTCAGTATTGTTAAGTTGCAGAATACTAGGAGAGATTTTGAAAGTCTACAGATGAAGGAGACAGAGGATATCGCTTCTTTCATAAATCGGGTCATAATTTTCGTAAATCAGTTAAAGATTTATAGTGAAGGTATAAAAGATCAAAGAGTAGTTGAGAAGGTCCTCCAATCTTTGTATACCAAATTTGATGTTTTGGTAGCAGCCATAGAAGAATCCAAGGATTTGGCATCATTAACAGTTGATGAGCTGATGGGGTCACTTCTACCACATGAGACAATGATAGACAAACATAAGGATTCCACTTTAGATATCGCTTTCAAAAATGAGTTTTCTATTTCAAGAGACAAAGGTCGAGACACAAGTATATTGAGAGGCATAGGACAAAGTGGAAGATATGGTGGTCAAAAATATGGCCAAGAAGAGCATGAGCGTGCAAATGGAAGCAACTACAAAAGCTTCAACAATAATAAAAAAGTTGACAAATCAAAGGTGAGATGTTATTATTGCAATAAATTTGGTCACTATGCTCGTGATTGTAGGAAAAAGATAGTTGATCAAGGGAACTAGAGAGCTAATGTCACCACAGAGAGTACTAACTCCATGTTCCTAACTTGCCATATCATGCATGAACCTTTTGCTAGTTTGTGGTTGTTAGACAGTGGTTGCAGTAACCACATGACAGGAAACAAGAATTTGGTTGCAAATTTCAATCAAATCTATGAAAACAATAGTAAATTTGGGGACTGACAAGACTGTGGAAGTAGATGGCAAAGGAGTGGTCAACATTCTGACCAAGCACAGGGATCCAAAGGCAATCTCAGAGGTATATTATGTTCCTAGTCTCAAACATAATTCGTTAAGTGTTGGTCAATTGACACAGAAAGGATACAGAGTTATCTTTCAACGTCAAGAATGTGTTATATATGATAAGCCCCTAAGAAAGTAGTTAATAGCAAAGGTGCAGATGATGAGGAATGGACTCTTTCCTCTAATTTTGAATTACAGTGGTCAAGTGAGTTCTTTTACAGTTGCATGTTCTGATGATTATTGGTTATGGAATTTTCGATTTGGAAACTTGCACTTTTCTGGTTTAATATTGTTACAGCAGCAACATATGGTCAAAGGATTACCTCCCATCAAAGAACATTCTAGTACTTGTGAGTGTTGCATCTTGGGAAAGCAACACCATGAAAATTTTCCAAATGGAGTTGCATACATAGCAAAGCAACCTCTTGAGCTAGTGCATACAAACTTGTGTGGACCTATGAGGACATACTTGATTGGTGCAAGTTGTTACTTCCTCACTTTCATTGATAACTGCAACAGAAAGACTTGGGTTTACTTCTTCAAGCAGAAGTTTGAAACTTTTGCAAAGTTCAAAGAATTCAAAGCCTTAGTAGAGAACCAAAGTTATTGATAGATCAAGGTATTGAGGTCAAATCGCGATGGAGAATATGACTCAAAGGCATTCCATGATTACTACAAATAACATGGGATCAGAAGATAATTTACAACCAAGTATGCACTGCAACAAAATGGTGTAGCATAGAGAAATAACATGACAGTTATGAACATGGTAAGAAGCATGTTGAAAGGGAGAAACTTGTCGAATGAGTATTGGGCAGAAGTCGTTGCATGTGCTATTTATGTGATCAACAGATCTCCTACAAAGAGTGTGATGAACATAGTACTATAACAAGCATGGTCAGGTATGTATTGCAGCGTATCTCATCTTAGAGTATTTGGATGTGTAGCTTATGAACATGTGCCTAAGAAGAGAAGAGGCAAATTGGATGATAAAAGTGAAAAATGCATATTCACTAGTTATAGTGAGCAATCAAAAGCTTACAAATTGTATAACCCTGTCACAAAGAAGACCATAATTAGCAGAGATGTTGTGTTCAAAGAACAAGAGTCATGGAATGGAACTGTAGACAAAATAGTTGATGCATAAGTGTCATTGATGGAAGAAGATGATGTAGCAGAAAAGGAGCAGAAAGAATCACGGGTGAAGAAACCAAACAAAGACACACCAACAAGGACTCCACAATTTTCAGAGCAGCATGCATCCTCAAGCATATCAACAGATGAAGATTTTCCCAGCAATTAATCAGGTGATGAATCAAGCAATGATAAGAGAAAGATGATAAGTGTGAAAGATACTTATGATGATTTGGATGTTAGTTCAAATTTTGCATTGTTGTCATTCCAACCTTCTTCGTTTGAAGAAGCAATCAAAGATGAAAATTGGGTGCAAGCCATGGATGAAGAAATTGAAGCTATTGAAAAGAATGATACATGGGATTTGGCTGATTTTCCAAAGGACAAAAATGTCATTGGTGTGAAGTGGGTGTACAAGACAAAGTTGAGTGAGAAAGGCGAAATTGACAGATTTAAAGCACAACTTGTAGAAAATGGGTTCTCGCAGCAACCAAGAATAGACTTTGGAGAAACGTTTGCTCCGGTAGCCAAATTAGATACTTTCAGAGCAGTTCTAGCCGCAACAACTCAAAACAAATGGAAAGTATATCAAATGGATGTGAAATAATCCTTCTTGAATGGAATTCTAGAAGAAGAAATTTATGTGCAGCAACCTCCAGGATATGAAGTTGAAAGTAATGAAGACAAAGCTTACAGGTTGAATAGAGTGCTCTATGGACTGAAGGAAGCACCTAGAGCTTGGTATAGTAGAATTGTCAGCTACATGATCAAGAATGAATTTTGCAGAAGCAATATTGAGCCTATCTTATACACAAAGGTAAATGAGCATGGACAGATTTTGATTGTTTGCTTAGATGTTGATGACATGATTTTTACAGGTGATTTTGAGATATATGAATTTAAAGTAGCCATGATGAAATAATTTGAGATGACAAATCTTGGTCTCCTGAAATATTTTCTTGGCATAGAAGTTGAGCAATCTGAAAAATGAATTTTTATCTGTCAAAATAAATATTCCAAATATTTGTTGAAAAGATTTAGGATGGAAAAGTGCAAACCTGTCCCTACATCGGTTGCAACAGGTACAAAGTTAAGAAAGGACGATGAGGGATCATATGTCAATCCAACTTTATTCAAAAGATTGGTTGGTAGTCTCATGTATATCACAACTACAAGATCAGATATCATGCAAGGAGTGAGTTTGATTTCCAGATTTATGGAGACTACAAAAGACACACATTGGAGTGCAGGAAAGAGAATTTTGAGATACATAGCAGGAACTAGAGATTGTGGCATAATGTATGCAAGCATAGAAAAGAAAGATTTGATTAGATACACAGATAGCGATTTTGCAGGCATTTGGATGATAGGAAGAGCACTTCAGGTTTTGTGTTCCATCTTGGTTGAGGTTTGATTTCATGGGCATCTAAGAAGTAACCCATTGTGACACTTTCATCAGCAGAAGCAGAATATGTAGCAGCAACATCAGTAGCATGTCAAGCAGACTTGTTAAGAAGAGTACTTGATGGACTCAAGCATAAACAACAAGGATCAACAACAATATATTGTGACAGCACCTCAGCGATTGCACTATCCAAGAATAGTTTGGTTCATCAGAAGAGCAAGCATATTGATACTAGATATCACTTTATTAGAGAACTTGTGAGTAATGGAGAAGTTCACTTGAAGCCTTGTAAATCTAGTGATCTATTCGCTGATATATTTACTAACTCATTAGCACAAGTTGTGTTTGAGTTTCATAGAAGAAACTTGGGTGTTGTAAGCCTAGCTGAGACATAGACCAATAGGTGTGTTTGAGTTGTCATGAGTGATGCTTTAGTTTAATAGTCACAATTAAGATGCATTGTTAAAATAAGATAATTACTCTTGCATGAGGAGTTAGATAAACATAGAGGGTCGGTTAACTGAGTGATTGAGTGATTGATTATTTGAGTGTTAGTCAAGTCGAGTTAAGTGATAGACGTGTGTTTGCATGTGCATGCATGTCAAGGCGAGTCGTTAGTTGAACAGGGTAAATATCCTTCAGCGGGTTCATTGTAATCATTGTGTTTCGTGTCAACAATAGAAAAGCAGCAGCTCGTGTTTTGTGTGAATTCATACTTTGTCTTTTTTTCCTTTCCAACAGGGAGACCAGATTTCATCGAGTGCATATAGCTTTGGACGTTCTATTTTCTCATTCCAAGTTCTAGTAAACAATGTTTGAAAATTCCATATTATCTGGAGTACTAGATTTCATTAGATTGGAGGGACAACAAGGACTACTCCACTAGTTTAGAGGGACAACGATGACTTTTAATCGAGTGGATTTAGCTAGAAGGAAAGCAACGAAATTTTATGTCTGGCAGGTAGCTTGGGACTTTCACATAGAGATTCTCATTCTACATTATAATTCTAATGTCCTTAAAATTTTGTATTTGATTTAAAACTTTAATAGGCTTGTGGGATTTTAAGAGAGAGGTCATAATGAATAAGGCATTATTGATTTTTTCTTCCCGTCAAGACAAGCCAATATTACGATATATATTATAATGGACTATTTCATATAATTGATATGAAAGGAAATAAATGTAAGCAAACAAAACAATGTTAATAACCTATTTTTAATAGCTTATTTTTTCTTTTTGATTGAAATATGTTATGATTTATAAAATTTGTAAGCTTAAAGAAGTGGAAAAAAAAATAGTAATAAAGAAGTTTGAAAAAGGTGGCTTATGAGGTTATTTATTGAACACAGATATTACATAATATTTCTCAGCTTATATGTTCAGATTAATAACTTACAGGTTTTTGTATTTGTAAATTATAATTATGATGAAGATTTAATATTGATTGTGTTAATATAATGTTATGTAGTGGTTTTTGAAATTTTTGATGTATTTAAGATTTTCATAAGTTAGAGTGTGCTGTATTTGGATCTAAGTAACATGAAAAGGGATATAGTTGTAATATTTGGAAAAGTATGCATAATCTATTTTTATGTGTTTTTTCGTGATATGTTTTTTTTGTGTAGTTGAGTTTGGTAGCATCTATAAAATAGTTCACATTCTAAATAATGTGCCATGCATTAAATGAATATGTTTGAGTGAACCTTACTAGTTGTAAACTATTTGAAGCTTATTTTATATTCAGGGAGATTTCATTAGTGAAATTAGATGAACCATGTACATGAAGGACTTCCTACTAGACCAACAATTGCAACAATTAGGTACTCATCCATTCTTGATGATGGTTGTCCCTTTATATCAATGTCAATAGTTTGATGATCTCTATATTATCTGTTGGAATTTTTTGATAAATTCCATAACAGACAGACAAAAATTGCTCTGTTTTTGCACTCTGTTTTTAACACAAAAACAAAAAAAATTGTTTGCTGGAAACGGTGATGCAGCAACGCAGTTTGGTGTTGCGGCAACTGAAAAAATTAACTTGTACTCATAAACAGTAAACCAACTGATATAAGTTTGTCTTCCTCACATAGAGGGATTTTCACAAAAGATTTATGCTGAAAAGCATCTTCCTCTTGACAGAGGGATAACATCAGGAACGCTTCAGTTCCAGAAACCAATTTCTCCTATCTCAGAAAATTACAGTTTCAGCCACACAGGCTGTTGTTGAAACACACAGTTTCAGTCACACAGTCTGTTGTTGAAACACGTGTTTCAGCATCTGGCAGACAGTTGCTGAAACACGCCTGTAGAATGCATTGCTGCTCCAAAACATGGCGAGAGAATCTTCCTCTTAACAGAGGGATTCACCAAGGACTGTGCTTAAGAACACCTTCCTCTTGATAGAGGGATTCACCAACATGCCTTCTTCAGCGGCACTTCAATCTGTGTCTACAAACATTTGCTGTTACAGCTGTTACAACAACGGGCAGACAGTTCTGAAATACACAGACAGTTGCTGTAACACGTGTTTCAGCATCTGGCAGACAATTGCTGAAACACGCCTGTAGAATGTATTGTTGTTCCAAAACACAGTCAACACAAAGAACTGCTATTCATTACATCTTCCTTTTGCACATACGCGCTGCAGCGTATTGCCCTGCAAAACTTCACGCTGTTGCGTGCTCCCCTTTGCTCTCTACTGCTCTGTCTCAGTAACTCTGTCTATCACTGTTGTTTATCACTGCACTGCTATGCATATAACAAATTCTTCTAACCTTACGCTGCTGCGCCTCTCTCTTACTTTTCAGTCCCTGCACTGTTGTGCAAGAGGGCTTCATTCATGTGAGCTCGTGCTGCTGCACATTCTTTCTTAAACACACAGAAATTACATTTGAGTACGGTTTCGCTACATTGCAGAGTGATTAACACCACTGTGGCTCTACACATATATAGTGCAGGAAGCGGTCATAACTTATCCATCAACCGCCTCAACTCTCTGACAGAGTCTCTGCTGCACATGATGAACAAATCTAATCTTTTGTTGTATTTCTTGAGTCGGTTGTGCTGAAACCCAAGACTGATAAATGTTGCGGCTGGCTCGAGGCTAGTACTTTCCTTCTCGGCCATGCTTCTTCTTTAATGTTGTAGTTGAGCAGTTATTGCGCAGAGCTCGAATCTGATATTCCTCTTCTTTTGGGAACACAAACAGGCAAATGGTGAAAGGACACTTATGGTGGTGGCGTGAATAAGCTGTCTCCTTGTAAGTCCTCTACTGCGGCTCGCTGCTGCTGCACGGCAGTTGGAATTAATATTCTAGCACTCCACTTTTAATTTCAACTGTTGGGCGTTCAATCATACCAATGCTAGTGCTAACGCTGGCCATTCCGTGCACTTAGATTCTTTCTTGGCTGAGTCTTCACACTGCTGGACAAGTTGTTGCTGCAAGAAATCTTTCCTTCAGCTTCTTTGACACTTCAAAGAGCCTGGACTAGCTCTGATACCATGTTGGAATTTTCTGATAAATTCCATAACAGACAGACAAAAATTGCTCTGTTTTTGCACTCTGTTTTTAACACAAAAACATAAAAAATCATTTGTTGGAAACGGTGTTGCAGCAACGCAATTTGGTGTTGCAGCAACTGAAAAAATTAACTTGTATTCATAAACAGTAAACCAACTGATATAAGTTCTTCTTCCTCACATAGAGGGATTTTCACAAAAGATTTATGCTGAAAAACATCTTCTTCTTGACAGAGGGATTACAACAGGAACGCTTCAGTTCCACAAACCAATTTCTGCTATCTCAGAAAATTACAGTTTCAGCCACACCGGCTGTTGCTGAAACACACAGTTTCAGTCACACAGTTTGTTGCTGAAACACATGTTTCAGCATTTGGCAGACAGTTGCTGAAACACGCCTGTAGAATGCATTGTTGCTCCAAAACACAACGAGAGCATCTTCCTCTTAACAGAGGGATTCACCAAGGACTATGCTTAAGAGCACCTTCCTCTTGACAGAGGGATTCACCAACATGCCTTCTTCAGAGGCACTTCAATCTGTGTCTACAAACAGTTGTTACAGTTGTTACAGCAACGGGCAGACTGTTCTGAAATACATAGACAGTTGCTGTAACACGTGTTTCAACATCTGGCAGACAGTTGCTGAAACACGCCTGTAGAATGTATTGCTGTTCCAAAACACAACGAACACAAAGAATTGTTGTTCATTACATCTTCCTTTCGCACATACGCGTTGCAGCGTATTGCCCTGCAAAACTTCACGTTGTTGTGTGCTCCCCTTTGCTCTATACTGCTCTGTCTCAGTAACTCTGTCTATCACTGCTGTTTATCGCTGCACTGCTATGCATATAACAACTTCTTCTAACCTTACGCTACTGCGCCTCTCTCTTACTTTTCAGTCACTGCACTGCTGTGCAAGAGGGCTTCATTCATGTGAGCTCGTGCTGCTGCACATTCTTTCTTAAACACACAGAAATTAAATTTGAGCGTTGTTGCACTACATTGCAAAGTGATTAACATCGGTGTGGCTCTACACATATATAGTGCAGGAAGCGGTCATAACTTATCCATCAACCGCCTCAACTTTCTCACAGAGTCTCTGCTGCACATAATGAACAAATCTGATCTTTTGTTGTATTTCTTGAGTCGATTGTGCTGAAACCCAAGACTGATAAATGTTGTCCCTGGCTCGAGGCTGGTACTTTCCTTCTCGGCCATGCTTCTTCTTTAATGCTGTAGGTGAGCAGTTATTACGCAGAGCTCGGATCTGATCTTCCTCTTCCTTTTGGAACACAAACATGCAAAGGGTGAAAGGACACTTATGGCGGTGGCGTGAATAAGCCGTCTCCTTGTAAGTCCTCTACTGCGGCTCACTGTTGTTGCACGGCAGTTGGAATGAATATTCCAACATTATCTAGGTACAAGGAGAAAGTACTAGACTGGGACTAGAGGTAGACATTGTTATAAAGGAGCACATTCACTGGAGTGCATGCTACAGAGAATATGTAGATAAAGATGAGGTCTCGGATTATGTAGCTACTACTTGTGTTATATATGTGTGAGATTATTATTGTTGAGTTTATTGGTCATATTGGTAGATGAATGATTCTTTTCCTATTACTTATGAGGTTAGGATTCTTTTCCTATTGAGGTTGTTTAGGCATAATTAGTTAATAAACTCTATCCAACTAGTTAGCCTCCTAGTTTGGAGTGTAGTTGAAATATCTTCTCAAATAAGTAATATGGTCTAAGATAGTCATACTTTGTTCAAAATAAGTTTATTGTATTATTATTTACAATATTATTTGATTAATGTGGAATGCTCAACCTATGATTCTTTTGTATAATAAAATTATGGTCTCCAACCTAATAGATATTAGTTTATTTATATTGGTTGATTTTTAAAAGAGAATAGTTTTTAAAATAGTGAAATATTTTTCTAAATTAACTAAAGTGTTTTTCTTTCAAAAAGTATTGCTACTTTCTTCCCATTTTTTTTATAATTTTATTCGTTTCTTCTGTATTTTTGTTTCTTTTTAAAAAAATTTAATGAAAAACATTTCTTATTTCACCAAAACTAAATTTAACTAATTATTCTAATATTTCACTAATTTATATATCTAAAATTATATTATTATTATAATAATATTTTTTAAAATTTAAAAAATTATCATATTTTTAGACTTATGTCAACTTCTACATATTTAAGTATATATTCTTTAATTTTGAATAAGAACACTTCAAAGACATATAAATCATAAACTCACATCATAGAAATATATATATATATATATATATATATATATATATATATATATATATATATATATAATCTTAATAAAAAATATATGTTGCAACATTACTACTCAAATTATAAATTATGTTTTGGGAAATAAAAAAATTATAATTCACATGTACTAAAACTAAACTAATAATGGCTAAAATGAATCCAAATTTTTAGTTTTATTTGGCAACAATTAATAAATTGATGGGTAAATTGTATAAATTAATTTGTTTCTTAGGTTGGTGAGTAGTAACTATTAGTAACTTTATAAATTTATGGTTTTAATGTTATATAAGTGGTCACAAAATCATAAATAATAATGGGAAGAAATTTTTTGCAAGCTTTTTTTTATTATTATCTATTTTTCCTACAAAGACTTGCTTAAATTCGTACCAAGCTCAAGAAGAGAAACTGAATACACAAATATATAAAAATCAGAAGTGGCATACGTGATAAACTTGTCAACATGCCATTACATTGAGCAGATGTATTAAGAGGTTCAAGTTGTGGTCCAATTAAATATTTGAATTTTTTTCTTAATAATATTGAAAACAAAAATTTATTTTTGAAAGTTAAACAAATTCAAAAATAAATATTTATTTTAAAAAGTTTAAACAAAATTTTTGTGTGCCTACACAGCTTAAGTCAGGGTCAACCCTTACATATTAGATGGAAGAAACCTTAGTGGAATGCTTATCCCTAGGATTATTCAAGACTGGAAAGTGCCTTGGAAACATTAATTTTCACAAAATAGCGTCCACCTCAAGACCTGCCCGAAAAAACCCACACAAATCAACTCAAAGTTAAATATTATAAAAGTTAAATATTATAAATTGTGTATGTCAATTCTAAACTAATAATCATCAACAAAAAAAATTAAATTATGACAATTCTACACATACTAACAAAATGACTAATTGATATGGTAAATGATCCAAAAATTTAAAAATAAAAATGAAATGATTATAAATTTAAAATTTAAAAATAAAACAAAATAATTATAAATCATAAAAATAAATATAAATATAAATATAAATGAGAATTTAGATGCTTTCTAAAATAAGATTTAGTTATTTTGTTCACTATAAATATAATTTTGTATTAAATATCCATTTCAAAATATATTTTTATATAACACTCTTCAATATAGACATTTTATAGTATATTTTTATGTAACAACTATTCAATATAATTATTTACAATATTCAAATAAAAAATATTATTATTATCACATTTTTCATTATTAAAATAAACTATTTTATAATATTACGTAAATTAATATGGATTTTCTCGAACTATTATGTTATTCAATTCCAAAAATTTTATTTACATCTAAAATTTGTTTATTATATTTTATAGACTTAAAAGCTATATCATTTATTTATTATTAATAAGTTTGCTATGGAAGTATGCTTCTCTGTGGAGAATTGGGCACACAAGAACTTAGATGAGAGGTCATCCCTGGCCTTCTAATTTACCCATAAAGCTTCTACCAATAATCATCCTTAATGACAATTGAATTAAAATTACTGCCATGTGAAACAGACATGCCCATGACCTTCATAGTGACCTCTCCCTTATCCATTTTCAACTTAGTGACTTTGAAGTTCAATTTTTGTTTTTTGGGCATGTAATTGTAAATTTTTACGCGTCACTAGCTATCACTAATGTTTCCAGTACCAAATGTTTATCCTGAACCTCTCTATTATCTTTTTTTTTAATCTTTTTCTCCTACTTCGTATTGACTTAGAGTGAGCATTTATCGGTCCTGTTCAATTATATTTGTAACAGGTTTTAGTCGATTTATATTTGTAATAAAATAAAGAAGGGGTCACACTTTAAAGTTATTTACTTAAGATTTTCCAGATAGGAAATATGGACTAAATCATGTTCACTAACTTGATCATTAAATATGGCTTATAGTTCCTCTTTCTAATATCCCGGCCCTCTTTCCCTCTGTGGCTTGGTAAAATGTTGGTACTAGGTACTTTTTGGTGACATTTCGAGCATGTATGCTAATATTTTAGCTAAGTAATTATTTCAACACTTATTACATATTAATTTATACTGCTACCACACACTCCTTATTGTTTATATCAAAATTTATCTCCTACTGAATTCTATTGCTAATAATGCGCTCCAACTATTATCCCTTTCATGGCATTGAATATTTATGTTGTACCATCGAGCGCTGAGTAACCGATCACATTTAGACACTTACTCCCACCACCTACCAATCACCTAGGTTTCACATGGCCAGTTAGATAGTTTTGAATGGAAGGATTAGGTCGTTCAAGGTGATCAGATGGTGGGGAGAAAGCCTTTACGAACCCTAACCTTCACCTCCTCTCTTTATTGGCACCCATTCCACGGTGGTTCATTTTCCAGCTTTCTAAGGTGGATGGTTTTTCATGAAATTCCCTGAGTGGGAAATCATGTCACTCTGGACGAAATGTGGTGAATTATTGTGAGCATGTCGGAACACGTGGTCGTTCCCATATTTTTTGTTTGATTTAAATTTTCTTATGATAACATGTTACTCTGGGAAAATGCCACCTGGTAGCCTGCTTCAACATCACAATGGTTCCCTTCAACTTATGAATGCTACTCATGTAGCCCAAGGTAACGGTTACCCTATCTATGGTATTTAACTATGGGTTTTTCAATTTTAGGTCTCATTCCATTATCTTTGTATTTTTCGCACGTACTCCAAGGAGCGGGCTAACTCCTAGTTTGTATCAATTGTTTGTATTTATGAAGGTTTAGGTTTGTATTTATGAAGGTTTAGATACAGGATGCTTTTCAAAGGTAAAGCAATTTAATGTTGTTTCCTTATGGTACTGAATCCACAACTCTTCTTCTACTCATGTTTTCGTAGGGACAGAGTCCTTGCCTTGGCATCGACACTGGCACTAATATTAATGGCTTACAGCCCTACATGTATGATTTCATATTTTTTTAATTATTACCTATATACTGAATGATATCTACTACGCCATTCAACTTAACTCATTTTTTTCCTACCTTTATTCGATTATTATTATTTTGTTACAAGCAACCATTTTCACACTGTCACAAGGTCATCAAGTTTTGGTTTATGTTTTCATGGATCATCCCGCCAGGTACGTTCTTGCTCGAATATCTTTGGCGTTAGTATTTTTTTTCTTACAGTTATGTCATTTCATGGCTAATATTTACACTTATTTTCACTATCCAGTTGTGCACGGTGCCAATACCCTGCTTTCTACACGTAATTTTTTGCGCCTTGGTTGAGATTTTGTTTTATCTTTTTTTTTTGGTATTATGTTCTCATCTGAGACTTAATTTCTTTTCTGACCATTTAGTTGGCATGTTCATCCTATGTGTTAGCTACACGTATGAGGGCGATATGAACAACTGATTGTCCTTCACGACTTTTTGTACAACGATGATATGTCTAACTCGCTCATTTCATTTTCATGTTGTTCTTCTTCTGAATACTAGGTCGATTCATTATATACACTTTTATTTTATGTAATCCTTCAACTAGCATATCGTTTCATGTAGGAAATTTCATAGGCCACATTATATAATTATATAGAGCCTTTGAGATACCTTTCAAAGGATTTTCCTACCCCTAGATTGTGCTAGTATCTTACTATTCAACAAATGTACTCTATGAGTTTCTCTCATCTGCATATGTTGTATAAATTTACAAGAACACACTGTATGCTTTATATTATTTTCAAGGTAATGGTTTAATTTTCCTTCTTGTTTCTCTCCTCGGATTGGCAAGCAAATTTAATATATAATGACCCTTTCAAGGTCTTCAAGCGTATCACATGCTTTATTTGTTTTCTAGACTTTATACATTTATATATGCATATACTTGATTATGTCATACTTCATATTGGAATTAGATATTTTTGTTAGTGGCCTTGTTCATCTCTATTGAATACTTGTAGAATTGGGATGATGAGGGTTTCCTATTACGATAATCTGTGTTCTTAATAGTCCCTGCCCTCCGGGCATGGACTATAGTAATCGATTGATATAGCATTAGTTGACCTATTTTTAGTCCCCGGTCATCAGCAATTAACCAAAGTTTTATTCCCGATCCTGATTTTACATCTTATTTGGCCTCTTTCCAAAAAACCGAAGCTAGCCGTCAAAAACCAAAGCTAATAACTATATATTATCTTGCATTTTCACCGGTCTTTCTCATTCATCCTTCACAGCTGCATGAAGTAATGCTATCTTTGCGTTAGCATTAATTTGCAACATTTAATGTTAAGAAAACTTATGATGCGGATTACACTAATTTATAAGTAGCTGAAGTTGCCACTTGTTGCGATCGGTTACTGCATGTTGCATGCTTCGGTGTCTGCATGTTCTGTTCATGTTCAGTTGCTCGTAGTATTTACGCTAGCTTCTCTGGCTTCTTTATGCAAGTAGGTCTGGATTCTTTCTGCAACTCGCATCATCAATGAGTGAGGAACTAAGAGCACCGTGCAATGGAGCGCTGCAAATTCTCAATACTATTGACCAGTGTGACTCCTCTGTTTATACTTCTTTGTTGTACGGATGTGTCAAGGAGAAAGCCCTTGCAGATGGTAAACGCGTCCATGCCCACATGGCTCAGACGGGATTTCAGGCAGACTTCTTTATAGAAAACATGCTGCTCAATTACAAACACAGAACAGTGGCCAGAGAAACCAACAAATATCAGTCAGGTGAATTTTTTTGTTCATCTCCCTGTTCTTCTGATTTTGTTAAATTTTTGATATAAGATGAATTCCATAGTGGTAACGAAAAGCAAATAGTAAAAAATATATAACTCACCTCCGCCAAGACAACGTCCAGTTCCACTTGCTTGTGGCTGAGAGGCTTAGCCGTATAGAGGCTCTTCTGCCCAGTGGAAAGGGTTTTCATCTTTTTCTTTATAACTGCTTGGTCCATCTGCTGCTTCTGAGCAGCAGATTTCTGCTCCTCAACAGCAGTAGCCGCTACCTGGCCGGCGAGTGTTAGCTGCTTGCTTTCCACCTTCTTGCTGTGCAAACAGCTGAATGCAACACACTTTTCAGGTTAAATCAACTGGTATATGGAAAAGCTCGCTTCCTATATGATATTGTTTGGCTAAATTTTGTTCTGAATGCAACACACTTTTCAGGTTAAATCAACTGGTATATGGAAAAGCTCGCTTCCTATATGATATTGTTTGGCTAAATTTTGTTTGGCTAAATTTGCTTCATGTATATGATATTTTTGGCTAGATTCACTTCTTGTACCATATTATTCTGTCTATAGAAAAGACCATATTATTCCTGGCTAGATAAGACTAGAGGCATAGGAGCAAAAAACATAGTTTCGATTATCAACTACAAATACAATAGCCATAAACCAAAAGGATCTAGATTTTCTTGACACCAAGCTTTGCATGGTTTTGGATCTAGATTTCCTTGACACGAGGCTTTGCATGGGAGAATTAGGTGGCAATGCAGGTGTAGTAGGTGGCAATTCATAATGGAAGCTTTAGATATCTTAAATTTTTAGGCGAGGTCATTTTGACACTAATCTTAACTTGAAAGTTAGCATTAGTTCTTATTCATATGTATAATACTTTCGGACTTTGAATAAAAATAAAATAATGCTCGACTTTTATTTCATACTTTAGATAAAAATAAAATTGGATATTTACATGTGTCTCGAAACACATGAAGGTGCCGCCTTGCGCATCCTCAGCTGGCTTGCGAGGAGCCTGACCAACTTAATGAACCACCGCAACATATATAAGATATTGGGTTATTTAATTAACTCTAAGAAACTGTTATTCAAGCCGTGGTTTATTCGGTAGACACAAAATTTATAAGATTTACTGTACCAAAGACAAAAAACAAAATAATATTGATTGAGAAATAATTAACCCTGATAAAATTGTTATGCAAGCCGAGGTTATTTGGTGTTTTCTGTCTTTCGGAGAGTGAAATATAATCTTTATCTTATCCGCTGAGAAAAAATAAAAAATAGAAAACTAGGAAAGAAACCTACATGCAGTTGGGTTTCTTGATCTCTACCTGCAGTTGGGCTGAACCAGGTTTCCTGGGCCGTCGTGGTATAGCTATAATCACTGATGTCAAGGGAGCAGCAGCAGAAATCCAGAATAGCTTGGGATTCCTCTTGCTCTGCCATACAACAAAAAATAATGAAAAACTGGATCATTTCAGCACTTGCATGTTGCCTGATTCAAATTCAAAGTTTAACAATGTTATTAACAAACGTTAGAAGAAAATTACACTTACAATATAGCGTGCAGTGAGCAGCAATGCTAAGAAAAATAGTCCCATCACAACTGTCTGCCATGCCCACTGTACATAGAAGGATAAAATTTGTTGGGCAGAGTCAATAAAATGTATGTAAACTCAAGGCAAATTTACTAGCCAAGTAAACTAAACTAAACCAGCCTCGTTTTTACGTTCCAAAACAGAATGCAAAACAGAAATCATGTCCATCTTGGTAGTGAAGTGTTGAATTCCCAGAAGGCCTTGCTGCAGGGAAACTATAACAGCTGCACCTGCCATTGAGCAGATAGAGCTCGTTCTGCAACAGCTCCAGTATTCGACAGTGAAGGCGATAATGGCAATGCTTACAGATTGGGTTGCTTATAGCGAAGGCCATAATGACAATGGTTACAGCGAAGGCGATAATGGCAATGCCACGGACAACTCGTTAGTCTTGCTGAAGCCGATACCTGGGCATAGTGATGACGGAGTTAAAGTGAATTTGACATGTTACATTAACCATGCATGCAGCCAATGGTTTATGTGCACGGTGTTATGCTCTGGAAAAACATGCGGCCAATGAATTATCAGCACAGGTGTTATGAGCTGTGTCATGCCAAAACCTAAATTGAGATGGTTTTAGTAATGACTGGCCCAAGCAAAGCGTGAACCGAAGGAAAAAAAGGTCTAATCAAACGACCCCACGAGAAGCATAATGTTTCATTAACAAAATACCATCGAATCGTGCACCAGCTCATGTTTGGCCTTGCCATATGTATTATTTAATCTACAATCGTAATGATTACTTTCTTGAATTATTCTTTATCCACATGACAGGAAATTAAAACGAAGGGAGTGCGGTTACGTATTTCAAATTACTTTTTCGATCACTTCCAATCACAACGAGTGTTACACCGGGACTTCACACACGCCTTCCTTACTTTCTAATCGTAATGAATACTTTAACTATTCTTTACTCGTATCTACTTTAACATACGTGGGCCTTTACTAGGTAAATATAGTAAATACCATTTTTATAGTGATTATGAAACACCGATTTCGTTGTGATTATTGAGTAATTTTATATCCGTGGAACCCCATTTTGTCATAGGGAAGGACAACGGGCCCGTCATTGTTTGACTATACAGTGACGATTAGATTACCAGAATCTAGAAAGACCGTATTTGGTTTATTTCTGTCGTTGTCTGCGGAAAAACTTCCAACCTATATACTAAATCAATCAATAAAACAAATCACAGACCATATACGCGTACCTAGAATTAGCATAGTTGATTATGGATTTGCATTGCCTTCAAACCTGAGAAAATATCATACATGTTATCGTTTCATAATTCTAAGCCGTTTGACTGTTGCAATCCGTGGAGGGCTAAAATAACATATTCTTATTGGCCGTCTCATTCATGGGTTACATAATTCAACTCACTTTTTCCAGGAAAAGCAGTAGTGGTTCAGTGAAAATAAACCGTGCGAATCTTCCTTTTCTCAGCAACCAATGTTAAATGATCTATAAATTGTGTCAACATGTAATGAATTCTCTGTTCAAAATCAGGTAAGAAAAGCTCTGCTCATAAACACCCCTATTAGGAATAGCTTTACCATTAGAATCATTTAATGAAATAGCTGAGCCAACACTATAGGATACATCATCTCCTTTTGGGATTTTCATGACATAACCTATTGTAAATTTCCCATGAGATAACCCAGGATGGTAAACGTACTTCATTAAAAGTCGCATCACAGCTAATGAAATCACTTCACAGTCAGCACATTTGACTTAAGGTCTAAATTTGAGTTCGACTACCCTCAACCCATTATATGGATCCCGGCAGTGTTCACTCTCTATACTACTATTCAAACGGATAAGAGCTGCCTCTAATAAGATATCGAAAATTGTCTTCATTGGATTGTTGTAGTTCTAATCAAAAGTGAAGGCTGTAGTTATAATTGAGATACTCCCAGGTCTTGAGAGCAGAACGAAATCGATTCAACTTATTAACATAACCCGTCACCATTTTTTTTATCGCACACTGTATCGACATATGCATGGTAACAGGCTTCAGTCTCACCTAATTTTTTCTCCCATTTAGCTGTATCTATTCTTTTATCCTCAGGCACCATAGCTATTAATAGCTTTCTAAGAACCTTCTCGGGAATAGGCTCATTCAACCAGTCCTCGGAGTTTGTTTGAAGAAACACTTTTGTTGTTTTAACATGTGTTATGAAGTGAAGCCTTATCCTTAGCATCATTAACTGGAGTTTGCATTGGTTAATGCAGATTGCAAGAAAGCATGCGGAGTTAAGAGCTTGTGGAGTTAAGAGCTTGTGGCACCTGCTGTGGCAAATGCAATTGTGTTCCGCCTGGAACATCTGGAAACGAGGATCTCTGCCCTTGCTATGCGAGCCTGAAAACACATCGCAATTGCATCCAAGCTGGTCGTTCAACTATGGATTATGGCAGGGACTAGCTGCCTCGCAGCCCTCCTTGTTTTATCATTGGATGCGATTGATAACATGTTTTATTCTTTTATCATTAAATACAATTGCTATTCACGGTTCTAGAAATGTAGAAATTTTGTGGTGTATATATATCAATTCACACCGTTTGCAAGGTTATTTGACATCTGTTATAATTAACATGGTTATGCATAGAATACACATCTCATGGGCTTATATCCTTATTAGGCCATTTAGCGAATTTATACAAGTATAACTAATTGATGTATATGTTTCACGAGAATTGTAATATTTTAATAATCTAATTATGTTGTTTGATTAGTGATGAGGGTTGTTGCTTCAAATTTTTTATCGCATACTTCACTTAAAAATCATATAAAACTTTTTCAGTGGATAAAATTTTGTACAATTAGTGTATTCAGTTTGTGTTCTCTATGATATCATAAGGCTAACTCGCAGGCCTAAATGCGTATTTTTTTCTATATACTCTTAGATATACATTCATGGTGCTTCTAATGCAATGATATATTAATTTGCGCTCTTAGCTGTACAAACTTTCTATGTTCTCCTTTTGCTTTACAAGTGCATGTTCAACATTACCCTCCTATCATCTAATCTTTTAAGTGTCATTACCTACCATTTTTATACCTTCAGCATATTATATATGTATGTCCAAGTGTTCTTGTAGACACGTAATTATTCAAATATTGTTTATATATGTACATATATGTGTAAGCTTAATAAAACAACCATCTTGCTATAACTAACTAACATTGTAGCGAGATCATTTCTAAACCTTTCTAGGGACGCTAACCCTTTACATTAGTTCTCTTATATATGGATGACACAGAAACCCCTACTGATAATATTCATAAACCGTATAAGTCTATACCACATATCCGCTATTAATAACTGAATTATTCAACAATGTAGAGACATTTCTTTACTTGTCAATACTTCATTCATTTGAGAAGTTTGGGTATACACTACTCAAAATTCAAACACCCTATAAGAGAAATATATGAATTTCACATCATGAAGTAAAGATTATATCATAACTTTCATATGCCAGCATGCAAGTCATTATCCATAAATTCTTACTGAAACTTAGTCTATCACATTAAATAAATAGAAATTATAATAATTGATGTATAAATAGACACTGAGTCAATTCTTCAGTAACCAGACTACTTAACGATAACCACTGGATCTGTTTAGGATATAATTTTCTTCCCAGCCATGAACCTCGTTTTCTCCCCGGTTCTCCCCCAAGCTAAGATCTATCTTTTTCCTCCCAAGAATCAACAACCTCCTGTTATTTTGGTCAAGACATTTTTATGCCTAACTTCTCTAGGAGACTTTTTCTCAGCGACATCTTACTTTCTAGGGTCTGTCAGCCGCATAGCCTGGGATTTTCTTGTTTTTTTGAAAAAGTATATTTTTCATTAAATATCACATTTCCCCCCATGATGCTTTATTCACCCTTTCTCAGTGAAGTTCCCCCACACTAAGTGATTTGTTTTATATTTTTCACTCCCAATCTAATAAAATCCCTTTTATCTCCTCCTAGGGATTTTTAGGAGTAAATTAGGGATGTTTACCCTTTCCATATTTCTTTGGATAAGGATCTCATTAACTCATATCCATTCCCAAATAATCATCCAGCTTATTTTTATTAATCAATTAATTTAATACATCACTATGCAATATTAAAATTTAAGTTTCGTATGGCTTCCTAGCCACCCTACCAAAAATATTTCATTCTAAATATAAAATATTTACATAACCACGAAGGATTATTACATCTTCCCCCTCTAAAATTTTTTACACCATCCTCAATGTTTACTCTTTTTCTGCCTCATTTTTTAGAAAAGTTGTATACTCTTCTTTTATAACATCATCATGCTCCTAAGTAGCCTCCTCATTTTTTAGAAAAGTGGTATAAACTTCTTTTATAACATCCTCATGCTCATAAGTAGCCTCCTCAACTGTAAAGTGCCTCCACTGTACTTTAACCCGAGCAACGACTCGATTCCGGAGCACATCTCTTTCCGATCCAAAATTCGAGGAGGTTTTAGAAGAAAGTCTCCTTCATGCTTGACCTGTATCAAATTCCACTCAATTACATGAGAAGCGCCATCGATATATTTTTCTCGATAATGACACATGAAATACATTTTGAACTTCAATATAATTGGTCGGTGCTAATTGATATGCCACTGGACCAACTCGGTTCATAATTTCAAAAGCTCCACAAAGCTGTCGTGCAAGCTTGGCACAACTACGTGTCCAAAAAATGTTTTTCCTCAGTTTCACTAGTACAAAATGGCTAATTAGTTACTAAAAAAAGGACTAAAATTTTCATATGAATGACCATTTTTCACTCAGTGACCAGTACCAGCTAATTTACATTATCTTATAACGTGACCATCTTTTAATCATTTGTAACTTAGTCATTAATTAGTTGTTTCAATTTTATCATATAGTAGAATATTTAGTCATACATTTGATCATTAATTTAGTGATTAATTGTCACAATTAATGATTAAATATACAAGAAAATATATCACTATATGATCATCCAAGAAAACCAATTAATGACCCAAGAAATATGATGAAAATGTTGGTCATGACATAAGATACTATAAATTAGCTAATAATAGTCATATATATGAAAATTTTAGTCATCGTTTGAAACGAGTTAATGACCAAAGAAATATGACTAATTGTTTTTCGTGTTATAAGATACTATAAATGATCCGGATCTTGGGAGGAGGCCCCCAAGATCTAAAATATTGAAATGGATCTTGGGAGGAGAGACCCCCAAGATCTGAAAACTTGAAATGGATCTTGGGGGAAAGGTCCCAAGATCTAAAAGATTGAAATGGATCTTGGGAGGAGAGACCCCCAAGATCTGAAAACTTGCATTGCCAGAAGAAAAATAGGAGAATGCCCCATAAACAAAACCACAAAGAAACTTTTTATTAAAACCGATAATAACTGCAAAGGCTACATTGTGGCGGACAATCTGTCCTTTTACAAAATGTGACTTGTTACTTATAGTATTTTTCAGTTACAATACCACGGGTCAATTCCATGGGTGAATGAATACCATGGGTGGATTTTACAATACCACGGGCAGATGCCATTTACAATACCATGGGTAAATTCCATGGGTGAATGAATACCATGGGTGGATTTTACAATACCACGGGCGGATGCCATTTACAATACCATGGGTAAATTCCATGGGTCGATGAATAATATGGGTGGATGAGTACCATGGGTTGATGCCATTTTCCATTCGGATCATTCCTCCCTTCTTAAGAAGCAATGGTCTCCATTGCGTAAAGTTCCCTCCTGCAAAGCCTTTGTTGAATATGAAGATCCACTGAAGATAATGGTTTTATGTGGTTAACCCAAAACCCTGATAAATGAAGATCCGAGGATAGAGATACCCTGTAATGCTTGTGACCAACTGTGATTCTGACAGTGTGTGGCCTAGCAAATGGACTTCGATGAACTGTGGGTTTGTGGATGACCCATAACCATGAAGAACGAAGATCCGAGGATAGAGATACCCTGTAATGCTTGTGACCAACTGTGATTCTGACAGTGTGTGGCCTAGCAAATGGACTTCGATGAACTGTGGGTTTGTGGATGACCCATAACCATGAAGAACGAATAGTCATATATATGCAAAATTTAGTCGTCATTTGTAGTCACAATTTTATCATTTGAAGTATTCATTTATCTTTTTTGGGTAGTTTCATATTCATCATATAAATGACTAATTTAGTAGTTTATATTAATTTCATTTGCTTCCATTAATAATTACAATAAACGACTAATTTAGTTGTATATTCATTTTATTTATGGTCATCATTAATCAATATGAACTATTAATTTAGTAGTTTTAAATTAATTTCATGTGTTCATTATTAGTCAACATAAGTTAATTAGTATGATTGTGATTAAATTAAAAAAATCTCAGAGAATGCACATGTTCATCTAATGTAAAAACACAAAGTTACATATGTTTATTGCAATACTAAATAATATCAAATACAACTATAAATAATCTCAACCACGTAAATTATATTATATGAAATTTCAATTATTACAATAAGAGTTTTCAACTTAATAACGGTTGGACTACAATTTACAAATAAGATAGTGTTTCATCACCTCAAAACATTATCATTATTTTGCCAAAGAATTGTAGGTGAATTCACCAACTCTAAACACTTGACCATCAGTCTGCATGTGTGTGTCTCATACGAGGTATTGGGTTTAAGGGCATCATTAGATTGCTTCTCTTTCCTCTCTTTTTGCATTTTTCACTCCACTGTTATTGTTCTCTTTCTTAAATTCCTACTTCTTACCATTAATATCAAGCTCATCTTCTCAAAATGAAGGAAGATACAATGCAAAGTATAATACATCAAAGACGCTAAACATTGGAATATAAACTAAATTAGACTATAAAGAATTTATACTAGATATACCTCAACATCATCAATGTAAATGCCATTTTCCCCCTAAAAAAGTAACAAAGTAAAAAAAAAAAATCTTCAGTTAGGCAATAGTTTTTAGTTGGGCAATAGTGGCCATTATCTGGCTAGATGACCTGAATAAACAAAGAAAATAAAATATTACCATAGAAAATTACACCTTAGGAACTTAGTGTTCAACCTTCTAGAAGAAATTAGGCATAATCATACCAAGTAAGGAACATGCTAAGAATATCAAACAATAGATAACTTGTGAAAACAAATGGAAAATAAAAAATAAAAAATCAATGTAAAATATCTCCTTATTGCTTGTCCTAAATGAGTCATGTTCCTTAAATTTGGAGATTTTTTTTCCCACGGTAAAAGTTCCTGTCTATTATGACCCATGCTTCTAGGATCATGAAATTTATCCAACATCATATTGGATTGTGGAGAAAAAATGATTCAACTTTCCAAGATGAGTACCTCACTTGGTTGAATGAAGGTGCTATCTATGCGTAGTGTCAAAACCTTAGGGAAGAAGAACACTAAGACCCAAGAAAAGATATCACCACAGTCCACTGAAAGTAAAAATTTCAAATCCACCATGGCCTTTGCCAGTACATTTCATTGGATGGATATCACAGTTTGAGAGATTATTGTCTAATATAATGAGAAGTGTACATATATTGTCACAATGCCCCTCACAGTTAGACCCTATAGTTTTGTCCTATAATATTAATCATATTATAGTATTTAATTATAAAATTATGACCATAAGATAATTATTAGTTTCAATAATTAGTCTAAAATTGCATTTTGAGTATTTATGTATACAAGAAACTATTTGAAAAAGGTACTTTTTGTGACTAGTTAATTTCAAGTCAATCTAAATACACAAAAAATTATGGTGCGTTGGTGTTTCTCTAGTGGTTATCTTCTCATTGTACCAATTTCTTCCATATCCTCTACTTCTTTTGGTGAAGTCCTCTTCAATGATTTCCAATGGAAATCCAATGGACATCTATCCAGGATGTTTTTCTAAGCCAAATGGAAGCTCCACAATGTTGGCTAGTTGAATTGTTTATGAATTAAACATTCAAGTACCACATTAATTGTCAACCAGGGAAAATCTTTTTATTCCTAAGGCTACTGCGTACTGTATGTACTCAAAATCTAAAAGCATTGAAAAGTTGTAGTATACGTGATTCTTACGCTATGTCATTACAGTACTTGTTAAAAGCAATTAATTAAAACTACAAATCTGGAAAGCGAAATGATGGATGCTCTGTTGGCAGAGGATCAGGGCCCTATCCTCCAGGTGGGGACGTTCAGCACCTGCCTCTGTAATCAGATTACTAATGCACACTGCACTCTCATTCACCGGTGAGAAACAAACTCAACTGATTAATGAAACAGAGTACTATCAAAATAGAGAATACCAGAGGTAATGCTATCAAATCCAAGCAGAGTACCAGAAAGAAACTATTGCACACTTACACACTTGACAAGAAAGTAAATGGGTGAATCTTTTGAGGAAGGTGGGCCCAGTCCCTCTCACAAGATTCCCCAGGAAAACGAAAACTGGATTAAGTGCTCAAAACAGTTTTATATTCATCTGCCAAAAAGATTTAAATACAACAGAGTTCAGACTTGCTGATGTTCTCAGAATCTCTTCTTACAGACTGACCATAGACACCGACTAATACCTTTTTCATGTAGATGTCTCCTCTTTATAGAGGAGACATCTATTACAATAAAGTATTACAGCCCATTCAGTTAACCCATCCTATCAAAAATAAGCAATTCAGAACGCTGTTATAACAGTATGATAATACATTCTTTATTGAGCTCTGGCTGTTACACAGCGGGTAACTGACTTCGACCGTCTTCTCAGGATCTTCATATTCCTTTTCCATTTCCCCATGATGTTCCTGATTTAGGCCATACTGACTGTGTTCTTCTTGCTTTAGACCTTCGCTTGATTATGCCACGTCAGGGTTCTTTAAATAGTTGCCATCTGTTATTCGCAGTTGTTACAAAATAGCTTGCTTTAGATGATTGTTGTTGCTGACTGTAGCAACTACGGAGTTGTTGCAGCAACTGCGTAGTTGTTGTTTCTGGTGTTACAGCAACTGTGTAGTTGTTGTTTCTGGTGTTACAACAACTATACATTATAATTCCTGCAAGCTTAAGGAAATTACTTGACAGTTTAGTCAGCGTTTCCAAGGATAAGTATAAAGATATTCACGAATATGAAATAAACAATTAAACATAGATATGCGGGAGGTTACTTCATACCTTGGGGTCATTATGTCATTATAAAATAAAAGCTTTCAACTTATGACTGCAAAAGGATAATAATACGGCAAAAGATAAGGTCAAAAATAGGTCAATTGTGAGTCCCAACATCCCCCCCAACTGAAGAGATTGCATGTCCCCATGCAATGGCTACTCTGAGTCTGAGTCGGAGAACTGGGACGAACAATGCAGATTACTAAGACAATAGCTGTAGGGAGTAACATCAAACTTGTCTCTGAAACCACAAACAGTTCGTATATGCTTCCATGCTGCTCCTTCTTCTCTATTAGAAAGTCCGAACTGACCCTTATACTGATCACTAGACAACCATAAAAGTGGGAATTTAAATTTATAACCCATCCAATTTTCAGCACAACGCTGCATGCATTCAACATACTGAGGTACCCTTGAAAGTGCTACCTGCAGATTTGATGGGTTATACGGGTGATATTCCTGCCTTTCTGCGGGGTAGTTATCCCAAAACAGTTTATTTGCTTTAACAGCCAAGGATGCTTTGGTCTTTACATACTGCTGACAGTCTGTTAGGACCTCTGTTTGCAGTCTCATGACATGATCCTTCATATCAGAATCGCTTACCATTTTTAAATGTTGTGAAATGAAAGTGGCAGCATTCTGTGGTTCAGCTCGAATCCACAGAAGAGAATTCTGTTCGTTTTGGTGGCTTGAAACATAGGCATTCTGCCAGGTAAGTTGATTAGCCAAAAAGGAGATGAAGGCTCTCAATTGTATGTCACCAACTACAGGTATCATGTTCATGTTTGTTTCTTCAGACACGGCCTCATTATGGAGGTATAGTTCACATAGCAAGTTTTGATCGCTTTTGGGTGCCTCTGCAAAGGTCTGCATAAACTGTTCTGCTGTGACCACTTGATGAGGCCTCCC
This sequence comes from Pinus tabuliformis, assembly GCA_031772625.1. Taxonomy (NCBI): domain Eukaryota; kingdom Viridiplantae; phylum Streptophyta; class Pinopsida; order Pinales; family Pinaceae; genus Pinus; species Pinus tabuliformis. The sequence goes on along the minus strand of CM062806.1, from coordinate 284,247,115 downwards.
CTCTTCAATAGCCTTCAGCTGAATGAATGCAATTCTTTCCCTCAAAAATGTAGCATAGTTAAAAGAGGGTTTCCTCGTGGCAAGCATTCTTTGACATAACTCAAACATCTGGGACATTCTCTGTTTCAGTTCCTTGATTTCTTTATACTGGGCCCTACACTGTTCCAGTGCTTCCCAGTTCTTATAAGCATGATCAAACGAGGTCCCCTTTTGTTGTTCGAATGCTTTGCCTTGAGACTGTTGATATTCTCTCCACCATCTACCTTTTAATTCCTGAAAACTTTTTGTTTCTATACATGCATCACTAACAGTGGAAAGCTTTGTTTGCATACAGGCATCAATCAGAGTCATCTGCTCTGTTGAAGTGGGCTGGAATGATCCAGCATTTCTCTCTTCATTTCTGACCAGAGTTTCTTCCTCCTTTTGGACTAATTCATTTTGCTCCAAAGTAATTTTGGTGGACCGGGGTGAATCTGTCTCTTTTTCTTCGACTTCTCCTTGCTTCTTGCTGGGCGAATTTAATTCTTCTTTATTCCCTTCTGAAACTATTTGCTCTTCCTCCATAATAATCTGGGTATGCCGGGGTGAGTCTGTATCTTTTTCTTCCTCCTCCATAATGCTCTGGGTATGTCGGGGTGAGTCTGTACCTTTTTCCTCATTTTCTTCTATATCTTCTTCTTGTTCCATAACACTTTCAGTGTTTCTTTCTTCATTTCCTGGTTCTTGTGTAGCTTCTTCTTGCATAGCGAATTGGGTAGGCCGGGGTGAATCCTTGTTCTCCTCTTTCTTTTCTTCCTGCATAGTGTCAGCAAGCTCCTCTATTTGTTCCTGTGCAGTCTCTGAAGAACTTACTGGTTCTCGTGTGTCAGTAAGCTCCTGGTCTTGTGCAGTTTCAGGTGAACTTACTGGTTCTTGTGTGTCAGTAAGTTCTTGATCTTGGTCCTGCATGTTCTCTGGATGGCCTGTTGGTTCTTGTGTAGCAACAGGTCTCTCTGACTGCACTTCTTCTGAAGATCTTGTTGGTTCTTGTGTAGCAACAGGTCTCTCTGACTGCACTTCCTCTGAAGATCCCGTTGGTTCTTGTGTGTCAACAGGTCTTTCTGACTGCACTTTTTCTGAAGATCCTATTGGTTCTTGTGTAACAACAGGTCTCTCTGACTGCACTTCCTCTGAAGATCCTGTTGGTTCTTGTGTGTCAACAGGTCTTTTTGACTGCACTTTTTCTGAAGATCCTGTTGGTTCTTGTGTAACAACAGGTCTTTCTGACTGCACTTCCTCTGAAGATCCTGTTGGTTCTTGTGTAGCAACAGGTCTTTTTACCTACATTTCTTCTGCAGATCCTGTTGGTTCTTGTGTAGCAACAGGTCTTTCTATCTCAGCAGAGAATTGTGGGATTTCTACTTTTGCATCAGCAGACTCCTTTTTTTCATTTTCAGCCTCGGCAGCTTCCTTTATTGGTTCTTGTACTACCTTATATCCTGCCTGAGTATATATTTCACCACAATTTGTACACATATATTCGTTATCTTTACTTTTCTCTGCTGCAAACGCTACTCTTGCTAAAACATGCAGGCTGAATTCTTTCTGATATGCTTCCCTGACCCTTATTATCTCTTCCTGGTAGTCCTGAATCTGAGACTTCAGAAACTCAATTTCTTCTTGCAGGGCGGGTATAGTAGGCTGATCCTGTGGGACAGTAGATTCTAGTGGAGGCAGAGGTTCTGCTTCGTCAATTTGATCAATATTCCCCACAGGTAGTTCTTGTGTGTCACCTGGGGTAGTGGTTGTTTCTTGTGTTGCAGCCACTTGGTCACTATCACTCTGGGTGTCGGCAGCTGGTTCTTGTGTATCAGCTGTCTTAAGATATGATTCCACGAAGCTATGAACGCTCTGCATCTCAGCCTCTGTGGGTGAGGGAGAGGAGTTTCGAGGAGTGGCTGGAGTGCGGGTTCTTAACGCAATGGGTGGTGAACTGGAGGAATTAGGGGATTCAACTACTACCGATTTTCGTTTTGGTAGAGAAGCAGGGAATTGAGGTGTTTTTCTCTTCCTACTGGCTTTTAAGGTTGGAACAGTAGTCGGGGTAGTAGGTGCTTTGGTTGAAACCCTAGTTCTTCTTATTTTTGCTGGGGTTTTCTTTACCTGCTGCATTTTTCGTTTAAGCTAAGTAATTGGGATATTATCGTCAGAATCATCCGTAGAAATACTGAGTATGGCAGCAGAAGGATTGGTTCTTTTGGGAGATGTGGTTAATTCCGCTGCTGCTTGTTCATTCTCCGTAACATGAAGGGGTGTTTGCTGGGGTTGTTCGGGAATATGCTCTGTTTGCTGAGGGTTTTCCAAAGGGATTTGTTCAGGCACGTCGTCCGTTTGTTGAGGAGACTCTTGGTCTTGCTGAGGTGTGTCCTCAGCTTGACGAAAAGTTTCCTATTCTTGATGAGGACTTTCATGCTCAGGCTGTGGAATTCCTTCCTCGAGATGGGGATTAATGGGGGGTGGAGGGATGTTTAGAGTAAGAGCTCTGTTAATCAGCAATTGGATTAAGCGATGGTGTTTTAGGGAGAGAACTGGATGCTTCGCTTTCATAGCATATCGTGCCATATTTTTAAGACAACCCAACAAATAATATGGCATGTTCAATAATTGACCATTTCTTAAGTGATTTAACAGGACGAAGTCGTGCTGGTAGATTACCTGGTAACGACCTTCGCACGTCAGATATTGCTTGACGAATTCAGTGACTTTTGGCCATGGTTGAGGTAACGACCGCAGTGCTACACCTCTGCCCTTGGTTTCTACTTCCTCGCCTGGTCGGAGAAAGTCTTGTTGTGCATTCAGAATCAGGTGCTTTCTGCTGAACCACCGTGTACCAGTGGCTGGGAGCCCGGTGACTTCAGCTATGATTTCTTCCGTGACCGGAACTTGAATTCCTTGGACGACAGAGAATCCTTCGGTCAAATTGCATGTGAATTCCAGGACTTGCTGCTCGTCAAAGTCCGGAAGTCTCCTGAAATACTCTATCCATCCAGCTTGCAAGAAAATTTGGTAAATTTCCGGAAAGAGTTCCAGGACTGCTGTCGTGGCTGGTTCATGAGTAATGAGGGTTCTTCCCATGGCTGTTGTTTCGATAAATCTTCAGAATTCAGAGCCAAGCTACCGATTTCAACTCAGAGTATACATCACAAATGGTAACATGCCGTAGTTTTTACATACGACCGGGAGAATTAAGGGTGGCGGTGGTTGGCGTGGTTTGTCATTATGAGAATTGCTTTGGTAATCCCCCCCCCTTCCTACGTCTAAATGATATGATTGGGAATGAAATCATTTGATGGACCTATCAACCTTTTTCCACTTATCTATTATTTAATGCTCATTCATAAACGTGCGTACCTTCGTACTTTACCTTTTTGATCGCTGCGTCAAAAAGTCTTTTCTTGTCTACTGCCAAATTATAATAATTACCGCGGATCTGAAAGCACGAGAATATGGGTGATTTGTAATGATAATGACGGGAAGTGATAGTAAGGTGCTGTAATCATCACGAGAGGTGGTATATTTTGTGAGGGAAGGATATTTCGTGATCGGGAAGCAATATCGTGGCACCGAGACTGGTGTTGCAGCAACAGAAAATTACCGTTGGGGCAACAGGGATTAGGGGAAAACGTTTGTGAAAACGAGGAATGTGCTGGAATAATGGAACTAGTGTTACAGCAACAGGAATAGTGTTGTGGCAACGGGAAATGGTGTTGCAGCAACAGGGATAGTGTTGCAGCAACAAGAAATGGTGTTGCAGCAACAGGAAGTGGTGTTGCAGCAACAGGGATGGTGTTGCAGCAACAAAGATGGTGTTGCAGCAATGGGAAATGGTGTTGTAGCAACGGGATGGTGTTGCAGCAACGGGGAATGGTGTTGCAGCAACGGGAAGTGGTGTTGCAGCAACAAGAATTCGGAGTCCACACAGTAATTCCTTTCAAAACTTTTGTTCTCAGCTACTTCCCCATGCTAACATCTAAAAAATACCGAAATGTAATATCGCAATCCTTGGCAGAATTTATTAGTTTCTTAAAAAAAAATGTCTAATCCTAAAAATTACATAAATAATAGAAATTCAAGTGCTTTGAGGGACAGCAAGTCCCCCTGGAAAGGAATACTGTTTTATTGCCATGCAAGTGGCTTTAAAGTCCTCTTTGGAAACCGGCCGCTGATATAACCGAAGTCGGTAGCCATTCACTAACAGTGGTGTTCTGCTTCCATCAATTGTTAATAGTCTAACCGTTCCATTTGGGAAAACAATATCCACTTCATACGGCCCTAGCCATCTTGTTATCAGCTTCCCTTGAAAGTTCTCGAAACGTGAATCATAAAGTAGAGCCCAGTTACCTTTCTGGAACTGCTTTTGCTTAATGGTTCTGTCATGCCATCTGCTCCTTTGTTGCTGTATCATAGTTGTTTGATGGACGACATCCAGCCTTTTCTCATCCAATTCCTGCAACTGCTGCAACCTGGCTGTCTGTGCATCAGTTAAATCAAGGTTAACAGCTAAGGCAGTTCTTAAGGTTTTAATTTCAAACTCTACAGGAAAAATAACATTCTTTCCAAAAACCAATTCATAGGGTGAAAATCCTGTTATGTTTCTCCAAGTGGTTCTGTAGGCCCAAAGAGCCTCGGGCAAGCGTTGGAACCAGTCCCTTCTATTCTCCTTTATTTTTTTTGTTAAGATAGCTTCTATGACCTTGTTGGTGCTTTCCACCTACCCATTTGCTTGGGGGTGGTAAGGTGTGGTCATCTTATGCATGATATGATATTTTTGGAGTGTATCTTTGAAACCATGAGAATTGAAAGGAGGTCCTCCATCAGTGACTAATTCTCTGGGTAGTCCAAATCTAACAAAGATTTCCTCAAATAAAAATTTTAGTACTGCTTCTTCATTAGCTTTAATGAGTGCTTTGACCTCTATCCATTTAGTCATGTAATCTGTGCATACTAAAATATAAACTCTTTGATTAGATGGAGGATTAATGGGACCTACGAAATCTAATGCCCATTTCTCAAAGGGTTCGAGAGTTACCTGAGGGTTAAGTGGCATTTCATCCCTATGGTTGGGCTGGCCCATTCTTTGACAGCTGTCACAAGCCTTCGCATATTTTCTAGCATCTTTAAAAAGTGATGGCCAGTAATAACCCATTCTAAGTACCTTGTGAGCTGTTCTTTTATCTGCAAAATGTCCGCCACAAGGACCATCGTGACAAGCTTTCAATATGTCATAAATCTCGCTTCCCCAACGCATCTCCTGATTTCTTGATCTATTCCTGTGTGGAACAGACACCCGCTTATCCAGCTGTACCTAGCACTTTGCTGGATGATCTTCCTTCTTTCCCTGTGTGATAGGTGTGATGGTAATTTTCCTGCAACTAGATAATTGGCAATGTCTGCATACCAAGGTGAGTGAGCAGATACTGCAAATAGATACTCATCAGGAAAAGAATCATCTACTGGAACATTTTCATCAGTTTTTAAACGAGAAAGAAAATCATCAACTACATTTTCTTTTCCCAACCTATCTACAATTGTGATATCAAATTCCTGTAATAGTAATAACCACCTGGTGACTCGAGCATTTGTAATTGATTTATTCATTAAATACTTGATGGCCGAGTGGTCAGTATGCACAAAGGTAGTATAGCCAGTAATATAATGCCGAAATTTATTAATAGCATAAATAACTGCTAAAAATTCTTTCTCAGTTACTGTATAATTTAGCTCAGTTGGTGTCATGTTTTTGCTGATGAAATAGATAGCATAGAGGAGATTGTTTTCTTCCTGACCCAGGACAGCTCCAATTGCCATGTCTGAGGCATCAGAGGAAATATGAAAGGGTAATGCCCAATCAGGTCCTCTCAAAATAGGGGCTGCGGACAACTAATGCTTAAGTTTATTGAATGCATTCTCACAGTCATCAGTCCACTTGAATTCAACATTTTTCATTAATAACACAAACAAAGGAGAAGCTATTTTAGAAAAATCCTTAATGAATCTTCTGTAATATCCGGCATGTCCTAAAAAACTTCTCACCTCAGTTTGTGTCTTGGGGATAGGAAGGTTCTGAATCACCTGAATCTTAGCTGGGTCGACTTGAATTCCTAAAAATGAAATGAAATGACCTAGTACAATACCCTGATTCATCATCATGTGGCACTTTTCAGTGCTTAAAGCAAGGTGTGCTTCTATGCACCGCTTAAGTACTTTTTCAAGGTTTTGCAGAGCATCTTCAAAGGCCACTCCATAAGGAGTAAAGTCGTCCATGAATATTTCTAATGAATCGTTTAACATATCAGAAAAGATTCCTATCACCGCTCTCTAAAACGTCGCTGGAGCGTTACACAACCCAAATGGAAGTACTCTATAGGCAAAGGTTCCCCATGGGCTGGTAAATGTGGTTTTGTCCTGATCCTGGGGTGCAATCCTAATTTGGTTGTATCCACTAAACCCATCCAAGAATGAGAAGAATTTCTTACCTGCTAAATTATCGAATACTTGATCAATAAAAGGTAAAGGGAAATGATCTTTCTGGGTTGCTTTATTTAATGATCTATAGTCTACACATACTCGCCATTTTCCATTCTTCTTTGGTACAATTACGAGTGGAGAAACCCACTCACTGTCAGATATTGGATATATGAATCGTGCATTTAAAAGTTTTTGGAGTTCCTCCTTCACAATTTCTCTAAGGTTAGGGTTCATTCTTCGCTGGGGTTGACAGACTGGCTGGGATCCCTCCTTAATATATATACGGTGAGTACATAATTCAGGGGAGATCCCTTTCATGTCTGTGTAGTCCCATGCAAGTGCCTCTTTGTTTTCTTGGAGTAACTTTACTAATTTCTGTTTTTCGTCATCAGTCAAATCAGGATTTATATTCATCGTTTTACCAGGTTCAATTTCAACTGTTGTGCTCTTGGAAGGGTTGCCTAATGCTGTCTGGCATAAGCTTTCATCTTTCATATTCTGCTGGGATTCGGGTTCTAGGATTGCAGCGAAGTGGTTAAATGTCTCTGGATTAACCGAAGAGGGTTCAGAAATAAAACTCCTAATTAGTTCATCTTCGGTGGAGTTTTTAAAAGTCAAAGCTTGCCCAATAGTTAATATCGGTTGGGTTTCCTCATCCTCATAGTCTACCCATATGGAATTATCATTGTTAATCATGGGAGTGGCATGAGGATAGAGGGTCAGCTGTTTAGTTACTTTTCCATTGGAGATGGTCATTGATCCAAATCTACAGCTGATGAAAGCATCTGCTGTAGCCAACCAAGGTCTCCCTAGAATCAACGGATGACCCCCCAACTTTGTTTTAGATTGTAAGACCACAAAGTCAACCGGGTAGTTCCAGGATTCTACAGAGATTATAAGGTCTTCAATGACCCCTTCAGGTTTAATCGTAGAACGGTCAGCTAATTCTAAGATAGTAGGAGTTTCCCTAATAAAGTTTTTTAGCTGGAGCAATTGAGCTGTTTCGAGTGTCATGATATTTATTGCAGCTCCTAAGTCTACTAAGACTTTAGAGATAAAGGTCTTTCCGACCTGGACTATTACGGTAGGGTGACCAGGGTCACCATACTTTACAGGATAATCTTTTTCAGTCATTAAGGCAGTTAATTCCCCCATCACATGAACTGTGAGGGGGTCTTTAGCCTTCCTTCCAGGTTTTTTCACACAAATGTCTCTAATAGTTCTAGCATATATAGGAACATCCCTTAGTGCTTGCAATAACGGGATTTTGACATACAAGTTCTGTAGCTCTCCTAAAAGATTGAAGGTAGGTTGCTCAGGTGTTTTAGTGAGAGTCAGCCTTTCAGGGAATGGTGGATCTACTGTTTGGTCATTATTGTTAGGTGCTGATTCTGGTGTTTCAGTACTATGGTTAGCTGGTTTCTCTTTTCTAGTCTCTTCTTTGTTAGAGTCTGTAATATCATCTATAATAGGTTCGACTATTCTCCCTGAGCGAAGGTGAATATCATTACATTGCAGGGGAGAGATAGGCTGATCTTGAATGTCAATCACTTGCAGGGCCTTATTATTATTTGGATTGGGGTTAGGTTGTACAGGAAGTTGTGGTCTCATTGCCTGATTATTCGGAGGATTATTAGATGGTAAGGAAAGAGATTGTTGTTGCTGAGGAAAAGGTATCTGTTGGGCTGCCCAGTTTGGGTTCCATTGATTAAAATATGGTTGCTGGGGAGCCCAAGGATTCCACATAGTAGGGTCAGGAAAAGGAATATTTGGTTGCTGCATAAGTGGAAAGTTCATTGTGTTGAAGGGTGGGTATTGCATTTGATTCATGGGTGGGTAAAAAGGAGAATTATTATTCCAACGATTGAATGTTGTATTAGAGCTCGTACCTTGTCTTTGCGGCCATTGCCTCCTCTATGTCATTAGGTACACTGCTTCAGCTTCTTCTTCAGTTGTCTGCAGTGCTGCTTTGATTCCAGGCAGAGAGGGGCATTGCTGTGTTTCATGATCCTTCTCGCAGATTGTGCATATAGGTATCCTATCCAGTGGGCATTCTTTGAGTGGATGTTTTTCTCTGCATTTTGAACAGAAAATTGCCAGAGCAGCTTCTGCTTCTGCCTGTTTCTTCTTGACCTGCAGAGCATCAATTTGTGAAGAAAAATAACTTAGCATTTCAGTTTTAAATTCTTCTAATAAGTTACCTATCTCAGCTCTTGTTGCTCCTCCACTGGCTGACTTCTGAACCCTTGAATACACATTATCTCTGCTTTTTGATCTGCCTGCCGCTCCCCTTGAACACCACATGCAGAGCTTAATAATTTCATCAAAGGGTTATTTGGAAATGTCCCCTTTCCCAAGCATGTTCAACATGTCCAGGCAATCATCTCTTACCCCTTTCAGCAGTATGGTCTTCAAAATGTCTTTGCTCATATTAGGATGATCAGACCGCTGCAGATTATACTGTAATCTTTCCACGAAATCTTCCAAATTTGCGTCCTCTTTCTGGACCATTTTAAACAATTCTTCCTTTCTTTCTCTTGTCCGACAGTAGTCTTGATACTTGGTGTAGAACCTCTATTCTACACCTACTTGTCTACCATTTTCCTCAGTTTTTCCTTATCTTTCCTTCACTTTTGCCTCATTTTCACCATAAAACCACTCAGATCATTACATTAGGTGTCATTAAGCATGATCAAGCAAGTTTTGCTAATGGATGACTATTTGTTTAGATTTTGACTTACTTGCAGGAATCCCGCAGCTATCTGATGATCCCGCAGCTATCTGAAGATCCTGCAGCCTTTTTGTTAAACGCAATGATCCACGTGTCGGTTTGCTAGATGAGCCACATGGGCACTCAGGTATCAATGTGCTCGAGGTTCCTGTCCCATTTTTCCAGCCATCCACGTCATTTTCACCCATGGTCAAAGCTAGTTAAGTTACGGTCAACTCAAGGTTGTTTAACGGTGATTGTGAGCTGCTTGGTCACGTCATCTTAAACGGTGATTTGTCCATGTTCTACAGGTGGCAGGGGACATGATCCAACATGGGATTCATTACCCATGACGACAGAACCACTAAACTCGTCCACGCAGCCGTGATGTGTCAAGGGACCATAAATACGCATGACTGTTTATTGTTTTTCTGTTAATTAGCTGTACGAGTAGGCTATCTTAGAAACTCCTATAAATTGCTACGTCTGCGTACGCTCAAAGAACTTTTATTATTTATAATTTTCTGAACTTGTGTTGAATTTAAGAGCATTTGTGAACTCTGTTTTCTAGTGCTATTCCAGCACTCTGTTTTGTATACTTTTTGCAAATGGAGGAATAGACATAGCACCGTTTTGAAGTTTCCAGATCTCTGAGTTTTCTTGTGGCTGAATGAACAGAGGGCCCCTGCTCATCTCAGCCTTTGTTTCTTTTAGCCCGGGATTTATTTTTATATGTGTGTGTTTGCTTTACAAGCTAATGGTATTTGAAGTTGACAAATTCAAGTGCTGCCTTTGTCTTTATAGTTGATTTTTAATCTTATTTCTCAAAGAGCTGTTAACATACATGAATGATCTTCATCATAAACTATTATCTTTTAAGATCAGAATATCACTAATTTGCAGCTAGTTTGAGTGCTTTTTGGACTGTTCTTTCACTACTTTCTATCCGTGCTTTACACAGTACATGTGCTTTGAAGCATCAAGTTAGAAAGAGCAAACCATTACCACTAGTCTTTAAAGTAGAAGTTTTGATTTTAAGTGCTTATTAGACTATTTCCTCACTACTTTCTAATCATACTTTGCATAGTACATATGGCTGAAGTAGAGAATTAGAAATAGCAAATCATTATCATTAGTCTTTCAAGCATATTTTTCTCACTTTTCTAATTCCACTTAAGCTACTTTCTATCCGTGCTTTACACAGTACATGTGCTTTGAAGCATCGAGTTAGAGAGAGACAATCTTTATTCTTGGGTTTTAAAAGTGACTCTCTTTTCTTTTATTAGCAGCAACTTGAACGGTGTCTAGTGCCATTGGTAGTGGTCATTTGCTTTCAAGTTTATTTCAAGTCATTTCAGTTCACTTATTCTTTTTAAAGCATTTCCTTTCAAGTAAGTAGTTAGAGATCACTCAACACACACTTTCACTCATTTAGGATTCACTCTACACACACACCATCACTCACTTGTTTATAAATTCTCACTCCATATTAGGAACATAATTAACCACAACAACACCCCCAACGATAAGAAAAACTCTAAGAGGTTACTTAAGTACATATAGTACACCTTCACTTCATCAGCTTACGAGCCCCGGGTTGACAATAAATACTAGCAATTTAGATAACACTAAATTTACTAAACATTTTGGCGCCGTTGCCGGGGAAGTGAAATTAAGTAGCCATATTTTTAGAAGAAAAAAAAAACTTCAAGAAAAGAAGTTAATAACCTATCTAAGTATGCTCTCCTCTTGCACTTTGAAGTGATCTGGAGGATCAGAAAGGAGAAAGTTATTGATTTAATAGTTTCTTGAGTATGCTCTCTTCTTGCACCTAGAGTGAACTGGAAGATCAGAAAAAGAACTATTTAACTTGACTTGAAGATAAAATAAAAATGACATGCATAGAGCTAGAGATTCTAGGGGAAGGTTTTTAGCTAGAGCTCGAAGTTCAATTTTTACAAGTCCATCTGCTTCAAGAGATAGACAAGAGACACCTCCCTTATCTCCAACCGAAACTCCTAGTCCTGAAATTCAAGAGCCAAGAGTTGACTCTCCTATACCTTCTATTGAGTTTGAACTAGGAAGAGACTCTTCTCTTTCTCCTACCAGAAAACCAATTGTAATTGAGGAAATAGACTCACCTGAAGAGGAAGGAGAAATCTCTTCTCATTCACCCTTTGTAGAAGAACCAGAAGATTTTGAAATCCCTAGGAGAATCATCATGGCAGAGGAAGAAGGAGGCGGTAGAGGTAGAGGTAGAGGAGGAGGAGGAAATAACAATAACAATGGAGGAGGTAGAGGTCCCATTGGAGGAAATAGAGATGGGGATAACTCATTTGGGTTTCCCATTGTTGATGAGGACTCTCGAGCCACCATGAAAAACATATCACCATCCGTCCTCCCAAATTTTCATGGATTAAGAACTGAGGACCCTGAAACATTCTTGTTTGAATTTGAAGTTGTGTGTCGAACTTATGACTATCTGGATGATACTCAGAAACTCAAACTGTTCCCATCGACATTAAAAGATCAAGCTTTGAAATGGTTCATGGGGTTACTTACTCAGTCCATTAGGACCTGGGATGAAATGAAACAAACCTTTTTGGATAGGTATTTGGACTATTGTATGCCTACTAATCATAAGGATGAGGTTTTTAAAATGATGCAAAAAGAAGATGAGAGCTTAGAAGATTTACTTGAGAGATTTCAATATAATTTAAAAAGAGCAAAAATGAGTACCTTGGATGAAGAGACCTTAAAAGCCCTCTTATTAAAAGCCATTAGGGATGAATGGATAGATATCTTAAACATGATGGGGAAAGGGGATATTTCTCAACTTTCTCTCAATGATATAGCAGAACTTTGTATCCATCTCTCAAGGGGCAAATCAAAAACTCAAAAAGGGCCTAGAGATCCTTCTCTCCTTAGGGAAAATAAATCTGCAACAGGATCAGTGAGTAGGGCTGAAATCGGTAATATGCTAGATGAATTTAAAACTGACATCTTAGGGAGTCTTAGTGAACAAATTGATACCCTTAAGATTTAGAATAAACAAAAAGCAGAAGCCGAGGCTATGACCATATTTTGCCCGAAATGTAGAAAGAAGCATGCTTTAAGGGAATGTCCCTTGGAAGCACAGGTTGTGGAAACCTGTGTAATTTGCTCAGAAACCCATGAGACCAAGGAATGTCCTTCAATCCCTGGCCTCAAAGCAGTCTTTCAAGAAGATCCAAGTACACTTGAATCCCTTTGTTTTGTTGCAAGAAGACCTTGGCAGGGGCAGCAAAATCAAGGGTTTAATAACTCTATGAATTTCCAGCCCCCACCAAATTGGAATCCTTGGCAACAACCTTGGTCACAACCACAAAATCCTTTCCAAGCATGGTTGCAAAGCATGCAAATGCAAAATCCTTATGGGAGATTTGCCCAATTCTATCAATATCCTCAATCCTTTCAGAATCAGCAAGCTCCCCAACTTCCAAATCAAGGTCAACAATTGTCATTACCATTCCCTCAACAATAACAACCTCTTCCACAAAATCAAAATTCTCAACTCTTGTTACAATCTCAGCAGAGGCCAAATCAACTTCCCTCTCAACCTCAACCAAACCCCAATAATAGGAATCCTCAAAGTGCTTATGTGATGGAAGGTCAACCACTTATGGAAGGTCAACCATTCCCTACCTATATGGTTGTCCCTCTCAATGAGGTCCAACTCAGATCAGGTAGAATCTTAGACCAACCTTCTACAAGTGCTCAACAACCAAGCATTTCTGAGGAAGAATCTCTTAAAGCCAATAAGGGTTCTGAAGTATCCCTTCAAAACCCAAGCATTAAAGAAAAAGAAAAAGAATCAACTCCCTTAGTAGAGCAACCCACATCTTCAGCTATTCCTCCTTTTCCTGAAAGATTGCAAATTGATAAAGGAGTGGAGAAGCAGATTTGGTTGCCTGACTATAGCTTTCTAGATGAATTGAAAAATGTCTGTATCAAGATTCCCTTGTTAACAGCCATTAAGGAGATTCCCATTCTAGCAAAGACAATAAAGGAGATGAGTTTGAAAAAAACAATAAAAAGAACCAGAGACACCAAAAGGATACATCTAGTTGGAAAAATTGCAGACATTATGATGGGTAAAATTACCATGCAAAAATATGTAGATCCCGGTAGCCCTATTGTTAAAACTCATATTAATGGGGTTGAAATCCCAAATACCTTGATTGACTTAGGAGCCGCTATCAACATTATGAGTAGACAAACCATGGATCAGTTAAAACTTCCTAACCTTCTCTTTACACCTACTTTGTTGCAACTTGCAGATAGATCAATCATTAAACCTGATGGTGTATTGGAAGACATTCCAGTCTCACTAGACCTATTAGGCAGCCACAAAGACGGATGAATCCAAATCTTAGGGAAATTGTGAAAGAAGAACTTCAGAAATTGCTCAAGGTAAACTTCATTTACCCCATTTCAGATAGCCAATGGGTTTCTCCCTTGGTTATAGTGCCCAAAAAGAATGGTAAATGGAGAGTTTGCATTGACTATCGAGAATTGAACAAGGCAACCTTAAAGGATCATTTTCCTCTACCTTTTATTGATCAGGTATTAGACACTTTAGCAGGTAAAAAGTATTTCTCATTCTTGGATGGTTTTAGTGGTTACAATCAGATTCAGGTAGCACCTGAAGATCAAGACAAAACCACCTTTACTTGTCCTTGGGGGACTTTTGCCTATCGAGTACTCCCTTTTGGTTTGTGCAATGCACCAGCTACATTTCAAAGGGTTGTACTAGGAATCTTCTCAGATCTGATTCATGATTGTGTAGAGGTATACATGGACGATTTCACAGTCTATGGTAATACATTTGAAGAAGCTTTGGCAAATTTGGAAAAAGTACTGGTAAGATGTAAGGAAACAAATCTTTCTTTAAGTCATGAAAAGTGTTTTATGATGTTTACTGAAGGGATTGTTTTAGGACATCATATTTCAGGAGATGGAATCAAAGTTGATAGATCTAAAGTAGAAGTCATCTCTAAGTTACCTGTTCCAAATTGCCAAAGAGATGTTAGAAGTTTTCTTGGGTTTACTGGTTATTACAGAAGATTTATTGAAAACTTCACTAAGATAGCATCCCCTCTTTTCAAACTACTTACTAAAGATTGTGAATTTAAGTGGGATCCTGAATGTCAATCTGCCTTTGAAGCTTTAAAGACTAGAATATCTGAAGCACCCATTTTAAGGGGTCCAAATTGGAAACTCCCTTTCCACATTTCTACTGATGCTTCAGATACAGCTTTAGGAGCTGTTTTGGGACAAAAGGATTTGATCCCTTATGCCATTTATTACACGAGTAAGAATTTGACTCCTACTGAGTTAAATTATACTGTTACTGAAAAGGAGTTTCTAGCCGTTGTTCATGCTATAAACAAGTTTAGACACTATATAACCGGCTATGAAACCTTTGTCCACACTGATCACTCTGCCATTAGATACCTCATGAACAAACCAGTCACTAATGGTAGAGTTACAAGATGGCTTTTGCTTTTACAAGAATTCAACATAACTGTGTTAGATCGACCAGGTAAACCGAACACAGTAGCTGACTTCTTGTCTAGAATCCAAAACACTAATGAGGACTCTCCTGTAGAGGATACATTTCCAGATGAGTATTTGTTTGCAGTAACTACCAAAACCCCTTGGTATGCTGATATTGCTAATTATTTAGTTACTGGAAAATTACCTTTACATTTATTTCCTAATGAGAAAAGGAAAATCATTCAGGATAGTTCACTTTATTCTTGGATTTCTAATGAATTGTTCAGAACAGGGCCAGATTTGATGATCAGAAGATGTGTACGGGAGGATGAGATGCCTGACATCCTTAAGGCATGTCATGACGAACCTTGTGGCGGACATTTTTCTGATAAGAGGACTGCCTATAAAATCCTTTCATCAGGATATTATTGGCCTTCTCTCTTTAAGGATGCAAAGCAATATGTTAAAAGGTGTGACAGTTGTCAAAGAATTGGGAGACCAACTCTTTCAAATGAAATGCCACTACAGCCACAGGTATGCATTGAACCTTTCGAGAAATGGGCTCTAGATTTTGTTGGACCAATTAATCTGCCATCCAAGCAAAATAGATATATACTGGTTTGTACTGATTATGTTACTAAGTGGGTAGAAGCTATAGCATTAACTTCTGCTACTGAAAATTCAGTTGTTCAATTTCTTTTCAAGGATATTTTCACTCGTTTTGGTGTCCCAAGAGAAATTGTAACAGATCAGGGAAGCCAATTTACATCAAGGATGGTGGAAAAGTTGATGGAAGAATATAAGATTAAGCATAGAACATCTACTCCATACCATCCGCAAGCAAATGGTCAAGTAGAATCTACAAATAAAGTTCTTGAAAGCATCATCACAAAGACTGTTCATCTTCATAGAAGAGATTGGGCAGAAAGGCTTCCTGAAGCCTTATGGGCCTATAGAACTACATGGAGGAACACCACAGGACATTCTCCCTATGAACTTGTTTATGGGAAGGAAGTCCTGTTCCCCATTGAGTTCCAAATCAAGACCTTCAAGACAGCAGTTCAATTGGGGATGAGCTTATCAGAAGCCCAGAAGCACAGAATGGACCAGTTAAATGAACTAGATGAAATGAGACAAGATGCAATTCTAAGAACCGATCTAGTTCAGCACCAAAGAAGCAAATGGCATGATCGACATATCAAAGAAAAGAAGTTTCAAAAGGGTGATTGGACACTCTTGTTTGATTCAAAATTTAAGGACTTCAAAGGAAAATTTCAAACTCATTGGCTTGGGCCATATGAGATTGATGAAGTCTTTAATAATGGAGCAGTTAGAGTGAAGACTATTGATGAACTTCAAACTCCCTTTATTGTGAATGGCCACCGGTTAAAAGTCTACCACAAGCCACTCTCAAAAGAGGAGTTTGTTAAGTTATTCCAAGGCGATTCTGAAATGAGGCTGGTTGAGAAGATTTCTTCTCCTCCATCAGCCTAATCTCTGTTTCTTTCAATTTCAATAAAAAAAAAAAAAAAAAAAAAATATGAATAAATGTATGAGCCTAAAAACCAATCTCTGATTGGCAGTCTCATGCAGAAAACATGAGGTGAAAATCAGGGTCACCTGACACCTCATGTTTTTCAAAAAAAAAATCTCTCTCTTTCATTTTCATCTCATTTATTCCATCTCACCATTTCCTTCCATCTTACCATCCTCACTTCACCTCACTGCTTTCCACTCACTCATTCATTCATTCCTTCATTCATTTCACTTCATTAATAAAGTTTTTTTTAGGCAACTAAAGTATTTTATGCAGCTGGAAGACTTCATTACAGTTCCTGCAGCTATTTGACAATTCTGCAGCCGTTTAGCCTTTCTGCAGCCTTCTGCACCTGCACAAGAAACACAGTTTGTCTGAAGAAAATATTTACAGTTCAAAATCATCAAAGACAAGGAGGAAAGATCACGTGCTAGCAATAAGTTAACAAAAGGTTAGTAGCAAATCATCAGAAGCCAAATCAAATGCGGATCCGAGGTATGTTTAAAACTCTAAACCTATAGTTATTTCATTATGCGGAATTTTCTGGGTTATGTCTTGTTGGCCACTAATCGTAATGATTACCCATTTTCTTTTCCCATGCGACCACAAATCTACGAATCCTCCACGTCTACCAACTCATAATAACCATGATTTTTGAAATCACATATGGCTGTTTCTGTCATTAAGGTCTCGTACCCTAATGACGTAACCTACCGTATTACGTCTCTCAGTTCTCGTCCCGCAGCCATGTGTCAATCCACAGCCGAAATCGGAGAATATAGCCGTTCCATTCATCATTTCGAAACTCTCTATGCTCATAACACTCCATTCCTCGCTATCATCTCCCTTATTCCGTTTCACTCACTACGATTACCTCCATAAACCATCCTCTGTTTTCCCTCTGCCGTATAGCCAGTAAACCTGTGATACAGTTGTATTACGACTGTTAGTCACCGTTTCACTGTGACCACGCTGTTATCCACCACTTAACTCTGATTCAAGCCGTGAATTCTCGGTGTCTGAGGCTGTTGATGCACCCGTATACCCTCTGTTCCACAAAGTCTGAACAGGAACCGAGGAGTTACTGTGTAAAGTTACGGAGTTACTGTGTAAAGTCACCATCAAAGTCGTGTTTTAAACAGAGCTGAGGAGTCGATGGAAAAACTTTTAAGGGCTGAACCAGAAGGTTCGAAATTCTTGGAGGCATACCCTCAGGTTGAGGAGGCATTACAAAGAGCCAATTGGGTACAGTGCATCAGGAAGTTTAAGGGCTACCACAAAGAAGTAACAAAAGCCTTTGCAAGATCATTCAAGGATAAAGACAGTCAAGCAGAGGTGGGTGATTTAACATTTGCAGTCAGCGAAGGAAGCATAGCAAGGGCTACCTCTCTTCCACAAACCGGTGAACGTTGGTTCAAAAACCGGGCAGTCCAGGATCAACAATGGAAGCGGATTTTTAAAAACCCAGGTATGGATACAAGTGTTTTCACCAAAGGAATTCCAGTCTCCCATGTTAAAGAAGAATGGAAAATTCTATTGTTGTTAGTGCAAAAAATTTTCACGTGTGAAGGGAGATTTGGAGTATTGTACGTTTATCATGGTAAAATTATGCTGCAATTTCAAGGAGAACATGATATAAATCTTCCTTACTTTCTATTCCAAAGCCTTAGGAAAATGTGTTCCATGGCTCAACGAAATCCACGAAACGTAGAAGCTTACCTCTGTCACCATAGTCTTGTGAAGTTATTGATAGAAGAACAGTTAAAAGAAAAACAAGACACATGGGAGAAATTCCTTATAAGGAATCATTTTGCAGAACCTGGAGAATCTTCTATACCTAGGAAAAGCAGAAGGAAGAGAAAAGAAAGTATCTCTGAGACTGATATCTTAGAGGAAACTGTTCAAGAACAAACTGTAGAGGAAATAGAAGTCCATCATCCTGAACCTGAGATTGAACCCACTGAAGACAGTGCTCAAGAGGTCATCTCAGAAACCCTTGCTGAACTTGCCAAGGAAGCTGCCAAAAAGAGAAGAGAAGACAAAAAGAAACAAAAACAAGACAAGGGAAAATCCATAATTCAAGAAACTGATCAGACCCCAGAGCATTCTAGTGATGAAGAAAGAGATAACCAGCCCTTAGCACAAAGGGTAGCTAAACTCCATGAGAAAATTGCCCTCTCTGAGAAAGTAAAAGTACAAAAACCAAGGAAAAAGGCACAAAAAGAAACACAGAGTGCTGCCACTGTAAGAAGGAGTAGTAGATTGCAGAATAAAGGGAAAGCCACAAGGACACTCTTCGTTGATCTTAGCACACCTGAGAAGGGTGCTACAAAAGCAGACCTTGAGGATAGTCCACCACGTGAGGCAGCTACTCCTCCAAGAGAAGACAGTCCATTTCAGCCGGAGTTTGAAACTGAAATTGAGCATGAATATAGTCCAAGGAAGTCACCAATTGTTGACCCAATTCAACAAGAGGTGTACAACTATTTTGAAACATTGGAGCAAAACACTGCTGGCCCAAGTAATGTCATACCTCATGAGCAGCAAATAGATTTACTTAAACAAGAAATCTATGAACTTGAAGTGCTAAACCGTCACATTAAACAGAGAAATGAAGAAATGAAGCAGCAAGCTGATATTGCCAAAGCAATCCAAGATAACACCTTTCTTCACATGAGCATGTGGCAGAAGAAACACAGCAGACTCAAGAAGAGATGTAGAAGGCTAAACAGAGCCTTAATCAATTTGAAATTCAGATGCATGTTCAAGAGACCAAAGGTTAATGTTTCTACACAAAGGAAGAGAAGGAGATTGGATGTCTTAGCTGAGGCATCCCAGCAGATGGATTGAATTGTGTTTTCATTGCATGAGGACATGCAATACCCTCGGAGTGGGGGTATGTAGAACCTCTATTCTACACCTACTTGTCTACCATTTTCCTCAGTTTTTCCTTATCTTTCCTTCACTTTTGCCTCATTTTCACCATAAAACCACTCAGATCATTACATTAGGTGTCATTAAGCATGATCAAGCAAGTTTTGCTAATGGATGACTATTTGTTTAGATTTTGACTTACTTGCAGGAATCCCGCAGCTATCTGATGATCCCGCAGCTATCTGAAGATCCTGCAGCCTTTTTGTTAAACGCAATGATCCACGTGTCGGTTTGCTAGATGAGCCACATGGGCACTCAGGTATCAACGTGCTCGAGGTTCCTGTCCCATTTTTCCAGCCATCCACGTCATCTTCACCCATGGTCAAAGCTGGTTAAGTTACGGTCAACTCAAGGCTGTTTAACGGTGATTGTGAGCTGCTTGGTCACGTCATCTTAAACGGTGATTTGTCCATGTTCTACAGGTGGCAGGGGACATGATCCAACATGGGATTCATTACCCATGACGACAGAACCACTAAACGCGTCCATGCAGCCGTGATGTGTCAAGGGACCATAAATACGCATGACTGTTTATTGTTTTTCTGTTAATTAGCTGTACGAGTAGGCTATCTTAGAAACTCCTATAAATTGCTGCGTCTGCGTACGCTCAAAGAACTTTTATTAGTTGTAATTTTCTGAACTTGTGTTGAATTTAAGAGCATTTGTGAACTCTGTTTTCTAGTGCTATTCCAGCACTCTGTTTTGTATACTTTTTGCAAATGGAGGAATAGACATAGCACCGTTTTGAAGTTTCCAGATCTCTGAGTTTTCTTGTGGCTGAATGAACAGAGGGCCCCTGCTCATCTCAGCCTTTGTTTCTTTTAGCCCGGGATTTATTTTTATATGTGTGTGTTTGCTTTACAAGCTAATGGTATTTGAAGTTGACAAATTCAAGTGTTGCCTTTGTCTTTATAGTTGATTTTTATTCTTATTTCTCAAAGAGCTGTTAACATACATGAATGATCTTCATCATAAACTATTATCTTTTAAGATCAGAATATCACTAATTTGCAGCTAGTTTGAGTGCTTTTTGGACTGTTCTTTCACTACTTTCTATCCGTGCTTTACACAGTACATGTGCTTTGAAGCATCAAGTTAGAAAGAGCAAACCATTACCACTAGTCTTTAAAGTAGAAGTTTTGATTTTAAGTGCTTATTAGACTATTTCCTCACTACTTTCTAATCATACTTTGCATAGTACATATGGCTGAAGTAGAGAATTAGAAATAGCAAATCATTATCATTAGTCTTTCAAGCATATTTTTCTCACTTTTCTAATTCCACTTAAGCTACTTTCTATCCGTGCTTTACACAGTACATGTGCTTTGAAGCATCGAGTTAGAGAGAGATAATCTTTATTCTTGGGTTTTAAAAGTGACTCTCTTTTCTTTTATTAGCAGCAACTTGAACGGTGTCTAGTGCCATTGGTAGTGGTCATTTGCTTTCAAGTTTATTTCAAGTCATTTCAGTTCACTTATTCTTTTTAAAGCATTTCCTTTCAAGTAAGTAGTTAGATATCACTCAACACACACTTTCACTCATTTAGGATTCACTCTACACACACACCATCACTCACTTGTTTATAAATTCTCACTCCATCTTAGGAACATAATTAACCACAACAACACCCCCAACGATAAGAAAAACTCTAAGAGGTTACTTAAGTACATATAGTACACCTTCACTTCATCAGCTTACGAGCCCCGGGTTGATAATAAATACTAGCAATTTAGATAACACTAAATTGACTAAACACTTGGCTAGAAATCTCTCTTTCATCTGGTCCCAAGTGGTGATTGCCTGAGCTCCTAAGGTCATAAACCACCTCAATGTGTTCCCTTTTAGTGTTGCTGGAAACAATTTCAGCTTCTGATTAGGACTTATGTAATCATAGCTTCTACACAGTATGTCGAATTCAAAGAGGAATTCGTCTGGGTCTTCGGAGGATAACCCATGAAAATTGGGTAGTGCCGAGAGTGGACTATTTTTCATGGGGGTTGTTCCTCTCGGGAGCTCCCCAATAGGGAATTCCAGGGTGGAGAGCGAGTTTTCCCCTCTCCCTTCTGTTCTGTTATCCTCCATTGTTCTTTTCCCTGAATCACTCGCTTTATCTTCTGTGTCTTCTATTTCGTCAGGTTCTTCTACCCGTTCCTCAGTGTACTTTGGTGCTTCCAGCTTCCTTTCAGGTCCTATTACTTCCTCCGTCTGTTGGTCTGTTTGTGAGGAGTATTGGATCTGAGGTCTCCGGGAACTCGTCCTCTGTGATGCTTCGGCCTTAGAGATGATTTTGTCGATGTAAGTCTTCCTTCCTCCTTTGCCGCCTGTAAAATTAGGTTTCTTGCGTCCTCTCATACACCTGTTATTTTCACAAAGAAACCATTAATGATTTTAGAATTCTTTAGTTGCCTTCCCCGGCAACGGCGCCAAAATGTTGGCTAGTTGAATTTTTTATGAATTAAACATTCAAGTACCACATTAATTGTCAACCAGGGAAAGTCTTTTTATTCCAAAGGCTACTGCGTACTGTATGTACTCAAAATCTAAAAGCATTGAAAAGTTGTAGTATATGTGATTCTTACGCTATGTCATTACAGTACTTGTTAAAAGAAATTAATTAAAACTACAAATCTGGAAAGCGAAATGATGGATGCTCTGTTGGCAGAGGATCAGGACCCTATCCTCCAGGTGGGGATGTTCAGCACCTGCCTCTGTAATCAGATTACTAACGCACACTGCACTCTCATTCACCGGTGAGAAACAAACTCAAGTGATTAATGAAACAGAGTACTAGCAAAACAGAGAATACCAGAGGTAATGCTATCAAATCCAAGCAGAGTACCAGAAAGAAACTATTGCACACTTACACACTTGACAAGAAAGTAAATGGGTGAATCTTGTGAGGAAGGTGGGCCCTGTCCCTCTCACAAGATTCCCCAGGAAAACGAAGACTGGATTAAGTGCTCAAAATAGTTTTATATTCATCTGCCAAAAAGATTTAAATACAACAGAGTTCAGACTTGCTGATGTTCTCAGAATCTCTTCTTACAGACTGACCATAGACACCGACTAATACCTTTTTCATGTAGATGTCTCCTCTTTATAGAGGAGACATCTATTACAATAAAGTATTACAGCCCATTCAGTTAACCCATCCTATCAAAAATAAGCAATTCAGAACGCTGTTATAACAGTATGATAATACGTTCTTTCTTGAGCTCTGGATGTTACACAGCGGGTAACTGACTTCGACCGTCTTCTCGGGATCTTCATATTCCTTTGCCATTTCCCCATGTTGTTCCTGATTTATGCCATACTGACTGTGTTCTTATTGCTTTAGACCTTCGCTTGATTATGCCACGTCAGGGTTCTTTAAATAGTTGCCATCTATTATTCGCGGCTGTTACAAAATAGCTTGCTTTAGATGATTGCTGTTGCTGACTGTAGAAACTACGGAGTTGCTGCTTCTGGTGTTGCAGCAACTGCGTAGTTGTTGTTTCTGGTGTTACAGCAACTGCATAGTTGCTGTTTCTGGTGTTACAGCAACTATACATTATAATTCCTGCAAGCTTAAGGCAATTACTTGACAATTTAGTCAGCGTTTCCAAGGATAAGTATAAAGATATTCACGAATATGAAATAAACAATTAAACATAGATATGTGGGAGGTTACTTCATACCTTGGGGTCATTATGTCATTATAAAATAAAAGCTTTCAAGTTATGACTGCAAAAGGATAATAATACGGCAAAAGATAAGGTCAAAAATAGGTCAATTGTGAGTCCCAACACACAAGTAACAACCAATAAGTAGCCTCAAATATATTATTCAGGGCCAAAATGTAGTAATTATATTGTTTCCAGGAAAACTAGTGTCTATTTAGATCTGCTAATCCCACTAAGATGGGTAGCTATCTTCGAAACAAACAATTCAAAGTAACTTATGTTTTCCTTTATGGGAGATAGATGAGAGAGAAGCAGAGAGCACCAACCTTAGTCTTTCACTTGGCTCCTTGCTTGTTTCATCTCTCCTTTGATAGAGCTTCGCCACTCCTTTCTCACTTGTCCCACTTCAAAGAACACCTGTAGAGTCAAAGCAACAAAATAACGTCAAAGAATAGAGATCGATGATACCAACAATACAATGTCTCACAGAGAAACCAACAACACTTCGTTACAAAATACAAAATTCCAGCCTTTGGATCTCTAGGATGAGGGATCCATTTAAAGATATTTGCAGAGGGGTGAGTCAGGTTTTGGGTTTTTGATTAGTGTCATTTCACTGATATCCCTTGGTTCCACCTGGAGATTTCATGATCTCTTACTCATCTTTGGGCAAATTCAGAGAGGCAAGTGTCATATGAGCAATTTCTAGAAAATTTTCTGAGTTTCCACCGAGCAAACTGTCTCTACCATTTGTCTGCTCTCACTCATCGCACCCTATAGAAGCGATTTTCAGTATGCATCGCACCGCTTGTGTGTAACAGGTGAGCCGCATTGCACCCTCAGCATGGAGCAATCTGTATGGTCCAGTTTTGAACAGTTCTAAGTAGTTTTTTAGGGAGAACTTCTGGGAAATGATGTAATTAGTTAACCATGATCCTTTAGGGTGTGAAACAAGACTTTTAGGGGTTTAAGAGCCCTTGGTTTATCGACATATGTGATTGGGGTTGTAGTGCCCAAATATGTCTATAACATTTGTCCCCTAAAGCATGAGGTTGTAAATCTTCTGATGTCGGGTGAAATGCTTTATCATGACGATCCGAGGTTTTTCAAACTGGAAAGGTGACCTGTATAAAATAAAATACAATACATTATCTTCATATTATTTTCATGATCTAGTTGAGGCAGGCATTCCCATGCTCAGCTTTATAAATTCATTTTTATGTACATAGGACAGACAATCGTCTGTTGTTGCAAACTTGTGATTTTGGTAGAGTCATCATCCTTAGCTTGGATGATCATCTGTGGAGCTATGGAGTACATTTGGTGTCCTTATTTTGCTGAATATATCGCAGCTTAGATGAATGAAACTAGATCTGGGGTCTTCAAACTTGTTCAATCTTCGCCTTGTGTACATGTCAATCCATGTGAAAAGATGTTTTGAAGTTGAACATGGAAAGACATCACTTGATTACCAACCAATGGCGTAAGTTGTCAACAGGCGCGAGAGGAATCACTGATAATGATAATGATGTTATGAAACTAGCTCCAGAAAAGATAGAAACGATAGATCAACGCCTAAGAATTCAGCCTCTTCGAGGGGGCAACCTCCTTTACACTACATAAATGAACAATTCTTGTATGATACAAATGAAAAGACCTCCTTTCTATATATAGGAGTCTAAGGGGTCATAACATAATCAGAGCCAACATAACAATAATAATGTAAGGGCACAATAATAACAATAGTGGGCTTCTATGGGGCACATTAGTAACAATATGGGCACTACATGGGTACATCAATATAATAAGTGGGTTGTACTAATAACAATAATGGGTTACACTAGTAGTATAGGGGCCTAACATGCCCCTCTCCTTCAAAAAGCGTTGTCCTCAATGCTTGAGTAGTTCTTGATGCTTCTGTATAAAATTCTTGTCCTCCCATGTGGAATCTTCAACATGTAAGTTATTCCACTTGATGAGATACTTTGAAATTGATCGATTTCGTAGCTGTCAGGTTCTTGTTTCTGTGACTGCTCTAGGTTCCAATATGATTTTTTCTTCCTTTTCAATATCTAGCAATATTGTTTGAATTGGGATCTTTTGAAACTTTTGAATAAGTGGCCATACTTATTTGTCCTTCTTCCATTCATCCCTTGCTTCTTTCATCCAATCTGGTTGGATAATAGAAATAGCACAAACCAATGCTTCCACATCCTCATCCTTGAAGAGTCTTCCCATTCGGTAAGGTCGCCATTTTTTAAGTGCATGTAGTATTGCCAACATTTCCTTCTCATAAATAGCTTGCTTTAGATGTAGCAGTAAAAATAGCCAGTCACCTACGTCAAAACATTTTTCACTATGATGTTGATCTAATTGTTGTTTCATTTGATTTTGCACTGAAGTGGCATTATCCTTTAAAAGTTGGAGAACTTGTTGTTGATGCTCGATGTGATCTTTCACTGCTTGAACCTTTTTCTTCTTGATATGTCCTTCTATCTTTAGAGTTTGAGGAGTGGTAATTTCTTCCAATCCTTTACAAGGTATCGTCGGATTCATTTCTTGATGCTCGATGTGATCTTTCACTTCTTGAACATTTTTATTCTTGGTATGTCCTTCTATCTTGATAGTTTGAGGAGTGGTAATTCCGACCAGTGAATTACAAGATATGGCTGGATTCATTTCTTCTTTCTTGATGTGATCTTTCACTTCTTGCACCTTTTTCTTCTTGATATGTCCTTCTATCTTGAGAGTTTGAGGAGTGGTCATTCTTGCCAATAGTTTACAAGATATATTCTGATACATTTTTTCTTTCTCTAGGGTCGGGTCCTCGATTATATCCTATTCTTTTGATGTTTCTTGATCCTTTTCTTCCTCCTCTTCATACTCTATGTAAAATAATTTCTTCTCAGCACACTTATGACCTTTAGTGCATTTGTTGTCACAATTCTAACAAAGCCCTTTTTCTCTTTTTTCTTCCAATTGTTGTGGTGTAACCCTTGTAGGTTGTGGAAGGCTAGGAGAAACAACACGTCCATCTTTAAAGTTGTGAGGGGTAGACTTCCTTGTTGCCATAATTTTACTTTCAAATATGTCACAAAGCCCTTTTACTCTTTCCAATTGTTGTGGTGTTGCTCTAAAGAAGGTGTTGCTCTTTGTATCCTCATAATGTGCTATCATTTCCTCTGTGAGAATTGACCACATAACAAGTTGTTTACGAGAACAAAGCCCTTTATACCATAAAAATTGATCTGGTTCTAAATATGAAGATGCAATACATACCTTTTGTAACAGTGGTATGCCATGTAGATCAAAATATTGCTCCATCTGAAGTATCCAATTTACCGGATCCTTGCCATCAAACTTCCTCATCTTTCTTTTTCTTGATTTTAGGACCTCGATCTTGAAATGACTGTAACTCTGTACTTGAGGATATTTAAGTTCTAAAATTGCTACCTGTAGTAGCCCTATGTGTCCTCTTCCAATGCCACCAGTCTGATCGAAATTGGATTCTCCAAAAAATAGTTATGCACAATCTCCTAGGATGACCTGAATATAGACCTTTCTAGAAGAGCGAAATTGTATGACGTGCCACGTGCCAATTTTTCGACCTTTGGCTCTGAAAAAGATATACAAGAAACTACAGTCCATCCTCTTTCTGTACCTTCCTACGAAATTTCAATCCAATTCTTAGAGAGAAAGTTATGACTATTTTCCCGAGGGCACCTGTTTGGAATGTAATTCAGGAGTATGCAAAAGACCAACTTCCTTAGATCATATCTCCACCAATATCGCGTGAAAAGCTCTGAAATTCGGACCCAATTTGTTTTGAAATGGGTTTTTTTTGCGACTTCTGAAGCGTCACAGAAAAAATTTATAGCGAAAATGCCACGATGACCTGTTTGGAGCAGCAAAATCCTAGAATCCAAAGCTCTGATACCAAATGTTATGAAACTAGCTCAAGAAAAGATAGAAAAGATAGATCAACGCCTTAGAATTCAGCCTCTTCGAGGGGGCAACCTCCTTTAAATTACATAAATGAAAAATTCCTGGATGATACAAATGAAAAGACCTCCTTTTTATATATAGGAGTCTAAGGGGTCATAACATAATCAGAGCCGACATAAGAATAATAATGTAAGGGCACAATAATAACAATAGTGGGCTTCTATGGGGCACATTAGTAACAATAGGGGTGCTACATGGGTACATCAATATAATGAGTGGGTTGTACTAATAACAATAAGGGGTTACACTAGTAGTATAGGGGCCTAAAAAATGACCCTCAAGGTACTGTGGTACAATTCACATGCTGTGAATATATGAATCGATGTCGAACACCACGCAAAATATTTCGGTCAAAGGACATTGATGTAAACTTGTCGTCGGAAGTGAGAAACTTACCATTGAGTCATGCAAGCTTCAAAGTACTAAAAGGGTTGTTCCTAACTTAACTTCTTGGATAAGGAGCTGATATCGACAAGAAGTGACCCGTCGTAGGAGGGCCTTAATTTATCCCACATCTACGACATGAAAAGAAGCAAATGATTTTTTAGAGGTGAAAACGATCTATTGATACAAGGTTTAGGAATAGACCCCATGAAAAATGGAGGGTGATAGTATTGTAGTGGATGAGGCGTTAGCTAGGTTAGTGAATTCTCGGAGCGACTACTCTTGAACATATCGGCGACACTGAAATGGATTGGTAGCGTTAACCCCAAAAATGGATGGTATGGAGGACTAATGGTGATATGACCAGTGAACGGAATAACCCAACCTGACTCAATCATGGTGATGGAGTGAAAGTGTCATGTTCAAGAGCGACTTGCTACCAATGAAGTTCTTCAAGTTTTCTTCCCTTTTTCCCCAGTCATTATTGAAGAGTACCTCTTTATTTTTGTCAAGCTTGAGGAGGATAACATATGCTTGTTCTATAATTTTCCCTTCGGCCAAATGTTTTAGTGAGCTTAGCGACAGTGAAACTCACTCTTGTCTGGGTGGACAAGTTTGTCAATATTGTTTTAATGAGTTTAACGACAAATATAACTCGGTCCTTTTCATGTTTACAAAGTTTGAAAAGGAATGAAAAGGAAAACCCAATAGTACTTTTTCATGGTACAATCCCTTAAGTCCAAAAAAGCATAAAATAATATGAAAGGGATGACTTTTTGATAGTTTTAGCGAGCCGAACAAGACCAGTGCTTGATCTTCTTGTGTAATGATCCCTCGAGTCCAAAAACATTAAAATACAAGAGGGATGGCACTTGAAACCACTTTATCGAGCTGGAGAGGCCAATTGCTCGACAATCTTTTCATATTTAGTGAGTCCGAAAAGAGTTTAAAGTAGACTCATTATTTCCAAACACTTTGACGAGCTGGAATGCTCGACAACCTTTTCATATTTAACGAGTCTAAAAAGAGTTTAAAAGAGACTCATTTTTTGAGGAACAAGTGGCATTTATGGTAGCGAACAAGTTTCAGATAATCTTCGAACTAGTTCCAGGTAATCTTGGAGCTTCTCAAAACATGGTGGTGTGAAGAGGTTGGCTAAAAGGACCACTCATCGCATCTATTCCTCAAAATGGTAAACAATTAAGTGGAAGTGTATGATCGGCCAAACAGATGGAGGTGATGGAAAAACCAAAACCAAGGTTTGAAAGGTAGATAGAATGGCAATCACAAAGGTTATTTACTAAAGGTGGGTTCATTTTCTAATGAGCTTGAACTCTGGGGGAACATATGCTCATTGGTGGGTTTATTTTTCAAAGAGCTTGAACCTTGTAGAAACATTGCTCGTTGCTAGGTTTATTTTTTAACGAGCTTGAACTTTGCGGAAACATTGCTCGTCTTCGGTTTAATGTTTCATTACTAGTCCCACTAAGATAGGTAGCTATCTTAGAAACAAACAATTCAAAGTAACTTGTGTTTTCCTTTATGGGAGATAGACGAGAGAGAAGCAGAGAGCACCAACCTTAGTCTTTCGCTTGGCTCCTTACTTGTTTCCTCTCTCCTTTGATAGAGCTTTGCCACTCCTTTCTCACTTGTCCTGCTTCAGAGAACACCTGTAGAGTCAAAGCAGCAAAATACCATCAAAGCATAGTGATCTATGATACCATAAACAATGTAGAATCATATTTACATTAACCATACAAATGCATACACAAATACAAGATTCAGAAATAAGCAAGCATATGGATGAAAACTCAAATAGCTTTATTGATAGAAGTAAAAGAGAGGATTACAACCCACCTGTCTGATCCAAAACCATCCTCCCAGCATGAAATCCCTCTCCACCTCATGAAAAGCTAGATCACCCAACAATACAATTTCTCACAGAGAAACCAATAGCACTTCCTTACAAAATACAAAATTCAAGCCTTTGGATCTCTAGGATGAGGGATCCATTTATAGATATTTGCAAAGGGGTGAGTCAGCTTACGGGTTTTTTATTAGTTTCATTTCACTGATAGTACTTAGTTCCACTTGGATATTTCTTGATCTCTTACTCATCTTTGGGCGAATTCAGAGAGGCGAGTGTCATATGAGTAGTTTCTAGAAGATATTCTAAGTTTCCACCTAGAAAACTGTCTCTGTCATTTGTCTGCTCTCGCTCATCACACCCTATAGAAGGGATTTTCAGTATGCATCGCACCCCTTGTGTGTAACAGTTGAGATGCATCACACCCTTAGAATGGAGTAGTCTGTATGGTCCAGTTTTGACCAGTTCTGAGTAGTTTTTTAGGGAGAAATTTTGGGAAATGATGTAGTCAGTTGACCATGATCCTTTAGGGTGTGAAACAACACTTTTACGGATTTAAGAGCCCTTTGTTTATCGACATATGTGATTGGGGTTGCAGTGCTTAAATATGTCTACAATAGTTGCCCCCTAAAGCATGAGGTCATAAATCTTTTGATGTCAGGTGAAATGTTTTATCATGAGGATCCGAGGTTTTTTGAATGGGAAACGTGACCTATATAAAATATAATACAATAAATTATCTTCATATTCTTTTCATGATCTAGTTGAGGCAGGCATTCCCATGCTCAGCTTTATAAATTCATTTTCATGTACATAGGACAGACAATCATCTACTGTTGCAGATTGGTCATTCTGGTAGAGTCATCATCCTTAGCTTGGATGATCATCTGTGCAACTATGGAGTACATTTGATGTCCTTATTTTCCTGAATATATCATAGCCCGGATGGATGAAACTAGATCCGGGGTATTAAAACTTGTTCAATCTTCACCCAATGTACAAGTCGATCAATGTGCAAAGATGTTCTGAAGTCGAACATGGAAAGGCATTGCTTGATTACCAGCCAATGATGTAAGCTATCAACAGGCGCGAGAGGAATCACCGATAATGATAATGACCCTCAAGGTACTGCAGTATAATTCACATGGTGTGAATATATCAATTGATGTCGAACACCATACAAAATCTTTTGGTCGAAGGCCATTGATGTAAACCTATTGCCAGAAGTGAGAAACTTGCCATTGAGGCTTGCAAACTTCAAAGTATAGAAAGGGTTGTTCCTAAGTCAACTTCTTGGATAATGAGATGATGTCGACAAGAAGTGACTTGTCGTAGGGGAGCCTTAATGTATCCCACATCTATGACATGAAATGAAGCAAATGATTTTCGGGATGTGAAAACGATCTGATGATACAAGGATCAGGAATGGCGGCCATGAAAAATGGAGGGTAATGGTATTGCAGTGGATGAGGCATTAGTTGGGTTGGTGAATTCTCTGAGCGACTTCTCTTGAACATATCAACGACACTGAAATGGATTGGTCATTTTAACCCCAAAAATGGATGGTACAGAGGACCAATGGTGATGTGACCGGTGAACGGAATAACCCAACCCGACTCAGTCATGGTGATGGAGTGAAAGTGTCATGTTCAAGAGCGACCTGCTACCAATGAATTTATCCAAGTTTTCTTCCCTTTTTCCGCAGTCATTTCTGACTAGTACCTCTTTATTTTTGTCAATATTGAAGAGGATAACTTATGCTTGTTCTATAATTTGCCCTTCGGGCAAACCTGTCACTATGTTTTAGCCAGCCTAGCAACAGTGAAACTCGCTCTTGTCCCGGTGGACAAGTTTGTCGCTATTGGTTTAATGATTTTAACGACAAAGATAGCTCAGTACTTTTCATGTTTACAGAGTTTGAAAAGGAACGAAAAGGAAACTCCAGTAGTCCTTTTTCATGTTATAATCCCTTAATTCTGAAAAGGTATAAAATAATACGAAAGGGATGACTTTTCGATAGTTTTAGCAAGCCGAACAAGATAAGCGCTCGATCTTTTTATGTAATGATCCCTCAGGCCCAAAAAGATTAAAATATAAGAGGGATGGAACTTCCAACCTCTTTAGCGAGCTGAAGAGGCCAATTTCTCGACAATATTTTCATATTTAGCGGGTCTGAAAAGAGTTTAAAGTAGACTCGTTATTTCCAAACACTTTAACGAGATGGAATTCTTGACAATCTTTTCATATTTAACGAGTCTGAAAAGGGTTTAAAGGAGACTCATTTTTTGAGGAATGAGTGGCGTTTATGGTAGCGAATGGGTTCTGGGTAATCTTGGAACTTCTCAAAACATGGTGGTGTGAAGAGGTTGGCTAACAGGACCACTCATCGTAGCTGTTCCTCAAAATGGTAAACAATCAAGTGGAAGCATATGATCGGCCAAACGGATGGAGGTGATGGAAAGAACACAACCAAGGTTTGAAAGGCAGTTAGAATGGCAATCACAAAGGCTATTTACTAATGGTGGGTTCATTTTGTAATGAGCTTGAACTCTGGGGGAACATATGCTCATTGGCGGCTTTATTTTTTAAATAGCTCAAACCTTGCGGAAACATTGCTCATCGCTAGGTTTATTTTTTAAGGAGCTTGAACTTTGTGGAAACATTGCTCATATCCGGTTTCATGTTCACACAAGCTTAGAATGAAAAACTATGCTTGTTATAAGTTCACATGCCCCCAGCATAATGATGCAAATCGAGGTGCATGCACCCCAAGCTTCATTGCATTCAACGCAGTGGTTGGAATGAAGGTTTACCTTCGAGATCTTTGAAAGACTCGCCCTGGATTTTACGAGATCGTAATCAAAGACTCGATTTGGAAAGTGAGTTGTTTCATTTTTTAATGAGGTTGACATAGTAAAAGAACTATCCTCATAACCCTTGTTTCATTTTGTAACGAGCCTGACACAAGATAAGTATCGTCCTCGGTGACCCTTAGTATCAAAATGGTCCTAGTTCTTTTTAATCTTTGATGATGTAGAAGATATCATATGACAGGTTTCCACTGTGGCCACTGTTGCCATATTACTTGGAGGCGGGAGGGAAAAGGTACCCATTAAGGATGGGTATTTTAGGAGACCTACTCTGACATTTTGAAGTGATTGAGAGCTTCCATGCATCATTGGAATGCTTCCCGTAACTTGTCAACTGTTGGGGAGAAAGGTTAGTTGGTTAACGATTGTAATTCTGCCTTGGAAGGGAAATGAAATCTTTCTAAAATATGTTGACACAACAGCAACCATAGCATAAATCCATGGCCTTACTAGTAGGATATTGTAATCGAGGTTTCCATCAATAACTTCAACTTCAATTTCTACTGTCTTGCCCCCCAGTTCGACTTGTAAGTTACTTAATATCCCATACGGCGTGCATGTTCTTCCATCGAATGCTTTCAATGTTGTTGATGATCATGACAAGGGTGGCGAGCCTAAAATTTTCCATCAAATCATTGACATAATACAGGTAGATGCCCCCTCATCAATGATTGTGAACAGTTTTGTTGAGGGTTTTTACCTGTATAAGGAAAGAGAGTTGGGCCAGTAACTGAGGTTCATATCCTTTATGGTTAAAGGCCACAAGATTGGAATCCGCTAGATCAATCCCACCTATTGCTAATAACAAAGCCTGCTTTTGGGAGGGGCAATTTTGCAGTACCTCAAGTGTCTACATAGCAGATGGCGATTGAGCCAGATCCTCCACTGTATTATAATTTTGTGTTGCTCGGGCACGAGGATTAAATGTCGATTTATGTACTACTCCCTTAGGTGGGTGTATAGTTAATTCAGGAATTATGGGTGGAACAAATTCTGGCAAAGTTGTTGTCGAACTACTAGGTTGATCTGTAGCCTTCTTGTTTGATGACTGTGGATTCCCATAATCTTTATTCCTTGTCGATATAAAAGCATCATTTTGGTGTTTCAAGATGGATAGCATAAGCACTTGGGATTTGCAAGCATGATCGATGGCAACCAAGTTGGTTTCTGTTTTTGGAAATGGATCAGTCAACACCACTGAGGTAGTTGAAGTCTTTAAAAATTTTGCAACCTCAGCTCGATGTGGACAATCTCTTGTGAAATGCTCATCATTACATATTAAACATGGATAACGAGGTTTCTATTTCCCAATAGGGTTTTCAGAAGATTTATGAAGAGTCGAATCTTCCTATTTATTCATTTTGTTTTTCCCTTTCTTCTTGCCCCCTGGTTGCTTTGGTTCTTTTCCTTTATCAGATGACACGGCATTAACCTCTGAGGCAGGAAGTTTGTCATTTTCCTTTTTGCTAGAAACTATAAGGGCTTTACCAATTTGAGCCTTTGTAGTTTGCATACTTGAGGTGCCAATCATGCCATCACCAACATGAGAGTCCCTGTTTGATTTAGGAGGG
The DNA here is from genome assembly GCA_031772625.1 of Pinus tabuliformis. Classification (NCBI taxonomy): domain Eukaryota; kingdom Viridiplantae; phylum Streptophyta; class Pinopsida; order Pinales; family Pinaceae; genus Pinus; species Pinus tabuliformis. The sequence goes on along the minus strand of CM062806.1, from coordinate 284,213,530 downwards.
GGATAATCGGAAAATTCCGGTCTAGGAGCATCAGAAATTTTGTCATAGAGTGTGCTAGACTGAGTATAGATCAAGTCTAGATATCGCACATGAGCAATAACTTTCTCTTTAGTGAAAACTCCCCCTTTCGCCATATATTCTATAACAGAATGTAATAATGACTTAATAAACCGCTCAGCTAGGAGATGATCAGGAACATAGGTCTTTACCATTCGATAACATCGTTGCCACTCATGAATATGATCAGATATGTGAGTGGATGTTGTCTATTTAAAATTGGTAAGGAGTTTCGTTCCTCTTTCGTACCTTATGGGTAACTGAAAATGGGTTAAAAAGGTAGTGGCAAGGGTGTTGAAGTTATCAAATGAAGCTCTAGGTGATTCGATGTACCATTTCACTTGCCATACCATTAGCGTTTGCTAAAAAAGGTGAAGCTTAATCGAATCATCATTGAGGGTGTTGGATGAACACCACAAATGAAAGGTCATTATATGATTCGATGGATCTTCACCTAGATTTCCATTGAATTTAGGAATATCTGACAGAAGTTTATGAGGAATCGCTAGCCACCAAGGGGCGTAAGAAATTGGATCATTTGTTAGCTGATTCAAATTTGGTGATTCTAAAGTTGTTACGAAAGGCAACTGTTGATTTAGGTTTGGCGAAGCATAACCAGGATAAGATGGGATTGCCTGAGAAGTGAGTCTTTACATACCAGCATAATGTATTTGTTGTTGATAAATTTGATAAGGTTGATGGACATAACCATTATAATATGATTGTTGGTAACCATTTTGAACATACGGTTGCCCATTACTCACAATGTTTTTTTGCTCAGGTCCTCGGTAAGCTTGTTGGAATTGTGGTCGCTGATATTGTACCAGCCATGGTTGTTGGACCATTCGCTGTTGTCCAATACTGGATGTTTGACCAAGATGAGGGGTGATAGTACCCGTTTGAGCCTGAGTTTCTCCAGTTAAGGAGCCACTAATCTGCTATTGTGATTGAATCGTGTAGACAAGAGGCTATTGTATTATGACATGAGAGACTTGAGGTTGACATACAACAGGCGGTGCTTGTACTTACGACATTTTCACAATAGTAGGTGTAGTGGGAATGTTCGACATAGGTTGATTTTGTTGCATTGAATACACAAATCTTGGTTGTTGAGGCAGTATCGGTACCTAACCACTAGATGCAATTCCAATTTGACCCGAATTTTGTTGTGAACTCTCATATGGTTGTTATCCCAGAGGGAACACTGAAAAGGCATACTGCCCCCCATATGGTGGCAATCCAGTGTTCAAAGGGTAAATTGGTATTTGGAGACTGAACTGCTCAAATTGATACTGATGTGAAGGATCAATTTGCTGAGTCTCAACATAAGAAATTCCAGATAAGATTTCAGACGAACAAATAGGAACAGACCATGTTGTCAAAACAGTCCCTGGGTGGACTCCATCTAGCGGTTGAGAACTAGTTGGGACAGATGGTATACCAGTGAACATTGTCAGAGTAGCAATGGGAAGCTCTACTGTTGCTGTATCAGATGACACAGTCGTAGATGTTGATGGTTGTTCAGACATATCTAGTCTATCCAAAAGATTTCCTAGCGATTCAACAGGAACTTGCAATGAAGGATGATTGAAAGAACTAACTTCAGTAGTAGAAGGATATAAGTGGATCCTAGTCCCGAAATGAAATGGGGTACTGGATGGAAAATCCTCTACAATCTCTTCTATAGTAATTAGTCCATGTGGAAGAGGTAGATCGTGAGGTCTGTAAAATATTTCCGGTGCTGAAGAAGGTATAGTTTCTACAACAACAGATACTGGAGGTGTGACACCTTCAAAATCAGCCCTAGATGGAGTTGGTTCAGGGATAGAAGTGTTTACCGTTACACTAGGATCAGTTCTAATGTACTCTTGTAATTGCGGAACTTCTTCTATTGATGCAGGGGTACCAGAAATAATTGGAGTCTCTAATGTTGTTGAAACACAAGTTTCAAATAAACCAGGAGATTTCGACACAGTGAAACGAGACCGTTTGGCCCGGAATGGTTTCGTTTCCAGAGTCAAAGACGGTTGACTCATTAGTCTCTGTGAACGACAGGGTTTTGATTGACTTTCTTCCACGACTGTGGATTACTTGATCAACTCAAAATTAAAAGGGGAAAATGTTATTCCGAATTAAATGAATTTTATGACGCTTTTACAAATCTGGTTTTTCAATTTTTAAGAGTCGAGAAAAAGCTAAAGGTGACTCTAGTCACCTTCAATTTTTAATGAGCCTGAAGTGACAAGTGATCAAATGGACCTTTTATTTTAAGGAGTCAAAAAGGAATGAAAGTGACTACTTGGGAATATAGATAGAGGGATTACCAAACCAATCGCAAAACTGCAATATACACCTTGGTCGTAAGTTATAAAGAAATTACCGAGGACTTTATGTAATATAGTCAATCTTCCTGAATGTTGTGTTCAGTGCATTGCGATCACTAGGGCAGTAGACACAGCTTCCTAAGGATAAAGGATATCAGCCTATTGTGGTATCCCAATATATACTCGACGGTACGTGGGAGCACAAGTCCGTATTGGAACTTGTCGTATCAAAGAGGAGGAATCACCCAACCTATGATGAAAACAATAGTTACCAGGCTTTATGATGCCAGAATACATCTCTAGCCTAGACTTCTAGATGTTGTGCATTAGGTTCCAAAGCAATTTTATGTTCATTGAGGTTTATTTTATAGTTGATATTTCTTAAGAAGTTTTCCTTTCAGGGTTCACCACGTGATGTAGATGTACAATTCCTAAATATACAATCTAAAATGATAAACAGTAATTTTTTTTCTTTTAGCAGTGAAAATCCTAGCTACTAAGGAAAGAAGAGTAAGATTGTTTCAACAGAGAGTAGAGAGCACATACTAAATGCACTTTTCCTAAATCAATTTCCACATGCAGTCTAGATGCAAATGCACATGAACGTATTTGTTTTTCTGTTTCCTTAATGTGAGAATGCCAAAAAGAAAACTAAGTACAAATCTGAACTACTTTTCTTCAAAGTGACACTTCAACAATTCCTTTTCAAAATACAAAAGGAAGACTAAGATGACATTTTCAATTTCGAATGGGAAAATGCTTTCGACACTTCAAATACTGACAGATTCAAATCGAATACAATGGAGAAAATGAAATCGACTATCTAGAAGAGGAAGACTTTACAACACTCTTCTTTTCGACTCACAATGACAGTTGCGACACTTTGGAATCAAAAGACGACAGTTTGATTAAGCTACTATTTGCAAAGGAGGACTGTAAATGATGAAAAATACATTAAAACATTCACAATTCCTAATCAATGGAGGTTGAATAATGTAAAGGAAGAAGGTTTCAATAACGATATACCGATCAAAAGAAGCAAAATTACTGAATAGAGTTGAAAACAATGAAGAAAAAACCAAATTCCAAAGAGGGAAACAGTCTCATTCAATCATCACATCTGTCCTTAAGGGAAACAGGGATGCATCTCACCTGTAGCACATGGGAGGTGTGATGCACCCAGACTGCCAATGAGAGATAATGCGATGGTCCAGAGAAGGAAACTGAGCTTGGTGTTTGCTTAAAATTTGCAGCTAAGTTCAGCTATTTCAGTCAAGCTATGATAGATAGTAAACACAAAGTATAGGGGTATGATCTTATGAACTTATTGAGCTACCACCAGGGCACTTAGGATGTTTGCGAGTCAGATGTTCAGTTCATAAACCAGCCTAAAGATTGACTGAAGTAGTGTTGATCTACTTTGCACTTTCATAGAAAATGCAGTTTGAAGGCTAGCTGGCTTAACTTCAGGCTCCGTCTGTAGTTTATAAAGCAAACAAATAGAAACAAACAAACAAACTATTCACTCCCTAGTGGAGTCGCCATTTTGTTTCTAGGAAAACTAGTGTCTATTCAGATCTTCTAGTCTGACTAAGATGGGTAGCTATCTTAGAAAAAGACAATTCAAAGTAACTTATGTTTTCCTTTATGGGAGATAGATGAGAGAGAAGCAGAAAGCACCAACCTTAGTCTTTCGCTTGACTCCTTTCTTGTTTCCTCTCTACTTTGATAGAGCTTTACCACTCCTTTCTCACTTGTCCCGCTTCAAAGAACACCTGTAGAGTCAAAGCAACAAAATACCATCAAATCATAGAGATTTATGATACAACAATACAATGTCTCACATAGAAACCAACAACACTTCCTTACAAAATACAAAATTCTAGCCTTTGGATCTCTAGGATGAGGGATCCATTTATAAATATTTGCAGAGGGGTGAGTCAGCTTTTGGGTTTTTTATTAGTGTCATTTCACTAATACGCCTTGGTTATACTTAGAGATTTCATGATCTCTTACTCATCTTTGGGCGAATTCAGAGAGGCAAGTGTCATATGAGTAGTTTCTAGAAGATTTTATGAGTTTCCACCTAGCAAACTGTCTCTTCCATTTGTTTGCTCTCACTCATCGCACCCTACAGAAGGGATTTTCAGTATGCATAACACCCCTTGTGTGTAACAGGTGAGATGCATCACACCCTCAGCATGGAGCAGTCTGTATGGTCCAGTTTGGGCCAGTTCTGAGTAGTTTTTTAGGGAGAACTTTTGGGAAATGATGTAATCAGTTGACCATGATCCTTTAGGGTGTGAAACAACACTTTTAGGGGTTTAAGAGCCCTTGTTTTATTGACATATGTTATTGGGATTGCAGTACACAAATATGTATATAATGTATATGACAAGCCATGAAACCCTACACATTAATCATCTTCCCTTTAATATTGATTAATGATTTCTTTGCATGATCATGTAATACTAGAGTGTCAAGTGAAGACATTTAAAGTTAGTCCTCCGTCAATATCACATTTGAGAGTGACTAATAGTTAATACTTCCTATTACACACACATTAGATCACCAACTTCAAGGATAACAATATAAACATGACAAAATTGAAATTAAAAGGAATGCCAGGAATTCAAATGCGACTATTCTTGAGTCAAGAAAATAACTTCACATTAGAAAGGCATTTTTAAGCACTAAATAGAAAATCCTTCCATTGCATCATTTTCACCTTTTCTTTATTTTTCTTAATTGAGAACACAACTTTAAAAAAAATCATTTAAAAAGAACTCAAAATCGTAACAAATGTTGGAGTGATTATCGTATCAATTAAATAGAATGGAAATCATTCGATATGCTTTTAAACTGCAGAATAGATCGAATAATATGAAATGACAACTTTATTCTTAATCTCATTAAAAGAAAAACAAATTCAACCAACTAGTTGGGATCTAACAAAACAAGAATTTCATGTAGTAAAGAAAACTTACATGGTAGATCCCAATTCTTTGCAATCAAAACTTTATTCTTGATCTTATTACAACATAGATAAATTCAAGAGTACGTACATATTCCCTTATCTAAGACAAACTTTGAACACGTTCTGAGATTTCAAAGAAAATATAATGATATGATTTAACTGTAGGACATGAGAAAGTTATCTACATCTACTACTCCACATTGGACAATAGTGTTATTGAGACACCATATCATGGTATTAGAATCATGTAGATAGATAGTGCTATAGAGAGATCTTGCAACACCTATTCAACACTATCTTCAAGCTTCAAACTCATCAATTGATTTACTTCAGTAGCAAATTCTAGTGAGTTCTCATTAAATACAACTTGACAAAATCCATTTATGCTCGTTGTCGTTGCCTTCTCTAGATTTATCCGCCTCTGGAAAGAGAATAACTGATATTCCCCAATTTTTGAGGTACTTGCTTCATGTTCAATAGAGGTTGTTGGGTTATTCACGTGGAAAACATTGCAAATATTACATGCATAATGGAAACAAGCATGCAATTTAATATTGCTCCTAAAGCCTCTTGCATGGATTATAAAACACCATCTAGTTAAAATATGATATATGGTAGTAACATAAACCTACCCAAGGTCCCACTTAAGAATTCAAAATGTGGAAAATATGAGATGTCTTAAACACTATCTACTATTTAATTGCATAATCACACTAAACTAGACAAACCTTTCAAACTTTGAAAAGTGTGAAAAATGGAGTTGGAATATTATAGTTATGTCATGGTAGATATAGCTACTTAAACTGTAACTTCTATATAACATTCTAGATATTCTTTTTCAATCATCTAAGGGAGTAACCTTTCTTATCTTGGCTTAATAACTTAATACTCCACCAAAAATAGCAATAGTTATGAATTGGTTCTATTCACCAACCAAGGGGAAATTGAAATTTTAAACACATGTGAAAAATCTTACTCATTCCCCTGCCATAGTTATGATATTTTATTTGTCTTGGAATTTGAAATATTAAACCAGTGTGAAAATGCTTAAACATTCCCCTATCATATTTCTGATATTTCATTTGCGTGCTGATAGATCTAAGCTACGTGTAAAGTAAGTTCTACATATATGAAAATTTTAAATGTAAAAATTTACCCATAGTGAAGTTATATGATTAACATAAGAAAAATAAGATACAATATAGCTATATGTAAAGTAACTTCTACATATTTGACAATTTTAAATGTAAAAAATTACCCACATTGAAGTTATACAATTAACTCAAAAATTAAAACTACATACAAGAGTGAATATTTTTTGATGAGGAGGAAGGCAATTGTATGATAGGCTAATCAAGAAGTTGGGCGGGAGCAGGGAGCAGGGAAGAGCGATCTCAGATCAGAACGCGCAGAGGTTTTTTGAATGCCTATGAAGGGCGGACGAGGAGGGGGCTCCACTCCCTCCTATAAGGAGGCCCTGACCGGCAGGGGGGAAGAGCCTCTAGAAGATGTTAGGGGATCAGGGGTGGAAGGAGAGAAAAGCACGGTAGCTGAAATAGAGGAGCCCACAGAATAGGTTCAATATAGCAAAAAATACAAGGAGGTAGAGGACAAAATACAGGCAACTAAAGACAAGAAACACAGGGGACCATGCAAGCCCAAAGCAGACATAACTCCCAGGGTGATATTAAATAATCCAAAGCTGCAGGTGTACAGGGAACATGTGGGGACATATGCCATCATCTTCAAGTTCATGGGACTATGGACCACTAAAAAAGCTCTACAATCATGGATCAGATACCACTGGAAACGTAATGGAAGCATAGATCTTCACCTTGGGTCTAAGGGTTTCTTTACGGTGGTGTTCACAAACATTGAAGATAAGGACAAAATATTTGAAGGAGGGCCCTACTTCTATGCAGCTGCAGGACTCTACATGAGACCTTGGATTATGAACTTTGTGCCAGAAAAGGAGACTTTTACTTCAGTCCCGGTTTGGGTAAGACTCTACTCTCTACCTCTTGACTACTGGCAAAATGAATCGTTACATGCCATAGGCAATAAATTAGGACGCTTTGTTAAAGCCTCTGAAGCTACTAAAAGGAGAAAATACACTTCCTTTGCTAGAATTTGTGTGGAAATGGACCTATCAGGAGCTCTACCAGAGGAGATAATCTTGGAAGTTTTTTACGAAGAATGGGCACAAATAGTAGATTATGAGCACATTCCATTCAGATGTCGTGAATGCCATGAACATGGACATCTTTTTAGGGACTGTCTACTCAACAAGGAAATTAAAAAAAAGAAGCAGCACTACAATGAACAATGCAAACAACTTTTAGAAAGTTGTTAACCGAAGCAAAGGAAGTAAGAGAGGTCCGAGAAATCAGCAGCAAGGAGAACAACAGTTCAGGCAAAATAGTTTCCAGGGGCTTTAGGAAGAGGAAGAGAATACTAAAGTAGAACAAACATTGGAAGGAAGTTCTACAGAAAAGGAGGAAGGGAACAACCCAGTACAGACATGAAATCAGGAGTACCAAAAAGAGGCCACCATGAATGACGTTGAACAAGAAATGGATCAGGAAATAACCCAAAGCGACATGGAGATGGAGGATCACGAACTACAAGGAAATTTTGGAGGAAGACCATCTAGATCTAGAAGGCTTCTTGGAACAAGGAACCAAAGAGGGAGTGGATTCATTACCTCAAAAGGAGTTCCATAGAGTACAACAACTATTCATCTGGAAATCTCAGAACAAAGGATCTGAAAAGCTAAGGAAGAATGAAAAACAAGGCAATGAAGGAGTGAAAGCTTTGAAAGCCACACCAAGATTAGCACTAAGAATCCCAGGAAAGGAAAGAGGCCGAAAAAGATAGAACGAGCTGTTGATGGAATGTGGGAAGTTAATGATAGATTTAGGTAAGATGAAAGGCCTATCCTGCTACTACTTTAATAATATTTGATAATGAATTTTACGTCTTGGAATATAAGAGGTCTAGGTAGTAAAAGAAAACAAAGATTATTAAGTAATAGAATGAAACAAGTAGCCCCAGATGTGATCTTCATTCAGGAAACTAAATGTTCCATTAAAAAGATAAGAGAGATACACGACAAATGGCTCAATAGATTTGAGTTTTTGGAGGTCAAAGCAGAGAATACAATTGGAGGTATTCTCACGCTTTGGAACCCCCAAAAGATTGACATGATAGATGCTGAACCATCCAGAAATTATCTTTCAGTGATCATTCGGTCAGTGGGAGATAAGGAAAGGTAATTTGTTACGAATGTGTATGGTCCCCAAAGGTTGGAGTACAAACTCTTTTTTCTTGATTCACTGAAGAAGCTCAAAGAACGTCATGCAAGAATCCACTGGATCCTGGGGGGGATTTTAATCTGATAAAAATGCTGTGAGAAAAAAAAGGAGGAACCAGATTTCTATCCAAAGATTCTTGTGCATTTCAAACCTTCATAGACAGTATGAAGCTCATGGATATTGCCATGAATAATGGGACCTTTACTTGGAACAATAAAAGAGGAGGAGTGTCTCAAGTGGCATCCAAAATGGAGAGATTTATAATCTTCGAAGATCTTATGATCAAGGACAAGGACATACTTGTGAGTGTTCCTCCCTTTGGAGGCTTAGATCACTGGCTAATACAGCTGGACATTCAGGGTGTTGGCAAACACAACAACAGACCTTTCAGATTTGAAAATAGTTGGCTCTCCCACCCAGACTCTATAACAACATTGCTATCTGGTGGGCAGAGGATTTGGAGATTCAAGGCACAAGAATGTTCCTTCTTCAAAAAAGGATCAAACACATTAAAGTCCGACTCAAGGGGTGGAACAAAAAGGAATAGGGCAACATTTTTGTAGAGAAAGAACTTGTGGAAGGAAAATTGCAGAAACTCAACCAAACCCTAATTACTGATGGTTTTGATAAGGAATGGAATGAACTCGCAACTAAATATCATCAAGATTGGGACAACTTATGTAAGCAAGAGGAAATTTTTTGGAGGTAGAAATCCAGAGTGCAATGGCTAAAAGAAGGAGGCCACAACACCAGATTCTTCCATAAAGCCACTATGGTGAAGAGAGCTCACAACAGGATTTATACTATTAAGGACAAGAAAGGTAACATGCTCAACATGCATGAAGAAATAGAAGCAGAACTTTTTCAACACTTTTGGGACATTTCTCAGGAAACCTGCACTAACAGAGATCAATCTATCAGGGAGATCACTAAGCATATACCTAATATAGTCTCCAAAAAATACAATTTCAACCTTAACAGACCAGTGTCAGAAGAGGAGGTCAAGGAGGTCATTAAAGAGATGCAAAATGGCAAGGCACCAGGTCCAGATGGGTTCAATGCAGACTTCTTCAAAGCTTGCTGGAATTTAGTTAAACAACACATTCTGAGCATGGTGGAGGACTCAAGGAGGGATAAAACTATCCTAGAGGCACTTAACACCACCTTTATCGCCCTGATCCCTAAACAGGATGCAACCCCAACTTGTGACAGGTTTAGACCCATCGCCTTGTGCAATGTTGTCTACAAAATGATATCCAAAGTCGTGGCCAATAGACTCAAACCCCTTCTTCCTACCCTGGTGGCAGTGGAGCAGTCAGGATGCGTGGAAGGCAGACAAATCCTCGACAACATCATTTAAGCTCATGAGGTGGTTCACTCTTTGACTAACAATAAGAGAGCAGGTATGATCATGCAACTGGACACAGCCAAAGCCTATGACAAGCTAAACTAGACATATATCAGAAAAGTTCTTACTGCTTTTGGGTTTGATCATAACTGGATCAGATGGGTAATGTCCCTAGTCTCTTCACCCAGTTTTTCAATTCTGGTTAATGGTTCACCCTCGGAGACTTTCACTCCTTCAAGAGGCTTAAGGTAGGGAGATCCACTCTCTCCTTTTCTTTTCATAATCATGATGGAAGGGCTGGGAAGGATGATCAGACAGGCTAAGGGAGTGGGTTTAATCAAAGGTCTCCAACTATCTAAAGAAGGGCGTGCTCTAAGACATCAAAAATTTGTGGATGATACTATGCTTCAAGGGATCCTCATGGTCAAGGAAGCTCTTGCATACAAGCAAATCTTGAGAGACTTTGCCATGGCTTCAGGTTTGGAGGTAAATCTCTCTAAATATTTTTTTTTTCTTTAATACTCACATTGTTATTCAAATAAACATTGCTAGAATTATGGGCTTCCAAAGGGAGATCCTCCCCTCGAAGTATTTAGGAGTTCCTCTCACTGCCAAAGCTTTACACAAGAGCATATGGGAACCAGTCATTAACAAATTGCAAGACAAGGTCAAGAAATGGACCTACAGATCCCTAAATTTGGTTGGGAGGTCAGTGCTAACCAAAGCTATCCTGCAATCCATCCCTGCCTTTATGTTATCTGTTCTACCAACTCCTCAAAGTGTACTACATCAACTCAGATCCATCCAAAGAGACTTCCTCTAGGGCAAGGGGGAGGAGCGTAAGAAGTGGGCCCTGGTAGCTTGGGATAAGATATCGAAACCTAAGAGATTTGGGGGGCTAGGCTTGGATGACCTTGAATTACTCAGCAAGGTTGTAGGTGCCAAATTATGGTGGCATTGGGTTAAAGAGCCAGAGACTCAGTGGGAAACCGTTTGGAGAGAAAAATATGCTAGCACCTGGCATATCCATGAACTAATAAGAATGTCATGTCACAGAAAGGGCTCGTACATTTGGAACAAATTTTGGGATAATCGGGGTTTGATCCATGGAAACATCTTCTGGGAAATTAGAGAAGGAAATCTCAGCCTGTTCTGGGAGGACAGATGGCAACAAGAACCTATACTATTAAATGAAGACCTAAGGGATCTCAAGGAATTCACGGATAGCAAGAGACCTTCTAAGGTGAAATACTTTTGGGAGCAAACCAATAACATTGATAAATGGACAATCTAGAGGAATTTTGATTTTAGGGATAACAATACCCTGAAGGCTAAAGCAGAAACTCTTAAGGAAGAGTTAGATTAGAGGAAGATTCTAAAAGCTGAAGGCCATGATCAACCGAGATGGGGAAACAATAATGAGGGGGTTTTTAACCTCAAGGAAGCAAAGCTCATTCTCCTTGACCTTAATTCTCAACCTCCAGACAAAACCTGGCTTAACCTTTGGAGATGACAGGGCTGGATGAAGATTAAACTTTTCATGTGGCTCGTTCAGCATAGGAAAATTCTAACCTGGGACAATATTAGGAAGAGGGGCATTCTGGGACCTTCTAGATGCTAGATTTGTGAGAGGCATGAGGAAACCATGGAGCACCTTCTCAACAGTTGTATGTTCTCCTCTAGTCTGTGGGACTCTTTTTCTTGTTTTTTTCGTCAGACGGATAGGGACAAACATAACACCTACAACACCCTGATCAACTGGAGAAAATATTTGACAGAAAATGAAGTTCTAGCCACAGCTTGGGCCCTCTTTCCAAGCTTCATTGTTTGGAATGTTTGGAAAGAGAAGAACAACCGAATCTTTAAAGAGGTAAAGAGAACTTCCCAAAGAATTTTGGAGATGATCTTAAAACTGATCAAGGAAACGGTTAGCACCATTGTGCGAAACTTCCCCAAGAACCAGCCTTCGGCTACCGACCTAAGAATTCTCTATGATTTAGGCCTACAAGGATTCTCTCCTCAGGGTCTGGACAGAAATATAGCCTCCCTGAGGGACGCACAGGATTTCTGGCATCCTCCTCCAAAGGGTTATCTAAAATACAACATAGATAGAGCTTCAAAATGAAACCCAGGTACAACTGGTTATGGATGGGTTCTTCACGATGAGAATGGTATTGTCCTCTTCAGTTTCCACTGTCATCTAGGATAGACTATTAATAACTTGGTGGAATTGATGGCTATGGAGCAATGTTTAGAGTTCTTGAGTCAAGAAGATAGGAAAAATGTGATAGTAGAAGCTGATTCTGAACTTATTATCAATTCAGTCAAGAAAATCAGCGAAGGTTCTAAGCCAAAAAAAGTCTCAAAAAATTGGAGACTTATTCAGGGATTTCAATGGATTCAACACCACCTTCAAAGCCTCCGTACTGTTGGCTTTAAGCAAGTCCACAGGTCGGCTAACAAATTGGCTGATTTGCTTGCTAACCAGGGTGTTAGTAGCACTGAGATTAGAATGGCATCAAATTGGCATGAGCTGTCGATAAGCAGGTTAAAGACGGCTGTATAGGAACAGGCAGAAAATGATAAGTTGGAGTATACAGACAGAGCCTGGAACCAAGGATCAAATTGACTCAACATTTGCTTTCAACATCGGCTTGTCTCATCAGTTTTGTATAGGCAATTCTGTGGCGTCGCGGATACCTAATCTGGTAACTCACATTCTCAGGGTAATCGAGAGGAAGATCTCTGTTTATAGTGGAGAACGATTAGCGTCCCTCATCTATTCAGCGTTCCAAGATTAGGCAAGGGATATCCTCAAGCGTAGACAGAGACCTACTTCTTTCGGCGACCAGTCCTTAAAAATTTTGGAGTCTCGGCATGGTTTACAGCCCACAGGCGCCTTTATGACTGATCGCACCACTTTCCGTTGGGAAGCGGTTTTTGTTAATTTGGCAGTGATGCCACTCACCCTCCGACACGTGGTAGGGAGAGGGGTCCAAAAACCACTCTTCCCCACTCACTAAAGTTAGCCCCTCTTATCCCGCGTGATATCAACATCATCCGTTGGATTTAGTCAATGGTAATCTACGGCTGCTTCAGTTCGAGCATCTTGGGTTATACTTCGGTCTTTTTGATGGAACAATATCCCCCTCGACCGTCGATCTTAATGTTTTTTTGGATGGCTCAGATGATCAGAGCTTTTCCTAAAGCGAGGGTGCCGGTTTGTTCACGGGCTCTCCAGAAGATTTTTTGGTTCTAACCTGGGGGTCTTGCCCTCCTTTCTTGTAAATTTGTACACTGTTTTTTCGGTTTTTTGGAATAGAAGGATCCATACTTGCCTTAGCCAAAAAAAAAGAAGTTATACAATTAACTTATGCACAATAAGATACAATATCCATCATCTATAAGTAATATGAGGTTTACATGTTATATTAAGAGAGACTTGTTCTCGTCTAAGCTACGCGTAATGTAACTTCTACATATTTGACAATTTTAAATGTAAAAGATTACCTACACATATTTGACATTTATAAATGTAAAGAATTAACCAAACTGAATTTATATGATTAACATATGCACAATAAGATACACTATGCATCAGTTGTAAGTAATTTGAAGTTTACATGTTACATAAATATAAATTGTTTCTCATCCAAGCTACGTGTAATGTAATTTCTATATATTTGACAATTTTAAAATTAAAAAATTACCTAGACTGAAGTTGTACAAACAACATATGAACAATAGGATACAACAGTACCAACTATAAGTAATATGAAATTTACATGCTATATTAATACAAAAAAAAATCTCATCTAAGCTACGTGTAAAGTAAATTCTACATATTTGACAATTTTATATGTAAACAATTAACGGGACTGATGTTATACAATTAACATATGTACATGAACCTGAAACTTTAACCAAAGCACTTACCAGAACTCCACATATTTTCACTTCCTTAAGCCACCTCCATTCAAATCAAGTTGAGTGCCCACTGCTTTTGGATAAGTCGACCAACCTTAATAAAAGCATAGAGTTAACAATAGATCTTTGACTACAAAAGTGAAATCTATCAAAATGGGAATATTCATGCTAATTGAGAGCCATCTCTCCACACATAAATTTTTTAAGCCCACTACAACAAGAAAAGTGCATAAGGGTGATGGATCTAGGGTTTTGAACCAGTGATCTAGCATAGGGAGGAAGCCTCAAAGAAAGGAATTCACCAAAGTCTAACCCATACTGCCTTTATCCTACCCATGCAAATATATCTCGAGATATCCACATAGTCTACAATTTAGTGGCCTTCCACCAACTACCCCATTATTAGAAAGTTGTTCGTAGCTCCCAAAATTTGTGAATGTTTGAACCCTGTCGAGATACTTCCTAACTGGATCAAGATAGTCATAACTTGTGAACATTTTATTTGAACCCAATGCTAAACTTGAAATAAAAATTAAAACAAATATCACTTCTGACATTTCCACCCATATATCAACAAGGCAGAGAAAAATGAAGTACTAAAATGTGATGTTGTAACTTCTGAACATGTTATTCGAGCACAATGCTAAACTTGAAATGAAAAAGAAAAGAAATATTTACAAAGGAAAAAATAAAATAAATATTTATAATAGAAAAATAAAATATAAAAAGTGTAATTGGGTCAAATGATTTATTTTTAATAAGAAATTTTTATTTTTGTTGGTAGAGGCTAGATTAAAAATAAGAAGAAGAAGTTAAAAGTGATATTAGAGGCTAGATTAAGTGTAAACATTTAAATATTGACTCAATTAATAATAAAAAGTTAAACTAATAAAAATAACAAAATATTTTTGTTATATTTTTATTTTTTTATTAACTTGTGAATAGGCTTTGTTACAACACCATGGGCCAATGCCAGTGTTTATCAATACCACAAGTCCAAAAGCCAAAACTTATTTTACAACCAAAATATTTAATAACAATATGACAAGATTTTTAATCATGGATATTCACTCCCACATTATTGTAGATATTATTAACTTGTAAAAAATAAGCTTTGTTACAATACCATGGGTCAATCCCATTTATTATCAATACCACATGCCAAAAAAAAACATAAATTATTTCACAATCAAAATATTTTATAAAAATATGACAAGATTCTTAACCATGGATATTCACCCCCACTTTGACATTGATATTATGAGTTTGTGAATATGATTTGTTAAAATTCCATAGCTTATCAATGCGACATGCCCAAAAATCATATATTTTTTAACAATCAAAATATTTTATAACAATATGAAAAGATTCTTAACCATGGATATTCACCCTCACTTTACCATGAATATTAACTTGTAAATAGGCTTTGTTACAATACCATGGCTTATCAATACCGCATGCCAAAAAACCATAACTGGTTTCATAGTAAAAACATTTTATTTTATAACATTTTTTTAATTGAATCTGAAAGCGAAAATGTTACAATTTGAGATATATCTAAACCCTCTATCCTCACTAAAACTAAAAATATTCCAATAGAAACTACATTAAGGTTTTAATAAAATTAAGCTAAGATGGATCTATGCTGCTTAAAGAACCATATAGATCCATATTAGTTAAAGAAATATAAAGAAACAACATAGATCCATCTTAGCTAAGGATCCAAGGGATGAAAACAAGCAAAGTGACTAGAAATAATAGATTAAATATAGTGCACGACTTTTCTATGTTTTTCATTATTTTATTTTCTTTGACATGATTGATCCAAAATATAGGTTTAATATTTTACAACCAGTAAAGGTTTTTTTAATTTAGCTAATTTCTTAAACACAATACAATGTGATAAAATTTAAGAGAGGGTTGGGGGTTGAGGGGCAGGGGGAGAGAGGGAGAGAGTGAAAATGTTGGAGGGTAGAGAGAGAGAGAGAGAGAGAGAGAGAGAGAGAGAGAGAGAGAGATACTTAAATGGGAGAGGGAGAGTGATCAAGAGGAAGGAAGAGAGAGAAGGATAGAGGGAGAGACACATAGAGAGATGGAGTCGGAGGGGGAGAGAGAAGGAGGAAATAAAAAATACATGGAGAGATAGAGGTGGATATATAAAGAGAGGGAGTGAGAAGGGAGAGATGGAGAGAGAGTGAAGGAGAGAGGAGAGGAGGGAAGAGAGAGAGAAAGAGAGCCAGGAAGAGACGCAGAGGGAATAAAAATGAGACACAAATACAAATATAGATATTATATAGTATTATATATTCCACCTAGTTCTGTGTTAACCCTAGATATATCAAGTGCTGAGAGGGATCCAATCTCTTGAGGTGCAAACCTTTCCTCATGTTTTGCACTAAAAAAGAAATTTTCACCTCGAGAGATTGGATCCCTCTCGGTGCTTGATAGATTTGGGGTTAAGATGGGTCTATGCTAGTTAATATGAAATTAAATTAGTTGTTATTTGATATTATAGTCTTAAAAAATAAAATTTCTCTTCAAATTAATTTCAAATTGGAAGTAGATTCAATGAATAGCTTTTTAAAAAATACATAAAACAATTAATTTTTATTAAAAAATACATTTTTTAAATTACAAATTATTAGAGATAAATAATGCAAAGTTGGCTCATCTATACACTATGTGAGGATGAATAAGTTTCTAAGGAATGATAACCTTTCAGCCAATATTTAACAACCTTTCAATCCTCTATCACTTGTAAGTTTAGGTTGCTTAACACAATTAAAATGACTAACATAAATAATTGTTTTATATTATTATAGTACTTGTTAGATAGTCATATTTTGTTCCTAGACTAAATTGGTCATTCATGTCAGTCATTTTTAGTTGTATTAGCTAGTCATATATTTTAATCCACGGCTAAATTAGTGATTTATGTTAGTCGTTTTTAGTTGGGTCACTTAAGATTTCTCATTTTTGGTAGTAATTCACTTGGAAAAGTTGTGGTGACTAACTTTTGTATTCACCTAGTCACTAATTTCTCATTTTCTACTAGTGTTTTATTCACAAATACACATGATCTCCCCCATTAAATTCCTTATGAGACTTTTTCCGGTCTGCATAATTTTTTTGTTTGTCCTGATGTATTTTGTTATTCTGTCTAATCTTTCCCACTATCTTGTCCATTTCTTACCATGCTTCCGGTCCCAATATTAACTTATCCTCTAAGTGAAGCCAACTAAGTGGTGTATGACATTTTCTGCCATATAAAACTTCAAAAGGAATCATTTTAATAGAATCTTGCTAGTTGTTGTTGTATGAAAATTTTTCTAAATCCAGAAAATCCTCCCATTTTGTAGGCCTATCCATAACATACATGCATAACATATCCTCTAGAATTTTATTTATCATTTATGCTTGTCCATTTGTTTGACGATGATAATGTTGTGAAGTTTAATTGAGTTCCCATGCCCCCAAAAAGGCCTCTCCAAAAATTTGAGGTAAATTTAACATCCCTATCCGACAGTATCATTTTTTGAATACCATGGAGTCTTAAGATTTCCTTCATGAAAATGTTAGCAATCTATGTAGTTATAATGATTGATTGAACTGGTGTAAACTGTGTTGCTTTTATCAAAATTTATACTACCACCATAATGGAATCGTATTGGTATTTTTTCTCGGTAATCCTTTAATAAAATCCATTGAAATTACCTCCCACTTCCACTCAAGAATAGGTAATGTATTTTGCAATCCTATAAGATGTTTATTCTCCACTTTTACTTGTTGGCACTCTAAGAATCTTGCTAATTATTCTATCACATCCTCTTTCATTCCTGGCCAAAAAAAAATCCTTAATGTTGTTATCATTTTCTGGTATCGTCGGTGATGAGCATGTGGTTTCTTGTGGTATTCATCGAGTATGAGGTATTTCAATTGGGCCTCATTAGGAATGCATAATCTGTTTTCATAGGTTAATAGTTTTTCAATGTTTTTAACATATCACTGTACTTCTTTTTGTTGTATTTTCCATTGCAATTCTTGATGTTGCGGATCTTGTTTCATTGCCTACTTATTTTTTCTCCAAAAATCTATGTTAGCAATGCTTACATAACTTCCTACCAAATCATGATCATGTTTGCTTAATGCATCTACAATTTTATTTTCCTTCCATTTAATGTGCTTGATTTCAAATTCAAACTCGCTAACACTAGTACAAAATGGCTAACTAATTACTTAGAAAATGAATAAAATTTGCATATAAATGACCATTTTTTTAGTCGGTGACTAGAAGTAGCTAATTTATAGTATCTTATAATGTGAAAAAATTTTAGTGATTTTTAGCTTAGTCATTAATTGGATGTCTCAATTTTATCATCTATTAGTATATTTAGTCATAAATTTGGTTATTAATTTAGTCATTGATTTAGTCATTAATTGCCACAATTAATGACCAAATATACAACAAAATATATTACTATATGATCATCTGAGAAAACCAATTAATGGCCAAAGAAATATGACCAAAATGTTGGTTGTGTTATAAGATATTGTAAATTAGCTACTAATAGTCATATATATGCAAATTTTAGTCATCGTTTGAAAACAATTAATGACCAAAGAGATATGCCTACATTTTGGTCGACACTAATGTCCCATGAACCAGAAGAGATGAAGGAGATGCAAGATAAAGGAAATTGGAAGACCGTAGAAAAAAAGAAAGAAAGCTACAACACCAATCTCATCAAGAAAGACGAGGAGCCAAATAATTAAAAACTAAGAAAATTATAGGTCCGACAGACCAATTTGATCTCAAGTGGACGTTAACCACCACCACCACCACCATCATCATCATCATATAAGATATTTTAAATTAGCTACTAATAGTCATATATATGCAAAATTTAGTCGTCATTTGTAATCATAAATTTATCATTTGCAATAGTCATTTATATTTTTTGGTAGTTTCATATTCATTATATAAATGACTAATTTAATAGTTTATATTCATTTCATTTACTTTCATTAAAATTATTATAAATGACTAATTTAGTTGTATATTTGTTTTATTTATGTTCATCATTAATCAATATAAACTACTAATTTAGTAGTTTTAGATTTATTTTCTGGATTCCTTATTAATCAACATAAATTAATTAGTATGATTTAAAAAATGTCATACAATGTGCATATTCATCTAATATGAAAACGCATAGTTGCATATGTTAATTACAATACTAAAGAATATCAAATGCAACTATAGATAATTTCAACCACATAAATTATGTTATATGAAATGTTAAGAATTACAATATAAATTTCCAACTGAATATTGGTTGGACTACAATTAGCACATGAAATGATGTTTCATCACTTCAAAACATTATCATTATGTTTCCAAGGCATTGCAAGTGAATTCACAAGCTCTGAAGACTTGACCATCAGTCTCTATGTCTGTGTCTTATGCGGGATTTCGGCTCTAAGGATATTGCTAGACTAGATCTCATCCCTCTCTCTCTTTGCATTTATCGCTCTAGTGTTATTGCGCTCCTCTCTTCAATTCCTACTTCTTACCATCAATACTGAGATCATTTTCTGAAAACAAAAGAAGATACAATGCAGAGTGTAAGACATGAAATACAATCAACATGAAAATATAAACTAAACTAGACTATAAAGAGTTTATACAACATATTCCTCAACATCAGTAATGTCAAAGCCATTTTTCCCCTATACAAGTAAGAAACACGAACAAGTTTTCTTTGGTTGGGTGATAGTGGTCACTATAATGTGGTCAGATGACCTGTAGAAACAAATCTAATAAAATTTCACGATAAAAAAGAACACCTTAGTAACTCAGTATTCAACTTTCAAGGAAAGCTTAAGCACAATCATGTCAACTAAGTTACATGCTAAAAATCTCAAGTTGTAGATAACTTGTGAAAACAAATAATATGAGGTGTGATGTTTAATCCTTATCGTTTTATTCATAACAACATTTCATTTTCTAATATATGAACTTGGTCAAGTATATAAACAACATGTGCTCAAATAACAACATGAAAGTAAACTTTTTTGATAGCCATGAAAATCCTTTAACAAAAAATAGCTACAAGGATTCCAATCAATATCGTGTAATACTAATTTCATCTTCAATCTTTGGTTGTTGTTTAAATAGACATGATACCAAGTATTTTCAATTTCATAGTTAAAAGACAAAACAAAATCAAAAGAAACGTCCAAAATACAATCAAACAATAAAGAGAGTATATTAGGGAATGGACATTGAAATTATAAAAAATATGTTTACTTGTCCACTGATGTCATGTCTGGCCTTCCTAAAACATTTTTTTGCCCAAAATAACCATGAGGTGAAAGAGTCACAGCATTAAGAACCATAGGAATCCCTACTAGAAACATTTCCAACGTCGATGGTTCAGGTGCTTGAAGGATCTCTAAAAACAAATGAATCATATCCAAGACATGCTCTACATTGTCTCCAAATACTTTTTTCCAATCACATTTATTGTAACTTGCCCACAACAGATTCAAGTAACAATCAAACGAAGGAATTTACATTTGTTTTTATATTTTAATTTTACAAAATTTGAATCAAATTTTTTTAGGAACATATTAATTCATATTTAAAGCCTTTTTGACATATGACAAGGTACCAATAAAGTAGCACATTAGAAAAATTAACCTCAATGAGGTCCTCAAACAATTTCTACAATATCAATATTTTTTTTCTTGTGATATCTTGGGTTGAAAAAATTTAAAATGAATGCCCTTCACCAATGCACATGCAAAGGAAAGGTTTGAAAATTTGTCCATTCCAACTAGTATCTCAAATAATTCATGAAAAAAAAATTCATCAGATGCTTTTGACTCCTTATCATGTGTTGGAATATCAAGCTTCAATACAACACCTAATGAATAACCCAAAAGCTTTCTAAGATACTCAATGTCTTGGCTTCCTGACTCCAGTATCTGGATGAAAAAAGAAAATATGGAAGTCAATCAAAATCCACATCAATACAATGCCACATAAGCATTATCACTTCCAAAGAAATAGCAGACAAGAGCTCCACATCGATGCTTTCAAGGAGTTCTTATTTCCAACTTTCAGGAATCAATGAAAGAAGCTCATCCCTAACTTCTTTCACAAGTTTGACAACCCAAGGGACTCTTCAACACCATTCCAAAAAGCTTTCTCCATTGTTGATTTAACCTATGCTTGCAAAACATATGTGAAGGAACTAAATTATCTACTTGCTTCATCCAAAAGAGGACCAAGTCTTACCTTTCAATGGATTCTAATTATCCTCACCTTAATTTTATCAGAAAATTTATTTATTCCATATATAATATCAACCAATTATCTATCTTTATCATGAAGAATATCATTAACCATAATTTCATTGTCATTTAACATTTTTTCCTCAAGTGCATCTCCCAATCTATTGTTGGAGTTAGACTTAGTGCTTGAGGAAGTTTCTGGTTCTGAAGTTCTTTTAAATAATGACCAGGCAACCTTCTTTGGTTTTCCATTATCACTATTTTGGACATCAAAGGGACTATGAGATGGCATTGGTAGAGCTCCATTCTCCTTTGATTCCATAAATTTAGCTCATGCATTTGATAGTGTCATTTTCATCCTTGTTGCTCCACCACTTCCACTCAAATGAAGAACCCTTTCTTGCAGAATTTGTTGATCTTCTAGAATCTATAAAATGAATGTAATGATGAGACTTTAGACTCAAATTGGGGTTTGATAACAAAAAACAAAACATAAAACTATTGATATTGAAGTAGGTATTCCATACTAAGCAAAGGTATTAACCTCTCTTAATAGGATTAATTGATGGTAGATAAAAGAAAAAAAGACCATCTCAAGAGGTGTGTTTCAGAAGTCCAATGTTTTCTCAAAAGTTTAAACTCATAATACAAAACCAACTTCAATAGCAACCCAACAACCCTATGTTACTAAGGTGTACTAATAGTAGATAGTGGATTTTACAATCCCAACTCCATGGAAACCAATTGATATATATAAACACACCCTGCAAATCCTTCCAGTAAACTTGTAGATATCTTCCTTATGTATCCGCCAACAACATAATCTCATTAGAGGTGAAAAAAATAATCATAAAAACTAGAGCACAACAACAAAAAGGTTAAGATCAAAAAGCTATGCACATTTTAGTCACTCATGCGCAACCTCATAGATGAATAATCATAATTATACACTCAATTAATATGAACATCAGAATATCAAGTGCATGTGAATATGAAGTATTAATTCAGACCTTCTTGTGAATGGCCTTTTAGCCATGACTAGCATCATCCTCATCTCTTGATGTTATCTTGCACTTTTGCAGCATTGAAACCTCAAGCTAGCAAGCCACTCTAATTAAATACTCTTCAAGGGATTTTGCGTCCTTTACTTTCCAAAACACAAAGTGATATAAGTAAGAGCACTAGGAAACATGAAATGCAGCCAGTTGAATTTAAAATCGTAGTTTTTGACTTAAACTTTGAGGTTCTTCAGAATCCCAATCATCAGTTGTTGCATCTGGAGAAGAAAGTCTTGATAGAGAGCTAGAAGAAATCCCATCTAATATAATAGTGACTATGAATTCAAACTCTAGAATAAGCCTAGTTGTCTCTTCTACAAGTGCAATTTTGTGGACTCCTCTACCATTGAAGACAACCTCAGGATGACCCCAAATCATATAGGCACATGAAAATACATGTACTGTATACCTTAACAATTCCTTTCCTTCGATATTTTTATCTCTAGTTGTCCCTTTAACAGACACTTTAGAAACAACCATCTTTGTAGCTCTATTTTCAGTTGACATTTTTCGTGTCCTAGAGATAACTGTTTAAGAAAATGATCTATCTACACAACATTAGATTGACTTGCTTGTGACACCAAAAACCGACTCAATGTGAACTAGAAGTGCTTTCACAACCTATAATGTGGAATTTGACTATATGTGAGCTACAAGTTTCTCAAATGGAACTGAATTAACATAGGAATGATTGATTTCACATGAAAAAAACTCCCATGCTAAAGCATATGTTGTACGTCTTGAATTTTGGAACTACCTCCAAACCCTATAAAACAAGAACTCAGTAAGGTTCATAAAACAACAAATAGTGTTGCATCAGTCTATCAGCATTTCTAAAATCAAAATTTGAATTCCCTTATAAGTTAGACTATGAACTGGTCAACTTTCTTGAGAGATAGTCCCCACGCTTGTACATTTTGTGGTGATTAATATGACTGATGCCTCCACATCTTCCTATTTTTCTCAGAAGCTACACTCTTTTGTGTTTTACCTTTGTAAGTGTTAAATTGGGACAAATTATCTGTATACAACTAAAAAGAAAAAAAATTGTTGAAATCAACTACACCATGCACATACCCTTTGCAATCGATTTTCCAACTTCTCCTTCAAATTTTTAATCACCATTTCCCTCTGAATACAGAAAAAATTGGTAACCTTTCTTGCTTGCATAACTATTGCATGTGCACAATTTTTTTCAACCTCTAAAAGACCCAAACTCTTCTCCTCTTCAGTTGCAACTCTTTGACATATTGTTGCATAAAGTGTTTCCATGTGCTTTTTATCTTTATCTTCTTGCAACATCCATTATAGAAGGGAATGTGCCATCCTCCCCTTGGAAACAACCCTCTGTTGTTTCTCTGACTCTAGAAGAGCCATCTTGTTTATCTCTACCTATTGCACATGGGATTCAACTTTTGAATCCATCTCCTCACACTCCCTTTCAGCATGCAGTTGCACTTTTTTTTTAGCAACTTTTCGTAGCTCATTTGACTTGGCTAAGCACATTTGTGCCTGTGCCAAGAGCTCCAATCTGCCAAAATCACAAATTATGATGGTTAATGTCAATGGAATTTTTGCATATAAATGGCTTTAGGGAATGCATGAAAATTTATTTTGTTACAAGTTCTAAAGGTTTTATAAACCATTCAAGCTAAATATCAAGAAGCAGTAAAATTTCGGTATGATAGTAAATGTCAATGGCATTTCTACATATAAATGGCTTTAGGGAATGTCAAGCTCCCACGGATGAACTATTTCAACCATAGGAATAACAAGGGTTTCATTCGTTGTGCCGAATATGTGAAGTTGTAGATGCCATATGAGAACTATGAAGCACAAGACTTCCAATTGGGTAGCTAGATATAGCATGGAAAAGCCAAAGGAATGACTAGCATAACAACCTGGACAACCTTTTCCCAAATATGGCACACCATATTGCAACTGTTGTTGAGAAAGAAAATAATTCAAGCAGGATTTATATAACTCAATAAAATCAAGATAATAGGCATCCACGTAATTCCTTCATATAGAATGATCATTCAATCATGTTGCAATTCATCCAAAATATTCTGTAGTTCTCTACAATTGTTACACACTTATTGGATCCATGATTAGCAATGAATTCCAACTCCCATTGTCTCACTTAATTTATATAAGTTTTGTAGATCTATGTTGACTCCTGATGTTCCTCTAGGGAGGCTACCAAGAGGAAATCTTGAATCCATGCTAGCAGCTGCAACAATATTGTCAAATGTGAGAGCCAAAGTACCAGGTGTAGCAAAGTTGGCCATCATGGGTTGAAAAATAATTAGATTAGTTCGATATCCACTCAAACCAAAATTAGAAGTACTTAAATTTGAAATATGTGGACTCTCATATTTCCCATTTGAGCAATTCCCACTGGTAATTCCAACAAATAATGTGATAGCATACAATTTAGGTGTAATACATGCATACTATTGATGTAAGTGGCTACTTGTAACTTGATCTTTGGAAGTCATTGAGGTCATGTTCATCTTTGCAAGTACTCTCTTGTTTTAATTGAAGCCGGAGAAGGATTGTCGTTGTGTCTTTGTCAAAATACATGAATTGCCTAATTCAACTTGTGATTTTGTGGGATGTGAAAGTTGTGGATTTTGGTTTAAAGAAACTTGGTTATGAAAATGGTTTTTTTTAAGTTTTTGTAATTTCCTATCATATTTTTGACTTAGCATGGTTTTCCTCCTTAATGGAAGTTTTTTCATCAGAGGATAAAGTAACACTTGACAAAGTAGTAGCAAAGTTTGTGGAATAAGACTAAAATGCATTAAATGAGACATGGTTAACAATTCTTTAATTGCCAGATAACCCAAACTTTCCCACCCTTTTAGTTGAGCAAGGACTAGCTAACCCTGTTTTGACTAGCTAAGGATATGGTAATGGATTTCTTGAAAGAGATGCACCTATTATTGATGCAAATGTTTGTGAAGATTATATGCCAAGGCCTTGGACTCTCGTAAGACCTGGAGTTGAAGAACAAGAGTACATGCCTTCAAATATTTCTGCTTCAAATGCAGAGAAAGGAGATAGAAAAGCATCTTGCAAATGTCCAAAACATGCCTTAGCATAAGGAGCTATTTGATCAATTTCACTATCATGAGCAGCTCTATTTGGTGGTCTGGAAAAATGTCCAGAATTTGTTGTAGACCTTTCAAGGCTTCCTACAAGGAGATACAATGTTTCCAAATGAGTTTAAGTTAGCTAAGTCACAAAAATGAAGTGAGACTTGTGAAACTGCCATATTTCTTAAATAACCAAAACCACTTTATTGTTATGAATTTCAAACTTCAACTGTTGCTTGGACATTTCAAGTGTCTAGCAATAATGAAACAAACTATGGAAAAAATGATCTCTAAGAGATATATTATCTCAAATTATATTCAGGACCAATTTTCCTTTTAACTAGTAGAAGTAGAGGTTTGATACCAAAATTTTACCTGTCAATTACTAAATCTAGGCTAATAGCAACGATACTAGATTCTAAACGAGAATTTAAAAAGATGAAAGTATTTTTGAATTGAAGAAAATGTCTTATTTATTATATCTTCATGTCTACAACACACACACACAATGGAAATAAAACTAAGAAAAATGTAACAAGAAAAAATTATCACAACCAATATTTGTAGAGAATTTGTAGTCCCATGGCTTAATTCAGTTTAGAGTTAATCCCACAAATGCTTAATGCAAGAGTTAAGAATAAATTATAGATAAGATATAAAACAACCATCTACCACCAATTACATGAACAAAATTGAGGATTGATTCAAATGTAAATTTCCAAAAGTGAGAGAGATTGTGCTCTCTCTATGTACAAACAAGTAAAATCATTATTTATAATGAAGGCCAGAGGATTGGTGTTGGCTGCAAAGTAGAGGGTTAGTGAAATCAGTGGGAATGTGTTGTGGAAAATTGTGATTAGACATTGGATTCTCTTTACTGAGAATACCTTTGGTATCAATGGCCTCTTTTCTCTGAAGGATATCATTTGCAAAGCATTTGATTTCACTCTTCAGGGTTTCTTTATCCTCAAGAGAATTTAGAATGGACGGGCAAATGTTTATTTTCTTATAATATGGAATGATGGAATCTAATGTGATCTAAACATTAGTTCAGATCTTGGCATCAATAGTTTCTTGTCTCAGTTCCAAGGTTAGGTGTCAAATTCCTCTTAAGACAAGGGCTTTGAAAAATGGAATGACCTGTTTGAATCTGAATCTAGTTGATTGATTTATATTTCAAGAACATTCCTGAAAAATTATCTTAGTACAAATGTATATGCATGTCTTCCTTGAAATAATAAACATAATAGACACTTAAGAGAGCCGTCGCAATAGTTTAGGCTCAAGAGAGGTACCACTGAGAAGAAGATTTCCAAATGGTTATCGACGTTGAGAATCAAATTGTCAAGGAAAAATAATGCTATCACCTTGATCATCCATGCTTTAGAGAATTTGAATGGGATTTCACAGTTCAAGTGGTACCTAGCAAGCATATACTTGCTACAACTAGACCCATTAATGCTTCATGTATAGTATGGTGAGAAAGAGGATTTAACCACACATTCTAGGACTGTAAGTTTGGCAGACACTCACAATCTTCACTAATGCCCAATAGTTTGGCAATATCTTCTCTAGACCTTTCCATTGGAGGGAAGCTATTTTATGGGATATTGGGTTGTATTAAAAGTTAGCTTGGCTATGCTATATATTCTTCGGCGTAATTCTCTCTTCTAAATTATATCTATGGAACTAATATTTAATGAGACTTTTATGTGTTAAAATCAAGTTTCGTAAGTGAATTGTCTTTAATTTATGGATTAATTATCAAATTAGGTATATGCTAAGCACCTACTACTTGTTCACATTAAAATGATTTTATATTGTCAGTTTATGAAAAAAAATTTAGAGTTGATCTCGACCTAAATAAATTGTTGATGGGAAGAATGGGCCTTTCCAGTCCAATATCTATGAGCTGTATGCAATGAGTAACCATTATGGAAGTACAGTAGGTGACCATTACATAGCATACGTAAATTTAATAGAGGAGAAATAATCGTATAACTCTGATGACAACCAAATTTCTCCTGTTAGAGAAGAGAGGATAAAGACATTTAATGATTATGCTATTTTCTATAGAATAGTCAAACCTGAAGATCACTTAGCAAAACATCAAGGACTATTCACTTCATGGATATTATTGCACTTAAAGAAAAATTTGACAACAACTGAATTATTAGTATGGGGATGTTGGAACTATACCATCTGTGGTTTTTTGCAGCCTTTATGGTCAAACCGAGAGAAGCTTCTTGATAGCTAACATGATTACATACATTTCCATGGTTTGACATCAAGCGTTGTGATGCATTGTAAAAGTTTTAGAAGAATTTGATCAATGTTATTTCAACGTTTATTCTTGGTTTGTATAAGAGTCACATTAGTTGAAGCATACAAGTGACAATTCACTTCTGGATTGAAGCATAAAAAACCTTACTATGAATAAAAACATTCAAGGGAAAGGAAATCAATCAGTCTTATCTTCAACCAAGGTGACATATTTGATGGACCATTTTTTTTTCACTTGCTGATACTTGTGGTCAGCTGATACCCCTTTGGTAATTTTCCTTTGATAGTTTCAAAGCATATAGATGATCTATTTAAAAGTAACATTGATATCGATAATCATAATGATAATAATGGTCGGCATTCTAAAGTATTAAAGGGGGTTGGTCCCATTAATTGTAAGGCTGGTATTAAGAGTCCGTCGGTGATAAATTCAAGATCCCTCTCTCGAGGCAATCAGGTGGTGAATTTGTCAAGCTCTTCCTTTCCGCCCGCGGTTTTTGATCTCTTAGGGAAAGGTCTTAATTTTGCCCTAGCGCCTCGAAAAATCCCTGTTGAAGACATCATCTGCGATATTGAGTATGGCATCAAGAACCTTCCTGATAAGATTAAAGACACGATTAGGCAGGATTGTGCCGTCACCCTGAGGAGGGCTAAGCCTCCCCGGAGCAATATCAGCAAGGCTGAGTTTGAAGCTCTTAAGAGCTTGAACCAGAATCGTGATGTCGTGGTCTTAAAAGCTGATAAGGGTGGGGCTGCTGTTATCTTGGATAGAAAGGATTACAGGGATAAGATGCTGGACCATCTTTGTAATAGTGGTAGTTATAAGAAGCTTTCGAAGAATCCCCTCAAGAAGGTTTCCAGAGCGGTCGCTCTTGCGATCAAGTCGTGCAATTCCACGATTCCTCTAGCCCAGAAACTTATTGAGGGAAACCCCATCACTCCTAGGATTTATGGTCTTCCCAAAATTCATAAGGATGGGGTCCCCCTGAGACCCATTGTCAATACCATCGGTGGTCCGACTTACCTCCTGGCCAAATTCCTCGCCGCTAAGTTAAGACCCTTGGTTGGGCAAACTGAGTCCTTTGTCAAAGACTCAGCTTCTTTTATCGAGGATCTTAAGAGGGTTAATCTTGAGCCCGAGGACATTTTGGTTAGTTTCGACGTGGTCTCTCTTTATACTTGCATTCCTATCAATGAGGCCATGGCGGTTATTAATAAGCTGACCGACCCTGATACGGCTATGTTGGTTGAGCTTTGCCTGACCTCTACCTTTTTCAGCTTCGAAGGAGAATTCTATGAGCAGACTTGTGGGGTTGCCATGGGCTCCCCCTTGTCCCCTGTGGTCGCTAATCTCTTCATGGAGGATTTTGAGTCTAAGGCTTTGGCCTCCTCTCGTCTCTTACCAAAGCTTTGGAAAAGATTCGTCGATGATACTGGTGTTGTCTGGTCTCACGGTCCTGACGAGCTGGATCGTTTCTTTTGTCACCTCAATAACCAATCCGCCTCCATAAAATTCACGATGGAGAAGGAAGAGAATGGTTGTCTTCCGTTCTTGGATGTCCTCATCTCGAAGAAGGTGGATGGTTCCTTTTCTCATCAGGTGTTTAGAAAGAAGACGCATACTGAGCAATACTTGCATGCTTCGTCACATCATTTCCCCGCTCAGAAGTTAGGAGTTCTTAGCACTCTTGCCACCCGTGCTGTGAGAATTTCAGATAAGGAGAGCCTGGAAACTGAGAAGGCTCACCTCCTTGATGTTTTTGAGAAGAATGGTTACAATAGGCACCTCGGTCAAAAAGCCTTCCTCAAGGCCAGGAAGGAGCCTTCAATCCGAAAGGTTCCTAAGGATCATGTTCTAGGTGTGAACCTTCCTTACATCCAAGGGACCACAGATAGGATTGCGAGGATTCTAAGGAAGTATGATGTATCCGCAACTTTTAGACCTCTCAATACTATCCGTGGCTCCCTCAGGTCTGTAAAAGACCCGGTTGACCCTAAGAGCATGAAGGGTGTCTATATCATTCCCTGTTCCTGTGGGACCCCCTATATTGGTGAAACTGGTCGTTCTATCAATCAGCGGATCAGCGAGCATTCCGCTGACTTAAGACATGGTAGGACCAAGTCCTCGGCCCTGGCTGAGCATGCAGGGAAGACTATGCATCATGTATGCATAGAGGAGGCTCAAGTCATTGCCAAAATTCCGCAGTTTCACCATCGCAAATTTAGAGAGGCCCTGGAGATTGAGAAAAGGCCGAACAATCTTAATAGGGATGATGGCTGGAAGATTAGCCGTTGCTGGGTCCCAGCCCTGTCTTCCTAGCCTCCTCATTCTCCTTTGTGTTAGTCTCAAGGTTTCTGTCCTCCTTTGTTTCTCTTTTGGCAAGTTTATCCTATTATTTTGGAGTATTTAAGTCATTCGGGCTTCCTGGTGAATTAACCTTAACCTGTTTTTGATTCTTTTGGGCGATTTTTTAATTAAATTTTGATTTTTCCTTATTTCATTATTTTTTCTATTATTTTCCTAGAATCGAGTTGGCCTTTAGCTTATGCCTATTAATTAATTTTATTGAAATATTTATCATCAAAATTAAATATGGATTATTAAGGTAGGTTTATGGGTATATTATGATATATTAATAGTATTAGTGTGAGTATATTTAAACTTAAAATATTGATTTAATATTGAGTATTTAACCATTGGGTTTTATAGATATTTACGATTTATTGGTTGGGTCTTTAATAACCCTAAAATCTGATTTTTACCATAAGGAGCTAAATTCTAGGAAGAATTAAGAGTTAACAATTTATTTGGAATTATATATTATTCAGTAGATCATTTAATAAGCATATATAACTTACTAAATTTAATTTTGGAATAGACCTTTATATTCAAATAATAGATAGAAATAATATATTCTAAAATTTATTACCATTATTACCATTACCTAATAAGGTTTATTACTTTGTAAAAATTATATTAGAATAATATCAAGTATAAATAAATGCGATATAACCATTAGATTATTAGATAGGGTACTACTTAGAACTCTCTTAATAATTAATTAATATTAGATTTATTTATTACTTATTTTTAATTAACGCCTTTATAAAAAGTTATAAAAAACTATATAAAAAATATTTAAATATTAATTTAACTAATTTGACTAGGGTCATTGGTCAAAATTAGCCGTTGGTATTATTAACCCTGGAGTCTCTGCACCTCTATTTAAGCAAGCTAGGCCAGATTGGTTCTTCAACTTGTCCTGACGATGAACCACACTGGTTGGTTCGAAACGCGTCGACAAAAGATTGGTTATGTGATTTTGCCGAAGATTATCTAAACAATAATCAAAGAACTCACACCGTGTTCAATTTGGTCCTCTGGTGAGGGAAATGTTATAGGTCCATGTAGAAATATAAAGGAGAACCCCAACAAGTCTCCTTGCTAATCTGGATCATAACAATAGAGAGAAAAAAAATTCTTAGGCATCCATGCTTTTTCCCTAGAATCCCATGAAGAACCCTTAGAAATGAAGCTAGCCTTGTATCACATTTTTGGAATGAAGGATAGAAATTGAGAATAAAAGAAATAGGGATAATTGAATTGACAATGTTGTAGCATTCCAGAATCAGTACACAAAATTGAAGCCACCTTCCTCATTGAGAGAAGGAACTCAACCTTATAATTAGATAGAAAAACTATTCCTTTCCTTTGTTCCTAGATTTATTCGAAGCATTTTCTGATGCCCTAGGAAGGGGAGGAAAGGAAAATTCTTCAAGAGGTGAGTTAAGTGCTCTCCTACTCACTGTAGTGAGATATCTAGGAGGATCAATTGATACAGTGCTTGCGGAATAACTTGCTACCATGTTAGAGCTCTGTCCAGAATTAAAATTCTCAACAGTTACAGTCAGCATGGATTCATGAATGGCATTCTATATATCAAGAATCTCACTGTTGGCTAGATTAGCTGAAGAAATTTGACTATTCATGTTGCGCCCTCGTCCTTTGGGAACTCGTTGAGACTAAAACTCACTCCCTGGATGCCTATATTGAAAACTAACATGAATATGCATGGCATTTGAATCACAATATTTAGCAAATATGATCCATAGCTGAGCAAGAAAGTTGAAAATCTTGAAATAGGAAATCAATGCACACATCCACATATATCAGTACGAGGGGCATTGATGCCTTCCATGTATAAGGTTTTACAGTAGAAATAGGGATAAAAATATGAAAACAAGGGCACTCCATTATGTTCTTGTAAAGAGAATATATCAAATTCACATCACATGACAATTTTCAAAGCAGCAACAAATGACAAGAAATAACAAAAAGACACCCTGAAATAGCTAGAAAACAATAAAATAATTAAGCCACAAGCACTGCCTCAAAGCAGAGTGGGATGTGCACAAAGGCCAAATTAGAAGGACAAAAAGCAATTTCATTTGAGAGGTTAAGTTTGATGTTTCACAGGGACACATCCCTCAAGGTGGATGCCCCCACGTTTCCCAGACTCCAGAGGTGCATTGCACCTTGGGAAACATTGCAGTTTAAAAAATATTTCCTCAGTGTCAAGATATGTTTCCCCAAAGGAGTGTATAGTAAACCCCCTCAAAAAGGGGGCCATATGAATAGCATGTACACACAGATCTAAACACTCAATATTGCATCTGCATTCAATAGCTGAAGAAAAATAATACACAGTGATGGCACAAATCCTAGCAGATTGTCAACAAATTAGCCATAATCCATCAAAACGATCTTCTTTATAGATGAGATGTTGTGGTCGACATCTATCCTAGAGGAGTACACCCTAATCTGCATCAGAGAAACATTCATAGGAAGGTGTGCCCATTAGAAGGGAGTGCAAGTATGCATGTATATCTCTCTTCCAAGGATCTACGCCCCATATATTCTTGGAATCTTTCACATGAAAAGCACTGTAAATAAAACAGAACAGCAATATACTTAACGATAAAAATAGAAGCTATTATAAAGAAAGAAAATCATGTATTGTTCTAAATTTATGACAACAATTAAAATTGGAATAAACTTATGGCTATTGGAAATATGCACCCTCTAATACTACCTACATATCCACTGCTACTGTACCTCCCACACTACTGTGCCTCAACATCCCATGAATGTGCACAAAATACGAGGTGATATTCTCATAACTAATGCACCATGATGAAGAATCTCGTCTCTTTGATTCATATATATAATAAGGAGTTGTTATTTCAGTGTTTATTCTCATTTTATAGAAGTCACATTGGCTAAAGCATACAAGTGACAATTCTCTTCTGGATTGAATCATAAAAAACCTTATTATGAATAAAAACATTCAAGGGAAAGGAAATCAATCAATCTTGTCTTCAAGCAAGGTGACATATTTGGCAGGTCACTTTTATTTTCACTTGCTAACCCCTGTGGTCAGTTGATACCCCTTTGGTAATTTTCCTTTGAGAGTTTCAGAGCACAATCAAAGAACTCACACAATGTTCAATTTGATCCTCTGGTGAGGGAAATGTTATAGTTCCATGTAGAGACATAAAGGAGAATGCCAACAAGTTTCCTTACTAATCTGGATCATAAAAATAGAGAGAAAAAAAATTGTCAGATAAGGAGGCATTGGCATCCATGATTTTTACTTAGAAGCCCGTGAAGAGCCCTTAGAAGTGAAGCTAGCCTTATATCACATTTTTTGAATGAAGGATAGAACCTGAGAATAAAATAAACAGGGGGAATTGAATTGACAATGTTTTAGCATTCCAGAATCAAGGCACAACATTAAAGCCACCTTCCTCATTGAGAGAAGGAACTCAACCTTCTAATTGGACAGAAAACTATTCCTTGACATTGTTACTGTACAACATTCAAAAAAGAAACTCATGATTAAATTGTGCCTCCAAACCCTTGAATGTAGAATTTGATTCATAATTTCAAGAAAAACATAACAATATAAAAAGGCAAAATACCTTGCATCTTAGAATCTTAGACCATATAACTGTAGATGAGGAGAAAACTAGTGTGAAAATGAATGTTACAAATATTGTATCACAGAATACATTGTTGATGGTCCAATGTAGCACCAATGAGGTATTGGACTGATAATCATTATAGGACCCTTACACCTCTCATCTCTCACCATGCGTGGCTTTATACTAAAATGGTTTTGGTAGAGACTATTTTTCACCAATATCACAACTTGGATATGTTTTTGGAAATCCACAAAATGCAACATCCTATAGTTCTTCAAATTGGTGGGAGTCACATGTCAACCTTGCAAAAGTGGTTGAACTTGAAAATTCCTATGGTTGTAATGAAATCAATTTCAATTGTGGTTGCCCCAGGTAAAGAATAATTTTTCATGGATGATTGGTTCCAAACTGAGTGGAAAAACAAATGCAGGTTTTGAGACATGAAGTGATGATGTTGTAGAGACTTTAAATATTGCAAGGTCATACTTATAGGTCCATAGCAATATAGAAAGGTTGCAAACTGCTGTGTATGCCTTTGATACTATGAGTCATCACATTTGAGCCATGGGATTCTAGGGATAAGTAAATTGTCATAAATTGATGCTATAAGAAGTAGCACGAATTTTAGGATGGATTGTGAGAATAGTTTTCAAATAGAGACTATTTAGTATTAGGGCTATTGGGAAGAGCACAACTAGCTATGTAAATTGGAAATTGAATGGAGAATTAAAAGGGGTACACATCTATATATGAAGCAGTTTATACCAACATGAAGAGTTGTCTTGACATTGTCAGAAGAGGAACCATCTAACAACTAGTCAGTGTAATCTGAGCCAATTTAATTGAGCTGACTTGTCAAGCAAGGTGGCATATAAGTAAATATGTATATTTTAACAATCTAACTTTCAAGTACATACATTGTTAGAAATGATGGATGGGTGCTTTCTAATTTGGAATTGTGGAGTGTTAATGTGTATTCTGTTGCAATTGTGTTAATGTGGGTAGCTCAATTTTAGTTAAATATTGCAATAAGGATATATTTACCATATTAGGAACTAGAACCTTCCATTTATGAGCTAACCAAATGTGGGTTCAAACCTATGGAGCACCACCTAATTTTTGGATCCTAGTGGTAGCTTTTGAGAGGCTAGAGCCTAGTTTAACATCATTCACTTCTTCTCCCCACAAAATAGGCTTTTGAATGCTTTCCACCTCACTTTCTTTGCCTACCTTCATCTGTTGGCATTGCAGTGTCTACAGATACTAGATCACACTAATGGAGTCAACTGAGGTTTTACAAGAACCTATGAAGAAACAAGGCATGAGATAGTCATGCATTGCATTCATCAATAAAAACTTACATATCACATAATTAATACAAATGTATACCAAGCATTGATAAGTCTGTGGATGAAGGAAACACATATGTTGGAGGTCTTTTGTTCCTATGAACTGGCTGAGGGTTTAGAGTAGGAGGTGCCACAAACAGCTCTATTTCTGAAGGAAAAACTCTCTCTAGTCATGGAATTGCACATGTTTCATCCCATTTCACCTGTGATTGAAAATACGATGAGTGCCAACAAGATTTGACCTTAAAAGATTGACAAAAAATGTCAAAAAGGATACATAAACAACTGGTACTTGTGAAGTAAACATTTTATTAATAGGAAAAATAAGTTGAATGAACCACCTAAACAACCACTACAATAGCTACAAGAACTAACTATGGTAAGCATACATACCTCTACGCACAAAGATGTTTGAGCAGGTTCTGTGTTACATTAGCTTGTCCAATGCCTATGTCAGATGCCAAAGTCCTAACTAGAGAATTCAGAGTATAAAGCCTCTTGCCCTGCAACCTCAACACCTTCTTAAGATCATCCATTTAATCTGGCCCCTCTTCCTAATATTGGTGATGTGGAAGGTTTGGTTTAAGTTGTTAGGAAAAACTCCTCAGGAAATAAGATTGTTGCAGCCCAAGAGTCTCATGCCACCTGCCCTCAGTTTTAACTCAGCCAAACAATGGCAAGCCTGAAGACTCACAATCGCGATTCTCAACCATATGACACTAGCCATTCCTCTCAAGGAATCACACCTTATGCCTCTAGCAAGAGGGCCCATACCCCTTTGTCCCATCAAAACTATGAGTATTGAGATCTTGAGGATGCCCAAAGGGAACCAAAGGTGTACAACATGCATGAATACTTTTGCTCACATATTTGAGGGCCCAGAAACATCCAATGCGTTCAATACCATTGTAGGTCTACCAGAAAGTTCAGACAAGTATGATGATGTATTCATCCTACACAAAGGTCAGTGACAGTAGTGTCATGCATATAAGGGGACTTTGAGACCCCTACTGCAAGATAATAATTGGAAGGATTAAATGCGGTTTTCAAGCTTTGGACATGTTGTCTGCAAAATGTTAATATTTTTGGGTTCATTCTTAAGAATTCTTTTAATTGTATTTGACCAAGTGAAACCTCTTTTGTCTCCAACCATGATGATGGAACAGAGGGTGTTGCAACTCTATTTCACCCTTATCTTGCCATGCTAGTCTCAGATTGGGATGCTAACCCCTGTCAACGTTTTTTCTAGGTTTTACTCAACTTGGACAACCATATGCCTAGTCTGACCATAATCTATGCTTGCAATGGAGTGCGTAAGCAATAATGTTTTCAGAAATGAATGGTCCATGAGCTCCAAGAAGCTCATTGGCACATATAAATTTTAACACGGTCAATATTCATGAAAATAAGGAAAGGCTTTTCCCAATAAGGCTACCTACCCATGAAAAAGAGGCTTGTTTCTCCATTATATCCCACCTCAAACTTCATGATCCTAATAAATACATGCATAGCTATTATTTACTTGGTGTCAATCTCACAAGGGAAACGAGTGGGTCCTCAAAACCTAGATCACATTATACTTTCTGGGCAGATAAGAAAAGATGATATAACTTTACTAATGTCCAAGGAGTGATAAAATAGACTAGTCAATGGGACTAAAAAGTACAATCCATTGTAGGAACATGTAGGAGTTTTCTATCTAACTGATATTTTATCCTAAATTTTGATGGATCTCTTGACTTTGCCTTCCTTAATTACACTATTTTTAATTGAACCGGGTGACAAAATACTATAGCCATTCAACAACATTGCAAAGTGAAACTGAGAAAACTAGTTAGGGATTTTGGTTATATTCTTTCTTGAACAAACTAGAGCTTGTATAGACACTGATACTTTAGCAAAAATATTGTCTTTTAAGATATGTAGCCTGTGCATTATAGGTGAAAACATAAAGGAACTAATTCTAATTCTGTATCTTGTGGCTTGTATTTCTAAATGATTTTATACTGTGACAAAATGTTATTTATGCTCTTTATGTAATTGAGTTTTGTTGTCATAAAAAGGAAAGATTTATTTACAAATGAAGCACAATAGTATGCATGGAAAAAAATTGTAAGTATCCTCTGTATGGAGAAATACTGCAAAGAAGTATGCTTTGTTGTTGCTTCTACAGTTTCCCTCACTACTAGCTTTAGTCATATTAAAAGCCTTAGTTCTTCATAGATCCCGAATAAGGCACATAAGGTTTATATATGCATTCTTCCAATAAAAAAAGATAAGTAAGCCCTAATGTATCATGTGATTTAGATAAGCAAATACAAATCTCCAGAATTTCTTGTGTTATGGTGTATCCTGAGAGCATGATTATAAGACCTTCATGCATGGATGAAATTTTCTCTTATAAAGATTGAATTCATTTCTGGTTTGTTTCTCTTCAAACATTTGATGCCATACCCATTTTTCCATGCTAAAGGTACTTTCCTCATTGTGCATGAACAATTGGAAAACAAAATCATGTGCCCAATGCCTCAATAAGCATAGATCGGGTTTCTTTCGATCCATCAGTGGCTCCAAGTGTCTTCTCCATTTGGTCATTGAAGTTATGGGAATGTTACAATCACTTCTTATTGATAGAAACATATGCAAGCATGTTTGTTGCTACCTTATAGACCTTGACTCTACATCTGGAGATTCAAAACTGGAACACTTACTCTGAATCATGACTGGAAAATCCTCTAGAATGGCTCTCTCAACATAATACTCTTGCTGTAATAGGAAAATATCTACAAGCTCAGTTGACAATTTATGTAGTACTCTATACTGGACACCAAAGTTCCTTACAAACTTTCCAACAGTAGTCACCAATAATGCTAAAATCACGTCTCAAAATTATTTCCAGTATGCTTTTCTAGATACAGGGATATTCTGTGGAGACTAATGAGTCAAAATGTTTATCACAGTAGACACAATATTAGCCTTAGTGAAATACTGGAAATTCATGCTTCTCATATCATGACCATATAGACTCCCAATTGTCAAATACAACACTCCTGATGAAAAACACATTACTAGCATCCAATCTATGGATATAAACATAAATCTGATTCACTTGTGTATATTCTCAGCACTTTTGTTCCATATTAACAAATGAATATTTCTGAAATGGATTATTCATAGTGTTCATGCCTGAAAGAGTTCATGCTGATAAACAAACAAAACCCCCAAATCCATCTAAAATCCATATTTATCATGTTGCAAATCATATCTTGTGTTGAAAAGCAAAAGAGTTACCTTCATGGCATATCAGAGATAACAGGCCTATTTAAAATCAATGTCACAATAATATTTTAAAACATAATTCAAGTCCAAATCTTGAACTAATTATAATAATTGTGCTACAGATTTCAACCTACAACTACCTCCTATGGAAATTAGGTGTCCAAACTAATTCTTAACTGTTTTGGGAATAAGGTAGAACCATGTCTAGTACAAATTGATCTTTTGATACAACTGTGGCTTCATAGTGCTGGTGTAAAGGAGGAACATATAAAAAATAGTCTAAGCTTCATTTTTGTCAACATGTTCATGTTTCATGAATGCTTGTGGAAACAAAATTGCTAACATGTTATTTCATAGTTGTAGAAACATTTACAAGACAACATTTATGGCATATTTCACTTTATTGTTCATGCTCATGGACCCAACAAGTTACAATAGACATGCCACATAAAGGAGAGGGGAATAGAACTACAAATAAGCTACATAGAGGAGAGAAGAATAAGCCTTGAACTAGATGGAACTAATGACAAATGACTCAAATTACTTCATGGTTTAGTTAAAAAACTGACAATGGATCAAATTACTTCATGGTTCAATTATTCAACCACTACTCCCTTACAATAAACTAGAAGAACTTTGGCCTTTGCCAATGCTGTTATGAGTAGTACTTGTACTGCCTAGTAAATGTGATATTTTTGATTGAAATTTTGGAATCCTTGTAGCTCCCAAAAAAGTTTCTTTGATGATTTGCAATGTACTAACAATGTCCATCATAGTAGGTCGTGCTTCAGGAGATTCTTTTGTGCAGAGAAAACCCACACTTATGAGTTGACTGAGGCAATTCAACTCCTTATCTTCTATAGTGCCCATACTTTTCCTCCTCAATAGACTCCCATCGACCACGACTTTTACTCAGCTTAGAAAATCACTACCCTCCCATTTCAACAAGTTCATTTCTTCCACAAAGATGTTGTGTGTGGGCTTATTTCTAGTCAAAATATCTAATAACACTATTCCGTAGCTATAAACATCACCTTTTGTTGTGGGACATCCACCCAATCCATATTCTAAATTGAAGCATTCTCATTATAAGTTTTATAATATACAAATTTTAATAAAAACAAGACATTGACAACATTTCTTAGTATGGTATCTAGTTCATATAATATCTAACATATTTTTGATATGCTATTTAGCTCACATAATACGTGGAGGAATGTAGCCTATTGACCCTTTCAGTGCATGTGTTGAAGTGATCTCTGAATCCTTACATATGTTGTCATATCTTCATCCAGAATCACATTGCTAGGTTTCAAATCACAATGGAGTACTTGCACAAGACAATGGTGATGGAGATATGCCATGCCTATGCAATATCTATTGCTATATTCAACCTTTGAAACAAGCTCAAATTACTTTATTCTTGGCCATTAGGATATAAACACTTCTCCAATCTTCCATTTTTCCTTTCATTTGGAGGCGTGAATATGTTATGATTATAATCAAATTTTGGTGCCTAAATTTACCCAAAAAATTGCATTCCTTGTCGAAACCCTTGTCAGCCCCCTCATTTTCCAAATTGAGAAGCTTGATAGCAACAATTGTGCCCTCATTTATAACCCATTTGTACACTTTTCCAAAACTACCAACTCCTAACAAGTTGGCATCACTAAATTCATTTGTTGCAGTCATGATCTCTCCATATGAAATTCTTCGATGCCCTGTAGTGAAGCATGTCCTATCCTCTCTATGAATATGTTTCTTGCTATTTTGAATCCGCAAGATTCCCAAAAACAAACACAATACAACAACCATGACAGCAATAACCATAGGTATGATAACTATTTTTGTATTCCAAACATTTTGATGTTTGTGAGCATGGCATGGTGGCAGACTTACCCAAGGTCCACAGAGATCAAGATTTCCCATGAATGCCATGGCACTAAGATTTTTGAAAATTCCTCCTTTAGGGACTACTCCTGACAATTTGTTGAAAGAAAAATTACAATGCCGAAGCATTTTGAGCTTTTCCAATGATAAGGGTATTCCACCTGATAAATTATTGTAGGATAAATCCATGTCCTCAAGGCTTTGAAGTTCATTGACTGTGATTGGAATTGGACCTTCAAGGGCATTGTGGGAAAGATTGAGGTACTCTAGTTCTTTATAGCTTTGGAGTGTACTTGGAATGTTTCCATCAATTGATTCATAGAAATATCTATAGCTTGAAGCATAGCCATCTTGCTTAATCCTAAAGGCATAGGTCCATGTAATAAGTTGTTTGAAAGGTTGAAATACAAAGCTAAATTTTCAAGCCCTACAACTTCTGGAGGTATTTTCCCAATGAGCCTGTTGTATTATAGGTCTAGCTTTAGTAAATTCACACATTTCCCCATATTTGCAGGTATATTACCTGATAATTGGTTATAAGAAAGATCTAGATATCTTAGCTGTTGGAGGTCTGCAATAGAATCATCTTCCATCAAAATTATTTTTAAAGAGACCTAAAATCCCTAAGCATTTGAGTTGCCCAATATTTGAAGGGATGTTTCCTTGTAAATAGTTTTCTCTGATAATTAACTGTTGCAAGTTTTGAAGGGTATTAAGTGTAAAAGGGATAGGCCCTGTAAAATTATTGATGTATAAATGAAGCTTGGTTAAACTAGTCAAGTTTCCAATCTGTGGAGGTATATCTCCTGTTAATTCATTCACTCCCAAGTTTATGTAGTATAATTTAGTAGGGAGATGACCCATGGAAGAGGGAAAACGTCCCTTAAAATGGTTACAAAAGAAATATAGCTTTTGTGAGTTGGAACAATTAGTAAGGGTAGTAAGAATAGGCAGGCTAGCAGTGCTGCTGCTAACCAGGTTATTACTGCCTAAGTTAAGCCACTTGAGCTGCGTCAGCTTACCGAACTCCATGGGCACTACTCCGCTGAGTTGGTTGTACGCTACATCAAAATGTTGAAGGATCGTGTAGTTGAAGAGGGAAGCAGGAATGCTTCCACTCAACTGATTACCACCCATATGAGTGCTCTTGGTACACAGCTCAGCAGGAATGTTACCAGTAAACTGGTTAGCCTCAATAATGAATACTTCAAGACTGGAGCAATTAGACAAGGGCAATGGAATTTGTCATGTGAGATTGTTCATCTATAGATTTATAAATCTCACCTAGGTTAGCATGCCCAATTCAGATGGAATACTCCTGTGAAGGTTGTTGCTACCCAGGTTGATGTGTTCCAAAGAGGATATGTTTCCCAACCATGTTGAGATTGTACCTGTGAGATTGTTAGTGTACATAGAGAAGTTATGTAAACTATGGCACATACTAAGAGTGGGCAGAATAAAACTTGGAGTTCATTCCAAGACAGGGCAAGCTTGTTTAAGTGATACAAATTTCCAAATTGATAGGGAATGTGACCATGGAAGTTGTTCTTGCTAAGGTCGAGAATCCTAAGAAAGGAGAGATTGCCAAGCAGAGGAGAGATTGTACCTTGAAATTCCATGCCTGAAACATTTAGTGAAACAACTATCTATCTGCACTGACTGCATTTGACACCCTTCCACTCATAGAATGAAATGTGTGGTTTCCAAGAAGTGTGCAATGATTGGTGTGGATCATATGTGATGGAAGAAAGGAATCCAAGCAGAGCCTCTTGATCACAAGCATTTCTGAGATGAGGATGCCCATGAACAGATAATTGAATGGTGGAAAATACATGAGGAGTGATAGAGAGAATGAAATAAAAGAAGAGAGGAATTCTTTAAAAATTCCTCAACCAGGAAAAGCATGTTTCCACAGACTGCGTCTTCTGATTGGTCAAACCCGAGTCTGGCTGCGAAAGAAAATGTTCTCCATAATCTATCTTAAAATACTCCCTATTGTAGCCAATGGGAATCAAACCCTCTATCTTAAAAGACTCCCTATTGAAGCCAACAGGAATCGAACCCTGGCCCTCTTGTCACTGATGGTAGGATTATTTTGCACCGAGAGCATACTCTTGACAGATCAAAAACCCTTGTGGAGAAAAAATAGGACCCTGCAAAATCCGAGATTGCAAGGGTTATGAGACTGTGTAGCTTCAAATTTCCCGCTACTACTGCATCATATATCACTTTGCTCCTTCGAATCCCTCCACCTCATGAAGATCCCTCTAAACTGCAAATCCCCATATATGAAACGCAGATAAAAAACGATTTCATTGCAATCCAATCCCGTTCACATAAATTCCCAATGCTAAAATATCAATAAAATACAAAGTTACAAAACCAATAAAATATGAAGTTACAAAAACATTCATCTTATGCTAGCCTACAAATTCTCAAGCTAGGAGTCTTATTTCTTTTATTTGGTGTTGTTATGTTATGAATGGATATTGTCTTGGAAAAATATAGTTCTTTTCCATGGGAAAAAACTTTATATTTGATATTTTTAGGAGGAAATAAAAAATATACATTATCCTTGGTCTTTCAGCCCATAAAATATGTTATTGTTGTCAATAGCATGTCCCAAATATTGCTTATTGTAGTTCTCCAATAGATTCATTTAGATAAACATCAGAGCATCCCAAAACCTACCTCGAATACTTAGTCCTCCTAAGCCATTAATAGCACTGCTAATCTATTTTTATAAGAAAAATAGAGAAACATCATCTTCCAAACTATTTAAAAAGGGAGCTCATTGAAACCAAGGGTCCATCTCTAAATTCTTGAACTGTGATGATTCCTTCCTACAGAGACAAGGAATCCTTTGAGAACCGTTCCACCTTTATATTACATTCCCAATATATGTGAAGAAAAAAGCTAGACTCAAACCTTCTTTTAATCTCCACAACTATGCTCATGACTGAGCTCAAAACCAAGTTTGCTATCATATTTTTCCCATTAGCCCAATCTATTAATAATTTAGAATCTCACAATACTTGAAGTTTGAGAATTCCCCTATCTGCAACATAGTTCATCAAAAGAAATAAGGCATAGAGCTCAGCTCAATTCTTAGTTCCATGTCCAACCTAATATTTTGTATTAATTTAATGGGAAAGTGATGGAAATAAAATGCAGCCAGAACCAAAATGATACACGGTCCCTTGTCAAGCCCCATTAAAATAGCCCCAAGCCACTAAATAGTCAACCATAGGTTCAATTAAAACCCTTGTAGCTTTGAGCGTTGAAATTTTCCTGTTTCCCCATAAGCACTCCTGATTTGATGGGCCACTTGCTTGGATGTGTATCTATTCCCTAGAATAGTGCTTTGTCCCTTGCTAGCTAGATCCCCCACAAAACAAAGCAAGGCCAAGCCTTGTGACTCACAATAGAATTTTCATGACACCAATGTTCAAAACACTTCCCTAAGAAATCCTTATCCCATTGATTTTTTCATGACTAGTCAACTGTGATATTTCTTTCCAAACTAAATTAACTAAAGGGGAAAGGACAAAAAGCAATTTACTTTTTCAATAATAGACATAAAACCCTTGGAAAATGTACTTCATGTGATTCCAAGTTGTCAAAACTTAGCTCAACACAGATGCTACCAGAAGTGGACTTTGAAAGGCATATTTGAGTGATTTTAGTAGATTAATTGATGCCTTTATAACT
This sequence comes from Pinus tabuliformis, assembly GCA_031772625.1. Lineage (NCBI taxonomy): Eukaryota > Viridiplantae > Streptophyta > Pinopsida > Pinales > Pinaceae > Pinus > Pinus tabuliformis. Next base: position 284,169,628 of record CM062806.1, on the reverse strand, counting down.
GATATGAGGTCAATATACATATAAACAGAGGTATACAAATGACATGGAGGAAATACTTAAATGTTGAGAAATAGGCTTCAACCTTATTTTGTGAATTAATGCAAAAGAAACCTTAGTTTGTGAATCAAAAAATTTCCCTAAGTTAGACCTTTAACAATAGTATGGCTAGAATTCAATCTAAAATAAACATTTTCTGAGATCATTGGATCTAATGTTTTGTGATTTGTAAATTCAAAATTTGTTGAACATTTGTAGGATAGAGAATTAAGTAATGGGTAAGTATAAAAACTTGGATGATGATGAACATGACTGTTGTAATGAGGAGTAAGATCCGCACATCATAGACATTTATGGGTATTGCTAGAGGCATTGTAATTGGAATGGTAAGCACTTTCTTCCTTCTTCACCCTGGGCATTGTATCTTCCCTTCTTGGCAACTCCATTGCCATTTTCTACTTGAGGACATGCATACCTCGTGCCTTGATAGCATTCTGAGAAGGTCTAACTCAAGTCTTCTTGAGTTGCTCACATCACCTCTCTTGTTCATTTACCCCAACCAAATCTCATCGCTTCATCATCTTTTCCTAATTCGAACTATCTATTTGACATTGTAACAAGGAGGAGGATACAACCTTGTACCTTGCCAATATGTTCACACACAGCCATATCCTTTGAAAGCTCTAAAATAAATTCCATGACTTTCATACCCTTTCCAATATCATGTGTAAGTGAATGAATAATAAAATCAATAGCATGATCCACCTCAGCTATGTTCACCTTATTATGACTGTTGTCCTTTATCAAGCTACAAAGTAATGCTACCGTTTTGTTCCTAATCAATGGCTTATTCTGTCCCAGAAGGCCAACTAAAATACAAATGTAACCTTCTGCTCCTATCCATTATCTGTGCATTTCTTTCTCCTCACTTAACCTTAGTAATTCATTAAGAGCATACAACACAATCTGCTCCTCATCAAAATCCAGATTAGGTTTCAATGAATTTATTGTGACCATTGTATTTCTATCCTTCCACTCTTCTATAGACCTTTGGAGTATGATATTCAGTCTGAACTCTTTACTGATTAGCACCTAATTAGTCACGAGACAAGTAGTGTGCCCCTCTGCAAACCATCTTTCAATAGAACTTCTATCAAGTTTGACAAGAAGAAATCTCAACAGGATCTTCCATTACCTCTCAAGAAATTGGACAGTAAAATTATGATTGTAAGGGAGGCAAAGAATGACTTCCAAAAAAGAGCCTTTTCTCATAATATATCTTATCCCTCTCTTTGGCAAAAGATGCCACATTTGCACAACGAAGCAATCCAATGATTTGTTCCATTTGCAAAGCCTCTGCTTCATTTTTCTCAATATGGTATCTTCCATATCCCTTTTAAACTCTTCATATTCTTGTTTCAAAGTTGATGTATCATTGGAAACTCCCACTACTTTGGCAATCCTCCTTGGCCATACCCTCGCCAATCCTCCTTGGCCATACCCTCTATTATGTTGTTACCCGAATTCTATCAACCCAGTTTTCCCACCAATCTTCCTTGGCCATACCCCTGCCAATCCTCCTTGGCCATACCCTCTATTATGTTGTTACCCAAATTCTATCAACCTAGTTTTCCCGCCAATCTTCCTTGGCCATACCCCCGCCAATCCTCCTTGGCCATACCCTCTTAAATTTATTTGATGAGTGGGAAAATGAGATTCCAAATGAAAAGGCCCCAAAACTTCTTTTACCATAATGTAAAAAAAATATTATTCAAATATAATAAATATTTTAATTTTTTTAAAAGTTATCCAATGTTATAAATGTTTTAATATTTTTTGAAAAAAAAGGTAGTTGAATTTGCAAGCTATTTTGTTTTCTCAAATTTTTTATTTTTTCATGTCTGCACCTTATGAAAGATTTGATTCCTTCATCTTGGCGCTTGGTAGATCCAAAGTTAAGATGGATCTAGATTGGTTTAATTATTAATTATAGTTATAATTTTTTTATTTTTGTTTACGGAGTCAAAATGTTAAAGAGGACATCACAACATCTCTACCATGGGAGAGGAATTAAATAATTATGGAGAAACACTATAGGCCCATGGAAAAATTGCAGGATAAGAAAGGGGTGTCGAGCTTTTGACTAGATTGTGGTGTAGTTTTGACGAAGACTCAATGGGCTCTAGAGAATGTTAGGCTCTGATATCCTTGTCAAAATGAAAAATAATATTAAATGATAACCATGATATTTTTATTCACATGATGTATATTTTTTAAGTACAAAGATCATCATCATGATAAACCCTTTGAAGACACACAACTACTCATCAAATATGTTTTTTCAGATGAGATGTTGGTTTCTTACTACCAGAACTACATGAACGTGGAGGAGTTGGTGGATTATGCATTGGAGGAGGGGGTTTTCAACAAATTTGGGCTAGCACAAGGATTTTATCCATTCGCATTTGGAAGTTAGATTGAAAGGTCACCATGCCTTAAATTTCAAGCCTACTAGGTATTTAGAAAGAAAAGTTAATAATTTGATAGGGCAGTCATCTAGCGATTCAGAGGCCCTAACCCCTGCTCCAATTGTGCACTGTTTAGGTCCTTTAGTTTTAGCCAACCTAGGGCTCGAGGCCATTTGTGAGGGGATGAAAAACTCTTCTTGGGGTTGTCTAGCTTTGAGTTTGGTTTCCCTTTCATCCTAGAGATCAGAGAAAGACATGCAATGTATTATGACTTTCTTAGGGTTTTTAGAAGTTTCAGAAGTTATGAATTTCTCCAGTTTGTTTTTTTCTTGTCCTTCATCTCAAGTGCCACTGGCCTTGCCCTCCTTGGACGAACTGGTGAAGGAGAGCCTTGCACCAATGACGAAAGAAGGTCAAACTGATGTTGAGAAAATCTGAATCCATTTTAAAATTTAGAGACAAAAGGGTATTTAGAATTTTAACATTGTAGATGGATTCAAAGACCCCTTTGTCTCTAAATTTTAACACTGCAAGTGGATTCAGAGACCCCTATAGTGAAATGAAACACTTCAGTATCAAAATTGCAATTTTCCATTTCCAGAGTGACACAATTAAAAATTACTAACATAAATGACTAATTCATATACTTGTTGTACTTATTATTTGGTCATATTTTTATTCTTGGACTATAATAGTCATTTACGTTAATCATTATTAATTTTGTCCCTTATTATCTAGTCATATATTTTAGTCCTGGACTAAATTAGTCATTTTAGTTAGTCACTTTTAGTTTGGTCACTTATTATCTAGTCATATATTTTATCCCTAAACTAAATTAGTCATTTCTAGTTCGGTCACTTAAAATTTCTCAAATTTAGTAGTAATTTACTTGAAATAATTGCGGTCACTAACATTTTTAGTCACCTAGTCACTAATTTCATCATTTTCTACTAGTGTAAGGAAGGCTAACTATCTTGCTTGTCTAACATTTAAGTCAGTTTGACTAAAGAAATACTTCAAACTGAGGTGATTTGTTAGTAACACAAATTTCTTCCCCAATAAATAGTGCCACCACATTTTTAAGGCATGTATAACTACTATCAATTCTAGACCATATAAAACATGATTTTGTTCATGTTTCTTCAATTTCTAGGACTCATAAGCTATTACTTTATTTTCCTGTAACAACACACCTCCAATTCCTTCCAAATAAGCATCAATACATACCATAAACTCCTTATTTGGATCTGAAATTTTCAATATTAGAGTTGTTGTTAAAAATTGTTTCAATTTTCCAAACTTTATTGACATTGTCTGTCCATTAAAAATTTACTCATTTTTTTTGCAAAGAGGTAATGGGATGAGCTAATTTTGAAACCCCCAATGCAAACCTTTGATAATATCTAGCAATTACCATGAATGTCCGCACTACTAACACATATTGAGGGATAGGCCAATTCATGATAGCCTTAAACTTTTTAGTATCAACAATTAATCCTTTCTTAGAAATAATGTCACCTAAATACTGAATTTTTCTGTTGAAAAACTCACATTTGCTTAATTTTTCATATATATGATGTTATATTAAGGTTTGTAAAACTAATCAAATATGTTCTTGATTCTCATCCTCATTTTTAAAGTATACCAAAATTTTGATTATGAATACTAACACAAATTTGTCAATGTATTTGTGAAGTACATTATTCATTAAGAACAAGAAGGTGATTTGTGCATTGGTGAGACCAAAGGGTAACACTACGAACTCATAATAACCATACGAAGTCCTAAACATTATTTTTTAGATATCTGCATATTTTATTCGTAGATGTTGATAACTAGTTCTTAAATGAATTTTTTAAAAAACAGTTGCTTCTCTTTTCTAATCAAACAGATCGTCAATTCAAGGGAGTGGATATTTATAGTTAGCTTATTCATTTGTTTATAGTCGATACACATTTTAAATGTGCCATGTTTCTTCTTGACAAATAATACCGAAGCGCCCAATGGTGAGACACTAGATCTGATGTAGCTCTTATTCAACAACCACTGAAGCTGCATTTTTAACTCTAACAGTTCTAGTATACTCATTCTATATAGGGTTCTAGGCATAGGAGCAACACCTGGTACTAAATTGATAGAGAAATATATTTCTCTAAGAGGGGGTAACTTTGGAATTTCCTCTAGAAATTATCTTATGACTAGTAAAACCTCGATTTTTTTTTTTTGTTCATCATTTTCTATGTATACTATCTATATTGGACATCCTTTTCTTGCTATTATTTTGAACTGCAATTCTGAAATTTTTCTCACTGGCATTGATTTTTTTTCCCTCTTATCAATATAGGTTTCCCATTATAGTCTACAGAACCTACAGTTTTCTCAATGGATTTTATAACAATGCTTTGTTTTTCTATCCAATTCATATGAATTAATATATAATACGATCCTAACGGGAGAATGTTTAGAATCACTTCTGTGGAATAACCATTAATTTCCAAAGGGCGTTGTTTTATTTGATGAGTTAGTTTACTTTTAGTACTGGTGGCTATCGGTACCAACCATGCGATATGAAAATTTTCAGACTGCAAATTACATTTTCCACAATTTGGGGACTAACATAACTTAAAGTAGCTCCATGATCAATTAAGATAGACACAGGTTGGTTTTGAATTTTATCTTCTATTTCAATCATAGTAGATTGATGTTTGGTCTGTTTGTCCTCTAATGTTGCACTAATTATATTAATGTTTATGGCCACATCATTTACCGTAGTTTCTTGTTTTACGGTTTGAATATTTTGAATTGATCCTGGATTATGTTGACATTCCCTTAGAAAATGGGGTTCACAATAACAACAACACTTTATGGGTTCCCACTCTTTGCATCCTCCATTCTTCTTGTTGTTCAATTCCATGGGTTTTGACCCTGTATGATACTAAGCTAACTAATTCACAATTCCCTTAATAAACTTCTTCTTTTTTTGTTCCTTACCAAACTATTTATAATATGGAGGTTTTTGTTGTCTAAAATTTATTGCAGCTTTGTTTTTATCCTTGTCTTTCCATGGTTTTGTCCCTTCATTTTTAGTTTTTGTATTGTTGATAACATAACCTAGCTTTCTTTACTACCTCATCCATAGTTTTAGGATTGTCGAATTCAATCCTCTCTTTGTAAGATGCTGGTAAATAATTCAAAAATATCCTCACTTTTTCTTTGTCCTCTTTAATATGGGGCACATATCACAATAGGTTTTTAAATTTTGTTATAATCTCGTCCATGGTACGTTTCCCCAATCTTAGTTCATGGAATTCCTTAGCATGGTAATCATAGTATCTTTCACTCAGGTATCAATATTTAAATTGCTTCTGAAATTCCTCCCAATAAATTGTTTTCTCCTCCAACAAATGTATACCCTTCACCTCTTCCCACCATAGAGTGGCTTTTCCCTGTAGCTAGTAAATGGACAATCGAGCCTTAATATTAATTTCAGATTCATACACTTGAAAATATTTTATCATTAAAAGAATCCATGCCTCCAGTTCTTCCTCTCTTTCCCCATCAAAGGTAAGGGGTTTAATTTTCCAAAATTCTCCCTACAACTTCATTCTTTTCTTTTTCTTAGGTAACTTTAAGTATCTTCTATTATATTCTTCAACACTTTCAGATTTTCCTATCTATATGTCTTCCTCCATCCTTTACAACCCTTTTGGTTCTACACTCTTATGGTTGGACATTTTCATTAACTCCCTTATTCTGTGTTCTTGCTCCTCACTGGCTCTCAACGATCTTTCATTGTTGTTACAGAGTTGTGTTAGTTACTATTTCATATTTTCATCATTTCCATTAACTAGGAGTTTATTGTATTATTCCCTTCTCCCAGTTCCACATAAAAGTCTTCTCCACCTATTATGGTTGGAGGATAGTCTTCTACCATTTTGAATGACTTGCTTCAACTGGGTACCTTAAAAACTAGTGAAAACTGTTATTAGTGGTTTGGAAAACATTTAAATAGAGATAACATATATATATATATATATATATATATATATATATATATATATATATATATATATATATATATATATATATATATATATATATATTACTGTGATGGTCCATGTTAAGCCCATTATTTAAAACTAAGCTCTAATATCACTTCTCATGAACATCTCTACTATACTTTGTTTTTTTATCTTACTTCATGTTATCCTAGAGTGAGCATTAATCAGTCCTATTCAATTATAATTGTAATATGTTTTAGTCAATTTACATTTGTGATAACATAAATAAGGGTTTACACATTCAAGTTATTTACTTAGGCTTTTCCACATAGTTTACTTCCGAAATATGGACCCAATCATGTTCACTACGTTCATCATTAAATATGGTTCATAATTCCTATTTATAAGCTCCTAGCCCTGTTTCCCTCTAGGGATTGGTAAAATGTTGCTACTGGGTACTCTTTAGTAACATTTTGGGCATTTATGCTAACCCTTTGGCTAGGTAATTATCTCAACACTTATCACATATTAATTTATAGTGCTATGACATACTCATGTGTTATATGAACATTTATCTCCTATTGAATTCTACTTATAATGATGTGCTCCAATTGTTATTCCTTTCACGATATTCAAGATTTGTGTTGTACCATGGAATGTTGAGTAAACAATCACGTTTAGACACTTACTCCCACCCACCTACCGATCACCTACATTTCATATGGTCAGTCAGATCATTTTTATTGAAGGTTTCAATCACTCAAGGTGATTAGATCGGGGGGAGAAAGCGTTTTCAAACCCTAACCTTGGTTCCTATTTTTATTGGCACCCATACCATGGTGGTTCTTTTTCCACCTTTCTAATGTGGATGGTTTTCTATGAAATTAGTTGAGAGGGAACTCATGTCACTCTAGAGGAAATGTGGTGAAATACTATGAGTGTGTTGGCACACATGGCTGCTCCCGTAATTTTCATTTGATTTAACTTTTCTGGTGATGCCACGGTATTCTCAAAAAATGACACTTCATAGCCTGCTTCGGCATCATGCTGGTTTACTTCATATTTTGAATGCCACTCATGTATCCCACAGTCATGTTTACCCTATCTATGGTATTTAATTGTGGGTTTCTTCATTTCTGATCTCATTCCATTATCTTTGCATTTTTCGCACATACTTAGAGTAGTGCACTAACTCTTTGTTTATATCATTCATTTGTCTTTATGCAGATTTAGATACATGTTGTTTTTCAAAGGTAGATGAATTAATGTGGTTTCATTATGGTTTCAAATCCACATCTCTTCTTCTATTAATATTTCCCTAGGGATAGATGATCCAAGCAGATATTGGTGGCCACCCGCCAATTCCACATAAACCCCCACCATTGTTTCTTTTAGTTTTTCAGTTTCCTTATTTATAGCACAATTTACTATTTTTGGCAGTTTTTCGGGTCCTGAACTTCTGGAACCATTTTGAGGCCCTAAAAAATGTTTTTTGGGAAAATTGGGAGCAACATGGGTCCAAAGACCAATGTTCCTCATCTTAGAGATGTAGTCCTCGGATAGATCTTTCTAACAAGGTATTGTGCGCATCAAATGGAGATCGTATGCCAAAGGTACGACCCCGAGAAGTTGATGTACCAATTTACCCGAAACAGGGCCCCTGGTTTGGCGCTTCATCTCCTAAGGTTAGGGTTTTGGATATTTAGGGTTTTCCATTGTTTCTTAATAATAAATAGGCCTTCGAGCCTTGTTGTAAGATAGTTCATAGGCATGTAGCCGCCACATCTCTTCTCAGAGATAAGATACCATCGCCCGAGCTAGTTTATTTCCATTTATGTTTGTAAGCATATTTCATTCGTGTTTAAATCTAGATTAGTGGTATTAGAGTGGTCTACTCTCTCTCTATTTTTCTCTGCATGTCCCCAATGAGGTCGAGATATAAGGAGTTACGTCTTGAACTGGTCGAACCTTTGCAATACTAGCCTCGCAAATCACGATGACCTCCCATGGCGATTGAAAATAAAGATGAGGGGCCAAGAGATCCTATCAAAATATTGCTCGAAGAGGCCCTCGAGCAAAAAAGGAACGCGATGATGGACAAATTTTCCCAGATCCTTCAGCGGCTACCCAGGGGCGACACATCTACTTCCAGCAGCTACTCTGGAAGCACCACAACCTCTAAGGTACAAGTTAAGTTTGACATTCCCGTATTTGAGGGTCAGATAGATGCAGACGCTGTAGATAAATGGTTAAATCTACTAGAAGGGTATTTTTTGGTTCATGACTTTTTTGGTTGGGAAAATATTACTTTCACTCTTCTTAAAGTTTCCCCCATGTCAAGGACTAGTGGGAAACCTACTGCAAGAAGAAGGATGAAAGTACGGCCTCACTTTTTTCAACCGCACCCACTTGCTAGAATGCCATCAAGGAGCAGTAAAACCCTGTCAAAAGATATGAGGATAAATACATAACATGGACCATGTTGTGGTAGGGAAGGGACCAAGATGTGTCGGAGTTTACCAATATTTCTCATACCCTTCACAAAAAGTTGGGTATCAAGGATTCTGAGCCACATTTGGTACTCAAATACCGCGACTACGTACATAGGTACATCCAAGATGAGATGGAGCTCTTGGACATCTCCTTGCTTGGCATGGCATACCAATATGCTGTTAAGATCGAGTAGAAGTTTAAATAGAAGAAGCGAGACTTTGTATCTGCAAATCTGAAGCAAGGGAAAGGCACCCCCAAACCACTGAAAAAAGGACAAATCCAAGGTGGGGTGGACCAAGACAACCCGCCAAAGCCGCAAGAAAATAACAACATGGTGAAGCCATAGAAGGACACAAGAAAGTGGTGTGAGTTCCATAAGAGGTCCACTCATAACACAAGTGAGTGTTGGGCCAACTAGTCACTGTTGACCGAGCTAAAGTATTTGGAATCAGATGCATGTTCAGACTCAAAGTTAGAACCCAATAAGGGGAATGAAAAAGGGAAGCATATTATCGATTCAGAGCCCAATACCATCGTTTCGACCAAAAATATCCAGAAGGAGGAACCCAAAGATCCAGAGGAGGAGGAGTGCCTCTTCCACTCCCAGATGTGGGTAAAGGGCTCCCTGCTACAATCCATTGTCGACAAGAGGAACCAAAAGAACCTCATTTCGACAGAGGTCATGAAGCAGTTTGGCTTACCGGCCACAACACATCCAGAATCGTACACCATCGGGTGGCTTCACCAAGGATAGGATCTTCGCGTGAGCCAGCAATGTTGCCTTCCATAGAACATCAAGCCCTTCACGGATGAGTTATTGTGTGACGTTTCTCCCCTTGATGTTTGTGATGTATTATTAGGCCAACCATACTTGTGGAAGCGACATGCTATATATGAGTCAAGGCATAGTTTTGTTATTGTTACTTTGGGGAATAAGGTATACAGGATACTAGTGGTAGCACTGCCTACTGCCATCTCTTTGGTTACTGCAAAAGAATGCAGTAAGCTCATTTCCAAAACTGGGAAATTTGTTTCCCTAATAATATGCCCTCAAGGAAAGAATAAGACAATGGGCATGACCTCCAGAGAGGGCGCCTCTGCATGAAAACTACATATGGAAAAATTCATGGAGGAGTACGAGGACATCTTCACCTCCCCCGCAAGGGTTCATTTGCACTGTTAGGTCAAACACTTGATCAATTTGACCCCAGGTGTGTCACTACCCAATGGACCAATCTATTGATGCTCCATTGTATAGAACGATGAAATCAAGAGGCAGATTCAGGAGTTTCTACAGAAAGGTCAGATCCAACTGAGTTCATCACCTTGTGGGAGCCCGACCGTGTTGGTACAGAAGAAGGATGGGACTTGGAGACTTTGTATTGACTATCAGATGCTGAACAAGATCACTGTCTGGAAGAGGCACCTGATCCCATATATTGATGACCTTTTGGACCAACTGAAGGGGGAAAAATATTTTGACAAGATCAATTTGATATCAGGATATCACTAGGTACCAATCGAACCCTCCAATGTGTGGAAGACTGCCTTCAAAGCCAAGGAGGGACTTTTCAAATTGTTGGTTATGCCTTTCGGGTTGATTAATGCTCCTGCAACCTTTGTGAGGCTAATGGTTGACATCTTGTAGCCCTTCACCAACTCATTTTTAGTGGTATACTTGGATGACATCTTAATCTTCAGCCAAAGTTAGGAAGAGCACCTCCACCACATCTGACAGGTTCTCCAAACACTGCAACAACACAAGTTATGTGCCAATTTGGAGAAATGCACTTTTGGCATGACCCAAGTTCAGTATCTAGGATACATTATTAATGAACAAGGGGTGCATGCGGATCTAGCCAATATCCAATTCATTCAGGATTGGCCATCTCCAACCACTCTGACAAAGCTCCCCAGCTTTCTAGGTCTTGCAAACTTCTACCGCAGGTTCGCATTGGGATTTTCTCATATCACTTGGCCCTTGAGTTAAGTCACTAAGGGAGGAGTGAAAGAAAAATTATTTTGGTCTGAATCTCAACAAAAGGCATTCAAAGAGTTGAAACATCACCTCTGCTTGTCACTAGTGCTCGCATTACCAGACATGCAACAACCATTTGAGATCGAGAAAGATGCCTCTCACTATTGTATTGGAGCAATCCTTACTCAACACGGGCATCCAGTGGCGTATCACAATGAGACACTTTCATACACAGTCCGGAAGTATCCCACTTATGACAAAGAGATTTATTCCATTGTGCAGGTCTACCGACAATGGAAGCATTACATTTTGGGGAAGGAAATGGTCATCCACACAGATCACCAGCCCCTGCAGTTCATAAAAATGCAAGGGAAGTTGCAGAATGATCGCCATCAAAAATGGTCAACATACCTGTAACAGTTCCATTTGAATATCAAATATAAGAAGGGCAGCACCAATAATGTTGCAAATTTCCTCAGTCGACCATCGATCATGGCATTAACCACTGTGCTCAATTCCTGTTCACACGAGACTTCTGATTGGCCACTTCTCTACAAAAGCGACCCAAAATTCAGCCACACATACCAGACACTCTTAGAGGTTCAACATGTTCCAAATTTTCACCTCCAAGATGCCTTGTTATGCCAACCTGGGCCACCTTTGTGTTCCTTAAAGCAAGCGTGTCAAGATGATTTGGAAAGCACACTACAATTGGGTTGCTGCACATTTTGGGGTCAAGAAAACGGTGACAGTACTGCAGAAGTATTTCTATTGGCCGAAAATTTGACAGGATATCGTGAAGTAGATCAGATCCTGCATTGCCTACGCCATTGCCAAACCGACCATCAAGAATCAAGGCCTCTATACTTTGTTTCCTACCCTTAGTCGACCTTGGGAATCCATCTCAATGGATTACATGTTAGGCCTTCTTTCTACTAAGCATGGAAATGACTATGTTTTTGTGGCCATCAACAGGTTCTCAAAGATGGCGCAAGAAGAATATCACAGAAGAAGCCACTACTAAACTCTTCTTCGAACGAGTGTGGGTACACTTTTTGATCCCACAGTCTACCATCTTAGATCAGGACAATAGTTTCCTCATTACATTTTGGTCTAGTCTTTGGTCGATGTTGGACACCAAACTCACTAAGTCCACAACCTTCCATCCCCAAATTGATGGCCAGATAGAGGTTGTCAACAGGATGATCGTACGCATTCCGCACATGTACAACTCAAAGAATCCACACACATGGGATGACAGCCTCCTCTATTTTCAACACATCTATAACCGGGCACTCAATAGCTTAACTAGCCACAACCCTTTTCAGGTGGGCTTAGGATTCTAGCCACTATGTCCCATTAATGTGGCCATGCCATTTGCAACTACTCAGGAAGATTTGGCTCATGTCCATTCTGAAACAGATAAGGCAAACAACTTCATTGAGCACATCCAAGATATCCATCAGTAGGTCCATGAAATTCTAGATAAATCAAATGCCAAGTACAAGCAGCGACATGATCAACATTGGGTGCCAAATAAGTTTTAGGCGGGTGACAAAGTCTGATTTCATTTGCAAAAGGAATGCCTTATAGGAGCCTATCTGAAACTTAGACCACTCCGATATGGTCCTTACACCATTACCAAGGTTATGGGAGTCAATGCATTTGAGGTTAGTACTCCCATATTCCTTGGCCTACACCCATTTTTTAATGTGGACTGCCTTCGGCCATACTTTCCACCATTACTAGACACATCCGACATTGCAGAACAACTCACACTAACAGAGATAAATCCAGATTGCATGCAACAAGCTGCAACTGATTGAATCATGGACATGTAGATCAAGCACGCTCATGAGCAGAATAACCAACTCTATCGAGTTGTCAAAGCAAGCCAACTCCTTCACTAGGGCAAGTGGCTCACCAAGGACCAAGTTCAGTAGAAGTTTCCTCATCTCATGGAGGAACTCAACACAATGGGGACCATTGCTTCCTAAGGGGGCAGGAATGATCCAGGTGGATATTGGTGGCCACCAGCTAATTCCACTCGAACCCCCACATTTGTTTCTTTCATTTTTTTAGTTTCCTTATTTATACCACAATTTACTACTTTTGGCAGTTTTTTGGGTCGTGAACTTCCAGAGCCATTTTGAGGCCCTAAACGACATTATTTAGGAAAACTAAGAGCAACATCACTCCATGGCCCCATGTTCCTCTCTCAAAATTGTAGTCCTCGGATAGATATTTCTAACAAGGTATTGTGCGCGTCAGATGGAGATCATATGCCAAAGTTACGACCTTGATTATTTGATGTACCAATTTAACCAAAACGAGGCCCATAGTTTGGCACTTCATCTCTTAGGGTTAGGGTTTTCGATTTTTAGGGTTTTCAATTGTTACTAAACAATAAATAGGCCTTCGAGCCTCATTGTAAGATAGTTCAGAGGCATGTAGCTACCACATCTCTCAGAAATAAGCTACCATCGCCCAAGCTAGTTTATTTCCATTTCTGTTTGTAAGCATATTTCAATAGTTTACATTAATGAAATGAAGTATTATTTCTGCTGCATCTCTGTATTTATGGTTACCTCTATAATATTTTGCATTCCTATTTAAATCCCAATCAACAAAGTCCTTGTCTTGGCATCGACCCTCACACTAATATTAATGCCTTATAGCCCTATAGATACAATTTTCTGTTTTTTTTTTCTATTTGAATGATATCCACTGCACCAATAAATTTAATTGATTTTTCCTTTTTACCTTTATTCGATTATTACTAATTTGTTATAAGCAACCATTTTGACACTGTCACAGGGTCATCAGGTTCTGGTTTATGTTTTAATGGGCCATGCCACGAGGTGCATTCCTTCTCTAATACCTCTTTCATTAGTATGTTTTTTTCTTTAAGTTATTCATTTCGTGGCTAATGTTTACGTTGGTTTTCACTATCCAGCTACGAATGGTGCTAATACCATACTTTATACAGGTAATTTTTTGTGCCTTGGTTGACATTTTTTTTTTTTTTTATTATGTTCCTATACAAAAGTTATTTTCTTTTATGACCATTTACTTGGCATGTTCGTCCTCTGTGTCAGCTACAGGTATGAAGGTTGATATTTGATTGTCATCCTTAGCTTCTTGAACAACGATGAAATGTCTATCTTACTCCTTTTCTTTCCAAGTCATTCTACTTCTGAATACCGGTCATTTCATTATATACACTCGTGCTGGGTTTTCTTTCATGTCATCATTCAACTGGCATATCATTTCGTGTACGGAATTACATAGGCTGCATTCTATATAGAGCCTCTGAGATACTTTTCAAAGGATTTGGCTAACCTCGGTTTGTGTTATTATCTTACTAGTTAGTGAATGTACTCTATTAATTTCTCTCGTATGTGATGTATGAACTTACCATAACCCACTGTACACTTTATATTATTGTCAAGGTATTGGTTGAATTTTCCCCATCCTTTCTCTCCTTGGAGTGGAAAACAAATTTAATATATAATGACCCTTTGAAGGTCTTCACAATGTATCACACACTTTCTTTGTTTTCTTGACTTTATACATTTATATATGAAAATACTTGATTATGTCATACTTCAAATTGCAATTATAAATTTTCGTTAGTGTTCATTTTTGTCTCTATCACATAATTGTAATACTGGGAGAATGAGGGTTTCCTATTACGATAATCTTTGTTCTTCTTTTATCATTGCATATGATTGTTATTCACGGTTCTAGAAACGTAGGAATTTTGAGGTTTATACATCTTAATTCGCACTATTTGAAAGGTTATTTTACATTTGTTATAATTGACATGGTCCTGCATAATATATGCATGTCATAGCCTTATAGCATGCATCGGTTCGTTCATCGAATTTATACTGGTATAAGTAATTTTTGTTGTTCAATTAGTGACCAGGGTTGTTGCTTCAATATTTTTATCGCAGACTTCACTTAAAAGTCATATAAAAATTTTGAGTCGATAAAATTATGTATAACTATTGTATTCACTCTGTGTTTTCTATGATATACTAAGGCTAACTCGCATGCCTAAATGCATATTTTTTTCTATATACTCTTAGCTATATAGTCATGGTGCTTCCAATGTAATGATACATTATTTTTTTCCCTGATCTATATAGAGTTTCTATACTCCTTTTTCCTGACAGGTACATGTTCCACATGACCCTCCTATGAGCTAATATTTTAAGTGACTTGGTATACCATGGTTATACCTAAAATACATTAGATATGCTTGTCCAAGAGTTCATAATTATTCAAATACATAGATGTACATATATTCATAAGCTTGTTAAAAATAACCATCTTGCTATAACTAACTAATATTGTATCCTGATAAATTCTAAACCATTCTAGGGAGTCAAACCCTTTACATTGGTTTTCTTATACACGCATAAAACAAAAACCCCTAATGATAATATTCATAATCCAACTATCTCTATGCGACATATCTGTCATCAATAACTGAATTAGTTGTTAAAAATAGACATAAGAAATCCTAATTTAATTTGTCCTTAACTTAAATCGAAATCTATTCTCATAGAAACTTGTAACACTTAACTAAGTTAAATTGACTTAGTTGGCTCAGTAAATTCGAGTTGGAGGTGTATCTAGAGTCATGTAGAGTGAATCCTAAATTTTAGGTGTACACGTTGAGTTCTTTTGAGTTATATTTAATTAATTCAATCTAAATGAGTTAAAGTGAGATAAACTAGTTCCAACTGTTGGAGAAACTAGTAGGAGGTCTAGCAATGGGGAGAAGCTTCAGTACCCAACTAGTTAACTAATAATTCACTCATAAATTACTCATGTGTGTCAGTTCTGAGAAAGACCGAGTTGAGATTAGAGTTCAAGGACAATGTACTATCAATTGTATAATTTTCTGAGTTGTATAATTCATGCGTGCAATCAGTGGAAGGCCTATTAATGGATTGTGTAGTTATGTTGAAGAATTTTCCCAATTAAATATGGGCTAATTCCTTAGGAAACTATGTAAGGAAGTAAGATCTTGGCAGGCAACAGATTTGGCAAAGTATTGACTTGAGCTGGATTGTGAAGCAGTGAAATAGATTGTACTTGCACAAAGATTGTTCAGGTTGAATAAGTGTTGTATTTTCTTCTCAAATATTCTAGTTAATGCAATACAGATAGTCAGGGCTTTGAGCAGTTTATTTCCCCCAAAAAATATTGTTTTATGTGTGATTGGAATTCTTCCATTTCTTCTTAGTGTTTACATCGATCAATTTTTGTTTCTGTTCATGAATAGAGTAGATTCAAGTCTTTTGTTTTGGGATATTACATAAGCAGTTTGGATCGACAGGTAAGAAAATCTACATGGTATCAAAGATGAATTCACTTTAGAAGGGAAGAATATGAGTTTGTGGTTGAAGTATAATTCCAATTTGTAGTTCATACTTTAGATCCATGAGTATGTCTTTATACAATTTAAGACTTGAGTATGCCTTGGAGGGTAGCTTGAATTACATAACTTGGAAGGACATGATGGAGGCAATGTTGGAAGATAATAGTCTTAAGGAATTCATAGATAATGATATTCCTAAGCCCACAACACTTGTTTCACAAGATATGACAAAATGGAGAAAGTGTGTGGCAAAGTGGAGAAGAATTATCCTAAAAGGAGTTCAAGATTGTATTGTCTCGAATCATCATGGAAAGAAAACTCCACATGTTGTGTGGAAGGCCTTAACGGACCTATTTCAAAACAGAAATGACCACAAGAAGTTGGCACTAAAAGACATACTTAGAAAGATCAAGATGGAGAAGGCGACTCGACTTCGAAGTACTTGACCAATTTGACCCAATGTCGGGATGAGCTTGGAAGTGTCGGGGCTACTGTTTCAGAAGACTAACTCATGAGTCTAGCACTTTTAGGACTTACCAAGAGGTTTCACAGCTACCATGACTCAGTTATTGGGAGGGAGAAGCTACTAGAGTGGGAGCGATTGTGGTCTAACTTGGTATAAGAAGAGATTCGACAGAACACCCAAGATGGCTCCTCATCTAAACATGATGATGAGGAGAATTGTGCCTTAGATAGTAAGGAAAAGAAAGGGAAGGGGAATTCATCTCATTCCAAATTAGATTCTTGTTAAGGCGGCAAGAAGAAGAACATGTCAAAAGTCAAATGCTTTCACTATCACGAGTTGGGACACTATGACAGAAAGTGTCTGCACAGTAAGCTCAGTAAGAAGCCCTTGGCAGGAGTGGTAGGTGAAGCTCTTGCTTACAGTTCAAATTGGATTTCACCCTCATCACCTACATGGTGACATCAGTGATGGGTAGTGTGTGTGATCTAAATGGGAAAATTATTTTTTCTGTTCCAAATTCCTCTTCAGAATATGTAAAAGTGCTTAAGGATTCATGAGGTTAATTGCAAGTTTAAACATGAGTTTTTGGGTGCTTTTATGTAAATTTCATGTACAAATTAACATAAGAAAATGATTGAACAACATCATATAACATTCATGAAAATGAAAAAAATAGTATCGCAATGACACATGATGAAAGAGTTCACCCCGCCTGGGCTACATGTCCTTGGTCCAACTTTCAATGGCTTGGGCCTCAAGATTATGCTAAAAAGCATGAATACATTAGTTTACAATGCTTAGATAGCTCTGAAACCTTTTCCAATGGCTCAAGAATGCCCAAAAATTCCTATTTATCCTCTTTATGCTCCTAATTTGCTGAAAAAACGAAGAAGTTATGGATTCCCCAAGTCCTTCTACTAATCACACCTCAATTTCCCCAAATCCAACACCACCTTACAAATCCACAATGAATTGCGCTAACCAAGCACCAATTTCACCTAATTCTAGGAGAAATTATTGGACGCATTAAATGTCTTATAAGCCCCTAAATCCAAAAATTTAGGAGATGTGGGGGGGCCACGTGCCCAATAATAAGGCCAATGGCCCGCCCCCTCTAGTCGGGTCCCCACTCTGCTCCGATGGTGGTCCCATGGGGTGCCACACACCTAAGGGTTGGCCCCAGTAGCTGGCCCTTTCCCCAAAATGATACATAGTTAAAGTTTAAATAAATGTAGAAACCATAATATGTTAAGAACTATTCAGATGCGGTGTTTGTAGGAGGCTTGGACTTGTTGCTTAGAGGTTATGGATTTTACCCTCATCATTGTTTCCCATACATTAATCAAATTTTTGGTGGCCCTCGGACTGCCATGTGGCAGCCTCTGCCTAGGCTACATGTCAGCCTGTGGTTGGCCACTATCCAACCAATTAAATTTTGCCAAATGCACACAATGACAAACTGCCACTTGGCATCACATGATTCGCTGAAGGAGCTTGTTGACCAGTCAACCCTGCCACATCATCATACACATTCAGGGCCACGTCAGTAGTATGGACTTCTAACTTCGCTGTCACATTTTGCAAAAAATTGGATATTTGGGAAAGT